>JALRML010000009.1:0-600000 GCA_026120125.1 Pseudocercospora vitis
ACTTGGAGGCAGTTGATGCTCATCGTTTTGCGCCGATGTATAAGCTCTGGGTCGTAGCAGCAGATCCGTGGAGGGACTGGTGGCGAGGTCTTTTGAGATCTTATGTCCGCATCATAAACCCTTGGAATCCGACATTGGTGAGCTGGTGGTGAAGTCGCGATACATTTCACGTGTCCACCATGGACTCTTGGATTCCGACGTCTTCGATTGAGACTGCCTTGCCCTGTTTATAACTGCACATTCTTTCCATGATGAATTGGGAGCCATTCCGGGACTGCTCAAAGCCTTCAAGTTCTTCGTCGCTGTAAGCGTGTTTAATGTAGTCGGAGAAGCACTCCTGCAGAAGAAGCCTTGTAACCGCCGACTCTGCTCCAGCGAGCTCAACTGCTCCTCGCACGGATTCCACTGTGACGAAACTCCAGGTCACGACCTTCCAGAGTGACTCGGCCGTTGTATTCTGAAGCTTAGGCAGCATCAATCTGTCTGCCATGGCCCACAGCTGCACCAGTGTAGTTTGGGTCTTGCTTGCCAAAGGTGTGCTCTGCTCGGCTGGGAGGCTGCGAATGCCCGACTCCAGGTCCGGTAAGCTCAGATTGCATATCCAGTAGAGAAGGAGCTCGAAGACCTCCTTAGAGCAGCCTGGAAGCGCCAGTGCCTTGTCTTCTCCCTCTTTGAATTCGCCCATCACCGCGGCTCTGAAGTACTCTGATGTATGGCGAAGGATTGCTGTCTGTACTTTGAAGATGCTGCCGTCTTCGAGATTGATGGTGATCAACTCGTCCTCTTTGAAGGTGCTGGATAGATGTCAGCTTATACTTTCTGAGGCACGATGAGTGACGAAATTCACCTTCCTAGAGCTTTGGCCTTGTCCATGGTGTCGATGGGTCGAGGCTATTCGGAATAGACGGTGGGGGATGTCGCGATGGTTGGAAGGAAGCGCGAAATAGTGTCTGCAACGAGATGCTTTGAACAAGAGGGTGGGCTGATGCAAGCAAAGTCTCGTTGTGTCACCTGGTGCCGAATTCGATGTGGAGCGTCAGATAGAGAGCTCGAGCTGTTGGAGAGGAACGAGGTGATGTTAGAGAGCAGTCTCACGCTAAATGGTCTGTGCAGAGGCGACCGTGCCTTCACAGAGTCACCGGTCTCACTAATTCTGTTGGTCAGAAGTGAATCAGAAAGCACAGGTTGTTTGAAAGTCTGTCTTGGCTCATTGTTCTTTGTATTAGGCCGAACGACGACGGTCTCTGACGACCATCTTCTCACATCTACCTAGGTAATGGTCCGTTATGTGCAAGTCTGTCCTAGTCCTGGATCATAGCTGCTCTTCAATGTTGGATCGTAAGACTCGCGCAGCTCCGTCCAAGCTTCGTCCTCAAGTTTGTCGAAGAGTTGATCTCAGGGGAGGATCTAGCGCGCTGATTTGCCCTTCATCCCTCGTATATCATGTAAAAATTCTCTCCGATCAAGCTAGTTGACCTGCCAAGATCTTCGTTTTCATCTCTCTCCTCCAACATCTTTTCAATGAAGACAGCCAGAAAACCCGGGACTTGGCCGAGCTCCTGTAGCTCCTTTGACTTCAGGAATGCCTCCTCAGTGCGGCATTCGAACGCAAACTCCTGGATCATGGCTTGAGCTAAAGCGGACTCGTGTGACACAAGCTCGAAAGTGATCTTGACTGCTTCAGTGGAAGGAGGGTGCTCCCTCAGGATCAGCAAGAGGTAACGCATAACAGTGTTTTGAAGGTTCGGCATGAGCCAGATACCAGCTGTGGCCCACAGGCGTACGAGTCTGCACTGGACTTCTGTATACAGACCCTTGTATGGCTCGTCATCGGGGTCAACACCGCTGTATTGCTACGGATCGTTAACAAAGTGTCAAAGGCACTCCTTTGCATGGTGTAGACTCACCGACAGATCAGACCGGTAGTCAGGCATTTCCGATTTGCATAGCCAGTATAGAACGACCTCGAAAGACTCGGTCGAACATCCCGGAAGTCGAAGCTTGTTCTCGATACCCTCCTTGAATGAACCATCAAGGGCCCTTTCGAAGTACGGCGAGGCGTTTCGCAGAATAGACTTTTGCACATAGAAATGGCCGCCATCTTCCATTGCTATCTTGACGATATCATGCTCGCGAAACGTGCTTTGCTCGGCCGTTAGCATATTGAGTCAAACACGAAGGAATAGCACTCTCACCGAACAAGCTTCGTCACCTTTTCCTTGGCGGTCTCTTCGGCCATCGTCTCGTGACTGTCGTTGAGTTTGAAGAGGTAGCGAAGGAAGAATCTCTTGTGTTGGATAGATAATTGTCTTTCGCAAGGCGTAATAGATCAAGCGTTGTGGTGGTGTCCAGATCGAGAACTCTCAGATCCATCGTGAGAAAGTCATCTCTCTCCGCCAAGTAAAGTGAAGCCAAGATATCACATTGTCTGTGACACGGCCACTCTGTGCGCATACTGGCGGCGATACTGTATCGTGAACTGGCGACTAAGTTTCACCAGCCAAATCACCCTGTGACATTGATAGTTCTCACTCCGGCTTGCCCCAAACGACCACACTCCCATCACCACCAGCACTGGCCCACGTTTTCCTCATCTGATTCCACGCCACCGCACTCACAACGTCCTTCTTACTCGCCTGCCCAGCAACCCCATTGATCCCTCCCTCCTTATGCCAAATCTCATGCTTCATCTCCCCACTCAATACATCCCACACCAACGCCCTCCCATCCTCCGTCCCACTCACCGCGTAGGCTTCACCCATCGCCAAACAACTCCTCAGCCTATACGTCTCATTCACAAAACCTTCCCACTCAAACCTTTGCAGACACCTCCCTGTACTCCGATCCATGAACCTAAGCTTCCCATCCAAACTTCCACACAAATACGCCTCACCCTTCCTCGTCACCTCCAAACTCGTCACCCCGCTCCCCGGCGCCACACAATCCGTTTCCACATTCCCCATCGCAACATCATAACACCTCACCCGTCCATCCACACTCGCACTGAAAATCTCATGCCCCCTCACCCTCACCGCCGTGACACTATCCCTCGCCTCCCCCAACGTCATGACCGCCCGGTCGCCCCGCGCCTTCAAATCCCAGACCTTAACCGTGCCATCGAAACTCCCACTGACCACCACCGACTCGTCGTCGCCGCCAAACGCCACGGCGTTCACGCGGCCCGCGTGACCGGGAAAGCGCCGCAACGTCTGCGCCGTGGCCACGTCCCAGAGGAAGACGGTCTTGTCGCCGCCGCCGCTCACGAATTTCTCGTTGCGGGCGTCGACGGCGATATCGAGGACTTCGTAGCCGTGGGCGGAAAAGGTCTGGATCAAGGGACGTGAGCGCGAGAGGGGGTTCCAGAGGCGGATGGAGCGGTCGGAGGAGCCGGTGAGGATGTATTGGCCTGTTCCGGAGGAAAAGGTGAGGGCGTGGATGGGAGAGTTGTTGGGGTTGGTGAGACGGGAGAGTTGCTCTTTCGGGAAGGTGGGAGATGTCATGGCATGGTGGGTGTGTTTTGACCTGCGTCACCGAGTCGCTGGCAGTGGAGAGAAGTGAAGTGTAGAAATGCCAAGATTTCAAGGTGGCGCTTGTCGTGGCGTGCAGAAACACCAGGTCGGCGGAGGGAAGTGATGGACACGCATTGAATATGAAGGAAAGAGGCGCATGCGAGGAAGCATACCACTCCAATTACTGCTCACCCAAATTATACGCTACAGCTAATAGAAGCACCCTTTTGACTTGTCCCAGTGCCGGCGATGCTCAGCATTCAATGCCAGCATGCGCCATAACACCAGTGCTTGCTCCGCTGGCTCCTTCAAGTAAAGACAATGAACGCAATATTGAGGTATCTTCGCAGTTTCACACCAGGAAATGTCTCCCCCTCGCTGTTCCACTCCGCCCAATGCTTACTGCGAGAGAACGCGCAGTGCGTATGAAACTCTGCTCGGCGGTCGCAACTGTTCTGCCGCAGCCTGGCTGCTATTTCTCCATGGGTTGTCATATTCTCCGACTCTCGGATGCGCAATTTAGCGTCTGCCGGTTCTGGACATGCTACCTTGCAGACCCTCGACTTCTGCTTCCAGTTGCTTGATCACGGCGTGACTCTGCTCCAAGTCCTTGTTCAAGCGGTCACGCTCAGCAATAAGCTTCTGCTCCCACTGCCTGAAGCGCTGCTCTTCGACCTTGACTTGTTCCGTGAAGCGCTTGCGAAGCTGCTCTTCCTCCTCCTTGAATTTGGGGTTGTCTAGCTTCCTTGGCCGTGCCTCGCCGAACTTCCTGGTCTCCATCTGCTGTGCGCGGTATGCCTCATAGTGGTTCTCCTCCGTGGTGTGGATGAGATCAAGCATGTGTGTGCGGATGAGGATCGCGCGCAGCTTCTTGAAGTCACAGTGCTCCTCGTTCTCGACCTCAGCGACACCCCAAGCGTATTGACGACCCTTGACAGTGCGACCATCTGGAGTGCTCACGTCTCGTTCCGATCCTATCACGGAGAATGGCATCGCAGCGATCAGGCTGCGGGCGTGCTGCAAGCCGGCCTCGTCGTCCTCCTCGAGTGGTGGAGTGTAGATCTTGATGCCTTGCGCCTCGATGACATTTCGGATCTGTGCAGAGATGTTAGCCGAGAAGGTCGACCAAGACTATGGAGTGACTGAACCTACCCTGTGCTTGAACTTGGCCAAATCTTGAGGAGAAAGGGTATCTGCCTTTGCAACGACTGGGATCAGGTTGACACGTGTGCACAGGCGCTTCATGACTTCAATGTCCAATGGCTTCAGGGTGTGGCCGGTTGGGCGAATGAAGTAGAGACAGGCGTGCACTCTGAGGTCGATCTTGTCCTGTCTCTTTGGCTGCTGCTCCTGAAGCATATAGCTCTCGTGTTGGTCGTCCAAGAACTCAATGATTGGCTGCCAGCTATCGCGGTTGTTGACGTAGTCACCGAAACCGGGCGTGTCAATGACCGTCAAGCGGACCTTGAAGAACTTCTCTTCCAGTTCAGCCTTGGTGATCTCGATCTCGACGGTCTTGTCAATCTGCTTGGCGTGGCGGCGGCGGTGGTCGGCGTAGTTCTTGATGGTGGTGCTGAAGAGGGTGTTGATGAAGGTCGTCTTGCCCAAGCCAGACTCGCCTGCAACCATGATGGTGAAGGCGGCGCCCCGCTTGGCAACAATTTTATGGCGCTGGTTGGGAAGCTGCGCTGTACATCAGTGTCCTGCCCATCGATCACCATCTTGCGGCGCGGCGGGCACACGTACATTGGCAATGCCAATCGGCGATCCTGATTCGGCCATGACGAGAGGATTGTCTCGCGGTGGAGGCGGAGGAGGCTTGTTGGGTGGTGGGGAGGAGGGCGGTGGAAAGTCGGAGGCGGAGCTGTGCAAGAATGCGCCCGGCACCGACTTGAGCTTGAAGGGAATGGTTTGAGCGACTGCAGCGGCCATGTTAGTCGATGTTGCTTCTGTGCCCACAATTTCGTCGCTTTCACGCCCAGCACGCGCGTCTGCTAGCGGAGCAATTCAGAAAGGTCGATGCTGCATACCACGAGCTGACTGAGAGTATATCAATCCACGTCGGTCAATGGCAACGGAGAGGGAAGGGTCGCGTGCCGCTGCTGCCAATGGCGAATGTCTGAGAAGGTGCGACTGCGAACGAGACGGTGGTGGTGGTGGCAGTGGCAGATGCAGAGGGTGATGAATGGGGGAGTTGCGACCGCTGGAGTCTCCTTTCCAGCGATGCACTTACCGTCCGAAATGGGCCGTCTAGTGTGCTTTTCTCGGCGAATGGGAGACGGCGGCGCCTGCCGAGGAGACGCAGGGACTAGCGGTTCTGGGGAAAGAGCCGCATCCATAGACTGCATCATGAAATTTTGTGGTCGTGGGATTCTTGAGTCGGGACGAATGCCAACGGTATAACGAGTGTCGGTGGGTGCTCGTGGTGTTTTCTGGTGCAAAGGACTGGAGCTGACGTGTCTGCTGTCCGGCGCCTGCACGATGAAAACGGAGTTCAAGGTAGGCGCGTCCCGCTTGTGCAACCGCCGGTGGTGCTGATGGGCAATATAGTTCTCCAATCTGCTGGGCACGGTGTACCGGAAGGGCAATCTGGTCTACACCCACGATGGCAACACCCTGCTGTCACCTGTCGGCAACCGAGTGTCGGTGTTCGATTTGACCAACAACAAGTCTCACACCCTGCCATTTGCGCACCGAGTGAACATCGCTCGAATAGCGCTGCATCCGAACGGCCAACTGCTTCTCACCGTGGACGAGTCCGGGCATGCCATACTGTCACATCTCCCGCGAAAGATCGTGCTGTATCACTTTTCGCTGAAGACGGCAGTCTCAGCACTGTCCTTCTCACCGAGTGGCGATCACTTCGCGGTCGGTCTTGGCAGGAAGATTCAGGTCTGGAAGACGCCTTCGACGCCGGGAGCGACGGACGGGGCCGACGGCGGTGATGGAGCGCTGGAGTTTGCGCCTTTTGTTCGATACCGAGAATACGTGGGACACCACGACACGGTACAGAACATCGAGTGGAGCAGCGACTCCAGGTTCTTCCTTTCCGCCAGTAAGGACCTGACTGCGCGAATCTGGAGTCTGGATCCCGAAGTCGGATTTACGCCTACGGTACTCGCGGGACACAGAACAGCAGTATATGCGGCGTGGTTCAGCAAGGATCAAGAAACCATATATACGATTTCGAAGGACGGAGCACTCTTCGATTGGCAATATTTGCCACCTCCGGATGCCGACCCGGAAACCATCACCGAAGAGGACGAGAGATGGCGGATCAGCGAGCGACATTACTTCTTCCAAGAGCACGCACATCTGACCACCGCCGCATTCCACGCTTCCTCAAATCTTCTGGTGACTGGCTTCTCGAATGGCCTGTTCATGCTCCACGAGCTGCCAGGCTTCAGCGAAATCCACAAGCTATCAATATCGGCCTCCAACGTTGACACGGTATCAATCAATAAGTCGGGAAAGTGGCTGGCGTTTGGGTCTTCCGCTCTAGGCCAGCTCTTGGTTTGGGAATGGCAGAGCGAATCATACATACTCAAGCAGCAAGGCCATTTCGATAGCATGAATGCGCTGACATACTCCCCCTCTGGCGATCGCATCATAACGTGTGCAGACGACGGCAAGATCAAAGTTTGGGACACTGCATCTGGCTTCTGCATCGTCACATTCACCGAGCACTCCTCGGGCGTCACAGCGTGCGAGTTCGCACGACGTGGCAACGTGCTCTTCACTGCATCGCTTGATGGCAGCGTGCGAGCTTTCGACCTGATCCGGTACCGGTGTTTCAGGACATTCACAGCACCCAAACGACTAAGCTTCAGCTCAATTGCCGTCGACCCAAGTGGTGAAGTCGTCGCGGCTGGGTCACTGGATGACTTTGATATTCACATGTGGAACGTACAGACTGGTCAGCTCTTGGACAACCTCAACGGCCATGAAGGTCCCGTTTCGAGTCTAGCATTCGCACCAAACGGCGGCAGCCTCGTCTCCGGCAGTTGGGATCGAACCGTCAGAATATGGAATGTGTTCGACCGTACACCTACGTCAGAGCCTCTACAATTGCAGGCAGATGTGCTCGCCGTAACGGTTAGGCCAGACAGTAGACAGATTGCCGTCTCCACGCTCGATGGACAATTGACGTTCTGGAGTCTCAGCGAAGCCACTCAAGAGGCCGGTCTTGATGGCCGGCGAGACGCCAGTGGTGGCCGAAAGGCTACAGACCGCCGAACAGCCGCAAATGTAGCGGGAACTAAAGCGTACGGCACCATCGCATACAGCGCCGATGGAACCGTACTCCTCGCCGGTGGCAACAGCAAATACATCACACTGTACGCAGTCGAGACAGGCGTGCTGCTCCGCAAATTCACCGTGAGCGTGAACCTCAGCCTAGAAGGCACACAGGAGTTTCTAAACTCCAAGTTGCTCACCGAAGCCGGACCCCGCGCAGTACTGGATGAACAAGGAGAAGCCTCAGACCTGGACGACCGCATGGACAAATCGCTGCCGGGTGCAAAGCGTGGCGATGCCGCCCAGCGCAAGACTGGCCCAGGAGTTCGCGTTCCCGGAGTGGCCTTCTCGCCAACCGGACGAGCCTTCACAGCTGCAAGCACAGAAGGTCTCCTCATGTACTCACTCGATACCGGTGCCGTATTCGATCCCTTCGACCTGGACATAGACGTCACACCTGAAAGCACGCTCGCAACTCTTCAAAATCAAGAGTGGCTCAAAGCGTTGGTCATGGCTTTCCGTCTTGGGGATGAAAGGCTGGTGCGAAAAGTTTACCACGCCGTCCCGGTCTCAGATATCGGTCTAGTAGTCCGAGATCTGCCTCAAGTCTATCTCGATCGACTACTTCGATTCGTGGCCAAAGCGTCTGATCAGAGTCCGCATCTTGAGCTGAATCTGCTGTGGACTGAGAGTCTGCTCAGCCAACACGGCCAGCTGTTGAAACAGCGACAAGGCGAGTATGCTGAAGTTGTTCGCATGATGCAGAGAGCTATTGCCCGAGTGCAAGGAGAGATTATGAAGATGGCTGATCAGAACGAGCACACGATTGACTACCTCCTCGCGCAGCCGAGGAAGGAGGCGCAAGAGCAGGTGCAGCTCAAAGCCATCACGCACGGTGGCGCAGAGGAGAGTGATGAGGAGATGATCGATGGCGAGGGAGGAGAGCAGGAGTGGATAGGTCTGGAATAGAGCGGAATAGTGTTTGGTGAAGTCGATGGATGGGAAACTTGTAGAAGTAGATAGCATATGATACCCAAGCATGAACTTGAACATCTTCCGCCACTTTGCTACCCTTCTCGGTCTTGTTCTGTCGGAGCGCTCATCACACGCCTCATCGAAAGATCGCTCTTCGCAGCCAAAGCTCATCCCATCAACCACATCTCCCTCTCTTCCACGCACCTCGCCACTCTCGATCCACAAACCCTGCCCGAAGCAAAAGCCAGCACACATAAATCGAACACCAAAATCCCCCGAAGAACCCCACCGTCTCACTTGCATTGCTCTCTGATCCTCTCGCTCCGACGACCCATTTCGATATGTGCCTCTCCAAAGCAGGTGTGCCCCCTTGAATATAAGCCGCCATGTTCTCTGTCGCGCAGCCGACTGGCCAAGGATGATTCAGACAAAAGCCGCAGATGGGAGTGAGGTTCACGCATGTTGCTCGCGGAGAACCGGGCCTTGTGATAGGGAAGTTTTGGGGTGGTACTTTTTCGCGGAGTGTGGAGGTGCTGAAGCTGAGGGGGTTGGGATGAGGTCAGATCCGGAGGTCGTGAGGCTGTGGGTGTTGGTAGATTGAGGAGTGGATGAGATTGGTTCTGATTTATAGATCGTCGTCGGGTCTATTGATCGCTTGATGTGACTCATGAGGTGTCGTCAAAGAAGACTTGAAATGAGACATCGGGAGCACAACGACCTGATTTCGTACCGATTGAGGCGCTGCACTGTTGGTCTCAACTCTGAGGTACCCCGACAAGGCATTGAGTGCGAGCGCCGTTTGATAGTAGGCAAGAGTCCTAGTAGTGGAGTATACATGGGCCGTGTGTAGAACGCTTTGTCTTGGAATGTGAGATTCGTGTCGTAGTAGTCTGAATGACCTTCACTCAAGCTCGCTGAGACGTGGTATCGCAGCCATCGCCCCAGCCTTCTCGACAGTCTTTGACGCCGCCAGAGTCGCGAAGTCCAGTGCCGACTTGTAATCAAAGCCAGATCCAGCTTGTCTCACTCGCATCACAGCATAACCTCCAACAAAGGTATCTCCAGCAGCCGTAGTATCCACCACCTTCACCCTCCGTGCTGGAATATGCCCTGACTCTCCAGAAGTCGTCACGAACAGCAACCCATCACCACCCAACGTAATGATCACAGCGTCCTTCACGCCCTTCCCCAAGAAGTCCTTTGCCAGCATCATTAACGCCTCCCGATCATGAATCTCGGCATTTCCAGAAAGAATGGCAGCCTCAGTCTCATTCATAATCAACGTATGCATGTACCCATAAACTTCCTCCGGCAATCTCGCCGCAGGCGCAGGATTGAAAATCACATGCCGTCCCGACTCTACAGCGTTCCTCATATTCCACAAGACAGTCCGCAAAGGGATTTCCAATTGAAACACGACAACCGCACCCTCCTGCCCGCTCACAAGATCTTCGTCCGCGGCAAACTTCATATTGGCATTGGCCACGAACAAAATGCGATTTTCACCCGTGCTCTCCTCGACGATGATGTTCGTGACTCCCGTCCTCTCGCCCTGCAGCCGTCGGACCCCGCTGGAATCGATGCCTTCGGCGCCGAGAGCTTGCAAGTAATCGGCTCCAAAGGTGTCCGATCCCACGGCGCCGACCATACGGACTGCGACATCCGGACCTGCGAGACGGGCTGCTGCGACGGCTTGGTTGGCACCTTTACCTCCAAATCCGGTGGAGAAGTCGAGTGCTGCGAAAGTCTCCCCGGGCAAAGGTAGGCGCGCGGTCCTGGTGATGAAATCGATGTTGAGCGATCCTATGACGGTTACAGTTTTCTTCGATGCCATCTCTTGGTGGTGTGCGAAGGTTTGCATGTGAATGTCGAAGGATAGCAGGATTGACTTGGGAGGAAAGACATGGATCGGCCGAACTTCGGACGCAATTTGAGCTAGGCCCTCGTGTGGTTCATATTTCTGTATGACCACATTGAAGCGAGTGAGAAGAGAATCGAGGAAGAATTACATAAAGATACTGCTAAGAATCGATCGAGTTTGAGTTGTCATTTCAATGGTACGTTCTCCTACTCATCCTTACACTTTCCCCATGAGCGAATTCCTGCTAAATTGAACCACTTCTGCTCATGTCTACAACGTGCTTACCATCCCTCACCTAACCTATGTATTCCATGATAGTCGCGTACAGTGAGCAGTCACAGTCCTTGGCAATTGGGCAAGAGGGCTATGTGATTATTAGCTTTCTGGAGTAGTGATCAGATGGTCTGGGAAAACTGACCTTGGTGCAAATTGACTGCAGGGCTTTCTTCTTTGGAGGCACGACTGCAGCAGGCTTGGCGCATCGATAGCCGAAAGTGTCCATCAACGCCTTCGCAACGGTGGAAACATCTTCCTTGGTGACGCCGTACGATGCAGCTGACAACCCGACTTGTGTGATGAAGTAGCCAAATTGCTTCTCGTCCAGGGCCATGAACTTGTGGACTTTGTACATGGATGCGTCGCCGGTATATGGCTTGACCGTGTTGCCGAATTTACTGCAGCCGAGCAAAGCCGCGAAGTATGAGTACAGATGTGTAAGCAGCACACTATGGCGGTCAGTATCTTTCAACTCCAAATTCAATTTAGTGGGAGAAACATACGCCTGGTTGGACTTGGGGTCATTGCCGGGCTTGTTCTTCTTCAGCGGGGCGGCTCCTCCGCCGTCAAGCCAGTTCACCGAAATTCCTTTCGTGCCAGTCTTGCCAATGGCTTGCGGGTTGGTCGTCTTCAAGGCACCCGAGAAGTAGGGAGCCAGATTGACACCAGCGAACTTGCCAGTCCCTGGTGCAAGAATACCAGGCACTGCGATGCCGACATTTGGCTTGGTATACTGCGAGCTCAGTTAGCATGAATCATGTTCCCTCGTCTGGATATGCTCACGTTGCCGATGACGGCTGCATTGACAACAAGAGTCAAGAGAGTCTCCTGGTTCGCCGCGGTGTTCTTCTTCAGGAGGGCAGTGGTGTATTTGTCGCACAGCGATGGCGCAGCCCGCTCGTGGAGCTCGTGGACCGCAGCATAGGCACTGGAAACACTGAGGAAGATGCTGAGGAACTTCATCTTGGCTCTACTTTCGTCGACAAGCGGCTGTGGCGGATGGAGAGCGGAGGTGGGCGAGGGCGAATAGAAGTACTGGTAATCTCAGTCGCGCGTCTGAAGAGGGGTTGGTAGCATTGCTGCTTGCGGCAACTCGTGAGCAAGGATCGTACAGCACGAGCACGACTCTGCCATGTGCACTCACAACTCCTTCATTGGGCCCTCGAACACCCAACGGGGCAGTCTTGTGTGTGCCGAAAGAAGCATTCGTACAGCTTGGGCAGGGATGATGTCCTGTTCGATTCCCTGTGCCATCGGATCGATGGTCCTCCGGCTCGTTGACCGTATCAACCACCACCCAATCCAAAGGGAATTGCACAAAGGCTATACCCTGTTCAATCCTCAGCACCCCGGTCACAGCCCTTGCTAGATAGCCTTTAAGCATAGATATAAGAATAGGCTTGAGCTTATCGACGGGAGCCACCAATGGGAACGCTGTAAGATGTCAGCACCCCAATCTCACTCGGGCTGCGCAACGTGCGGCACTTGTCAAAAGGCCTCGAAGTACCTTGTTGGAGTTGTTCCAGGTCCACCAGACCTTGTATTCTGACGTTTCGCAGCGCGTTGATTGGATCTCGGCCCAGTGCGAAGCTGGCGGTAATTGCTTTTCAGGCAGAATGCTGACGTCTTTGATGATAGGAGATGTTCCTCTACACAGTACGAGCAGGGAATGAACAAGTGTACCTTTCAGGCCCAATTTCTGGCTCATTTGACGCGTATCAGTAGTATATCTTCGCAAGATGTCGTTGCTTTAGGCGTATCACTGGTTACATCGATATCAGGCTCGTCTAGCAGATGGTGTAGGACCCTATCGTCAGTCAGCGCAAGCCGAACACAATAGGAGCGAGACAGCGAGTTGCACGGCTTTGGTGGCTGGGTGGGCAGTGGCAGCTCGTCAGCAAGCGATCCTTGTTTTGCAGCAGACCTTGTCAATTTTCCCGACAAGAAGTAGGCACAGAACTCTATCCGTTGAAAGGCTCCCACATCGCCGATCTTGTGCCTGGTGCTCACACTCTCGTCGTGATTGATGCGAACGTATCGTTATATGTGGCTATCGCGAAGACCATTAACGAGCAGGCCGTGGTATGGAAAGGTGTCAGTTGGCTTTGTTGCACCATTGGCTTGTCAGTACTGTTCATGATCGCAGGCATCTAATGATTGAGCTCAGATCCCAACGTCCTCGCTCTAGGAATCACGACCTTCCATGGCAGGGCTTGCTAGTATTGCGACAGGAATATCAGCCCACGGATCCTGACCAGGAAGTTGACGGGTGATTTTAGTACACAGTTACAAAATTGAGCGACGGATTCCAGTCCGCGTGAGTATACGTGGGGATTGCTGATGAAGACGAGGCCTGCCGGAAATGATTTCCTATACTCTTGGCGATCGCCGCATCTTCGACCTTGTGATCGTGGTTTCCACAGCAGGTCCAGCTTAGGCCGTGGTCGCACTGAAGCGCCTTCTGCATGTCCGCTCCCTTATCAATCATTTGACCGCAAGTTCGTTTTTAATTGACTGACTGCCTTGCCAAACAGGTTTGCGCTTGGAATGATCGATTGAAAAGCTTCCGCTGGATTCAATGCCTCTGATTTATGTCTTCGTGATTGCGACTGCTAAACATCGCAGTCTCAGCTGTTACCTGTCCAGAATCGCTAATGCTGTATTGCATTGTCGCTCGACGAGACGCCGACCTAGCCACCATCACGAGAGCAGAAACGATCAGCTGTACAGACAAGAGAAGGCTGTCAAGTTAGAAAGGGGCAATTCCCATAAAGGACAGCATATCTGCGTCTGTGGTCACGGAAGTGCTTTATTGAAATTCTGGCAGCGCCAAGTGCGACAATAGCAGATCATTTGAAGCTACTGTCGTGCACTTCTGAGCCATGCGCGGAAAAGCAGGTCCTAAGCAAGTGCTCGACTCTTCACAGACTGTGCTATGGCTACTCCAGGCCGGAGTATGCAGATGGCCATCTGTAGCCGTGCGGACCTGACAGCCAGACTCGGCGACTTGGACTTTGAAGCGAGTACGAAGGCAAGTTGGCAGAGAACGCCGGCTTTCGTTCTGGTGTCTCTGACCGCAATTCTCTCTGGAGGCAGTAATCCACATCACCGATAACACCTTTGTCGAAAATAGCCGGAATTGGAAATGGAACAAAATCCAACATACCTGCTTAGCCAATCACGAATGCTGTGAAAGGCTCGACCGACCAGAGGATCTCCTGCTCGAGGTGGTTCCGCTTATGGAGCGCCTTATCAATTTAACCCGTCGTTCGTGGCGTTCATCCGCATCGGTGGTTCGCCTCGGAGCGTACGCAGTGATCTTCATTATGGGTTCCACATAGTATGAAAGCCACTGGCAACGACAGGTGTAGCAGCTGCTACGCGCAAATTGCCTGTTGATAGTGAGCCCAGCCACTCCCCTTGCGAGCTCATCGGCATTGGTCAGCGCTTGCAGGCCTCGGATCAATTGTGTCCCCAGACTGTATGGGTGTTACGATACTAGTCATGCAAACCGACCCGGAGACATAAGGTATTGGAGTCTGGCGATGATCGTGGTATCCGGGAAGGTACTTTTCAGAGAGACTTCAAGGAATTACCGTGTGTATGTCAGAACCGGGACCAGCTGGAAGAGTGTCTTCACACGGTTATGCGCCATTGCGTCCGTATACGTAGCGGGTTGTACGATCTCTATGAGATGGTCGAATTGCAGAATTGTAGGCCAGAGGAGAAGTGTGGTAAGAGGCTGTGCGACTGCCTCGTGCGTCTTCTTCGCTGGTAACGTTGCGAGTGTCTATGTCGAGGGTTACTCTGCATCTTCCCGCCTCGCTGACCGGATGCATAGGTAGAAACAAAATGCACGTCTCCCTGATAGTTGAAGGACTCCGCGCAGTCCTGCGTGTCTACACAGTGATTTGGGAATTCACTCCGGCGCTGCTGTTCCTATGCGATGACTGTCAGGCGAGGCCATCTCATGGTCAACAGCGTGATGCGTGCCCTGGCGGAGCATTCGCGGTGGATCTTAGGTCGTCTTGTCCAGGTGCGCGAGCAAGGTCCTCGCCTGGTGGGGATCACGTTTGCTGGTCTTGTGCCTCCCCTAGCCATCAGCAGAAGGTGCTCTTTCTCCTTCGAAGTATCCAGAGTATCATCGCTTGGTATTATGGGGCACATTCTGTTCGTCTGCTCTCGCAATGTCTTACCAATGTAAATGCCACCTGCTGAGAAGCTAGAGATGCCATCTTCGCCGAGGAGCTCGATGCTGAGCTCAATTTTCATGATCTGCAGATTCTCAGGATGAGAGAAGCTCGTCTCTGAGCCTCCGCCGTGATTATCCTTATTTCTCACCAAGGCGAACATGCGCATGTCACTCTGTTGTTCCACGGATGCAGCTTCCGAACTGAGGTCAGCACGTGAGGCTGAGCATACGAGTTGCCAAGCACTTTTCTTGGCGGATTCTTGGGCATGTATAGAGATGCCACGCGCGGTAACATAGCACGTAGATCGAGACTCAACATGCGAGAGCCAGGTTCCGAGAGTTCCATCGGGGACAAGAAGCTATGCGAAGTGCCTCAAATCTCAAGTACTACGCCATTCCTGACCTTCAGCAGCAGCTCAAGGATCTGAAGCAAGAGCAGGATGGACGTCATGGAGGCCAGACACTCATGACGAGCACCAGCCAGGACACAACATCGTACCTGTCAGAATCGCTCCAAAAAGCCTCAAATTACAGAGAATAGATCACGGCCCGAGAGCGATGAAAATAATGGAAGTGACAACTGTGCAACCCTCCAGACGCCGAACTTCCGCCCAGAAGACCCCGTCGAGGGCTATACGTGATCCAGTCATTCGACCTGAGCGTAGAGGCGAGCGTTTAATAACTTGGCCGTTTTGCGACTCGACCACAATGTGTCCGCACAAAACCAGTCGTGCTCCATGTCCGCTCCTGTAGGTAGATATTGGAAGATGGAGCACGCGGATCTGTGGTGCGACTCGACATATCTGCAGGTTGTATAACGTTACAGTGGCGATGGCAAATTTAGAAATTTTGGTCGCTGCGATTGCGTATTCCTGGTTTGGTGAGATTGAGATGAATGGACTGTCATGTCTGAGAGCTACTCCAGCTATCGTCATATTGAATCTCGAAGGGGGTCATAGGCACAATAAGATCACATGAAGCAGAAATTCTTAACAGCACAATCCGCATATGAGAGCAATAAATATATGGTATACTGAGCGTATCGACAGGAAATCAATGGCACGATTCCTCGCGCTTTTACGACCAAGCGTCCTTGTTATCCACCGCAAAGTCGTAGAACGAACGAGGCGCGTGCCCAGTCACTTGCTGTACGACTCCAGTCGGCTCCGACCCATGCCCGTTTGCAACTGCCACATCGAGATCCGCAAGATAGCTAGCCATATCTTCGGAGATGCCATTCTCCACCAAGAGTCGCCTGAAATCGCCGTGGGACAGCTTGACATGCTCTATCCGCCTGTCCAGCACTTGACTGAGGATCGCGGCGACCTGAGTCTTGATGAGTGGCTTGCCGGGCTTGCCTTTCCGCAGCCATGACCGAGACTCACCTGATTGTAGCCTAGCGACTCGCCACCCGTGATGATGTGCTCGATATTGTGCGGCTGCTCGTCTGTGAGGGCTCGGTAGCCGGTCGCGGCAATATCTCTGGCGGAGATGAATGGCAGGCTACCATCATCTGCCGCGCTGTAAATCTTGCCTTGGTCTCGGATGGTCTGCAGGTGGTAGGACTCCATAAAATTCTCTAGGGTCGCGTGAGCTACATCGCTATCGCCAGATGAACATACTCGCCCATGAAGAAATGTGGCCGCAGAACGGCCCATTCGATCTCATTGCGATTACCAAGGATCTCAAGCTCCTCGTGAGCACGTCCATTCAAAGGCCCGCCTTTGGGAATCTCCCATGCGCTCACCAGCACGAATCGTTTGACGCCTTTCCTCTTGGCGTAATCAACGAAGCGCAGGACTAGTTGGCTGACGTTCATGATATCTGGTCCCACCAAGTAGGCAGCGGTGATTGCCGACGCTTGAGCCTGCGCATGGGAGAACGGCAGCTCGAAAGTAGATGGGTCTGTCCAATCGAAGCGGACCGTAGGATGTGGTAGGTCGTCCTTGGGCCTTCGGGATGCGACCAGGATTGGGTGTGTTGGATGAAGCATCCTGGTCAGATGCGATGCAGTCTTGCCATTGGATCCAGTAATGAGAATGGTCATGCTGTCTCAATAATTACAGGGTTTGCACGCTCGCGGGTCAGTGATCAATTGAACATGTAACTCCCGTGCGGTCAGGTTCAATATTCACCACCGTCTTAGTCCCGTGTCCTATGTCTGTGGATCAAACCTACATTTCCCTCTTGGCATGATGCCAGATCATCCTTTAGCTCGAATTGGCAGAGCCTCCTTACGGCATCCTGCATAGGCATCGCATTCGGATCGGCATTAGCTAGAAAGTTCACGCAACACCGCACGGCAACTTCGCAGAGCACCAGTTCGGCGTGGCCGAAAACCCAGGTCGCACTGTTTCGTCGGGCGCGTTCCACATGCCGTGTGAACGCACAGGGCGCAGCGCGGTTGTCACAGCATCTCGCGATATGGCACCTCCAGGCTGATTCTCGGACCTTGGCGCCTACTCTTATCAAGTCGTGACTGACAATGCCATATGTCGATCGGGCAGATGCGCTGGCAGCGGTGAGCAAAGTATGAATGACACGCTCGAGGACAGCTCGCGTGAGGCGACCGATGACCAATCGACAGGAGAACGGCATTCGACAGTGCCCTGATCGTATCAGCGTGCAACGGGCTCTTGCTTGGTCGTTGGCACCTCTGATATATTCGGGGCTGTGTCGGTAGGGCGGGTCAGTGCAATCGGCATTTGCCATGTAGAGCGAGATAGCTCTGGAACAGGTGAGAAGAGTGTCACGGAATCAGATGGAGGAATGGGGGGCGGAATATGCCAGCTTCTATCATCGTTTCCAACCGCGGTCAGTCGATATTCCTTCCGGTGATGAACCGTGTGCACTACAGTTCCTGCCGTCCCCAGCCATCACTGCTTCGACCAGCATTCGCTCACCCCCACCCCACGTCCCGCTCGTTCAAGCTCGACGGGAGGCCACGGGAGCAAGCGAGGATGTTCCGTGAACCTTCTTCGCGACTCACTCCGCGACCTTCTGCCGGACAAGAGGTTGCCCACATCTCGCCATGTTCTCCGGCGCTGCACGCGGTCAACGTTGGTCAGATCAATGGCACGATGATGTCAGTCACGACGAAACGTCAGCGCATCACCCAAGGCAGTTGCTGGTGTTGCCGCCGGCGCCGGGTGAAATGTGATCTGGCGAGGCCGAGTTGCGGGAGGTGTGAAGCAAGTGGCCAGCTATGCGGCTACGGCGCGGCCCCGTTCAAATGGGTGGGCGGCATGGCTCTGCGAGGCAAAAACGCTCCTGCCAACGCTCCGGAAATCTACAGTTGCGCGACTCTGGCCGCCAGCGACGCGTCCGGCATTCGACCGGCTGCGCGTGTGTCGAGTCCTAATTCGACGACGACGAGCCACCTCCTGCACCAGAGGAGACATTCGGACGCCAGCACTGCCAGCACTGCCAGCGCTGGCGATGGCAATGGCGATGGCGCAATTGAAGTCTACCGCGCACCTGCCATCAGCCCTGTTCTTCCCACTCTGCCGCTGGACGAGTCTTCGCTCCTGCCGTATTTTGCCAATGCAGTCATTCCACGCTTCGTTCTGGGAGATGGAACCCTGGATGTCGATTACGGCGTCCTCACCAAAGATGAATCCCTCCAGCGCGCCGTGTTGGCCATCTCCAGGGCCCACTACGATCTCCAGTCCAAGTGCGGCACCAACGACACCGCCTTGATCCGCACTCGCACGCGACACGTTGCGCTTGCGAGTTTTCGAAAGCGACTTCAGGTTGCCGCGTCTTCGGACGAGGCGGCGAAGGACATGTTCACCAACAATGTCCTGCTGTGCATGCTTGATGGGATGATACAACCCTCGACGGAATCGAATGCGTCGAGCATGCATCTCCAGGGCGGCTTCGCCATGCTGAAACGCTGGTCACAGACGATCGACAACATGCTGCTGGAAGGCGGCTTGCATTCCCATCTCCTGTCACTGTTCGTGACCATGGACCTTGCCAGTAGTCTCTTGAGTGGTCGAAAGCCGTACTTCGAACCCATCCTGTTCGAGATGTTTGCCCATACCCAGGCATGGTGGGGCTACCTGCCAGCCGGGGACCGCTTTTTTACCATTCTCAGAACGCTAAGCGAGATGGCCGCTCTCGGGGCCCTCGTACTATCCCATCTACCAAGCAGTGATGGCATCTTGCTCGCAGAGAAGTGCTTTCCATCCCTGAAAGCGATCCTGGAAACCCCCTCCTCCTCCTCCGCGGAACTCATGGATGGCACGAGCATCGAGCATCGGAACTGGAATATCTTTTGTGCGTTGTGGGAAACGTGTGCTTCAATCTACTTCTTGCGTGCACTTGAACAGCGCACAATCGACGACGAATTGGTGCAGAGTCAGGCGAGGAAAGGTGTCTCCACGCTTATGGATGCATCACTGCCTGGTATGCTGCAGCACTGTCTTGTGCTCCCTATCCTGGTCATCGCCGCCCACTGCATCCATACCCAAGATCGAAGAGCCATCCTTGAAGCCCTGTCTCCGACCGTCTCGTTTTTATCCTTCGGAAACCTGCCTTTGATGATCGAATTCCTCAAAGCACGATGGGAGAGCGCGGACTTCCATGCGACATGGTGGCAGACTTTCGGCGACATCTCCGAAAGCATGTTCCTCTTCTGATTCGTCCATCCGGGGCGAAAAGCCAGGATTCGCCCCCAGATGGCAGGTGCTCGTCGAACAGTGTGACCTCCCACCACCGGCTCTGCGAGAAGCTTTGGGCAAGCTTTTGGCAAGCTTTCGGCAAATGGGAAAGCCACGAGGCTGAAGTGCCTTGATCCCAGGAGAAAAGTCCACCCAGTCCAGCGGTTGGAGAGATGTATCCACCGAGGACGGGAACGCGCGGCTCAGTTCCCAAGGCTGCCCAATGTGCTGCCACGTAATATGATATGGGAGTTGCAGAAAGCGCACCCAGACTGTATAACGCACCACCCATCTCAGTCGCACGCAACATTTCTGGATGAAAGCTTGACAGCAGTCATCATGACTCTACTGTGATACTAAGCGCCACAACGACGGAACAGATGTCTCTATCAAACCCTTTACCCAAGTCCATGGACTCGTGAGGACCTGTTCAGCTCTAGTGATCTCCGTCTTCGGATTGGCGGAGTGTTGCCCAATCAGCACCACCACTACAGCTCTGCTCGTGATTATGGCATTCTTGTGTCACGAGTCTGCTGTCGCTGGTCTTGACGAACTCGAATTCCGGCACTGTGTTGACCGCACCTGTGAAGATATCCTGTGGTCTCATCAGTCTCGGCCGGGGTGCTTGGGCTGCATCCATGGCAAACATGTCCTGATGTCCGACCTGTCTGGCTGAGCGGCGGTGTCGACGGTGCTCTCTCAAGATTTTGCTCAAGAGGTTATTCGATTGAAGCCATCCTCATCCCAGGATCAGCTTTCAACTTATTTTGTCCAGTCTGCCGACTGTAATACCAGTGACCTTGACCATGCACTTCGCAAGTCTATTCTTGTCGGATTCGTGGTCGCAGTGCGAGTAACTATGTCCTGTTCGCACGAAGAGGTGAGCTTGAAACCTGAGCGCGTGCTCCAGCGGCTGCTAATATCGCTCGGTGTCTAAGGAATTTTTCGAGATCGAGGGAGCTACAGAGGCACAAGATCGTCAGCGCCGAGAGAATGCAGTCTCGTAGCTACGAGCTATGGCTTCGATGGCTGCGTAGCCTGGGTCACCAAAACACTGATTCGTGATCACGAACGGTGTCTTGTCTTATTGTACAGAGCCTCAGAGGCTTCGAAGTAGATCTGGCGATATGTCCGAAGTACAGCTACTGCTCTCTCGTCTGTCATGAGAGGGCGAAATATGAATGCTACGACCCCAATTTGACTGGGGAGTGGCGATCTGTGCCGGAGCGCAGACGACACATCGCAGTTAATATACGCTTATCGAGAATTGTACTCATGCTCAATTGCACGCAATGTATTGGATGTGCGCAATCTTCGTTGTGCGATTCGAGTTGAGGTCGTTCGTATTGAATGAGGCGGACGAAGCTGAGAACACATGTATACGCTGCTGCTAGCGACAAAGATGACCGGCAATATTTGATTGAGTATATTGATTAACCCTCCTTCGACCGGCCATCGCAAAAGCCGATAGCCAGCTTCACCGCACAGAAATGCTCAAGCTCGGCTCCGCTGACCTCACAGCTCAACCGACGTGCATTCGGCACAGCACAGCGCTCACGCTCACCTCCCACTGAGCAACCAACTGCCTACTATGCAGCAAGCATGACCATCTCTCACGCCCTGAGCCTACAACCTTCCCACCCGTCGTCATCATGCCTCGGGTCTATCCACCTCTGGAAGGACGACAACCCAGTGTCTCGCTCTCACCCTCCCTAGTCGAGTCCGCGGCCGGCTTCACTGCAGGCGTCGTCTCCACCCTCGCCGTACATCCCTTCGATGTTGTCAAAACGCGTCTGCAAATCGAACAAAACACACCCGGGACGAAGCTTTCAGGCGGCAGCATCCGCGTCATCAGAACGATTGCGAGCGAAGCTCTGAACGGACCGACCCCCGAGCTCAACAGAGCATTGTCAAGCGCGACGCAGCAAGGAGGTGCGCTGGTAAGAGCTTTCTATCGCGGCTTGATGCCGAATATGATAGGCAATAGTGTGAGTTGGGCGCTTTACTTCATGTGGTATGGGAACATCAAGGATCTGGTTAGGGCGGCGAGGGCGAGTTCCAGTGGACAGCACGCCGAGCAATTGAGGAGCTCGGACTACTTCATCGCGTCCGGGGTCTCGGGGATCTTGACGGCGGTCTTCACGAACCCGATATGGGTCATCAAGACGCGGATGCTGAGTACGGCGAGGAACGCACCGGGGGCGTATAAGAGTATTTTGCAAGGCACGACATCGCTGTATCGAAGTGAGGGAATCCCGGGCTTCTACCGCGGCCTGTTGCCGAGTTTGTTTGGTGTGAGCCATGGTGCGATTCAGTTCATGGCGTACGAACAGCTCAAGAACCGTTGGGCATTACATCGGCAAGGAGGCAAGGATGGGTTGACGAATTTGGATTACTTGCAGCTGAGCGCCGTCAGTAAGATGTTTGCGGGAAGCATCACGTATCCTTACCAAGTGGTTAGAGCCCGCCTGCAGACGTACGATGCTCCGGCGAAGTACAAGGGCGCTTGGGACGTGGTGGGGAAAGTCTTCCGGAACGAAGGCATTCCCGGGTTTTATAAGGGTCTGGCACCGAATATTGTGAGAGTGTTGCCCAGCACGTGTGTGACGTTTTTGGTGTATGAGAATATGAAGTACTATCTACCCAGGATGTGGGCGGGAACGGAGGGGCCGGTTGATGCTTAGGGGGCCTCGGTTGGGCACCCTTTGACTGAGATTGTAAGAGGTGGTGGGTTGATGGAGATACCTCTAGGCGGCAGCATGGTGGGATCTGTACTGTCGACACGGCATGAACATATGGGCAAAGCCCGAAACTATGCTTGGATGGTCGGTGGGCTCTTGGCACCCGTGATGCCCGACGCGGCCTAGAGAATGCGAAAACACGGCGGCCAGGTCCAACCTTGGCGAAAACAGTCTCAAGAACGAACCAAAAAATCGGTGCACAGCATGAAAAGACACAAAATCCGGAATGGCAAACATGTTGTAAGGTCGGGGCGTTCAGGCGTTTGAAGTTGCTGTCTGAAGTGCTCGGACGGTGACCAGGATTTCCCACGGCTTCTCATGATGGCATGCGTAACCGCGATTGCAGACCGGGCTTGCGTCCAACGAAGAGATCAGTAACCTGCATTCCTCGAGCGGCGCTCTGTAGTTTTGTACATAAGTAACGACTGTCAACACGAATTGAGCGCTTACCCAAACGACTTTGGTTTCGCCGTGTTTCTTCGACAACATTTCCCTGTCGCCCGATTCCTTCCCGGTCGAAGCGAGAACTCCAGTTTGCGATACACGTTCGAGACTTAGTCACTCGTGAGATCGATCACAGGAGGGCCATGCGAGGACTTGCTTTGCATTTCTTGTGGCGTTGCCCTTTTGCACTTGCTCCAGTTACCGTTAGGCATTCGCTTATGCTTGCGTTTGTCGATGTCTGCCCTGCCGATGCTGCCTGCAGCCTCTGGGCTTGGAGGTAACCTTCCTGGCAGCAAGTCGATTGGTGGGGTAGCTGCGATTTGACGATCAGGTTGCTGTGTGTTCTTAGCGGGTGTGGCTCCCCGGTGGAAGGGTGGTGGGCGTGCTGGCGATATTGCATGCGGGACAATTGATGTCGAGCATTTCCCTCGCGGTACCCCGTCTACGTCCACTTCATCAGACAACGGTACAACTCCTACTTGACTCGGTGGCTGGGATAACGACGCAGCTGGGTCGAACCGTCCAGGTCCCTCTTGACGATGCTCAGTCCATTCCATCTTTCCCAGCCCGCTGAAAATGCTTTCCATCGCCCACTTCCGCTCCTCGATCTCGTCCCAGTGCTGACTTCGCCATCCTCGAGCTTTAGCTCTGCATCTCGCAGCATTCCAATCGTAGTTTTGAACGGTGTCCCCATTGGGATAGTCTACCAACATGGAGATTTCGCGCAAGTAGGGATTCAGCGTCTCCGCGCCACGAAGTTTTCCGAGCTCGTCGGAGGCGCCTATGCCCGCAAATTGTAAGATTTTATTGGTCATACACTGGCGCTCCTTGACGACACGACCGCCTTTCGGGCTTCGTTCGCGTGCTGGTCTGATTGCGGATTGGGTGTCATGAATGCTGTTGGAAGTTTCGATGTCGTTGTAAGAAGGTGCAGGTGTGGACGCAGGTGTCATTGATGAATGGGTTTGTTTGCGCCTTGTGCTTCTTATCAAGTGCGCATTTCTGTGCTGAACAGTTTTCGACGGGCTTGTGGAGGAGAAGCTGGTGTCTGAGGTCATGTTGGACTCATGGCAAAGACTTGTTCGGGGAGAGCTCGGTGGTGGTTCTTGGACTGTACCGCTGGATTGCTAGTCCGCTCGATCGTCCATGATCTGCGAATGTTTGTGCGACGCGCGTTTAGCTGTGTTCAGAGCTCTATCAGGATCGAACTTGGTACGAACAAGCTAGATTGTTTGTCCGATCATTGCTTGTTAGAACGCGTCTGACGTTTTGGGAAGGCACGGATGTACCGGTGAATACACAAGAAGTTAGCTCCGCAAAGTGGCCGAGGAGTCTACTCAAAAGCCTGGGTCGGATCAATGCTGGTATATTGAAATAGAAGGCCTGCTATCTCCGTGAGACATTCCATCAGAGTATTGCATACCAATACCTCCTGCGAAGTGCCAAATCCATGTTCACCTAGATGCGGTTCTTTATACAGTTGAAGGACGAGACATTGTCTTCGAAGCGGTATGACATTGCGGGCCAGCTCCGCACCTGCAGCCTTCTGTAATGCAATACGCGATTTCTGCATCTTATTTGGCTTATGCTAATATGTACACCCGTAGTGAGATTCCACGCGTCGTGACATATCTTGCAAATCTCGCTACTTCTTCATGCCCATTGGCCGTCCTCCGCTGCCCTCCTCTCTCCATTCAGTGGTCCCACGGGTGTCTCAGGCCGAGCAGTACAGGTAAGTCGTATCGCGCTCTGTAGAACAGCTGCTCTGCTGTCAGTGGTCAATCTAATGACTACATTGTGAACACACGTACGAAAAACCACATTGATGCTCCAAGACCAGTCGCGAAGAACCTGTGGTATGCCTTTGCAGGGTGGACGTGGATTGGGTGACTTCCGTGGCCCTTTGCGGCTTGTGCCAATCGCGCAAATGTGGCTAGACAAGATCAATATGTGCTACCCTCTGCCTTCATGCTCGTACTCACGTCTCATGGCTGCGATCTGGCGCTCGTCCGGGGCTTCGGTGGTGTGTTGGCTGCGATGCGCGAGGTGAAGTCAACCGTCGGGCAGCAGCGTGCCGACGGCCCCAACCAAATCGAGAATGGCGTGCAAGTGTCAAGATCTTCGGAGCGGAGGCCGGCTCAAGCTGGATCGGCGGCAGTGCCCTTGCAACTTGCGACGACGTTCGCGATGGCGACCGCGACAATCGCCAAGCAAACGCACAATCGAGCACACACGTGTTGATGCTCCTGTATCGCTATCAGGCGGTGACGAACGATTCCAACAACGACCCCTCGAAACGTCGCCAACCCTTGCGGCCGGCATCCCATTCTATGCTTAGACATGCGCGTCGACTTCTTCCAATCGACACATCGCAATCGCGACTCCCTTTCGCCTCGCATGCGCTCCGTGCGCACCGCATAACCATTGATCAGAAGACTGCGTCGCAGCATCTCGAATACAGCGCAGACGCGCGCCCATCAAAATGTCACCAGGCAATTCGCCGATGGCCAACACCGCGCCGCCCGGCCTCACGGATCCAATGCAGCGGCGATTTCGAGGCAGCGCGAAGTTATCAGAGTATGAAATCATGAATGAAAAACTGGGGGAGGGTACTTTCGGTATTGTCAGCAAAGCAATGTCCCGCCGGACGGGAAATATTGTTGCCTTGAAGAAGATTTTAATGCATAACGAGAAGGATGGATTCCCTATCACTGCCCTGCGAGAGGTGAAATTGCTGAAAATGTTGAGCCACCCCAACATTCTTCACCTCGAAGAGATGGCCGTTGAGCGACAGCCAGGTGAGCAGGAACACGAGCGGACAAATGCCTTCGAGCCTGCTGTGAAGGACATGCTAATATCGATGGGCAGCGGATGAGAAGGCAAAGTCAGGAAAGAAGCGTGCCACGCTGTACATGGTCATGCCGTACATGGATCATGACTTGAGTGGGATGCTCACCAATCCGGACATTCAATTCAACACTTCGCAGATCAAATGCTACATGCTGCAGTTGTTAGAAGGGCTTCGCTACTTGCATGATGTAAGGCGGCAAGCGTGCGAGTCTTTGTCCAGGACTAACATCTTCGCCAGTCGCACATTCTGCATCGTGATATGAAAGCTGCCAACATCTTAATTTCCAATCGTGGCATTCTTCAGATCGCCGACTTTGGTTTGGCACGACACTACGAGGGGCAGACGCCGCAGCCCGGACGAGGAAACGGTGATGCGGTACGGGACTATACGAGCCTGGTGGTGACCAGATGGTACCGACCTCCCGAACTCCTGCTTACCCTGAAGCGCTACACTCCTGCAATAGACATGTGGGGCATCGGCTGCATATTTGGTGAGATGTTTGAGAAGAAGCCGATCCTGGAGGGACGATCAGACGTCGACCAGTGTGTTAAGATCTTCAAGCTTCTTGGATCACCCACCGAACAAACTATGCCAGGGTGGTCGGATCTCCCCGGTTGTGAAGGCCACAGAGACTGGGAGCCGCAGACGGGTGAGATTGACAAGCGCTTTGGGCGCTGGCCCGGAATTGGCAAAGAAGGCCTCAGTCTGCTTAAGTCTCTGTTATGCCTGGACTGGCGGAAGCGGATCAACGCGATAGACGCTCTACAGCACGAATACTTCAAAGTGCCGCCTTTGCCCGCGAGACCTGACGATTTGCCAAGGTACGAAGATAGCCATGAATTGGACTCAAGACGTCGTGGCAATCAAGAAAAGCAGAGAGCATTGCCTCCTGCCCCAGCTGGCGGAACCGTTGGCATGGGACCGGATGAGTGGCCTCCATATCAGAACGGTTACGGCGATCGAGGTGGTCGTGGCTACGGCGGGCGTGACCAAGGTCCGCCAGGTGCGTATCGCGGGCCTCGAAATTACGACGATCGACGGGGCCCACCAGCGATGCCACCAGGCAGACAGCCTGCATATCGCGATCATGACCGTGGACCTCGACCTATGCCTTCCAATGGCCACTCTCTTCCACCACGACCAGACTCTTTGCCACCTAGACCACCGGCAGTATCAGATCGAATGCCAGAGCGCGGCCCACATCCAGGCCGGGACAGGAGCATGGATAGAGGTCATGACCGAGGACCGGATAGGGGCCCACCAGCTAGAGGCAGCGACAGGAACAATGTCGACACTTACATTCCATCATATCAGAGTGGGGGCGCTCCACCATACGATAGCAGACCACCGCCGCGAGATGCGCGCGACGGACGCGATGGCTTTGATCGGAGTCGACGCGACAGTCGCGAGCATGCGTATCGAGACGGCGATAGACCTCCCAGAGAGCCCTACCGAGACCCTGATGCACCCGGCTCACGTCAGTACCGTGATTCGGACCGTCCAGGTACACGTGGCGATCCATATCGTGATTCTCGTGAACGAGGGTTTCCCGATCAGAGGCGAACGAGAAGTCGCAGTCCAGACCGGGACCGAAGAGAACGTTTGCAGAACAGAGAACGCGAGCTCTATCGCCGGTAAAGCTAGGTCAAGGAGAGCATCAATTCAGTCTCACTCAGCGGAAATGCGCCTACCTTCAATCACATATTCCGAGACTTGGCTATGGACACAGCGTCTTGAGCACATCGCAAACTTCGTCGGACGACCGCATAATCAAGCTTAGGCACGAATGCAACGCAACTTTTGACCTGTCAAAGTATGGGAAATGGACATACGAATTCCCAAGTGTGAAGAGGTAAACCTCGGTCACTCGCGTAGCTCCATGGAATTGCTGGGTCGGTCAGCGAATGGGACCGCCCATGCTTGGGGCACGGTCGCCATTATCAAAGCTCATTGGTTCGACATTGATGTCTAAGGCTGGCGAGGCGATCGAAACCCAGCAGAATGCCATGTTGGTGATGCAACGCCTCGCAATCATGAACGCGCGGTGTGCTAGGTACAGATGAGTAATTTTGGAGGGCGCATGAAGAGCCATCGAGATAGCTACGAGGCGGAAGAGAACAAAGTACAGTTGCTTGGAGAGAAGGATGACTGCAGCTCTTGTTGCGTGCGAAAAGAAATGATACCCACACCCGGTGACTATCTTGCTTGCGTTCTTCACCTTACTTTCTCAGCAACTTTTTAACGCTCAAGTGGTGTGTCATACGCTCAACAGCCGATCGGTGGCTCATGTTTACACAAACCTTGATACAGGATTGCTTTGCGGGGTCACAGGATTCTACTCCCGTCAGAACACGAAGCCTTCTCGTTGTGGTCGCTATCCCAACTTCACCATAAGGGCAGGAGACATGCCGAGCGAAACTCGTGCAATTCTGGCTTGACCCTCTTCTCTTCTGCATTCTCCTCCCAGTGCTGGTATATCATAAGACCTTCTTTACCCCTGGAACGCCCTTCACATGCGCTATACACTTCTCTTGGTTTCCCACCCAAGTCACCACCTCATCTAATGATGCTCCTCACCATGTCCTTCGCCATGGCCATGCGATGAAGTCAAAAACATCTGCTCGTATACAAGGTAACCAGCGAATGCTACCGTTGCGATTCCGAGGCCGGGGAATGAGCCCTTGAAGCGGTTCCATCTTGTGAATGGGCCGGTATATCGCCACGCCTCCCTTTCATCGTGTCAGTACCTTCGATCTATCTTTCACCTGCCAGTCCAAGACAATTGTCTCTCTGAACGTACGCTCTTGCCCATGGGTCATTCTTGGGTTGGCCGGCTGCCGCGGCGAACTTTTGAGGGTCGAAGCCGGTAAGGTTGGGTTGTTTGGGCGGCATTTTGGATTCTGGATACACTCAGCTACGGCTCAGATTGCTTGTGAGGGGGATTGAAGATACATGTGAGGTTCAATGGCGCAGCAATGTCTGAATGACCCGACCTGCGCTACAATGAGCACGCACTGCATCCCAAGCTCGACGTCTTGTGCCAAGACGCGCTCGGCAGCTTCGCCGCACCTTCCATAAGTCGAGCTGTGTGGTCTGCATCGCACTTCACATGGCGCATGGGCGCCAGCAGCTCCACATCAACTCATGCGCTCGCCTTTATTCGCTTAGCACGCACGCGACGACATGAGAACCAACAAGACTCAAATAGGAACTTGACTGCGATATTCACGATAGGAGGAGCTCACCCAAAGCGGAGGAGGCCGGCCAGCAATATGCCTCCTGCCGTGATGCGCCAGCATCAATCGCATCCGTCCAACCCTTTCGCCCATCTGAATCCTCAAATACCTCATACATCACATTATCAGTCACAGTCAACACATATATCCAACTCGTTCAGTTCCCAGCATGCTTTTGGGAACAGCGCGCTCAATGGCGGCATATCACCCTTCAACCCCAGCTCACCATACGGTGGTTCTGCATTTGGTGCTACCGGGGGAGCGGCATTCAATGGAGGCATGATGAGTGGAGGGCATGGTCAAGGCCTTGGCTCAGCGGCTGCTCAGGCTGGCTTCGCTCGAGGTGCTGCTATGCAAGAACATGGACACCAGATTGAAGCGGCAGGCATGGCCATGAAAACAGGCGCTGCAGCGCGGATACGAGAAGTTTGGAGACACAATCTGGATGCCGAGATGCACGTGCTACGCCAGCTAATCCAGAAATACCCTTTCGTCTCTATGGATGCCGAATTTCCTGGAATAGTTGCGCGGCCCATAGGGAGCTTTGCTGGCAGCAAAGCCGAGTATCACTATCAGACGCTCCGGTGCAACGTTGACATTCTGAAGCCCATACAAGTCGGCATTACATTGTGGACTGAGGAAGGCGACCTTCCTCCGACCCAAGATCCCAGCATACAACACAGCAGCAGGATGCCTGGGTACAACAACAACCTTTTGAATCAGAACATTCCATGCACGTGGGTATTCAACTTCCAATTCAATCTAGACGAGGACATGTACGCAGAATCATCGATTGAATTGCTGAAGGCCTCGGGTGTGGACTTCGCCAGACACATGGAAATGGGCATCTCGCAAGAAGCATTCGGCGCTCTACTAACCACGTCTGGTCTCGCTTTCAACTCAAACGTGCACTGGTTGAGTTTCCATAGTGGATACGACTTCGGGTATTTGATCAAGCTCCTGTCGAACGATGCTCTGCCGATGGATCAAGGTGATTTCTTCGAGCTCGTCACCATGTTCTTCCCTAAACTTTGGGACATCAAATTCCTTCTTCGGCACGCTCAACGCAAGAGAGCTCAAGGATCGCTTACTGACAATGCCACTGCATTAGTCGACTCGCTTGGTAGTAAGAGCGGGCTCGGCGATCTGGCTGCAGAGCTGGGCTGTCAGCGAGTGGGCACTTCTCACACTGCTGGGTCCGATGCTTGGCTCACTGGAGCAGTGTTCTGGGCGATGAAGAACAAGATATTTCAAGGCAATCTTGAAGATGAGTTATCGGATCAGATCTATGGACTTCACGGGGTACCACAACCAGCGTCGCAACAGTACCGTGAGGAGTTTCTCGCCGCACAAACTCCAGCGGGACAGAACGGCAATGCTGGAGGCGTGCTCAGTGGGCTTGGGTCGGCAACGGGTGCAGCGAACTTCACTCCAGGTGGGAACCCTAGTACGCCTACCACAACTCATGCTGGGCTGAACACGCAGACGCCATATGGTGGCTATGGTAATTTCCAGCAGTATGGCGGCAAGTAACTGCTGCGCGAGAGATGGAAATCATCAAGCTACCGCTGGTGACATAGACGTTGACACACCTACGAGGAGGCGAAGGGAATCACCAAGAACAGCGAGGGCTGTGGTTCTTAAGACAGACACAGGTCGGAGCTCAGGTCCCTCTCACGGTGTCGAGATAAGTGACCCTTTCGCCGCCGATACCCATGTACAGTCACTGGCATTTTAGTGGACATCTGGAGGGTGATGCGTTCTGCGGCGTGGAGGGTGCACGATCACTATTTGGTATGTAGTGTATGATGAATGCATGTTGCATGAGAGTTGTCTTAAGTCCTGTATGCATCTCGTGAGTCATTGTCTTCCGTCTGCGTGATCCATGCCATTCACCACCTCGTTTTCGCTTATTGTTGCCATGCGTCCTTCACGTATGCGATCAGCTTTCTCCGCTTCTCACCTCGTTCTTTGGAGGTCATACTGCTAAGCGCAACACTTGTGGTCACTCGAATCGATGCTCATTACTACATGCACGTGTATTACCAACTGCAAGAGCTAGTGGGAGGATCTACTCCTGCCTGCATGACTTCATCGGCTGTATTGTGCGACGGCATTGGAACAGCTTCACTGCATCCTTGGATCAGATCTGGAAGGCCAAAAGTTTTGCCAGCTGGACGCACTCTGAGACCTCAGAAGTGATACTCATCCAAGTCTCATGGCCAATGCACACAAGGAGACTGATGCTGTTGGAAGTGAGTTGGTGCCATTCGTGAAGCAGAACGACACTGCTGTGCTGACAGTGCTTCTTTCACCTGCTCGTTACGGCGTTGAGAAGCTTTGCTGGAAGAGCATCTTGAGGCGGCTTGCGCAGCAGGGCCTGCAGACCAATGCCGCTGTACTCATCTCCTCCCTGAGAGACGACTTCGTGCCTCAGTATGTTGTCTGTACACATGGTGACCAGGACTGGGAGAACATCCTCCCCAAAGCGCTCTCGGGAATGTCGCTAGTCTACATCCTGCTGGATTTGGCTATGATTCAGTAGACGTCGGTGCAAGAGGGTGACCCCTTGGCCATCCTGCAGAATACCTCTAGGCTGCTTTCTGCGAGTCGCAACTTATCTATCTCGTCGAAGATGTCTAGTCTCAGCTAGAGAAAGTCCCAAGTGATTCCGCATCGTCAGTATGCGCACATCGTGGGCGTCGAAAATCTCCTCCGCAGCGGAGAGCATCAGAAGACTGATCGAAGTGTGCACCGTGGGGGCTCGAGTACCAGACGAGCGCTGCTGACCTTCACGGGAGGCGGGCTCAAGCATTGAGGTGGTGTGGTCGAAGGCGGGAGCTGAATAAAGTCGCCACGATGTTGTGCCCTCCACCAATCCCACGAAGCCGGCACATCCCCTTGCCTCTTCGCGGAATTTGAACAGTGGCCAATCACGCTCATCCTACACCTGACCTTCTCTCTGCCCATCCATGCACCATAGCCTGGTCCATTTGATCTACGCGACCAAGCGATCAGCTTCATCTCATAGACGACTCGGCGTGCCCGCCACAGCTGCTTCCCATCTCCCCCCTCCAGCTTTTCGTTTGACCCTTCGGCCCTCGACTTCAACCGGGACAGAAGTCCGACAAACTTCGATGTGATGCAAGCTCTACACGAGAGCAGGACTTGCCATTGCTGGGGCGGTATACACTTCCGTCGGCTTGTCCGCATCAGCAAACACTTCAGCATGGCCTGTGGCGCGTCTCTTCCTAGTGCACCAGGCCACCGCTCTTGATACCTGCCTGTACCAGAGAAGACATCCTAGCCCGAGGCACGGTCGGCTACCGTCGCTGTTACATCCACATCGCGTCTGACACAACCTAGTTGCGCAATTGGTACTGGCTTGAAAATTGATCGTCATGGCGAGGATAGCTTGGTAACGAATCGAGCCCCTCCATTGGAGGCTTCATTAAGCTAAGCCCAAACTACTTCCGATCAAGCACACCAAGATTTCAAGTATGAGGCTTGTCGAGCAGCTGATCAGGGCGACGATAGGTACTCATCAGAATGCGGGCGGCTCAGAGGCAGTATATAACGTGGCTGCGGTGACACTCCCCATGGCCACAGTCATCTCAGTAGAGCACCTAACCACTTTCGTTACACTCCCACCGCTGGACAATCGTTAAGATGTTGGCGCAGACTCTGCTTTCTTTCCTAGCCGTTACGGCGGTCGCGGCCATGCCTTCAGCTCACCCATTGCTCAAGCGCAGCGCATACACCACCGATCAAGGAGTCGAGCACACCGTTGTTGAAGACAAATCTACTGGTGCGAAGCTTGATTACGTGACCAACTCGGGGGTTTGCGAAACGACACCTGGCGTCAATCAGTACAGTGGATACCTGGATGTTGGTAGTGGCCTACACATGTTCTTCTGGTTCTTCGAGGCTCGCAACAATCCAACCACAGCCCCCGTTGCTACCTGGATGAACGGTGGACCTGGTTGTTCATCGATGATTGGTTTACTTCAGGAGAATGGGCCTTGCCAGTTTTACAACGGATCTTCTACTCCGAGTCTCAATCCATATTCCTTCAATGAGTTCGCGAACATGCTCTACGTTGATCAGCCGATCGGCGCCGGCTTCTCGTACGCGGACTCTGGGACTCCCGATATCGAGGGCACTGTTGCTGCCGCACCCTACATCTGGACCTTTCTGCAAGCGTTCTACAAACAGTTTCCACAGTACCAGAGTCGCGACTTTGGCATGTTCACTGAGTCCTATGGAGGGCACTACGGACCTGAATTTGCGAGCTACCTCGAAAGCCAGAATAGCAAGATCGCGAACGGCAGCCTCGCTGGCGAGAAGATCAACCTTGTGGCACTGGGTATCAACAACGGCTGGTATGATCCGATCATCCAGTACCAAGCATACATCGATTACTCCTACAACAATTCGTACAAGTAAGTGCCAAATGCTTTGTCCTGCAGATTTCGAACCTGACACAGCGTTGCAGTCAAATCATCTCGTCGAGCCAGCGTAGCAGCTACAACAGCCAAATGACCAATCGGTGCAAGCCTGCTCTCCAGAAATGCACTTCTTTAACGAGCACTTCCCAAACGAGCTCATGCGAGAGTGCTGAGAGCACCTGCCAGCGATACATCGAGGATTCAATCATCCAGCTCAAAGACTTTGACGTCTACGATGTACGGGAGCCCTCCAAAGATCCATACCCACCGGCGACCTATTCGACCTGGGTCAACCAAGCTTCGATCCGCAGCAAAATCGGTGCCAAAGTCAGTTACACCGAGTGCAGCGACGATGTCTACAAGAACTTTGAGAGCTTCGGAGATGACAGTCGCAGTACACTCAGTACTTTGTTGGGAGATGTCAAGTCTGGAATTCAAGTGCTCATGTGGGTAAGTGACATAGCATGGCAATAATGCTTCTCTTATTGCGCGTGAAACATATGCTGACAGTGAACTACAGGCTGGTGATGCGGATTGGATCTGCAACTACCTTGGCAATTACAACGTTGCTCAACAGGTAGGACCCTCGGGATTCAGCAGCAAAGGCCTTCAGAGCTACACCGTCAGCGGCAAGGCTGGCGGGCTGTATAAGACACAAGGGCACTTTTCGTGGCTGCAAGTGTATGGTGCCGGGCACGAAGTACCATACTACACCCCTGCTGTTGCCTTGCAGGCTTTCAAGCAGACCATGAGCAAGACCGCATTGACGAGCACATGAGCTACACGTAACGCCTGAAGCCTATACGATGGAGACAATGATGATGAAGAAAAAGATGTGAAGATCATGCGGCAGCCCTGCCCGTAGATGAGGCCCTTTGCCGTGCTCGACATCCATGCGATCGCAAGTGAACAACCTAGATCGACATGCTATAGGTAACAAGTCGATGCGAGCCCAAAATGGCTCTATTGCGGAGGCGTGATCGACGCGTAGTAAACATATTGTAGAAATAGACAATCAGCATGACACGTCCCATCGCCAAGCAAAGCATTTCCTTAATTCAGGGGAGGCATCTCATGTGCTGATCCGTGCTCGGCGAAAACAATTGAACTCGAACCCGGAAATCATGGCACCCGCTGAACTCTCCGCCACGACGGCCCCTCCGGCCTCGGGAGATCGACGTCGACACAGCACCGAAGCGGGCAGGCGACGATGGCATGCAGTGTATCATGCATGGCAAGGATGACACGAGTACATGTAACCAGCGCACCTCGAGCAGGCACAGCAAGCCTCATGTTCTCAGCCATCGTGCATTCTCTCTTCCCCTAATGCGCGCACATCACCACCGCGAAAGATGCGGAGCTACCTGGCCGAACTGCTTCTGCTCACCCTTCCATTCATTGCCGACGCTCAGGATACCACCGCTCCGAGCAACTTTGATTTGGTAGACCCTCTGATAGGCTCTTACAATGGCGGGAACGTCTTCGCCGGAGCCTCGCTGCCTTTTGGCATGGCGAAAGCCGTTGCGGATGTTTCTGGCGCGAATACTGCGGGCTTCTCATACGACTTCTCCAATGTCACCAGCTTTAGTGCTCTCCATGATTCTGGCACGGGCGGCCAACCCTCCATGGGCAATTTTCCGCTCTCCGCTCAACCCGTCTGTGCTGGAGACGTAATCGAAGGCTGCAAATTTGATTCAAAGTACGAGCGAGCAGTCAACTACAGGAATGGTAGCGTCGAGGCAAGGCCGGGATACTTCTCCCTCGGACTGATGAACGGTATCGATGTCGAGATGACCACCGCCGAGCATACGGCGTTGTTCAACTTTCGTTTTCCTGGTAATGCTTCGAGTCCGCTCATGCTCTTGGACCTGACGGATCTCCAAGATAGCCGGCAAAATGCCTCAGTCAGCGTGGACCCAGAGACGGGTCGCATCAAGGGCAATGGCACATTTCTGCCAAGTTTTGGCGTGGGCTCGTATCAGGCCTACTTCTGCGCAGACTTCAAAGGTGCCTCGGTTCGCGATACTGGAATTTGGGTGAATGAGAGAGCAGGCGCGGAGCCCAAAGAACTCGTCGTTGATCGAGGGTACAGCTTGTTCTACATTCAGGCTGGGGCTTTCGTCCGATTCCGTAGACCTGCCGATGGCACCATACATGCTCGAATGGGAATAAGTTTTCTGAGTACTGATCGAGCTTGTAAGAATGCGGAGCAGGAGATTCCCGAATTCGATTTTGCAGCTACTCGATCAGCAGCGGAGCACGCTTGGAGGGGACGTCTTGACGGCGTGTCTATCAAAGCTGGTGGCGCATCTACGGGCCTACAGAAGACGTTCTTCTCGGGCATTTATCGTACGTTGAATATGGGCCGCCAAGGTGAATTGTGCTGACCGAAGGCTTAGGGACTTTGTTATCACCGCAGAATTACACTGGGGAGAATCCGCTCTGGACGGATAGCGAACCATACTTCGACAGTTTTTATTGCATCTGGGATTCGTTCAGAACCACGTTTCCCTACTTAGTCATTACTCAGCCAGACGCTATATCGCAGATGATTCGCAGCTTGATCTCCACGTACAAACATCTGGGTTGGCTACCGGATTGCCGAATGCAATTCTGCAAAGGCTACTCACAAGGTGGGAGTAATGCTGATGTGGTCGTTGGTGATGCGTACGTCAAAAATCTCACAGGCGTTGATTGGAATGTGGCATACGAAGCAGTGATGAATGATGCCGAAAATGAGCCGTTCGATTGGGGAGTCAATGGGCGTGGTGGACTTCAGAGCTGGAAGCGATACGGCTATATTCCCTTCAACGACTACGATTATCTCGGCGTGAGTCCAAACGCTTTCAAATGCGTCTCATGGTAGCTAACGGACACAGTTTGGTCCCGACTTTCACACAATCAGCCGCACGCTCGAATATGCGTACAACGATTTTGCCATCGCACAGATGTCTCGTGGCTTGAATCACGACAGCGACCACGAAAAGTACCTTGGGCGTAGCGGCAACTGGCTGAATCTTTACAAAGCCAACCAGACCTCATTCTGGATGAACGGCACAGATACAGGCTTCACAGGCTTTTTCCAGCCACGTTATGCCAATGGTACCTGGCGATACCAGGATCCCATTGAATGTAGCCCTTTGGACGAATTCTGTAGCTACAGCTCAAATCCCAAAGAGACCTTCGAATCCGCAATCTGGGAGTATATGTTCTATGTTCCTCAAGATCAGGCCACGCTCATCAAAACCCTTGGTGGACCCGCAGAGTTCATCCGGAGACTTGACTACCTCCATGAGACCGGTCTCCTCGACATCGGTAATGAGCCGAGCGAGCTGACATGCTTCCAATACCATTATGCCGGTCGACCTGGGCTTAGCGCAAGGCGACTGCACACGTACATACCTTCCAGCTTCAACGCTAGCTTGAACGGGCTGCCTGGAAATGACGACAGCGGTGCAAGCGGCAGCTTTCTGGCGTTCGCAATGTCTGGGCTCTTTCCCGTGGCCGGACAAGACGTATATCTTATCATTCCACCTTACTTTGAAAGCGTGAGCTATACTCATCCACAGACCGGGAAAGTGGCTACCATCATGAACCGGAACTTCGATCATACTTATACGGCTATCTATATTCAGAATGCTACTCTTGACGGGGTGGCATACAGCAAGAGCTGGATCGGACACGACTTTTTTCTGAACGGAGGGACGCTGGAGCTGACTTTGGGTGAGGTGGAGAGTGACTGGGGCACTGATGAGAAGGACTTGCCGCCAAGTTCAAGCCCTGGGACTGCATACAGCGCTTTGTTCTCATAGAGCTTGAGATGGACTACGGTATGAGGAGCTTCACAACATGCGCTCGAGCGTAGTCTTGTCGCCAAATATCTGTCGCATACTCAGGTCCACGACCATCATGTCAGCGCGGCCAAAGTTATCATTGATAATCTCCACTTGCGTGCCGGCAGTACTACTTCATGCTATGGGTGAGCATGTGCCGCGAATGTTCTATCGTGACCTTCTGGAGTTGAAACAGTATCATGCACCGTGGCTGTCTTTGGTGACAATTGGAAATGCTTTCGGCAATGAACATTTTGGGCACGAAATAGTAATGCCGGACTCTGTCGTGCATCTGTCGTGCGATCGAGCAATTGATCGCGAAAGTTGCTGTTTTGCGTGGCCGAATAGATGGAGAATCAGTTCAGATCGGGGAAACTTGAACCGTATGCGACGTTGCCAGAAATGGATGTTGACAGTGTCTTGGTCATTTACATTGGGGGACCACAAATGAGGGCCGCAGATGCCTCGTGAGTGTTACGGAATGGCACGAGCCTGAAATCAGCCACTGTGGTCGTCCTCAATGGCTATGCTGGTAGCCAATGCTTGCCTACCGGACTATCCGATCTACGGTCGGTTCGGTCGTACGATGGTAGTAAGCACTCGGGTCGCTATGCACTGTCGCGCAGTGCATTCCAATGCGCAGATGGGTTGCGAATGCTTTGTGGACATCAACAACAGCTTCAGATGGACGTGAGTGGAAGCTGCAAAGTCGGTAGGACTATAAAGACCAACCAGAACCTTAGTAATGTCTCTAGCAAAGTGAAGTTTCCCTCCAACCCTCCTGAGAGCTTACCTGCACTAATGCGTGCATTTACTGTCGATAGCAGTACGTCCTGAAAAGTGCTGTGTCGGATAGCAAGTCAACCAGACGCTGTCAATACTTGCTGTGTGTATTCGCCGCTTTGCCACCAGTCTAAACCGTCCAAATCTTCGTCGTGAAGCCCAATGTGCTGCGGAACCATGTCTTAATGTTCAGCCCGACGAAGTCATGTAAGCGTCCCTTGATTCTACTGTTCCAGCTCGAGACGACGTGAAAGTCGAGATGATCGTAGTGATCATGGCAAGTGCAGACCGTGTATGCATCCGGAAGTCTTCCTAGGAACACAAGTTTAGCGCATAGCATTTCGATTTGATCCAGAAATCGTTCTTCTATTCGAGACTCTGAGAAAGCGCTATACAATACGTTCCCGGAGAATGACGGTCTTCGATCGAGAAATCAAACATCTGTATTCCGACAGCATAACAAATGTGATCTCAAACAACAGCGTTGATATCGTCATTGCAACCCTACAGACTTCCTCTCGGCTATCCAGACTAGAAACAATTGGTTTCCTCAAGGATTATCTGATACAAGGAGAAAGGACACCCCATTGTCCACAGACGTGTGTGGACAACTCATCCTCCAAGCTCGTACTGCAAAACATCGCCAGGTATCCTCCGCTGCGACATCTATTCGTCCATCTTGCTGCGCCTCCTGGTGCCTGATGCAGCTGTTACGTATTGGCCAGCATCTGCAGTCTGTTGACAAATCTGCCATTCGTGAAACAACTGATGAAGCCGTAGTTTTTGTCTTGGTGCACATCCAGGGGTGTCGAGGAGTTGTTCTCCTCTTCCTACTTTGGTGGGCGGTGTTTAGGACATGTTCCTTTCGGCCTACATTGGGGAGTTCCAAAGCAGACCGCACACTTCTGCTTGCGGGCCGCACAATTGGCGTAGGGATGACCAACTAGTCCGAGATCGCAGTCAAGCTATGAAAGTGCCCCCAAATCAGCTAGTCACTCTACACGATCGTGCACTTATACACCCACCACCAGTGTTTTGTCGTTACTACAGGCAAGGCCCGGTTCGGTACAACTAGCACTGATGAGCCCCGGCAGGAGCAGCAATAGCCCAAGACTTGGAATCATGATGTAGGGACAGACGCGCCGCTGGTGGCTGGCAGTAGAGTGACGGTTTGAGTGACTTGTAGGCAAGCGTCGAGGTCCTGGTTGTCGTGTAAAAGAGGCTTGTGAGCGACTGTATCAGAGACTGTCGAGATTTTCCTCAGCGGTGAGCAGTAGGCCGCCATCATATATATGCTGAGGCAGAGCAAGGGTTTGAACAGAGACAGGTAAATAAGTTTCCTCCCTCCTGGAAGCAGGTGTTGCATGGAATCTCGAAGGTTGTCTGCCAATTTCAGGAGACTTGGTCTGGCATGAGGCCTGGAAGGAGCCTGGTTCGATGATGAGACTAAGTTTTGAGCCAGAGGCTGTCTTGTATACCAACACCGTCATCAGACCCATTTGCAACTCTTTCTACGGTTTATGTCTTGGCGCTCTTTGCTTTCGTGCACCTTTCGCAGATGCGAGAGGATTAGGTCGACCAATGGCGCGAGTATTTCTCCATATTCTTGGTGCTCAACTAGGAAGGACGCGGGGCTGGTCCCGGTCAGGTTGAAAGTTTCGCAGCTTCTCCGTCTGTGCCTCGCACCAGGTCCGCCTCACCACTTTGAGACAAGCTAGTCTTCGGCCGTGGTTTGCACTCAGAGCAGCTTGCAAAGCGCGGTCTCGAACAGCTCCGGGTCCCGATGGTGTGCAGGACCGGGATTCGTAGTTAGAATACATGTACCACCCCTCGCCTGCCCTCAAAGGGGCGTCCACTTTGGCGCAATAATCATCTAAAGGACGTGCTTCACACGTGGTCTTCGTGCGAAGTCCAAGGGCCATGAAACGCGGGCCATTGGCTGCGCTAGGATCAGGGTTGCGACCCGGCAAGGGGACAACATCGATACTTTCGTGGACGTGGCCCCAAAGAGCTGGCGTTCGGAGAACATCCAATGTGTATGATTCTCAGGCCTTGATTACCTCGTGGGCCACGCGAGGAACGATAAATACATTGGGTTGGAACAAGGCCAATGATTTTGCTTTAAATCCAATCTCAAATCCAGCGAGGTAAAGTTTTCGATATATCGACGATTGCATAGTTGGGAAGTAGAACGTCCTGTCGTCGCGACCGTGACGCGTCTTCGTGTGTAAGATAGGGATAAAGTCAGCTCCAACAGTGAGAATAGACCGAAACGGGATATGCTATAAGTTGGCACCCTCGAAGAACTCATAGTCTCAGAGCATTCAGTCGCAGTCATTTCCTTAGAAACCAATTATTTGACATGAAGTGAACTTTGAAACAAGGAGTGGAAGATGAGCCCGCTGGGATGAGCTCGGAAAAGAGATCTACCAAGCATTTCAATAGGACCACAGATGACTATGGGAAGCACATGAGTGAGTTGTTGGCCCGAAGGGACGCCCCATTACGGGTCGGGAGTGAATTTTGTTGGAGATGTATACCAATTAAGCATGTTCTGCGCGGACTTTGTCGACGTTCATAACTTGGCAGCTTGCTAGAAACGAGGAGTTTCAGAACTGCTTTAGTCAGCCGTATCGTCTCTGGTAGCTCTGTCCCGCTATGTATCTATGCGAGCGTAAAGCGTGAGAGCTACCTGTTGAACAAGACAAGTACCTCTTGTCCGTGCAGAGCTTCTCTCTTCGAAACCCACCACTGTTTCCTGCAGTCTCATGCGACGTCCGTCAGGAGACATCTAATGCCATCAATCCTATACTGATCTAATGACATGATAAAATGAACGCCAACAGAATTGTTCGACATTTTTGTGTTGTGGCACGTCTTGGTAGGTCCCGAGGACAAAACTTGCTATTCTCGATAGCTCAAGGACATTTACTAGCTCCTGAGCTACGCTACCCAATGTGATCACTGCTACATTGATGTCCTGAGAGTCTCAGATGCAGAAAGAACGACTGAATGAGTGAGAGCACCATTCGGCATAGAAGGCCACGTAGACGACATGGACTGGTGTACCAATTTGATTGACCAGTGGATACACTGCTGAAGAGAACATCGATCCTGGAAGACCTGGAAGCAGAAAGGCATGCAATAGTGCGAATCACCAATTCGTGCCGTGACAAAATGCTATCCGTTTCACTACATCGTAGGTATATGCAGATAATGCACATGGGCCGCACGTGGCTTCTCCACGTACATACACTAGCCTATGACCGACGTGCTCTGGTTGCATTCTAGATTTGCAGACCTGAGGCAGACTCGGGACGTGAGGCAACATTCATCTTAGCAAAAAAAGCGCCTTTCGGTCCCAGATTCTCGGATAATGTTTGAGTCCGGTTCGTCCGAGTAGATCGAATGCCTCGTCTCGCTCGGCCATTGGCATTGACCTTCAAAGTAGAAGATCATGATTGACAGATTCTAGTCTCGGCAAGAGCATGTGTAGCCAGGCCAGGACATTCGTCCATATAAGCATTTATACTTGCGTTGCTCTCTGTTAACATGGACTGAACAATAGCCCTCTACAGAAGCATTCGCTGACCAGCTGGCGCTTCCAGACCTGGTCGTACCAGATTGGGTATTGCGAAACTGCTCCCACAGGGGTATGCAAATTTAGTGAATAGCATCTTCGCCACCCTGTCCCGCAGGACGTTTTTTTGAACGTAGGAAAACCTGTCAAAAGTTGGTATTGTCTGAATCGCCCTAAGAATCTGAATCCGACAGTATCTTTATCTTCTTATATAGAGGAGATATCCGGGCTCTAGAAAGGATTGAATCTTAGTGGGGGCTCGGGCGAAATGGAAGCTCGGTATTCACTATGTTTGCAAACCCCGGTGCTCCCAAACGCTGCCATTGCTCCACTTTTCAAGCTGAGATAAAGGTGGGTCAACGACTGTGTAATTCTCGAACTATCGTTTGTAATAACATCGGGGAGCGCTCAACGTGCCCGTGATGGTACAAGTCGCGGCACGAGTCTGCGTTCGAGTTCACATGAAGTTGAACATATGCGCCCTGCCAAGGCCGCAATCTCCACTACGTGTTCTAGCGCAGAGATAGGGTCAGATCGCCAAGTGGGCCCGATCTCAAGAACGTGGCCCAGATCATGACGCGGTGGATCATCCGACGGAGCCCCAAAAGGCCCTGACATCGGGAATCCAGGCACATGTGAACGACGCCCAGACGGGATCAATGAGGAACACGACGTCTCAAGCTCTAGAACTGTGTGCGGACATTCTTCGAGACAAAACTTTGCCAGCGATGGTAGGTATGGAGCTCTGTGCTACTCATCATTCTCTGCACTGTTCATTCACCTAGCTTTTGTATACCACTCAATTTTCATCATTGTCGTGCACCACGCGCCTCCCGCCGGCAACATGGTGGTCGACAACACCTCCCATTTGCAGCCGCAGCAGAAGCCTTCGATCAAAGTCACTAAGCGAACCGACCGGAGTATCTTGATGCTCCTCCTCCACAAGATCCTTCGACCCATTGGCTCCAAGCTCATCAAACCACCGAAGACACCATTCCCAGCTGGATCACCTCAGCTCGATCCTCATAAGAAGGCGAAGAAGCGATGTGACATCGAAGAACGCAGTGTAGAGGACATATACCTTTATGATGTCCTGCCGAAAGGAGCTTTATCAGAGAAGAAGCGATCAAAAAGAATATACTATTTCTCGGGTGGTGGATGGCAATCACCCGCCTCATCAGAACATTGGACTTTCGTGGCCGAACTCGCCCTTCGCCTACCAGATACAGCCGTAACACTCGTCAGCTATCCGCTAGCCCCTTCCAGTCCAGCGCCTATCGCCTTTCCAATGCTCATGAGACTGTACCGCACGCTCATGCTGCAAGGGCAGGAGTCGAACGAAAAGACCATCTTAGCCGGAGACTCAGCAGGCGGTAATATCATCCTCGCTCTTACAGTGAATGCCCTGCTCTCGGAACCAGATTCACCTTGCCCCACCGCGCTCCTCGCCATCTCTCCCTCCACCGACCTCCGTCGCGCGAACGTCGACATGCCCGCCATAGAAAAGAAAGACCCTATCCTTCGAATATCGTTCGTGAACCAAACAGCAACAGCTTGGAGGGGGAACTTCGAACCTTGTGATATCCGCATAAGTCCGCTCTATGCGGACGTGACACCGTTAGCGAAGAGAGGAGTACAGGTGCATGGTGTGACAGGGCGATACGATATTCTGAGTCCCGACGGGATTCTGTTCAGAGAGAAGCTGAACCAGGCTTCGGTCGAGGGAGAGTGGCTGGACTGGGATAAGCAGATGCACGTCTTCCCGCTAGCGTTTGCGTATAAATTGAGGGAGAGCGTTCAGGCGGTCGATTGGATTGTGGATGTGCTCAAGAGGGTGTAGAGGGATTACTATCATTATTTGCAGCGCGGTTAGAAGGGCATGGGTAGATTATATGGCCTGACCATCCAATCCCAATCTCTAGCAAGTGCCAATTGCGCACGATAGATTTTCTCGCTCTCCGAGAACTCCGAAGCCCTGCGGGTCAGCGTATCAACCTCATGATCAGGCTCAAGAAAGTATGGCCGATCAACTTCACACGTGGTGTGTCGCTCATCTGGCAACTTGCCACTGGAGAGGAAGTCCCTGATATGTCTGGCGGCGCAGTGCGATATGACGGACACACTACAGTGTCCAATGCCTCTAATTTCGACAAGACGAGACTCCTCGAAGACGTCCTGCGTAGACCTGGCGGATATCAAAGGACAGATTGGGTCGATGGTCATCGACACGATGAGCATAGGGTGTGCCGTCTGCACACGTGGTCGAGGGGTGAAATCAATGGTATGAGGCACTATCCATTGCTGTTTGGTGTAGTAGTCCAAGTTCTCGCTAGGCCCGAAGAGACTTATATTGACGATCGGCAGCACCGTGTTCTCGAGCAGTTGACGTCGATCCTGCGCCCAGTAAGTGGGGCCACTGCGAGCATCGTTGTTGAAGATGAAGTCACTCGAGTCGTCGCCCTGATCGAAGGCTTCGTGTCCTGCATAAGCCAGCCAGGCATCTGTGGTATTGCCTCGAAGTACCTTTGCTATGTTCTCCGCAAGCGCGTACCACTTCAGGGGCCTGTATACTGCGGATGTTGATGTTAGTATGAACGATGTCCATGCTTCATGTGTGAGTCGACCCACATGCTGGAAGGACTCCATTGAAGAAGATGTTTTCGTAGGTCAGTAGACCCCAGGCAGTGTTGTTGACGTAGACACTTAATGGCTGTTCTTTGAGCCTGTCTCCGAGACCCATCACGACTTTGAGTAATTCCTCTTTGGTCGTTCCGAATTCTGACAAGGAGCAGTTTTTTCCTGCTTTGATACACTCGCCAAGGAAGCCGTGGAACGCATTTTCACTGTCGGTATAGTGAATCTTGTCGAATTCCTTGCCATACCAATGAAAGGTATTCGATACACCATCAATTATGATGCGTTTGCATCGATCAGGATATAATTGCGCGTAAGTCTGACCCAACGTCGTGCCGTAACTGGAATCCACCGGTTCAGCTCAGGCAAAGTAATTCAAGAGGACCAAATGCATACCTGAATCCCCAATAATACATGTCCTCCTGTCCCACAGCATCTAGTATACTGTTCATGTCGGCCGCGGTCTGAGGTGTGGTAAGATAAGCGCCATGCTCGCCCATGGTGTCATTGCAAGCTTGAACGAAATTCTTCGCCCAGCCATACATCTCTGGGCTATCGCGTTCTACATCTTTGGTTCTGACCGGGCTCAGTCGTCGTCTCGCTTCCCCATCCGGATAACAAACTCCTCGAGGTATAGACCCGTTCACCCCTCGGGGGTCGAACGAGAGCAAATGAATCCCATCGCCAACGACTTGTCTGAGGTCTGCTCCACGCCGGTACAGCAACCGCAAACCACTACCGCCTGGACCACCAGGATTGAGCAGCAGATTTTTTGTCGCGTGCTTCCCGCCGCGTAGACGGATCAAAGGTATGTTAAACGTCTTGTCCATGCCATTGTCGACATCGAAGTGGTCCATCGGAACTATAAGACGGGTGCACTCAAGCGGGTATCCAGATACAGCGCCACATGGTTCCCACGAGACTTTCTCGCCGGCATAACGAATCCAAGTATGGGAATGCTCTACGCCAGAGCTTTGGTGTCGTTGGTGGGAATTGTACAGGGTAAGAAACACAACCATCAACCAGAGCTAGACCTTGGTGTCAGTTCGATACTGAAAGTGACAACGGTCGAAATACTGCAAAGAAGCCACATGTTGCGGCGGCGAAGATGGTCGTCGTCCAGCGACGCCAGACATTCTTTCTTCGAGGTCGTAACTCTTCCTTCTCAACTTCGTGTAGAAGGCTCGCTGTTGCAGACATTACAATTTTAGAGCATGAAGTAAGCAATGACTTGGTCAAGAACAGCGAGAGTAGCTTCGTGCTCGCTGTTGACAGCCTCGATACACACTTTTCCTGATTGGGAGGGTTAAAAGCTGTCCGAGAGAGGGAGTCTGCGGCTGGCAGCGTTGATGACCATGAACCATTCTTCCTGACTCAGCGGAAGACAGCCCTAAGGTACCTTACATCCCTTAACGGCGTTCTTCTCACTTCCCTATGCGTCAGCACGACACTCGACCTACACTGCTTTCGCAGCCGTCGCCGGGGCATTCAATCTACATGTCGAGCTTCGCGACGGCTCAGCGGCTCGGTCACCGAGAGGTGGACAAAATGCACCAATTTACGCTACTGATGAGCTTCCGGGCGGCGAGACTGTTTGGGAACAATCTGACTGTTTCTCCAACCGAACTTGCTTCGGATGCGGCGCTGACGCACAGTGATCGCCATTCGGGATCCATACATGTCGACATCAGTCAGATCTCGGCAAACAAGAAAGCAGTGAGAATATGTGCAACCTTGCTAGAGGATGTCCATAGCCTACTTTTGATCAACGCCAGATACACCGAATGTTGCCAATGTGACTATTGCACTATCGTAGCTAATGGATCAACAGTATCCTTATCATTACTGCTCAAATACCAACTGCGTCCAATTCATATAGCGAAAGCCTGTGACGGCACTGGCCCGCATGGCTGCTGGCGATGTGATGGCTCGTCAGTACGGCCCAAGTCGGCGAGGCACGATTTCGCACAGTGAGACGCTCGAACTTCGGCGCATACCTTCACCAGCACGACGCGTCAAGGAAGTCTGGCGAGATGGTGATCAGTCACGCTAATTGTCCTGTAGCGAATCGGCCGGACACGACGACTCCTCGAGCATGGATGCTGATGCAAGATTCCTCCTTTGCCGGGACGGATCGCAAGGCCTAGCTTTTCAGACCCCGATGGCTAGCTTAGCGGACTGTGAGGACTAGCCTTACCTTTGAGCCAACTGGAATAGCTACAGTATGCAGGGTAGCAGCCGGCACCGGCCCGCGGGGCTGCGGAATGTCTGGTAGCCTCTTTGCAGTGCACGACTTCTTGCATGTGAAAGTATTGGTCTACATGCAAGGATATTCTTGCTCCGGAGAGGTTGTACTATGTAGAAGCATGCTAATCGCATCGACGGTCGCTGCACTGCGGATCACATTGCTGGAGGGCTGGACGGACGACTCGAGAACGCTTAAAATGCTGAACAAATTCGGCAGCTGGAAGAGTCAACAAAGCCTACCTTCCAAACAGGATCAATCGGAAATCTGCGCTCTCACCTCTTTTTGGAATAAGCGTTTCCTCTCTTCTTGGGTTCCATCTGGGGTCCCCCTATCTCCGTAGACCTCAATGAATTGAGAGATCTCGTCATCGAGGACCTCCTCTGCTGCCCGCAAGATCTCGTCTTTGTATGGCGCTGCCTCCCAGTCCGTCCAGTTGTCACTCGCGTCTTCTCGAATCGCGCGGAGAAGGTCGGTGAGACCTCGCCGACGTGACAAGCGCCGCCGGTGTAGGACACTGGGACGATCATGGAGATCGCCAGTATAGTATTGCGCAGTGAGCTCATCAATGCTGTCGAAGCCAAAAGACCGGATAGCTTCAACGGCACCTTCGACTCGTACGCCGAGAGAAGTTGGGGAATCGATAGGGCCATCGGAACTGCGTGATTTACCCTTGTCGGATGTTGGTGCACTGCCCGGGGGAGACCAACGCAGACTTTCCACGGATGTCCCACGCTGGGCACTTTGTATTGAGCCTTTAGATTGCGAAACGCTTTCTAAACTGGATGGAAAGCCTGATAAGTTTGACGAAAGTGCATAAAGTAGTTCGCTGTAGGGCTCTGTTGGCCAGCACAGCGAGGCAGGCGTGTTGTATCCTGACAAGATTCGGAGCGACAGTTGTTACATGTTCCGTTCGTGTTAGTAGGAGTGCATATCATGCCTTGGCCTAGGATACTGTCCGCATATGACTGTAGTGTCTTACTGCCAGCACGCTCCTCATCATTGTTCCCCTTTTTCCAAGAGAAAGACTGCGAGTTCGACTGCGTGGCGACCATCGAGTCTGGCAGGCTCATGGACAGGAAAATGGTTGGGTTGAATGGGTCATCGTCAACCGTAGCAGCCCTCGTGGGAGGAGCGGTGATCGTGGTATTGTTCGAACCCAGCTCTCCTAATGTCGTTGAGATAGATGGTGCAGAACCCGCATCCTGTCCGGGTCCGTTTGGAGGTGACCACATATTCTGAGAGTGGAATTCTGCGGGATGGGAGCACATTGACACTTGCTGCGAACGTTTTTGCTGTGCAGTAAGCTCTTCCAGCATTTTGAGCTTCTCTCCAACAATTTGCCCTGTATATCCGTTATTTACGATTCCGTAACATTTAGCGAAAGAAGGCCGAGCATACGATGTTTTCTCTGGGCTAAGCGGTTCTGGGCCCGCTTGCGTGATGCTTGATCAGAGATATTTCTCCAGTCACGCTCGTCATCCGAATCTCTTGCCCCTTTCTTTTGTGGCATCTTCGTCAAAGTCGGAACGTCCCGCTGTATTGAGTAGGCTTGGGCCGCCGGAGAACACACACCGGGTGTCCGAATATCGCCTCACGCTCTTACGAAAGTGCTTCCCAGCATATTGGAGTCGTAGCACGCGCTCATAAGTAATCTCATTGTTTCATCAATCTTACCACGTTCTCGAACCAACCGATGAGAAAGCCTGGTCTTCGGTTCATTTGCCCCTGACTGATTTGAAGCCAACTTCACTCTCGTCCACTGGTGTCGCATGTCTCGGACTACCAGGGTACATAGGGAATCTTGAAGGTCTCGTCTGCAGTAGTGCTTGCAGCTTTCTACTGCCGGTCGGAAGTATGAGTATACCAGTCACGTAGAAACAGTTGCCGATCGTATTCAAGACTAGAGCTCAGACAGAATGTTTCAGTCACTCACGTGTGGACCTACCACAATCGGATAGCTTGACCGATGTGGAACAGAGGCGAGCTGAGCGAGCAATTCACACCAAGGACGTGAGCATAAGAGCCTGGCGCTTCCCCACGAGATCGTGCTATCTGAACCATATGTTACGATTGACAACCTCGCACTGCGACGTTGCAGATATTCCCCGACTTCTTTTGACGGAGCCCATTACGTTCCATTCCTTTGTAACTATAATCTATAGATATGGAGTTCTATAGTTCTAGAGTTCTAGCGCACTTCTCTCTTAATACGACAATACTATAATAGGTTAGTAACTCTAGATATATTTAGTGCTCTATCTCTGCTAGATCTTAATAAATTTATTATTTTTACTAGTAGTATACTAGATAATATTTTCTATTTAATAAGCTAAAATTGTATATTAGCTATTATAGATATTTGAATATTTCTATACTTCTAATAGATTATATCTTATTTAGAATATAGTCTATAGCAAAAATATATATATAATATTAGTAAAATACTAAAATTTTGATTTTACTATAGACCTAATATAGTACTAATTATTATAGTAGAGTTTCTATACCATAAGCAATTATATATAGTTCTAATATATGAGCTAGCGAGGCTAGTAGCGAGACGCATAGCGTTGTTTAGCGAGTCACGCCGCGTCGCTTAGCGAGTTGCTCAGCGAGCCTAGTAGGGAGGTCAGCAGTGGAATCGCTCAGCGAGGCTACCAGCGGAGTCGCTCAGCGAGGCCAGGAGCGAATCGCTCAGCGAGCCGACGAGGCCAGTAGCCAGCCGTCTATCGAGGCCACCAGCCGAGTCGCTCAGCGAGGGCACCAGGGTGGTCGCTCAGCCAGGCTAGTAGCGTAGTAGCGAGTCGCGTTGCGAGCCTATAGCGAGTCTACTACTTACCCTCCAGTGGATTAGTAGTTCTTCTATATACATAGTGCGAGATATCGTACTTTTAGTATTACTCTTAATTCTTATTTAAAATCTATTTAAGACCTACTTTGATAGTATAACTAACATCTTTATGTTATATCCTTTTAAATCTTTATTCTAAATCTATACTAGAGCGAAGTCTTTATCCTTAGTAAAACATAAAATAAAAACTATCTAGTTCTAGTACTATAAGTACTTTTTTACTATTTATATATACTTTTTAAAAGATTTATTAATTAAATATAGATTTTTATTATTTATAGTACCTTTTTAAATTAGATATTTATTTTCTAACTCTTAAGCTTATTTAAAGAATAGTATATCTACTATAGATAATATAGATACTAGTAAGTATACTTAGTATACTATAAATAGTATAGCTATTAAGAATATCTCTTTTAATACTAAAGTAATAGAGCTCGATATTAGGAGTAGAGCAAGGTATAGTAGAGCAAGTAGATAGCGAGTTAGTAGTAGCAAGCATAGAGCCCCGTCGATTCCCGAAAGCACTAAGCACATTCCGAAAAGTTTCACAGCATTCGGTCTGCGTCGAGCCAATGTCGATCGAAATAGTGGTCACCCCGACCGGGCGGATCTGGAAGAAGTAGGCCTACCTTGTGACTATCGTCATCGACAATCAAGGGCAGGAGAGACCGGGGCTCAGGAACGAGCCGTCAAGATCGCATCATATTGGTTATCAGGTGTATCATTGACCTCTAGCCTGAAGGGTATCATGATATGGCACACCGGGACGTTAATCGATATCATCGCTTTTGTCAGAGTTTCTGCGACTGTACGAGGCCGTGATAGACACCGTTCGCCTGGAGCAGGTCATGATGAGTGCCCTGCTCAACCAATCTTCCTTTGTCGAGGACGTAGATTATGTCCGCATGTTGGATAGTAGCCAGCCTATGAGCGATGGCGACGGTTGTACGGCCGCGACTAGTAGCTTTCAATGCATTCAGGACCAGCTTCTCGCTGTTGTTGTCCAGCGCCGCCGTAGCCTCGTCCAATAACAGGATCGGGCTGTCGCGTAAGAGGGCACGAGCGATGGTCAGTCGTTGCTTCTGCCCACCGGACAACATGCTACCGCCCACGCCGACCTCGGTGTCGTAGCCCTCGGGGAGAGAGACGATGAAATTGTGGATGTTTGCGTCTTGGCAGCTAGCGATGAGGCGTTCCTCGCTGATCCGTTCGAGTGCATCTTGCCCGATCATTAAGTTTTCTTTGATGGTGCCGGAGAACACGGCGGGCTCCTGACTCACAATGGACATCATCTGCCGGTAGCTGTTGAGGTTGAGACCTCGGATATCGTGGCCATCGAGGGTGATACGTCCATAAGTCGGATCGTAAAAGCGCTCCAACAGACCAAGGAGTGTGCTTTTCCCACTGCCACTAGCTCCCACGATGGCAACAAATTTGCCGACTGGAATATCGAGGCTCACATTTTGCAGGGTTGGAGTATTCTCGCTCGAAGGGTAGGCGAAAGAAACGTTTTCCAGTCGAAGGTATCCTTCATAGTACTCACGTGCAACACGCTTCCCCTTCTGGTCCCACGAGTCTATTTCCGGGGTCCTGTCAAACAGCCGCTTGAGCTCATGAGCTGCGAGTGCAGCCTTACTCATGTTGGGAGCAAAGTTGAAAAGAGCACCCGCGACCGCAGCTCCCCAGACCAGACCAATCAGGCAGATGTAGTATTGTGTCAAAGTGTATTCTCCGCGAGCAAGCAATATACTTCCGTACCCGAAAGCCAATGCAGAAGCCAGAAAATTGATGCCCTGCGAGGCCGCATAGAGAGCAGAAGTGCGCAGTATGGGTACCAGCGATTCCGCTGCTTGTGCTCGCTGAATCGCGCGATTATTTTTCGAGAACGTAGCTCTCGAGTCCCGAGGAGGCCACTACACGAATTGCGCCCACCACTTCACCAGCAAAGGTGGCAGCGTCCTCCCCGGCTTGACGGATCTTGCTGTCGAAAACCATAATTACCTTCAGACGCACCCATCCTAGCCCAGCGAGTATGGGCACTAGGGGCATGACGAAGAGCGATAGTTTCCACCCCACAGCTAGGCCTAGAGCCAGAGCAAGAGCGATGGTCGAAGTGAATGTGAGAATACTCCCAATGACTACACCACTCAGACCGGTCAAATCGGTGGCGCTGGAGCTCAGCCGGGATGCCATGCGGCCGAGGTCGTGTGCTTTCTCGTCAAAGTAGCCAATGTTCTGGCGCAAGATACTCCGCAACGTCGCATCGCGCACACGACGAGCGAGTCTCTCGGTTGAGAAGGCAAAGAATACGCCGTTGCACAGGCCCACTACGAAGCCATAGATGCCCGTCAGGGTGAAACACAGGGCCCAGAAATTGGTGCTTCGGACCATCTCACGCGTGTCCGGCAGCGAGAATGCATTGAGGATGTTCGCATACCAGACGGCGGGGATGATGAGAGTGACGCTGGACAAGACAGACGTGATCATCCCACCTGCAAGGTACCATCGTTCGGGCCGATTCATGTGGAGGATGATCCAAAGCGCACTCCAAACCGATGGCTTGGCCTCATCCGAGTCAGCAAAGGTACGCGCTTGGGTCAGGGTCCTCGTCAAGAGTCTATCGCTTTCCTTCTCGATATCGTCGTGCGCGCCATCCAAGTCGACCTCTTCGGAATATCCCGCCTGCGCCTTTTCTCTGTGTTCGATGATTTTGTCGTGGCGGTCTGCCACAGTTGTCAACAACTGATGCTTATTGACGAGATCCGCATATAGCCCCCACTTTGCGAGCAGAGCTTGATGCGTTCCTTGCTCCACGACTTGCCCGTCCCGCATGACGATGATATTGTCAGCGTGGCGAATGGTGGAAAGACGATGTGCAATGACGATGGTGGTTCTGGTTTGAGCGGCATCGTCCAGAGCCTTCTGGATCATCTTTTCCGATTGTGTATCGAGAGCAGCTGTAGCTTCATCGAGGAGAAGGATCTTGGGATCTGATACAATGGCACGCGCGATTGCGATCCGCTGCCGTTGCCCACCCGATAGTGAATGGCCTTTGTCCCGAACCTGCGTATGATATCCTTGCGGCAATGCCATGATGAAGTCATGTGCATAGGCCATCTTTGCAGCCTCAATAACCCGTCTCTTGTTCTCATTCGCATCTCCCAAGGATACTGCCGAGCCAATCAAGCCATGGCGTATATTTTCGAATATGGTGGTGTTGAACAGTATGGGTTCCTGGCCTACATAGGCCATTTGCTTCCGCAACCAATGTAGATTGAGATCTTTAAGCTCAAGTCCATCTAGGCGTATCGACCCGGCCGTCGGTTCGTAAAACCTTTCTAACAGACCCAAGACAGTGCTCTTGCCGCAACCCGAGAGACCGACTAGTGCAGTTGTCTTCCGGGCTGGTATCGCAATCGTGACTCCTCTCAACACTTTGGTTCGCCTTCGAGAAGGATAGATGACTTCTACGTCCTGAAGCTCGATGTCTCCTTCCACAGTGTCGGGGACAATGCCGCTGCTGGACAGCGGGTCCATCGGTGATTTTCTGTTCATGATCTCGGAAGTGGCGCTGATGCTGCTTATGCTGGAAACGAAACTCTCCAACAGTGGGATGACCCGAAGCATCGCAAAAGCCCCGTTGACCACCGTGATCGTGGTGGCGACAACAGATGAGACATCTCCCTCGTTTCTGCTGAGAGCTTTGGCGCCGGCGTAGAATCCGAGAGCGTACGCCCAATTGGGCATGCCGCTCGACCAGCCAAAAGCTATCGCCATGTAAGCACGAGATCTGATGCCATACTTTTCGGCACTGCGAAGGAAATTGTCGTATTTGTCGGCCAACTGATTTTGACTGTTGGAAGCGACGACTTGCTTGATGTTCGAGATGGCTTCATGGGCGATATTGGAGCCCATTGCGTAGACATTTTTGGAAAGTGCGGAATTCTTGATGGACAAGCCCGAACTCGTGCGAGTCACCAATATCATGACGACCAGTATGCTACATAAAATAAACGCCAGAGAAGGATTCATGATAAAGGCAATAACGAAAGCGGATAGAAAATTGGCTGCTGCGGTCAGAGCGAGGGCCAGCTTGCTCGTGAGAGCCTCTTGCACCTCAGTCATGTCAGTGGTAATATGAGTCGTCAGGCGACCAATGCTGACAGTGTCGAAAAAACTCATGTTCTGCCGGACGATGGACTCCAGATATCTCCTCCGCAGTCGACGCACGATCCGCTCGCCCGACCAGTAGAAGCCCACGGTGCAGATGTACGAGGAGACGAATTCGACGACGGCAAGGCAGACGAAGTACCACGCAAACTGATCCGTGCGCTCAAGAAGTTCTTCCGCGGACGAGGAGTGGTTGGCGAAATCGACAAATACTCCCGTGAGTTGGCCGAAAAACAGCTGTTAATGTCACGGTCATTAGGGGTTCTTCTGCTTATGTCCTCGAGCGGAAAATGAGACGGGAGAGCTCGAGGGAGGAAGAGCAACGTACAGATATGAATGGATTCGCAGCTCCGGCCACAATGCCTGACAATGAGCTCAACAGAAGCACCAACATGTCAAGATTGGTAGCATAAGAGTAAACACTGTGCTTCTTGTTGTCCAGTGGGTTTTGCAGTCCATGCAGCTGCCGGTCGATAATGCGCTTTTGCTGTTGGTCCATGGCGATCATGCCCTCTTCCTCCCCGTTGTCCATTGGAAGCAGTGGATAACTCTCGCCCCCATGGCCCATCGGTTGCAATGGTGATTGCTCGTCATCGCTATCCATTGCAGGTGGTGGCGCTTCTCGCATGGCGCAGGACGACGCTCGCAGAGTAGAGACCGCCGAGTCCTTCGCCTCCACTCTGCTTTGGTTTCCATGATATGCAAGGTTGTGGCCCGAAATCTGTGCCTAAGCACCACTAGTCACGGTAGCTCACCGCATACTTGGACCTGTCTCCAGGCTGAGTCATTCTGCAGATAATCGTGGGATACATGTGGGAGTGCGTATACACTCCCAGTCAGGGTGGGAATACATGACGAGTCGGGGACAGACCCTTGCGAGGTTCCGACTGGAGTGTCGTGGCGTGACCCGATAGACTCAAGGCTATGGGCCAGGTAGAAATGTGCTCGAACCCGAATGGGAACCAGGGAGAGCGATGTCAGCGAACGGGGTTCCCGAGTTCCGCTCGCGTCCGAGAGCATCGCTCGCTCTAACCAACGAGAGTGGCCCGCGTGCAGGGTCTCATCCCATCGCGATTGATTGGTCTTTACATAGCTCGATGGCGTCTGGAAACGTTTATTGACTATTTGATATGGAGAGAAGTTCCCGGACTCGGTCCCGCATCGGTCCGTCCCGCCACCGTCCCGTGCCGTCGATGCCATAGTCACAAACCTAGAATCTAGTCCTTGTTCACACGCATGCATCATATGTCCCAGGAGAACACTTTGTGCGTGGCAGCGACGGCGTGCTGAAATAATGCTCCTCAGAAGCCGTGCCATGCCGAACAAAGTTTTTGTTTCGTTGTCAGCATCTCTGCGTGTAACGGCCTCTACAGATCTTCTGCGTAAATGATATCTATGTTTATATACACCATCAGTGACTTGACAGAATGACTGCTGGCGACAGATGAGGGAATGCGGCAGAGGACCTAGAAAGGCGATGCATGCATATGGTTGCAATGGCGCAGCAAAATAGCAGCAGTCCATCTGGATCTTCTCTCAATGGAGAAAGGCATTCTTGCTGCCTCGTATAAAGATTCAGGAAATTTCCATTTTCAACTCTCGCCGGATCTCCGTTGCAATCTCGATCAGGTGTGCGCGACTGTGTCTCGAAAAGACGTGCAAGTAGGCGACAAAACTGTTGGATCCGGTAGATGGATGTTTCATTTGGTCACCTTTTTTGGCAAACGTACGATGTTGCGACACATGGTTTGCCAGGTCGGGCCGGCGCTGGAGCAATTCTTCGGTGATGTTGCCCGATTCCCAGATGCCCTTCTGGATTTGCGGATCAAAGGTGGCGATGATCCACATTTTGTCCGCGTGGTACTGCGCACCATCGCGATAAGGCTGGGAGAGAGCCTCCGCCCATGCCGAGGTATTGCGGAGCTTCGTGACGAGCAGTAAAGCCCAATAGTCCACACCCCATGTGGCCCCAATGAAGTCGCATGTGTCGCCGCCCGGAGGCCGGGTGTTAATCTCGATCAGCCAGGACTCCGCAGGTCCGCCATTATGATCTGGGCGCGGCTGGAGAACTGGTATGCCTGATGACGAATCGAGCCGCCACTCTACCGATGAGTTTTCGATCCGGGCTTCGCAATGGTAGATGCCATTGCGGAACCCGAGACGGGTCATGGATTGCAGGACGGCATGATATACGGCTTGTTGTTCGGCATGGGGAAGTTGGGACGGGAAGAGGTAATCCAGTTCGCCAAAGGAGTCTGCACCATTGTCGGCATTCTTGGGAGTCTCGTCGCCAATGTCTGCTTCGTGTTAGACGGCACACACCTCGGGATGGTACGTCTTACCCCAAAAGAGCACTTGGCCATCGTACATGACATAGTTGATGTCGACTTCCGGGCCACTACAGTAGTGTTCCATAACAAAGGCGTCCCCATGACTGGGGGACTTCATGCGGGGGGCGGCTCGTTGCAACTGCTCGATGTTGTCCACCTTGAACACGAGGTCGGAGGCCCATCCCCGACAGGGCTTGAGGATGAGCGGCCACGGGACATGTTCTGTCCTTGCGATCTGCAACGCTTCATCGACGCTCGATGCGGTAAAGGAGGTGCGGCCTTCGAACAAGCTCGTCTTGAACTTGTCTGTCGCGACTTCGTAGGCGGAAACAGGCTCGTGCGGCAGGCCGAGTTGTTGGGCGGCGGTGGACACGGCGATGTGGTAGCTCTCATACGTGGTCGCGATGCCGTCGGCCTTCGCCCCCGACTCTGCCTCGTAGTGCCGGACTGCCGCGACGATTCGATCTGGGAATTCGGAGTCTGACCCGCAGGTGATGGGGATAAAGCGATGACACCAGTGGACGAATTCGGGACGCCGCTGCAGATCATGACCCGGAGCGGCGAGAACGACCAGATCAATGCCAAGCGACTTGGCAGCCTCGTACAGCTGCCACGAGCAGGCACCTCCAAAGGGAAAGGCCAATCCACCTTCGACGAGAATCAGGGTCCGCCGCTCTAGGCCAGGAAGGACGAGGGGAAGACTCAGCCGCTTCTCCAGCTCGACGTCCAGCGCGGTCCAGAGGTCGTGGCCCAGGTCGATGCCGGGGGGGCTCAGACGGAGAGCGGCGGCGGAAGTGCACAGCAGAGAGACCAGCGCCGTCGAGGCGGTCCACACCTCGTCGGAGAAGGGCTGCAGAGGGGTGGCCAGCGGCACCGTCGACGCAACGTGCTCAGCGTCGTGCATGCGTTGCGGGACAATGTCGGAACGCACCAGACACCCTTCCCCGCGCGGGCCGACGAGCTTGACGGCGCGGGGCGACGCCGCAAGCGTGTCAAGAAGGAAGGCCCGACCCGAGCCGTCCACCTCGTGGGCTGTGTAGGGATGTTCCTCGTGCGGGGAAGGAGCGAGCGACAATTGCACTTGCACACTCGGGCGCGCCGACTGCTGCAGAGATGCGAGGGCGGCAGCGGCGGCATCGACATCGACGGGCTGGAGATACAGGTTCGCCGCTTGATAGAACCGCGTCGGGCCGTCGGCAATCTCCCACGTGACCTTCCACGCAGCCTCGCGCGCCGCGCCGCCGTCAGCGTCGAGAATGACGCGCAGGACAAGACGTGCACTCATCGTGATGGCGTGAGGAAGAGGAGCCGGCGACGTCTGGTCTCATGTCAGCGCTGCATATGGCTTTATGGACCGGAGAGCAGATGCCTTCCCACGTGCGGCGAGCCCGGTTTATGCCACGTGACCCGCGTCCCTCCCCTGCGACTCGGGACACACCTTAGGACACAGTCATCCGCCCGGGAGCCTACAGTCAGACGCCATTCCCTCCCCACCGCACCGCAACCTCCAGCATACTTGTCTCCGGCTCAGGGCTCCTCAGGCACAAACTCATAAGGGAAGGCGTCCCGCAAAAGGCCAGCATGGAGGCCAGTCTCCGCCATGTCGGGCCGCATCACCCTGCACTCGGGCGATGGCATCGAGGCGACGTGGAGCGTGTCGTGGAAGGTGCTGCCCGCGAGCTTCGCGGACCAGGCCTTCCAGACGGCCGACGTCATCTTCCGGCGCGACGCCGCCCCCATCGACTTTCCCTTCCGCCATGACCTTCTGCGCTGTTACATCGACGATGACACCGCCCCGGGCCGCATCGAAGTGCGTGCGCGCGACCTGGGCCATCCCCACGCCCGGGCCTTCTTGTTGGACACGTTGGAAGCGACGACCAAGCTCTCGGTGCGGGGCGGGGAGGCGGCGGTGAAATGCATCGCTCCGACCCAGGCGGGCAACATCATTCGTGCCGACGTGGTGCGCCAGCGCATGCAGGACCTGGAGCCCATTGACACCGTCGTCACCCTGGCCCAGCCTCTACAGCAGTACGAGGGAAGCAGATGGTCCGCCGCAAGCGGCCTGGTGGCGCTGCTCACGGGCTCCGCCGCGGCCATCCGCCTGCGTGCCACCGTGCCTTCCGCCGCCGACGTGCTGCCCCAGCAACTTGCCCTTCTCGAACGCGAGCTGTACAACCGGCTGCCCCGCCCGTTGTGCCTTCCGCATCTCCGGCGGCGCACCTTGGCCTTTCTGGAGGGCAGTGAGATGCTCCCGAACACGGGAGGCTGTGCCACGCAATTCTACAGCGCCGCATGTGCCCTGGGCATCGACGTCGTAGTGCTCGGCGTCCGCGGCCATTGGCTGCAAGGCCCCGAGTACCGTCATTGGCGCAAGCGCTTCATTGCCCTCGACGTGGCACACGATGCTGGCTTTCCCATGAGAATCGTCGCAGCCGTCAAGCAGTCGGGTGAACCCGTGGAGGCTCTGCTCACATGCTTTGACAGCTACCACGTCGCCATCAGTAAGGCTGCTGTGGAGCTTGGTCTCCCGCACGACCCCACTGCCGCCTATCAGATAGCTACCGACAAGTTTGAGCTGGCCGCCTTCGAGGGACGGAGATGCTTCCGCGCCACAGGTAGCGAGCACCTCATCAAGCTTGCGCTGACGGAAGATCTCCCGTGGCCCGTCGTTGTCAAGCCCTGTTGTGGCTGGAGCTCCGAGTTGGTGTTCCGTGCCGATAACCCGCAGCAACTGATGGCGAGGACGAAACGCATCAATCTGGCTACGAGTCACGGAGCGGAATTCGTGATAGAACCATACTGCGACGGGCCCGAGGTGGACATCAACTTTGTCTTGTACGATGGGGAGCTTCTCTTTTGGGGTCAGTACTCCGTCCACCCCGTCCTTCGTTGCCCATCGTGGACGCTAATAGAGACGCAGAGACGGGGGATGAGAATCCGAAGAGTGCTGAGAACGGGTCTGATTCTTTCCACGAGCTCGACTGCGTCTCGCCGTCGGCATTGCCGACCGAGGAGCAGCACATCTTGCGCGATTCGATTGTCAATACGTTGCTGAAGCTGGGGTTTCGGCATGGCATCTTTCATTGCGAAGCTCGAATAGCAAATTCGACACACGAATGGCGCATCACCGAATCGGGCGCACCCGCCCTACGACTCCGCTCTGACCCACCCACCAAGCCACCTTCTTGCTTCCTGATGGATTGTAACATCCGGCCACCGGGTCTCAACTCGAGCGATATAGTGGAGACGACCTGGGGAGTGGACTATTGGGCATTACTGATTGCCATCCCCCTCCGCGAAGAGCAGCGGGTTCGGGCCCTCGCCCAGCCGTATCGCAGTGGCCCACAGTATTTCGCAGACATGATCTTCGTCTCGGCTGCGTTCGATGCATCCAAGGAGGGCATTTGGCAATCCGGAAACGTGACCGAGGAGCTGAAGGACCGACGGCCGGATCTGGCCAAGCACATCTCAAAGGCTTTGACCTACAAGACCAGGGGAGACAGGATCCCACATCCTTCGACCGGTACAAATACGTTCGTCGCCTATTTGAACATTTTCTCGCGCGAAAGTAGAGATCATGTCTTGGATGTCGCGACGCAGGTGAGGAAGGAAATTGCTGGTAGCATTTATTATTCATAGAGCCTTCATCACATCGCCAGAGGAGGATGTAAGATGAATGAAGGCCAGACATGTGGTCCTCCCAAAATCCGTTCGGACACCGGCTATGGGGTGCAACAATGATTTTGACCAGGTACGAGAATGTAGTACATTCGGCCTGGCCAATAGCATAGCCTTCCTATACGAATTTCACCCTTCGCGATGGACTGCCTTCCTCCTCCTCCTCCTTCCTGATTCCCAACCTTCCTCAACATTTCCAATCCTGGATCGGAGACGCACACAACCGTGGGGCGACACGAAAATCACAGTCAATATCCGAGGCATTCGGAGCGGGATTTGGAGTTGGGATCCAAGTAAGGCTTTTCGCCGATTCCCAATGCTCGCTTGCCCTTGCGAGGTCCGAGGTGGTCGTAGTCCCACGTGACGCAATGGAACACGCTTCGGTTGTCCCAAAGAACTGTTCCGAAAACCCTAGTCAGCACTCGAGCCCACTTCTCCCGCTTGCTCGCGTCAAGGGGGAACAAAAAACCGAGCGTGGTGACTGCTTACCGAGGTCATTGGGGTTCTGATACCGTACCCTACACGTCGTGTCATGATTCTTGTAGAGGATCCCGATGATGTGATCGAGGAGCATCTGGCTCTCTTCCGCGGCGAGATCTTTGATCGACAGCGTGTTCTGGCCCAGGGCGTAGACGGATTTCCAGCCCGTCACGGGGTTCGTGCGGACGACGGGTTGCTCGTGTCGATATTGAGACCCGGAATTCTGCGGGCATCCGCGCTCGTCGGTGTACAGATTGGGATTGTGAGCCCGGACCGCGTCCTCTAGCGGCTATTTGGCGGGGGAGTTAGCAGGTTTTCCTTTGCGGAGTGTGTAGGTGCAAAGGAAACACGCACTGGGCTTCCGTTGATGCATGTGAGGCTCTCCAGGAATTGCTGCATGGGATTGGACAGACGGTCGTAGATCTGGGAAGTCAGCTCACTCTCTTCCCCTCCACCTGCACTCCAGCTCAGATCTTGTCTTCGTGGCTCACCTCGCAGCCGGAAGCAAACATGGTGTCTGCACAGTGGGTCAGCGGGAAAGCTCCCATCACACAAAGCAGAGCAAATGCACACATACCTCCTCCCGTTTCCGGAATCTCGGGCACGATAAAGGCCGAACAGTCACCCGGAACGGCTTCGAACCCGACGTCGGAATGCCAATTGTTGTGCGACTGCGCCTTTTTGCTGTTGTACACTCTCTTGCGATCTTCGGAGCTGACACAATTGATGTGGTTGTCCTCGTCCAACCCCTCCCGGGCGCTGTTGAACACGGGATGAATGTGCAGCCCGCACTCCTTCGGTCGTCCCGTGAGCTCGCCCAGCCGGAGAGCAATCTTCTTCAGCATTTCGTTGTCGACATCGTCCTGCGCACGGAAGACGACGAGGCCACGCTGCGAAACTTTTTGGTTGTGGAACTTTTCGTCAACCCCTTGCACTGAGAAGAGCTAATCCTCGAGTCGCGCTCTCTTCATCTTTGTGTTTTACTTACCGGTGATGGCTAAGTCTCGAATGAGCTCGTCCGCGTTCGGGGCGTTCATCCATTCGACTATGCGAGCTTTTGGGTATTCTCGGCCCAGGATTGCAGTGATGTCGGAGTACTCCACGCCATCGAGAGCGCCGGACAGTGTCAATGGCTCGGAGAGACGAGTATATGGTGGACCACCTCTCGGTGTTACTTCTGGAGCTTCTCCCTCGAGCAGCCACGTCATTATGGACGATAAACCTTCCTTTTTGCGCTGCTCACTCGAAACAGATGCGGACTCAGAGGTTCGAAAAAGACTCTGCTAAGTGTTATCCTGCGGCGCAACCATACGCGTGAAACTCAGGGCTCTGTATCGACCGATGGCTGTCTCGACCGCAAGAGGCAATTATTGCGTACGGTCCGGTCCGATCCCGTCTGACTACTTCCCATCCAATGCCCCGAAGCTTAGCCGTATGCGAGGTGACTCAGGTGCAAACGACAGTAAGACTTGCTTGCAGGCATATGGTATGACAATGACCAACTGGCTCATGTCACATTCATCCGGCTCGTTGAGTTGCATGATCTGTTGCTTGTCGGAGTCATCCATCGCAGGCATGCGATACCCGTGAAGGCGATAGCTCAACTCGTGCAATTGAGTCGAGATGCGAACATGCGGCGTCTATCGTGTGGAACGCTCGGCCTTTCGGCAGTGAGTTGGGAACGTGTCCCGGACAAGTTCTTTTGGTAATAAAGGTATAGTGAGATTACCGTACTAAAGTATATTATATCTACGAAAAGTTGAGATATTGAAGGCACTACCGATCCCTCAGCCGTAGGTTATAGCCTATCTGCCGGGATCTGCCATCGCTCGGTCAACTTCAACGTCGTCGCCGGCCCCAAGCTCTGGGTTTTCTCAAAAAGACCCGTCACGTACACGAATCGAGGGCGAGTGATAGATCCTTCCACTGTAGTGGATTGCACAGGTCGTCAGAGTTTGTTGCCACGAACACAGCCTCTCGCTTCATCTACAACATGGGCCCAGTCATGTTGGATCTCGCCATACATGATACCCGATAGTCTTGCTCTTAGTCTCGCCACAAGGCTGCTGGATGAACCTCGTTCTTTGGATGGAAGCACGTTAATGCTTTCCCCGGCATAGCTGATCTCGGCCACGGGGGTGATGAAGAAGGCGGTGCCGCAAACGAAGCACTCGATCATTCGGTCGTCGTTGACTGCCTCGATCAGCTCGTGGATGGAGTAATTTCGTTCCACGACTTCGCACTCGCTCGCGAACAGTTCATTCACCACTTCAACAACACTCGCGCGTGTTACGCCTGGCAGGACGACCCTATCCCCCAGTGGCGCCGTGAGCAATTGTGCTTTTCCAGCGCTGCTATGTTTCGGTTGGATCATCGCGAAGAAGTTACAAGCTCCTGCCTCGGTGACGTACTCCTCGTTGGCAAAGAGCCATAAGATCTGATCGAACCCTCGACGGGCGGCCCCGGCGCTCGCCACGATTGAAGGACCGTAGTTGGCCCCCACTTTACAATCCCCGAAGCCACCTGGCCACGCACGAGTGGTGTCTTTATTCGATGCAATGAGCCGGAGACCTGTGCTGTTATTTGCGGCGTCGCTTTGCTCCTGATTATCCTCGGAAGGTGGCCCAAGGCTCCCGCTTGGCTGATCGAAGTCGGGGAAGCAGATCAGCATGATGTACAGAAGCGCCTCGCTCGCTTTCTTGATGGCCAGTGATGGTTGCGTTGCAATCATGGTTGGTCGCATGTATAGATACGTGCCTGCGTTTTCCTTGGGCAACCATCGTGGCGCGTCAATCGCGGCAAGTGCATCCATGAGTTGCACGATCTGTTCGGGCGGAAAGTCGGGCAGAGAAACTCTTGCAGCAGACCTCTGCATTCTCCTCGCATTGAGATCGGGCCGGAAAAGACGGAGCCGACCATCTACACCGCGATAGAGCTTCAGACCTTCGAAGCATTCCATGGCGTAATGGAGTGTCGCAGCTGTGGGCATGAGTGCGAGCGGCCCATAAGGCACTAACTGTGGCGCAAGCCAACCGCCTTCAGCAGCATCGTACCGTGCTAGAATCATATGGTCCGTGGCCTCGCCCTGCGCCCATAGTTCGGGGGAGTTCGGTGCCGGTATGGCTCGCGGGACCTCCGTGAATTGGTATGTCAATCGCGATGCGTCTAAGGGTCCTCCAGCTACTGGAGTCTCTAGGGCACTGTTCAAGAAGGAAATATGCCCGTCGCATTCGGTAGTGGCTTCAATCATGATTGAGGGCGAGGAAGCTAGTCCGGTTGTTGATTTTGTGTCGCATGGGGAAACGGAACCTTGCTATCCTTTCCAGGCTGTGTGGTGTGTTAGACGTCGATAGGTCTTAGTCGTCAACAACGGACAAGTCACGTAAAACGAGACAAACTCTGTGGGCTACGATTATCCATCCTACACGGGGCGATGCTTAGACCAACATTCTTCTTGGTCGATTGCACCTACTTCGGAGAGTGATCGTGCTAGATGGCCCCTGGGGCGGTTTGGTCATCGTATGAGGTGAATTCATCGCGTGGTAGTCATTTTCATATGCTTACTGTACTATCTAACGAGTGAGCTGTCGCTGAGTGACAGTCCACAGATATGCTGACGGGGTCCGAGAACATTTCTTGCCTTTCCGTACCATGCTAAGTTGAAAGCGACGTCATCGTATTATTATTGTCAGGAAGATGAACCATGTCACAACTAGTCGACTCCAAGTGCAACACGGCTCTTCCTCGGTGTTCGTGCCACCATAGTTAGATGTGAAACTCCTGCCACTCTGACTGTACCAAGACTTGTTCTCAGCTAGCAATATACCTTTCTGACTGCAGATGTACCTTCCGGTGAACTGCCGTATATGGATATGGTCGAACATTTTTGACGTAATGCCTGGACGACGTGAAGAGATTTAGAAGCGTTTCCAACAACAGGGCGATTGATACTACTACAGGTCGCGGCAAATGAACAAACGCGAAAGATGAGCCCGCTGCACAGCCTCTTACAGAGTCGCCTCACGTAAAGAGTAAGCCGGCTGGAAGCTACAAGCGCGGAACAAGACGGTCCCCTGCATCGCCCGTTCACCTACCATCTTGCCCAACGTGGTTGCCACTGTCTCTTCTGCCAGTTGAAGCCAAAGGAACTGCCAAATACCCTTCTTGACGCCAAATCAGACCTCATGGCGGCTCTCAGTACGTCGGGCTTTAAATTCATGCTCGTAGGTATGTAAAGTAGCGAGAGTCACAGCTAGCTCATGATCGGGAATTAACGTGGATTAGGGATTGGCCCTCATGCAAAGCGAACTTATGTAAAACACTTCAAGGATCTGAAAGCGGAAGGGCGAGGTGAGATTGTGGCAGCAGTCGATACCATCGCGAAGAGGAAGCAGACAGAACAACATGCAGCGGAGCATTTACCCGAAGCCGAACTCATTTTTGTGCCACAATTCGCACACCCGATGCCGACATATTTGCAAGACGAACTGACTGCAGTTGTGCAACTGCTGCAGATCGATTGTATCATCGTGTCAACAGAGCCGGAACGCCACAAGTCGTACGGTCTTTGGGCCATCAGCCTCGGTCTTCACGTTATCATGGACAAGCCCATATCGACAAGAAGAGATGCCATCAACAATCCGGCACAAGCTATTGGCATTGCAGATGATTACAATGAGCTTCTAGCCGCTTATCAGAAGCTCCAGAGACGCAAGACAACCATGTTCCTCATAAACAGCCACCGTCGTTATCATCCAGGCTTTCTCGGCACAAGGAACTTCATCACAGAAGTGCGTGACAAAACAGGCTGCCCCGTCACCTCCCTCATTTCGACACACTGCGATGGTCAGTGGCGCTTGCCTGATGAAATTGTGGACCAGCATTACCATCCTTTTAGATACGGCTACGGGAAGCTATCACATAGTGGATATCACTTCTTAGACACAAGCTACAAATTCTTCGAGGCAGGCTGGACTCCTGAGAAACGGCCAGATGAGATTGAAATGGTCGCTACCTTCTTTCGTCCAAACGATTTCATGTTTGCTCTTAGCCACGAAGAGCACAGTCGAGCTCTTGGTCCCGACGCCTATAATTCGCATGCCAAGTACAGTGCAGACGAGCTCCGCCACCACATGAGAGATATGGGAGAGCTCGACGCGATGCTCCAGATCACTTTCAAAAGGGACGGTCATGTGAAAGGTATGGCGCAGTTGAACCTCCTTCACACCGGTTTCTCTCGCCGTCACTGGGTCGATCAGGGTCCGTCCCCCGATCTATACAAAGGTTGTGGGCGAGTGAAGCACGAAGCTCATGAGATCAGAAGTGGACCTTTCCAGACGATCGTCATCGATTCCCGCCAAGCAAACGATAAACATGATCGCAGCAAGCCCAGTACCACCGAGCTTGGCAGCGATAATCACTTCGAGGTCCAGACATGGCGAAACTGCGGAGTCCTTGGAGAGAACGAGCCCCTCAAGACATATACAGTGAGCGAGCTCGATCGGCGCTACAATAGCGAGGCAACAGGAATCTACATGGAGCATATCAAACGAGGCATTCTGTACGAGGCGCTGGAATTCCTGGAGGGTAGAAGAGCAATCAACGACCTGACATCGAATTTGCCCGATCACAGCATCCCCGCCACGATGATGAGCGCAGCTTATCTGTCGTATGTTCGCCACGAGCGAGGGCTGAGCCCCGTGACACATATCGATGTCACATATATGAATGGTGTGTCCAATACCCCTGGTCACAGTACTCATGGGTATGCTAACCGGTGATGTGTCAGATACGGCTACGGCCACGATGCGCGAAGACGATCTGCAAGTACCAGCACTGCTAGATTCCCCACCTCTAACTCCGGCATCATCGCCCATCCCCGAATGTTCAGACGATGGACGATTGTCACCTTGCGTCGGGGACAACACCATTCATTAAGGTGCCTACAATGTATCAGCATGGATCATCGCATTCCAGCATGGCGTCATTGAAGGCCCGGCCAACGCACATGGGGCGGCCTGCGTGCTGATGTGTGGACATGCAATTCGATGACCCAACAAATCTTGCTGGCAGAGCGTCGAAATTTGCGACGTTGACCGACACGGGAGTCCATGTCCTTGCACGTCGGTAGAGGGAGGGAATGAAGTTGCCAAGACCCCGGATGGAGCTCTCAGATCGCCGGGGTATTTGACCGCCCGAGATTCATAGATTTCAGGTCACGAAAAGAAATTATTCCATCCTACCGCGAACTTCTGAGCTTATCTGTGTCCAGACGAAGATAGCAAGTAACCTCATCTCGTGATGATGGAGTATCTAAGAGTACTGAAGATACTAAAAGTACTAAAAGTGCTAAGAGCACTAAAGCTACTATGATAAGGCTTGTGAAGCCAGCAAGCATTGCCAAGTCCTAAAATGCCCTATACTACTTATTGCCATATACTAGGTTCTGAGATCTCGAGAATTCCGACTTCCGGATTTGGGCAGTTGGTACATACAGAGCTCCGTCTTCCACCAACACTAGAAACGCAGAACTTCCCGTCGGCCTGCATAGAACCCAACCTGATCTGCAGAAACTGCAATTCTTCCGAGAATACTATGCAACGCTTTACGCAACCTTTTCAAACCTGAATGAATGTGTGTACACATCCTCATCCATTACGAGCGAGTGGTACGCATAACGTCTCTCACCTTCAATGACGGCTTTCCAGCCAACCGGAGTTCCGAAGCGAAACATTGGCGCTACATTATTGTGGTTGTATTCGAGTTTCTCCCAGCACTTCTCACTGCTGGCATCTGGGAAATTATCGATGTATGTCTTTGATAAATCGTCCACATCGAAGGTGACTGATCTCCTGGCGCGTAGGAACATCTGGCTGACGGTAGAGACGAAGTCGAAAGGCTGTAGCAGGTGCAGGGAGCCAAAACATACAACATGGTCGTGCATGGGAGCGCTTGCGAGAACCTCCTGAACTGGCCCGATGATGAATGGTTGCTCATACAGCTTCTTGGACCAAGGTAGCTTAGCCATTTCGACCGAATAATCCAGAGCGGAATATTTCGCTGTGACACCATTCTCTATCGCGAACCGAGCGAATTCTCCACTTCCCGAGCAGCAATCTAGTACGGTTCCACTGTAATCATACTTGCCAATGAAAGGGCTCAGGCGATTATGTGTCACATTGGTGGAGTCCAGAATGGTATAGTAAAGACGAGCCAGTCTGTTGTGCTGTCTAGCACAGCCTTGGTTACGCAGCGTGTAGTGAGGTACTTCTGCCAGTCGAGCAGACAACAGAATCTCAAAGAATGCTGCATGCCCCCCGGGAATCGTACGTGCAATGAGTTCATCCAGTGGACTTACGCCTTGGGGATAGAATAGACGTGGCCCGAGATCCACACCTGCAACGGTGATGGCTGCTGAACTCTTGTCCACGTGGAGATGCACGCTCAGATATCCAAGATACTCATGACCACGAATCTGTCGAAATGTGGAAACAGCAGTTGCTCGGAGCTGCTCGCTCAGTTCCGACTCGGGAGTCAACGTCCAGTTTGCTTTTTTGTTGTCTTCAACTGCGCTCAAATGCTTTAATGGCGTCAGTGCAAAAGGAGTCTGACCAAATAACACAACCAGAACGGCGTAGTCGCCCTCCTGGAAGTTCCGTTCGCGGCCTGGCAGCAAGACTGCGGTCGAGCCCAATTCCTGGGACTTCCCCTTCGCCCCATCCACACTGGCTGCGCAAAGATCCAACGCGGAGTCTGGTACAGTGCCGATACCGAATAAGTATTTAGTGTTTAGGTACCGGAGGGCTTTGATCCATTCCTGATCGAATGGTTCTTGGAGAAACTGCATTCGACCATGATCAGCATTGAACCTAATTGGCTTGCGGTGTCTGTGCCTTACCAAATAGTTGATAAAGACATCAAAGTTCCCAATCTCCAGCTCATCAATGTCTTCAATTGCGTGCTCTCTCCTAATCACCTTTGTCTGAACTGAATGCACTTCTCGATCGATGTAGTTCGCCACGTCCGGCTTTGATCAGTCAGTGCCATGACTTTAGGGTTTCGGTCTCGCTTCGACTGATCATCTACCTGTACGACTTCTCCAGCGTGAGACGCCGACCCGGGCAAAACAACGCAAATCTTCATGTCGGATGCTGTGAGTCGTTACAAGCCTGCCTGATTGTGTATGGAAAGGAATCACCCGCGCCAAGAGAGTACGAGTGTCGCCGCGCGAGCAACCCGCAACGCGAGTGCTCTATTTCAACACTCAATGGCTGACTGAGGGCCGACGATATGCAAAAGCGTGACAGATCTTAGTACCGGCGCTCAATCACGGGAAACAACAATCTGGGATCTGAAAAAATTCCAGGTCTATGCTCGCTCTGACCTGAAAAGTCGCAGTCCTGATGGAGTGGCTACTGTTCGTGCTGGTGGAGAAGTACAGTCAGACTCTGACGATCATCTGAGTGATCTCTGATGCCGTCAATATGCCGAAGAGCTGCCCTATCACCATCTTTTAATGCTTCGTGCTGCTAGGCGGATGCTTGACCTCACACGGGAACGTTAGCTCGTTTGCATTGTCGCTGCAAAGTCTGCAAATGAACATGGCCGCCGAAGGGCTGAACTATATCGTGGATCAAAAAATGCCAACGTATAGTTCGTCATCCAGAGCTTGACCATGTCTAGCCGCTAACATTCTGCAGAATGCAGCAAGCCTTGCGATCAGCTTGCGAACCCCCTTACGCAGCTTATCTCGAACCAGCGCATTGCAGTCGTGCCTTCTTTCAGGCTCGAATCTGGGGAGACTCTCCTAAATGTTCCTGTAGCCTACAAAACCTATGGAACACTATCCGTGGACCGCAAGAATGCAATAGTCGTTTGTCACGCTTTCACAGGCAGTGCAGATGTGCAGGACTGGTGGTCTCCCCTTCTGAGTTGCAACGGCAACGGAGCTCTCGATCCCTCGCGATTCTTTATTGTTTGTATAAACTGCTTGGGTAGTCCTTATGGCTCCGCAAGCCCGCTCACCGCCATCGACGGCAATGTCCAAAATGGCTATTACGGCCCGAACTTTCCTCTCACAACCGTCCGAGACGACGTGCGGCTATTCAAGGTGGTTTTGGACGATCTCGGGGTAAGACAGATTGCTGCCGCCATCGGTGGGAGTATGGGCGGCATGCACGTTCTCGAATTGGCGTATCTGGGAACCCGTTACGTACGCACAATCATCCCTATCGCAACAAGTGCGTGTTCTTCAGCTTGGACTATCGCTTGGAATGAAGTACAAAGACAGAGCATATTCGCAGACAGCAAGTATAATCACGGACTATACGATTGCGACGACCCCCCGATCTACGGCCTCGGTGCGGCAAGAATGAGCGCATTGTTAACGTACCGCTCGAAGGACAGCCTCGAAGATCGCTTTGGAAGGCGGAAGCAAGACTCGAGACAATGTAATGATTGTATTGCTCCTTTATGCCAGTCTGGAGATATGGGAGCCGTACCAAGGCGGTCCTGTGTCCACAATGAAGGCAGGGGATATCTGCGATTGCAGAAACCGAATCCCGTGCCATCCAGGACGCAAGTCGACCAATATGATCAGACTGATAGTCTGAGACACTCACCGTCGCAAAATGGGCGCCTGGCTAGGATCTTTGCAGCACAGTCGTATCTGTGCTATCAAAGCGAGAAATTCGTCAAACGCTTCGATGCGAATTGCTATATCGCCCTTACTCGCAAGCTCGACACGCACGATGTTGCACGCGATCGCGCAAGCACTGTCAGCGCAGCACTGAAGATGATTCAGCAGCCAACCTTGGTGCTTGGCATCAACAGTGATGGCTTGTTCAAGTATCAGGAACAGCGCGAACTAGCAGCTTCGATCCCCAATGCCCAACTGCAAACGATAGATTGCCTAGAGGGGCATGATGCATTCTTGATTGAACACGATCAGATCAATCTATTTGTGAAGAAGTTCTTGGAATCACACTTGTCAGACATCGGATCACCTCAAGCAGGGGTGCGGCTGAAACTCGAGGAAGCCGATTCTCGGAACACTACTTTTCGAGCGGCTCGATGGGGCGATCGTCCTTTGTGGACGCCTGGCCTCAAGGTCGGAAGGACAGATTTCCGGATTAAAGCGTAGGATGGATCGAAGAAGGTTCACTTACTGTCTGGCATTCGGTCAACCGAGATGGTGTACCATTGTAGCAGGTCAAAATATAACTGCCTTAGTCTGCGAACAGCCATCATGGGTGTGGTTTTGATAAGATCTCACGGTCGAGCGATCGTTTCGACGAATCGTATTATGTGTAACATATTGGCTTGAGCAGTCTGTACATACACAAGTAGTGCAGGACAACGAGTTCATGCTATTGCAAGTACGTCTGTGTCCGCTGTCGATAGGCTTTGGGCTATTGCGTGCTAGGCGCATCTAACGGTCTCCTTCGCTGGTGAACGAGATAAAATACAAGTTTGATGCCACAAAGTGTGTGTACATCCTTTAGAACGGACGGCCCGCTCAACAGCAAATTGTTGGTTCAACTTATCTATCAATGTTCGGTCAACTGTTTATCATAGATTAAAGTTTCGTCAATATTGCCTGGAACCCCTTGCCCTGTCCGGTCCCTCTCCGCAACGGGTTTCATCTCGGCGCATAGCACTCGTTATGCGGGCGATTACTGGCGAAAGCTCAGTAAAAGTTTGATATCTTACGCCTCTTACATGTCAGCAGCACGTGCGCCGGAGGTACCTCGGTGACGATGTAAATTACCCGATGGCACCGGGGCAGGTGTTCTATGACTGTGACTATGCGTGCACTTGTCGATATACCATCTGCCATCGTTGTTAGCAGTCCTTTGATGCTGGCGGGAACGCCAAGACCTTCCTCGAATGTAAAAGTTGCTAGAAGAAGTCCTCCACCCGGATCACATGCGCGTTCTCTAGCTGGTCTACAATGAGCGACAGCGATACATTGGCTTGGGGAAATTATTCCGAAGAGCAATGATTCTCCTGATCCTGTGCATTATTTCGGTTCTGATTTGGTCGAATCCATTTTCCGGTCACCATGTCAAGAGCTTGAAAATCCAAATCACCACAGCACCGGGGCTATTGTCGCACCCGATCGAGTCTGGGAGAATCGTGCTACTGTTTTCGCGATCCGAGGTCGATCTCAACAATACCGACCCAAGATACACCAAGACAACATTTTTCGGCAAGAACGTTTACAACTTCTCTGGGTTGGAAGACGTCTTTCTTCCTGGGGAAAGTGGCGACGATTTGGAAACTGACATTTTCGGCTGGCCAGTCCCTAGCCTGGACGATGTTCCAGTAGGCACATACTTCATGAAAGGCTTCCTAAATGTATATCACGAAAAGGTCACCAGAAGCGACGGCTCCACGGTCAGCCTCCGATTTCCCTGTGGAGGAGGCCAACCGCATGTGGGAGGCGCGGGGAGTCTGAGCACGAGTGTGCTGAAGGCGCACATCGGCGCAGGCGCACAAACAATCAAGCTTGAATTTCAGACCATCGTTCCCCCTCTTGACGCCAATGGTACGGAGATTGGTGGATGTTCTCAAGGCAATTACCACGACCATGACTTACTGAAGCATGTCAAGATACGAAGCGACGCTCTGAGCGAATTTTGGAACCGAGACATGTATGTTGGCGCGAGTGTACTCCTCCCGTGTGGCTACAACGCCACAGACAGAAAGAAACGCTATCCCGTCCTGTACTCGCAGTTCCATTGGCTTGGAGGGCACGGATGGTGGGATACAGATACGGAGTTTACAGATGCTTGGTACAGAGGCACGCTTCCAGGGCAGGGTGGAGGGCCGGAGCGACCAACTCCAGAGCTTATAATCATCATGTTTAGACATGAGAACCCTTTCTATGACGACTCCTATGCTGTCAATACGCCGAATCTTGGGCCCTATGGCGACGCTTTAAATGATGAGTTGGTACCTTATCTTGACAAGGTATTCAACACGATTGCGGAACCGTACGCTCGAATCCAAGACGGAGGCTCTACTGGTGGCTGGGCGGCTGCTGCTAATGTCATCTTTCGTCCTGATCTCTTTGGCGCCTGCTTCTCTTCTTACCCGGACAGTCTGGATTTTCATAGCCATCAGGACAACAATCTGTACGAACAGTCCAACGCACACATCCGGAACGGCCTGCCAGTCCCTTCGAATCGAGCGATCGATGATCAAGGCGTACCCTACGTGAGACTTACAGTTGCAGAGGAGAACAAATTTGAGCTCATCTTTGGTACTTCTGGGCGTAGCGCTCTGCAAACGGATATCTGGTTTGCTGTTTTTGGCGTACAAGGACTCAATGGCTATCCTCTTGCCGCTTGGGATAAGATGACAGGCGAGATATTCCCGGATGCCGTGGAATTTTGGAAGCAAATGGACCTTACGCACTACATCATCAACAATTGGGAGGGAAAGCGCAACCTGGGCGAAGTTCTTCGAGGCCGAATTTTTGTCTATGTTGGAGGTATGGATAGTTATTATCTCAACGAAGGGGTCGAACATTTTCGGATGAGAACAACCCAGAAAGGTGGACCAGACTGGGCCAACGTGACAGTTCTTCCGGGCGAACTACATGGCGGGGTCTATAACCTATTGCCGAAGTGGACATATCTTGACTTGGTACTGAATTGGGTTGCCGACCATGCTCCGACCGGAAGAACACCGCTTTCTATTGAGTCTACCACGACAGCTTCACGGGGGAATCTGTGGCAAGACGTACTAGCATACGGTGGTCATCAAGCCGCCCTCGCTCGCCAATCACCGCCCCATATTGAGTATGGCAGCGGCCAAGAGTTCACTGCCAGTGTTGGGCTCTGGGATCCGGGTGTCGCACTCCAAGCTCAATGGATCATCGATGGTAACCAGGCTAGTGCATCCTTTACTGTCAGACAGGGCCAAGTGATCACGCATGCCAGAGAAGATGTCGAGAAGACGTTGGAATTAGTGGTCACGGGGACCAAACAGAACTACGCTGATGACAAGCGACGGAGCAACATAGTCACTTTGGGATGAGATGACAAAAGAGTACCTTGCATATGGTATCCACATATTGCTGGTGGCTTTTGTTGTGAAGCATATCTTCCGTCCATCATTACGACAATCATGCGCCTAAGAAGATTTCATGACACAGCGGTCATGATTGGCGCGAGCAGCGCAAGCTGGCACACAATGTGTATTTTCGGTCAGTCGATGATACTACACTAGAGTGCGCATCTCACCGATATGTGTCAAGCGGAACATGGCGACTTCCTATCTCGGCCAGCGTCAGATGTTTCGAGCCAGATGCGAAAAATGGGAATGGTCTTCCACCCTGCAGTGGCACTGGTGACAGAGGATGTCGTTTTGAGCATTGATTGCATATGTTCAAGCGGAGCTGAGACAACTGCTTCGTCCAGTGTACATTAGATGCATGCAGGCCGAATTCAAGTCTGGGTACAAAGCGCTTGTCGTAGATGGTCAAACATGAGAGCTCGAACCTGACGAAGACACCTACAGGCCGTCCCAAGTATGACACAGTTGATTAGGGATCTTGTACGAGAGATGACACAGAGATGTAAAATTGTCAAGTATCCTACGGGTTTAGGCACTTTCCACCTCATGTCCCGAGCAAGCCTGCGAGCTGGAACTGCAGGGGCTGTAGATGCGAGATACCTGTAATGATGATCTTTGCATACAGCATTTCTTATGACTGTGGCCACAACGCACTGTCCAGCGAGCATAGTCATAGCTATGAAAAAGACAGTCAGATTTTCTTGGCCTGGGTTAGCTTACTTCTTTCACCCTGCTGTGTCCAAGACGCTAGCCTCGTTGTGTCAATCAACCAGGGACATAATTCACGTCGCAGGGCCACAGCACCGGTCTACATCAGGCCTCGGGAACATACATTACATTTTGACAGCAACTGTACCACCCATTACGTTTCAGGGAACGAATTCATCGACAAATATCACCGACTCGACCGAACAGCTCAAAAAACATGCATTTCGCAAAGCTTGCTTCCGGCATCGCCTTGGCCTATGTTGCCACGGTCAGCGGTCAGCCCATCCTCACTAAGTAAGTTCTCTTGGCTTGCTCTGTATAGGGCAAGCAGCGCGCACTGTGGTTTGAAAGATGCAAAGTTGACTCCTGAATCAGAGATGGCTTGGACTTGTTGATGAAGCGCGACGTTCTGGACCGACGCGACATCGTGGATCGAGACGTTCTAGATCGCCGCGATGTCGTCGACCGCGATGTGGTTGACCGCCGCGACATCGTCGATCGAGACGTTGTCGACCGCCGCGATGTGGTTGACCGCGATGTGGTTGACCGCGATGTTGTCGACCGCGATGTCATCGACCGTGATGTCGTTGACCGCGATGTCGTTGATCGAGACGTTGTCGATCGCCGCGATATCGTTGACCGGGATGTCGTTGACCGGGATGTCGTCGACAAGAATTAGAATCCTCAGCTATCACGATCTCAGCGAATCCCGGAACATCCTGGCATGGAATAGACTGGTACTGAAAGAGCAACAGACGGAGGTGGGACAGGCACGGACATTCGTTACAACCACATACAAGAGACATATAGAGCGGCGTTACTATTGGGAATGAAAAAGCTTTCTTCGGGCAGTAGATGCGCTTATGCTCTATGATAAAGTCATCGAGGCTTTGTCACGTGTTTGATACCGTGCTTACTGTCTCCACCCATCCACTGATGATGTCTAGTCCTCCAGGATCCCATCCTATCGACGATCTCAAAAGAGTGTGTCTAAATTTTGCGGGGGCTAGTAGTAGTACTGCACACTCTTAATAAATCTCTTCTATACGACATCCTCGGCTAGGTAGATTGCTATAAGAGGTAGTAGAAGTATTGCTTCTGCTTACGCTAGAAGATGATCTCATTATAAGGTGTAGTGTCTAAGAAGGGCGTATGTTAAAACAGCAGCGGCTGTTGTTGTTTTATAGTACTTTCGGCTCCGGTAAGGCTACGCGTCAAATTGAACTATTAGTATATGTGCTAAGAGGGGCCGACTTAGTATAGAAACTAGCATGATAAGAGAGTGCCCCTAGGTCTCGAAAATAGTGATACGAAGACCTCTAACTATGTAGAGTGTATAGATATAGTAATAGGACGCGTAGAAATGGAATTTGGGGTACGGTTTCGGTGTGCAGTAATACTACTAAGAACCCTAGAAATTTAGACACACCCTTTGGTTACTTAGAATAACCCGGAATCTGTAGCTTTTCGATTAACTCAAATCGCCCTCAGAGTAGATCGTGGCTATCCATGATGCTTCGGACCTCAGAGCGTCTCAGGAGTCGGCCGAGCTGCTCCTTTCGCTCGCGCAGTCGGCGACACATCGAGATTACGTGTAAAGTGACTTTATTATCCTTGCCGGCAATAGCACAGGGTTTTGAATGCTGGGTACGTGGCTCACGAGGAGAAAGTCCTTCAATCCGATCTTTTCGCTGCGAAGCGAAACTGATATGTGGTCGAAATATCGTATCAGACGAGGTCGAGGTAGACTGAGACCGAAGAGCTTGCCCTCGTTTCATTGCGTAACGAGGCCACCTTCTTTGCTGATCTGTGCTGCCAGACTGTCGTTCGTTTAGCTGCTAGGCTCTTTGCTAGTAATACTCGGTCTGCTGCCTCCTTTGCCTCCTGGCGTCAAGCTCGAACTCCGAAAAGGGACTCCATGCGAGCCCGCTGCGCCTATTGACTTGTACACTCGTCCCCTGCTGTCATGGTGTTCGGTCGGATGTGTTGCCCACCGCGCCTGCTGCCATGGCCAAGTCATGGCCGGAATGGATAAGGTGGCCCAATGGTTACCAAGACCATACCCGAGGAAGTCATAACGTACGCGCTTGATATCCGCGGCTATGTCGACCGCACGAACAAATACAAAGAGTCGATAGAGGTCGTTCATGTAATTCTAACGATTCACGGCGCAGAAAACGTCGAAGCAGATGACCGGTCATCCTTACCCTATCCACAGGAGCTTGCCGACACCGTTCTCATAAGAGATACTAGTGCCAAAGGGCGCGCACGCGTGTTTAAGATCGTCGAAGATCTGCTCGGCCTCGTTAGCTGGCGATGGATACGGCCGACCACGCCTGGTACGCGGTTGCCCGAAGCCCATCGATACCGGGTGTAGGCGCACTTCCTGCAATATGCGAGTGTCGTCGTACACGACTTGTGCGACGACCGACTGCCAGTACGTGCGATTGGCGGAAAATCGTGCCGTGTCGTTTCTAGAGCGCTTGTTGAAATAGTCACTTGGCAATGAGTCGCCGTCCAAGCCCCAAAGTTCGTAGCTGTCTGCGGGCTGCAGCTCCACCAGGTCGGTCTCGAAGATGAAATTCCCCAGCGAATAGAAGATCGGTTTTCCCTGGTACACGTCGATGCCTCTCAAGATATGGGGACCGTGGCCAACGACTACGTCCGCACCGGCATCGATCATGGCGCGCGCAGACTCGACCACGAATTCGGCCGGCATGCGAGGATCTCGTGGATCAGCTGCTTCGTGTGCATGTATGCTGACTACCACCCAGTCCGACTGCTGTCGGGCGTTGCGGACGCTTGCCTGCAATTCCTTGATATCGTGTTCGTTTGCTTTCGAGCTGATCTTGATCTTGTCGCCGACAACATATTCCGCACCCCCAAAGACCAGGGGACCCGACCCTAACTCTACCCCACCCCCAACCTCGCCTGGGTCCTTGTTCACGGGCCCCCGTAGTGTAGCGATGGTGTCGAATGTCGATTGGGGCACGCTGTACCTTAATGTGTGACGCAAAGGATTCAAACCCGGGCGGCCAGGCATATCTTTACGCTGTGCGCCGGCGACAATGGGCGGTGGGAACGTCGACGATGCCGAGATTAACGCGACCCTGCCTTTGGGTGTATCCAGATATCCAGGCTTGCGGGCCAGTGCAAGATTCTCGCCGACGCCTGCATACACGAGATTTGTTCTGGACAGCGCCGCCACAGTGCTGCGCATTCCTTCGATACCATAATCGTTGGCATGATTGTTCGCCAGCGCCAACAGGTCGAACCCAGCCCAGGCCAACTCATCCGCTATGAAACGTGACGAGCCCATGTAAGTACCGCCGGTTTCCTGTGCACCCGGCAGCGTGAAATCGTGGATCAACGTTTCCAAGTTGGTGAAAGCAATGTCGGCCTTGCGAATCAGGCTGAACAGATCATCGACACCTTGCGCCTGGAACGTCGAGAGGCGTCGAATGATGGTTGCATCGCCGGTCAAGGCGAACACAGTTGTTTCTGCACCTGCAGCCGACTCCCAACCTTCTGCTGGCCGGGAGGATGCCGCATTCGCGGCCTGCCCCTTCGCCAAAGCGACCAGCAAACTCACGGCGACTTTAGCTACGAGTCGGAAGCCTGCTTGGTCCAACATGGTGCTGAATATGCATTAAAAGTTTTGAGGTCAATAGCTCTATGGATCGTGCAGTTTGATCTGCACAGCCTTTCAAACCCGACAATTTTCTCGGCGTCTTTGTATGACCTCTCAGCAGCAGAGCCCCGGAGCTATCGTTACCCGATACGAAAGTAAGCTACTAGCGTCGTCTTTTCCGCTGATTGGGAGCTTTATAGTCAGTGGTGAAACTTCGGGCTATGGGTTCTGACTGTAGTCAAACCTGGGAAGGTGGCTGCCACCAGAGATTCTGGAGCGGAGTCGAGCTGTTGTTCCCGTTGGTGACGATCACGGTCAATTGGCAAGAATACTTGCCTCCTCCTAGCGCTACTTCACAAATTGTGGTCTAGCCGAACCACGTACGGAGTCGTACACCATATTGGAAACCGGGCTGAGCTGATCTTCGCCACGGTTGGGCGCAGTGATTACAGTACTACTCCATCCCATACGTTGTCTACTTTCATCTCTCGCTGTTTCTCAGTCCCATCACTATCGAGCTCACGCATTCGCTTTGACATTAATCATCACTGCTTGATTGGAGCTGGGAAATCAATTTCAGCGGCTTAACATGCTGCCTTGTATATTTTGGCTGCTATTTGGCACACTCAGGCATGTCATTGCTTCTTGTGTCGTGACTTATCACGGCTCAAGGAACGAAATTATCCTTCGGGCCACCGTCATCTCACCATCTGGCCCTCTACAACATGGATACGTGCATATTCGCAACGGCAGGATTACGCGTGTAGGAAAGCAGAATGAGCCCGAAGCTAACACACGTGGTGCTACGATAATCGATTGCGGAAGTTCTGTCATCACACCAGGCTTCATTAATGCTCACGAGCATATCGAGTACTCCCTAATCGGTCCGTTGCCGGACACGGGCCAACGATATGGAGCCCGCAACGAATGGCGAGCGGGTTTGAACAACAAAACGAAGTTGGAACCCAAGGTGATCCCTGGATCCGAACACGACGCAACAGTATGGGGCGAGCTTCGTCACCTGTTCTCAGGTACTACGTCAATCGCTGGCGAAGGGTATGCTCCTGGTCTGACACGGAACCTTGACCGTAGTTACGGCTTGGGCGAATACTTGCATGGTCAACCCGATTCCTTGGCCAACTTTCCTCTGGACGATCGTAGCGGCATCCTGCGCCTCGGTGATTGCGACTATGGTCCCAAGGCGGTCACTCAAGGAGCTACGAACGACCTACACCGTTATATAGCGCACGTGGCCGAGGGAGTTACTGCTGAAGCGTTGAACGAGTTTCGATGTCTGTCGAACCAAACCTTCGACACGACACCACGTGCGGACGGGTCGGGCGTCAGTGTCGATATTGTCGCCCCAAATCTAGCGATGGTTCAGGCCAACTCACTGACCAGGGAAGACTTCGACTTGGTCGCTAGGAGAGGAGCCATGGTGGTGTGGTCGCCGCGAAGCAACATTGCACTTTACGGAAGCACGCTGAATGCTACGTACCTCCTAGAAATTGGGACCAATGTTGCTCTAGGGACAGATTGGCTTCCTACTGGCTCTGCCACCATGTCCCGAGAGGCACATTGTGCCGCAGCTGCGATGAAATCTATATACAACATAACAATCGAAGCGAAATTTCTGTGGCAGATGATGACTATAAATGCGGCAAGGGTCACCGGCTTCGAGAATCAGATCGGCTCTCTAGAGGTGGATAAGATAGCTGATCTTGCTGTCTGGAGCGGGGGTGAGGGGCTCGATGCTTATGTTCGAGCCATTTTTTCTCCTACAGAACGTCTGGAACTGGTTATGAGAGGCGGTGAAATTATGCTTGCAGGTAGCGCGCTCCATCAAATCTTACGAGCGGATGAATGCGAAGTCGTCTTTTTTGGCGCCACGGAAAAACTTGTGTGTGTTAAAAGAGAGCTCAACACCTCGTTTGCTGCGTTCCAGTCGGCCTTGCAAAAGAAGTATTCAATTACTTTACCGCCGGTCATATTGCCAGGAGTGCCTCTACATGAGCCTTCTTGCGAGCCAGTTCTCGAATAGTACTTGATTTGATGTGATTCAAGTTGATTTGATCCTATATATTAAAGCCTGCCTATAAGAGGTAAGGTCAGATAGAGGTAATACTAAGAGACAGTCTACTAGGTCTCTGTATAGAACGTATAGAAGATACTTCTACGTATAAGTACTACTATATAACTAATAGAATTGTAAAATGGATAACAAAGTCAGATAGCGATATAATATAGCTCTGTTTAGACACCAGAATTATACTAAAGAGACAAAGAGAACTCGGTTTCTTTATAGAAACTTTTCACATTATCGAAGCGAGATCCTAGAGGATTATAGAAGTATTATATATTATATACTTTACTTTATATATTTGAAGAGTAGAGAACTCACTAAAATACTAGACTTACTAGTAGCCTAGCGGTCGTACAAGGATACTAAGAAGCGCTACAAGAACTAGTAGAAGGCTAAATATATTACGAAGGATGTCTAGAACGTATACAATAGCTCAGTAGTGCCAACTTCTCCCAGTGAAGACAACATCTCAGAACACCGACTTCCAAGTCGAGCTCCTCTTCATCTGCTCCCGCTCCTTCTCCTGCGCTCCACCCTTTGCCGCCCCGTGCACAAAGGTACTTGCCTTGTGCATGAAACTCGTCGAATAATGTTCCAATTGCAAATGCACTCTCCACTCGGCTTCCCCATTCACACTCAGCACCCTATCCAGCTTCGCCACCAACTCGAGCACACCCTTGTCGAATTTAATCCTGGCGCTTTGCTGAGGCTTCTCCCTTCCCAAAGCTTCATAGATCGCCCTGGTGTTCGGCAGGGCGGAGTACTTGTTCAGCCAAATCCTCGGCTCTGCTCGACCACTTGAGTGGATCTCCTGGCCGAAGATGAGATTGAAACGTTTCTTGCCGCCATCCGTATCCGCTAGGACAATGTAGCCGCGATCGTTCTCGTGACTTCCAGTGATCATAAGTGTCATGCAACACTCTTGGCTATCCCAAGCTTCGCTCGGAAAGACATTCTCATGCAGCAGTTGAAGCTGATGTACAGAGTTCCGAATTTTGATTTTCTGCGTCCATAAATCCGCTGGGGCAGAATTGTCTGGATTCGCTGGGAACTTCAAGATCATGAGATCTAACCATTTCGCTGCTGGTAGGTACTTTCGATCCAGGTTCTTGAAAGCGGTGAATGTGCCTTCTAAATTTCGAACAGGAGCCATTTCGCATACCACATTGGTGAGCTCACGCGCAGGCACGATCATTCCGGGCGGATGACGACGGAGTAAGAGTGCGATCTGGCGCATTTTGCTCGTTGAGAAGCGGCAATTGAGGATTGCTGTGAGGAGCATGGGGTCGTCTTCGTTTTCGATGGCAGGGAGACGTGTGCGGAGGCCTTTGTTGTGCATGGAGAAGGAGTCGTCGAGCCAGTCGAAGGACCACGACAATATGTCGTGGGCATTGCGGAAACCGAAGGGGGAGGGAGAAAGGAGCATAGAGGCCTGAGATTGTTCCCAAGCTTGCCAGGCGAAGATGGATGGGTCTTCGTAGTTTTTGATGATCTCTTCTTGGAGGCGAGCAAAGGCTTTGGTTCCCTCGCCGTAGATCATGGGCATGTTGACATCGAAGAGGCCCATCAGGGAATAGGCGATGTCTTCAATCCGAGTGGTTTCGCGGCGAGAAGCCCAGGCCATACGGGCTGCGACGCTCTTGGTGGGGAGTCTAGTGCGGTCTTTGAGGACGTCGATGTCGATTCTGGTGACTGCGCTTAGTTCGGGAATGAGTTGTATCTTGGTGCCAATGGACCCCCAAGCCGAGTTGTAGAATTCTAGATAGCCGGGAGCAATGAGTTCTTGCAGCGTCCAGCCCCTCGTGAACCATTTCGATTCCGCAAAATCAACATTGGGTACGTCGGAGAGGTAGGCATAACAGACCTTGGCTTCGTAGTACCACCGATACATAGAATTGATGGCCTGACTAAGTTCTGCACTACTGCTCTTGTCAATGCAGCAGGTATCGATCCAGCAGCAGTCTAATTTCTCGGCCTGTGCTTGCCTGCAGGCACTGTCAATCTTGGCGTAGCCACGCTTTTCCATTGCCGTGCCATTATGAAGATCCTGAAAAGTGACCTCTTCTTCCTCCCAGACATGGCTCAGGATAGCGTAGCGTCCATAGATCTTGGGCTCATCCTCGAACTTCACTAGTCGGCGATGCTTGACATCTAGAAGCCACATGTTGAATGTTTAGTCGACGGGGCGACCGACGCGTCTCGCCGCACATTGCATGCCGTGAGCGAAAACCCAGGCAACGAGAGCTCGAGGGAAGAAGCGACAAGGAGCTGGGGGGACGGAAGAATCTTGGAAACCTGGTAAGGACTCGTGTAGGGTAGAAATGCTGGCGTTGTAGCTTTGTGCCTAAGGTAATTCTACTGGAGGATCGAGGCGACCTCTCCAACGACATTCCGCCCTGCGAAGCGACCTTTGCCTCGGTTACGGACAATAGCTTGACCGGGCGTCTGCCTAGTGAAGGCCACAACATTGTGCGCTGAGGCTCTATATGCGAAACATTAGCGGGAATAAAGATGCACTCAGCATGACGCGAGATGCGCAACGCAGGATGAGCGAGGGTGGTTGGGATGCTTGGCGCCGGGAGGAGCTTCGACCTCACTCCTTCATGGTATCTTCCTGCATTTCTATGTCGCTGCTATCACGGATGATTGTCTTCCATAATTCAATGAGAGTACATTCCATGGATTACGCTGCTCGGCCGCTGCCATTCTCCGTAGAAGTAGAATCTCGCGATGCAGCAAAGCGCCTCGGAATGAGTTGAAAGAGAATGTCTATTGGACACGGCATCATTGCGCAGAGTTGCAATATTGCTTGCGTGTGAATTTACGCGATACTTCATCTTGGACTAGGAGGACGTGAATGGTGTCCGTCGACGACTTTCGATGTAGAAGCTTCCTTGACGGAACAGCCAGGAAAAGCAGCGAAGGGTATGCACAGGCCCTACTGGGTCTTGCGCAAATATGAGAATGACATATCCGAGAAGATTGCGGGTGGATAATACGGAGGGTACTTGTCGCCGAGAAAGACCAAAGACTTCACCACGGCCAAGCTATCGACCATCGGGCCGCAACGGTCCAGGTCCACGAGTTGCCAGGACTGATCGTTCGAGATAACGACTTGAAGAAGAGTTCACAAAAGGCTTGCGCCCGCGTCCCAGCATACATCAGCGCCTGCGGTGGCGATTGCACAACCAAGCTGATGGTTGGGAACTATGTTTCCTTGTGTGGGCACTTCTCGAACCATAGCCATGCCGCAGCTCAACTCGCATCTCGCGTGGATACTCCGATAAACCTCTCTCTTCCTGACGACCAAGCAAGGCTGAATTAGGTCCCTCGAAATTTGCTGGCTTTACGGGAAACATTGACCGTCCTCGCAAGTCCATGTGCTATGGTGATGCCAGCCATCTGGCGTGATCTGGGTCGGAGACGAGTTCTGCAATAGGCTGTCTTGCGGACGGCGTATGGATGATGAATCCGAGGCCAAGGCCTTTGTGTCCGTCGAGCTGCGTCGAGGCTGCGGCGATGCTGCTGGGCTGCGCACTGGCTGACGCACGTGACATCTGCCCTTCCTGCTCGCATTCACTCATCGTTGTAGATGTGCGCCGTTGGGTCTCTGCTGCCTAGCAACGTGAAAAGTGGCAGGAAAACAAAGTTCTTGGCAGTAGCCCGCGTGGCTATAAATTCGCCGCTCTGCCCGCTTCCTTCTCAACTTTTCCACCACACATGCTCACTCAACTTGAAAAAGGGCATAACTTGTTCTGTCGTTTCAGGATCCAACATCCTACACCGTGGGTGCGGTACACGCCTCCGCCCCATGCAAAGTGGTCAGACTGACGCACCGGGAGGCAGTGGCGCTGACGGTCCCCTCGACCTGATGTTGAAGCTGTCTAGAGTGATGCTGATGGCTCCCTCGGCCTGAAGCTGAAACCGAGCCCTTCGCGGCAAAGCCATTCAGTCTCGAGTGGCGGTACTACTGCGCCCGCCATCCACGATGGCCTTAAAAGCTCCACATCCTCACCATCGTCACGTTCCACGCTACGGTGCTCAACCACCCTCTGGCGGCGTCGGTCCCCACGAGAAAGAAGCCACAGAAACAGTGACTGAGGACCGGGTCCAGACCGCGCCAAGAGAAGGAAATGATTCAACCAACTAGAATTGGTATTGACAGAGCGGTGCAAGAAGCCAATAAGAGCAGAGGCGCACAGCAGCCTGAAAACGCCCTCGGAGAGCAAGAAGCACAAAACCAGAAAAATTCAATAACAGTTTACAGTCAGTGAAAGATGCCATCCCTCCAAGGGAGATCGGAAAAAACAGGGTGTGCCTGATCAGCACAAGGGCAGAGAAACGAGGTCTGAAAGAAAGAGAAGGAAATGTTCAAAATGACACTGGTATGGGGCGCAGCAGTCTCCCTGCGGCAAGAGGAGGGCATCAGTCCATCGCCTTCGGGCGTGCGCTGGAGCCTTTGTTATGACAACACATGCAGAGTTCCACTCAACACTAATATCGCCGTCGCAAGATTGTGGTCGTCCCCACACGATTTTCGTCGCGCACCAGCTCGCCAGCTCGTGCGCTTGTCGCCTCCGCAGCGCCGCCCATGGCACGCGATATCGCCACTGTCGTGTGCTGTCGTTCAATGCCTGTATTGACGGCTTCTGGTCCCGCGCTTCCAGACGTCCTCGATCTGAGGTGCGCGAACCCTCTACGTCCTATTACGCCGCAGGTATCGAGCTTGCCCACCACGAGCTTCCACAACACATTTTCATCCGAAACAGCCCACAGCTAAAGCGCCGCCCCAGTATGCATCGCATCCCACATGTGGCACCTCTAAAGTCCCATTCGCACCACCTCGACATACTTATGGTCGGTCCTGTCACATCTGGTGCACCGGAACACTGAATCTCACAGCACCATCCGGCCTGCGGTCGCTGCACAGCTGCGCGCACTGTCATTTCAAGCCTCGAGCGAGTGTAAGAGGATAGAAACTTCTCTCGTCACAAGAAGGTGGATGTGGTTGAACCAATATAATCACACTCGAACTGTTATTGAATCGAAGACATGCTCTACGTGCTATTGCCACCAACATGTAGGCGACGGATTTCTCTCCTGTGGAGCCAATGCTCCATCTCCCTCGTCCGCGATCTTCACAGCTGCTCGCTGTTCGACCACAACTGGTCTTGAGTACAATATGCCTTTCATGCGATAACTCGAGGACAAGTACATATTTCACATAGGGCAGAACAGAGGAAGCCTTTGCTCTTATTCGCCCAACTAATGTGACTCAAGTAGTCGACGAGCTAAGACCCTGCATATCGTAAGAGCATATGACACAGGCAAGCTCGCCTCATTCACGCGCACAAAGCTCTGAAATCTTATTTCGTCACACATATCTTGCCTGCTCAACCTTCCAATTTCTCCATTCTGCACACACCACAGACACCCGCAATCCTAACAAGACCGCACTGCAATACCAGCTCCGTTCCGAGCAGATAAACCATGGCTCCGACCAACCGCAGCACCTCTGGCGACGACTTGACCATGTCCACAGCAACCGCCGGACCGGATACCAGCAACCAGCTCACCGCCAGCGCTACGGCCAACACCGACTACGCGCACGCTAACACTGACCACGCCACCACCCAAGATGACTCCATTCAATCCGCTTACAAGCAAAACACCGTCGGCCTGCCAATCTCGTCCTCAGCTTTCAACACGCCGCATCCAGCCAGTACTCGACGTCTCCAGCGCTCCAAAGCCGAAGCTCCCGAGGTCGCCGAGAGACGTGAGGAGGAGCGTAGACGCCGCTGGAGAGAGTACTCGTTCGCGATCAACGACTTCGAGACGCAGACCAAGCAGAGTCGCATGTGGCATGACGAGGCCGAGAAGAACAAGTACATCTGGAGAATTGAGAGGGAGAGGTTGGGTCGACGGATCCCGGAGCTCGAGGCCGAGTTGGCGAAGGTACGTATTACAGACTCGGGTGGCTTCCGTTTCTGGTTTTGCGCGTTGTGATTTGGTGGACTCGGATGTGGCTTTGGGTCTTTCGTGAAATTTCGTGAAACGTGATCGACGGTCAGGTCGTCCGAGCTGACGATTGATAGGGGAAGCAGGATCTGGTCAACATGCAGGCCGCGGCGGACAAGATGGAGGAGGAGCATGGAGAAGAGATCGAGAATGGCAGGGCCAATGCGGAGACTCTGGCGGGATACAAGCGGTATTTGAAGCTGGAGCACGACCAGGAGCCGAAGGAGCTGTTCGATGACGAGGACGAGGACGAGGACTGAGTATGTGTGAAAGGCGTCGCGCTTCTGCAGGGTGTGGTACAAGAGGGACATCGAGGTTCTATGCAAAGCCAGCTACAGGAGTGATCAACTCAGAGTCGCGTGCTGAGAAGTGAGGATGTCAATGCTTGTCTTTGAACATATGTTCACTCACTTCTCCCAAGCTGCCAGCAACTCTATCTGAAACGTGCTGAGGTGGAAAAAATTAGCTCAGCTAATAGTAGCGGCTGAGCAAATGGAGCATGCCAAGTAAGGATCACCAGCTCTCACTCGTCCGCTCAACTCCTGCTTATAGGCTGAAGCTCGCCAAAGAAGTCAAATCCAGATGATCTCGTCGAAACCCGAGCTTCGGGGAGTAGTGTCGTCGATATCTGCGTCGGCATCTCTGTCTAGTGCAATAATAGCAAAATATCAGGTTACCAGGTCCCAGCACCGCCGTCCGTAGTTGCAGAGAGCGCTAATCTCATCAAGAGATGACTGTAAATCCTCACCTAGGTACGCGCCTCCATTTCATGAGCTTGACCATGGTGTCAAGCTCTGAAGCAGGTGTTCTCGATACAACCCGGAACCAGGATGTGCCACCGCTCACCAGTAACTCCATGGAGCCGAGGATTGGGAGTTATGTGGGCTGTCAAGAGGCCAGATTCGAGCGGGCGGAATCTAGAGAGTGCATACACAGCCTAGATTAGCATCGTAGACAATCACTTGCGTAGCGACTCACAGCTAGTAGCCGAAAACCTGCTCGCGATTTCCAGACCGTGTCTCTCAGCTGCGGCTGTGGACTGGGACTCGGACGCGCAAGGTGTTGTTGCGACTCCTTGGAAAGCGCCATCCCTCACAATTACCTGCATAGCGACTCGCAGCCAATACCTGAATGCCTGCTTATAAGACCACGGCTGTGTTTTCCGGTCGTGCAATAGGACCCGGAAGCGCGGGGTGTTATCGCGACTCTTTCAAAAGCGCCGCCCAGTACGGACCCCCTTCTCACATGCCTCCGCCCATGGTGCATCCAAGTCAAGTCTCTTACAACCAAAAACTCATACCATATCCACTGGCCAGCTACAAATCCGCTTCTCACAATGCTGCAAATTCGGGAATAGAATGTGGCCGAAGTACGGGTTCGAGATACAGCATTGAGATGCGAAGCAGATGACTCAGTTGAGCGTTCTCATCTCTCGCTTATCCCATTTCTAGCACTGTGGGCTGATCCTGCTCTAGACATCGAGGATAGGCAGTAGTCCCAAACGTTGAGGTAGCAAAGTGCATGTCAACATGTGTAAGGCATCTGTCCATGTTCTGAGGCGCCACGTCTTGCCGAGTCATAGTCCAGAAGGCATGAAGCCTTAGTGGTGACCATTGTATATGTTTGTTTTACACACGTTGAGATTCGCGCTCACAAGCTCAGCGCTAGTATCGAAATTGAAAGCATGATATTCCGTCTCAGACCCGAACTCAGAAACGCGGGATGCACAACTCGACTTAAACTCTGCTTCACCGCCCATATATCGGCCTGTGTCGATGTCAATAAGCCATCTCCAAAGGCTCGATATCTTATATTGCGCCAGGAGTTCGCATTTGGCGCAGCTGGCGGAGTCATGCTGCGTGCTGGGAAGGTCTGAAAGTGTCCAATTCTCAGCACCTTCTCTTGAAATGGCACAGAACGCGACTGCCAGATCTCAGCCCGTGCATAGTGGTCGGTCAGCGGTTGTAGAAGCATTTACACTCAAAGAGCGCTCTTCTGTGGTTACGTGGCACGCCAAGTCCGAGACGGAATGGTGGATTTGGTGCTCCTGGTCGTGTCCTTAGACAGCAGCTGTCGATGGCGGCACACAGAGGGTCCGCATAACTCATGTCTGATCGCAACGCATGGAGAAAGGAATGATGGTGAGAACGACATGTGAAGACAGTTGAGGAACAGTGACAGACCACGTGCCGGGGAAGCAGGTGCCGTTGCCAAGTATAGATTCACCCCGGACTGACAAGCGTTGCACTGACGCCGTTTCGGCATCGACCGCGACTCATCAATCAACTCCAATCTCGAGCACTTGGACCACTCGCTACGCGTACACACTTCATGTCCCGCCTATCTCTGTTTACCGCGATCGTTGTTAGGTGAACTTCATTCTTATCCCTTCCTACTGTCTTTACAAGCCTACGCCTTAATGTCTAGTGAAAGGAGTCGCAAAGGGCCTATTGACGCACGAAATGGGGTTCTGAACATCAACACCAAGCTGGCAGACTCGACTGCTTCGCCAACAAGTCCTGCGCTCTCCGCTGGATCTTCAGGGCGTATGAGTTTTCAAAGCCATGGCAAATCACTCTCTATGGCGTCTACGTTGTCGCATCCCACCAGAGCGAACCGTTTCTCCGTGCAGTTCCCCATCCAAGCCTCCGGGTCCAGTACGCCTGCACGAACGACGTCTCCGGTACGGGAGATCGCACCCGAAGTCCCCGTATCTGAAGCACTGGCTCTTCTACAGAATGGCACACCCGATAGCAACTCGTTCCTCAGCCTGATTGCGAGCCAAGAGAGAAGGGTGCTGGAACTGAAGGAGGAGCTGCACAGGGCGGAGGCCGATCTTGATAAGCTGAAGCGACAATGGGCTCGTCATGAGGTGCAGAGGAAGCGGGAAGATGTCAAACGGCTGACCAAGCTGCAGCCTTTGCAGACTGCACTCCCTGTCAACGATGCGGAAGAGGATGTGGATGGCTCAAGTGCGTGGCTGCAACAAGAGATGGCGCGAAGAAAGGCCCTGCTTTCAAGAAGCAATACCACTGGCGGGAGGACTGTGCTGCCTGGTCAGAGGCATACGCGAGCACTTTCATTGCTCTCGCCCGCTAGGGACAACGTTAGAGATGTCGCTGCTCCTGCCCCTCAGAGGCCACCCCCACCGCGAAGAGATAGCCTCAAGAACAGATCGAGCGTGGAAGGAGCGCCTGAGAGGCCGAATCTGGTTGAGCCGATTGCAGAGACCTCTGATCTTGCCAACGAGGTCGACAGGATAGCAGACACCAAAATCGACCTCACTCAAAGAGGAAACATAGACCAGGACCTGTTACTGAAGAGTGGCAAGAAGCTAGCCACAGACTTTAAGGACGGGTTGTGGAACTTCTGGGAAGACCTGCGGCAAGCCACAGTTGGAGAAGAATCTGGCCCGATCCAGCCTCCAAGGAAAAAGAGCTCGACCCAAACACTTCGCACAGCACGTAAGCAAGGCAGTCGCAATAGTCTACGTCCATCCTCCCGGGGTTCCTCAACAGTAAGCAGGAATTCGGACCAGACAGTCAAACAGCCTTCTCCAAGCAGAAACCGGAAACAATCCACACCTTCGGCGTTACCAGATCTAGCCGATCCCTCTTTCTGGACCGAGCATGGTGTTTCATCACCTGGTCAGACCTCGCAAGCGCCGATCAAGAAGGCAACTACCTCGAAGCATGGCAAATCGCCATCATCCGCCAAGCGCTTGTCCGTTGTGAGTAACGATCCGTGGGACACGTGGGATGACAGTCCAGAACAGAGTCATAGCGGTAGCAGTGTTACCAGTGATGCTGGCACTTTACCGAGTACTGTCAGTGGTAGTCCCCGAACCAGTATGAGTACCAGTAGTGCCGACAGAACGAGTATAGGCGAGAGGGAAAAACGAGATCCAATTCCTTGGCCGGTGCTGAAGAAGTCCGGGTTGGGGACACTAAGGAGGACTGCGAGCAACCTCATGCAGGAGTGGGAGAATTCGTTGAAGCCAATCCCCAGTCCGGGGGACGATAAGAACAGCCAGTCAGCCTATCTGGGTGTGAGTGCTGAGGCAGAGGCTTATGGTGCTGGTAGGATGTAGATGAAGCTCGGGTGTTCCTTTGCGATTTTGGGTGTGTAGCTGTTGGATATGGGATATGGCATGACGTGAGATGAACTGTACTTTAGAATTCGCAAGAATGGCCACCGGCATTTACCTCAATCAGGAAATCGTGTACCGCTTCTCTTGTGCTCACCCGCACCAACGACAACGCCTGTATCGTGACCTAGCGTTGCTTTCGCGTCATGAACGCAAAGCCTTGAAAAGAATAGTACTCGCAAGATTCCTCCCGGGTGTCATGTATATACTACGCTAATCACGTATACGTTGACGCCTGCGGCTATCCGCAGTGCAGCCCACTCCATCATCATACAAAGCCACGTTAGGCTGTATGTCTGCATATGACATGTGGTGGTGGACGTGGGCCAGTCAGTCGCAACACTCGACGCTTCGAGGAGCAATGGCTCGTAATCCGTAGGATTCAATTACGAGAGCGGTTTTGTTTTTCTTGACGTGTCAGATCGTGGCGAATTTTCTCCCATGGATAGTGCATGGTACAGTGGTTTGCCCTCTCTTCACCGGTTCTGGTCAATGCAGAGCGCATCAGCACAGAAGGTGCGGGTGGCATGCCGGTCACGGAGCATCATCAGAGCTCGGTGTAGGTTATCAGTGATCGGGCTTTGTGTTTGGTCGTTGAGAAATGTGGTAATTTCACGGTAGCTGGGCACCAGACATATGAAATTGCTTCATAGCTATCGTTTCTGAGGGCCGCGACTCCGAGCTGGCCATATCATTCATTGTCCATTCAAGAGCCTGGGGATAGATCGAGGACTCTGATGTGGCTTGTACCAGTTCCGTGTCTAGGCTGGCAAAGCTATCGAGTGGGCACATTGCGCAATCAGACCCTTGCGGCCTCTTGAATTAAGAGAGTGTAGGAGAATGGCAGTGTAGTATGAACAACGTGCTCAGATTCCCGCAGCCTGAGTTGACCACCTCACCGATTGCTGCTGCGTAGCATCCGGCAGGCACCACATGATATCGACAGGCTCCACAGCATATGCTATTCAATCTACGGGTGGGGTGACACGCCACCAGGCATGATCACGCACAGTGATGAGTGATATCAGGAGAAGTGGGTGCGCTGAGCCGCGTAAATTTGGCGCTCAGGATGTCAATCAATATTTGAAGGGAACTGCGTTGCTCGCGGGCTCTTCTCCTTCAGGACTTGCTCCCGACGCCGATAGCAACCTCTTCTCACTTGCCAACTCATATCAGCAAACACGTTCTGGAAGTTCCTAGGCGCTCACAATGGCCTCACCGTTCGGCGCACCGGGCGCTGGCGCCCCTCAGATGGATCCAGAAATGATGCAACAACAGCAGATGATCAAGATGGTACAAAAGCCTTCCTTACTCTCGCGTGCAAGATCATATCTACAACACGGGTTACTAACGTACTTCATCTCTGTTAGATGCAATCGGCAATGGAGTCCTGCCCCGCCAAAACCGTCATAGCAGGCACGATGGGATTCGGGCTCGGTGGTCTGTTCGGACTCTTCATGGCCTCCATGCGCTACGATACACCCCTCTCAACTGGCATGCCCGGCGGCGTGGGCACCGGCGCCATCAAAGAGATTCCCATGCGTGAACAGCTCAAGATCGGATTCAAAGACATGGGCCGCAGCTCTTGGAGTAGTGCGAAGAATTTCGGTTACATTGGGGCGATTTTCGCAGGCACGGAGTGTTGCATTGAGGGGTTCAGGGCGAAGAACGATCTTGCGAATGGTGTTGCGAGCGGGTGTCTGACCGGCGCATTTTTGGCGAAAAATGCGGGTCCGCAAGCGATGGCCGTGGGTTGTGCGGGTTTTGCGGCTTTCAGTGCAGCGATTGATGCGTATATGAGGATGGAGAGCCACGATGTGGCGGCAGACCCTATTATCTGAAGAAGAGCTGGGTATGGGCAGACTTTGATAATGTTGGAGCATGCGTACTGCGCCTAACAGTGTGGCTGGCAAGAGGGGGAGCGAGTGGCACGAGAGACTGGCATAGCTGCCACAATATGCCTACGGCATTGGATGTGGTCCCATGGAGTGCTATATGCTGTATTATGGGATAGGGGACAGCGGATCCACGACCTCGAATCTCTACTCTGGATATGGGAACTACCCAGAACAATGCGGACGCTCGAAGGAAGTGCTCCGTATCGAGCAGTTCGGCAAGTAACGAACTTGCATTTGAAGAAGGCACAGGCTCTATACGCTGCAGCTAGCGTCCTGCAGCCAGGCATGGACGTTCACTGTGTATTAATGAAGGCATCCATGATGCCCATTGACTGGGTTGATGATCTTGTCAAGTTTTCCGAGAAGCAGCAAATAGCATACGCAGATTCGGGATTCTCAACTACTGTGATCGAGAAAATCATGCTTCTTGACAACTATGATTCTAGTATCTTGAGTAGACGGTATAGTTCTTGCCACGCAAGCTGAAAGTCCTCGTTGATCGGTCGGAACGGCGATAGACATTTGCCTCACGGGAGCGTTGGCTCGCTTCAACCTGTATGCAGACAATTTTTGAGTCGGGCTGTCAGCCGTGAGGTCTTAGTTGGGTGGGGCACGTTGCCATGCTATAGCATTGACAATCAGGCTGCGATCCATTTGCTGGCTCTCCCTGATGACGAGACCATCACACCATGGTTCGGGACGAATGAGCAATAGAATGCTCTGAACCCAGAAGCTGGAGCCGTCTCGAAGCCAAGCTTGTGGATACACGCTCCCATGGATGCGACGAAGCAAGCTGATGCGGTCGTACCAGAAAGCTCCACGTAAAGCTACTTGAACTTCAGTTCTTGCGTGTTTAGGCAGGAATGGCTTTCCTTGTCGCATGGCCAAAATGCGCTGCTGGGGTCTCTGAAGACTCCAAGTATCACGACAGCTTGCGTGGAGACAAACTAGATCACATCATAGAGGCAAAAGTTTGGTGAGGGCCTGCGGAACTGTCGCGCATAAGAAGAGGCTGTTGTCGAGCCTCGGAGCGACCGCAGGTTCTCAGCGCAGCCACGGTCTGCGCAGTAAGGAATGACGGTTGTACAATACTTGGCACCACTTGTTAGTAGTGAAGCGAACAGGGCGCACTATTGTTCCTCGTTGGTTCGGCTGCAGAAGGCTATCGGTATTGCCATCGGCTTTGATTCAGACGGACGCTTAGGAGCTTTCCCCTTAGAAGTAGCGAGTACGGGACCGGACTGATCAGCATGGGTTACACGGCGAGTTCTTGACATATTCTCGCGGTGGTCTATGGCGTCTGAATATGTGATGAAGGAAAAGACTGGCTCAATCGGGGCCGTAACGTAGTCTGAACAGAGAGGCACGGCCAGTGACCAGGCCTCGACGGTGTCGCACAGGGCATTCCACGGTTCACGGAAGCATGCTTGTGAAGGCGAGTGAGGCTTCTGCCATGGACAATGCTGAAGCCTGGTCTGTTCGACTCTCGTCTTTCTCGCAAATGGAGTTGTTGTCCTTCCAGAAAGAGCAATGTTCATGCTAAGTGCACAAATTTCTAGAGTCGAGCAACTCGTCCCGACACCTGCAAAGACTTGCTTGTGATCAGATCTTTCACTTCAGACGTGTGAGTGTGATTCGACACAGCATATGATTCCGCTGCAGAGGTAAAGCCTCCCACAACAGACGGCGACGTTGACTGGAGGAAGAAGGGATTGTGGAGGATCGTGAAGGAATCGAGCGGGGAACCCCGTTCTCATCCGAGGCGAAAGTTTTGTTCTCCACCTCGCCTTGACTATCATATCATCGGCTCCAACCCAAGCGCGGGCAAAGCCTCTCAGTTTCACCCTCCGCATGCCGTCGTGCTCGACATCGGGCTCCACTGTCTAGCTTGGGGGACCGATGGAGGCTCAAGCTGGCCTGCCGTACCCAGCAGTGCCGGGAACTTTGATGGATTCGCAGCCCGCCCCAGCTGCCGCCGGAGCATCTGATGTCGACACTGGGGAACCACCGTCGAAACGCGTTCGAACTACTGAAGAAGCATCAACTGGCGGTGCAACGGCGTCAGCACACAGCGCGGATGGCACCAATAGAACCAGTGGCAGCAGTGAAAATGCATCTGGCGTGCAGCCTGCCCAGCGCCTTTTCAGCTGTGGAAAATGTTCTAAAAGCTATGCTCGCCTGGACCATTTATCGAGACATGTTCGCATGCACACACAGGAAAAGCCATATGCGTGCCAAATCTGTACCAAAGCCTTTGCGCGCGCAGACTTGCTGAAGCGCCATACTCTGGGTCATTCTAAGGACGACCCTCGGGCAAAGCCGACTATAGTCCAGCATAGCCGTGTGTCTCAAGCATGTGAGGCATGTGCTGCTCTACATCTCAAGTGTGAGGAAGAGAAGCCCTGCAAGAGATGCACCAAGAAAGGAATTCAATGCAACTACACAGCCACCTTTGGCCCAAGCGATATGTCTCAACCTACACCCCCGAATGCCTATTCCCCTTCGCAACACGACCCGTACAATGGTAGCCTCCCGCGTATGCAGCAGATGTCGCCACCAAACATGAATCAAATGCACCAAATGCACCATGCCCAGCAGACTCCGTCTCTGCAGCACAGGAACTCATACTCCACCCCAGGTCAGCAAATGCAACCGATACAGATAGAGCAGCCACCGCCACCTCCACCGCAAGCGCAGATGGCTATTGATCCAGCCATGATGCCAACACAGACACCGCAGTCGAACATGTTCGACTATCTGCGAGATAAGATGATGCCTCCCACTAGTCAACCAAATGGAGTGCAGGTGATGGACTTTCAAGTAGGGCCATGGACTCCACGAGAGCTCTTTGATTTCGGCGTGGACACAAACATGGATCTCAACGACCTGGACTTGAGCTTCTTGGAGACGTACAATAATGCGAATCCTTTCGATTTGAGGACTCCAAGCATCGGTTTCCCTACAACTGGCTCCGACATCGTGCCAACATTTTCGACAACTTCCGCACCTGCGATCGACACGAGCGCACTGCCAAAAACTTCTGTTTGGCGATTCCGGCCCGTGCAGAAGGACTCTGGTAGCGCCGAACAAGCAAACCTCTCTCTGCCTACTCCCACGAGCCTAGACATCGAGAGACGCGTGACGACCGAGCCTCTTTCGCAAACTTCGCGAGATAAGATCCTAGCCATGATACTCAGTACCTGCAAACCGAATAGCATTCCGCGAGCTGTCGCATGCTTTCCGTCTTTGAGCCTCTTAGACAGCCTTTTCCAATTCTCGCTCACGTCTCCTGGGTCGCACGCGAAGCACTGGATACATGCGCCTACACTCTTGGCCGGCCAGACGAGGCCAGAAGTTCTCGCTGCTATTGTCGCAGCCGGAGCTGTTCTGACACCGGACGCGTCTATTCGAAAAGTCGGATATGCAATACAAGAAGCGATCCGGAGTGCAGTATCGGTGCAGATTGAGGACGACAACACATTGATGCGAGATTTGCAGATCATGCAAGCTTCGCTCCTGCAGCTCAAAATCGGCTTGTGGAGTGGTGATTCCCGTAAGATGGAGCTTGCGGAGGGGTTTCAGCAAGTGCTTGTAACGATGGCTCGCCGTGGTGGACTGTTCCGACGTGGGACATATGAACGGATCGTGCCTCATGCGGAGGACCAGGGAGAAATTCTGGAAAACAAGTGGAGGCAATGGGTCAAACAAGAATCCAGAAAGCGCTTCGCCTTGCATCTATTCCGACACGACCTGGAAGCGTCGGTTTCACTCCTCAGCAGCCCGTTGCTCTCGTATGCAGAGCTTTATCTGCCATTACCAGAATCGGAAAATCTTTGGCATGCGCCTTCAGCTGAGTCCTGGAAAGCAATGTACATGCGCAACGCGGGTCCCAGGCACGAACGACAGCCATCTCTCGTCGATTGTATTCAAGACTTGGACATTCTCGCCGTTCGCGACATCTTTGTCGATCAAAGACAGGCTAGCATGGCCGTGCTCGGTGCCGCTTGGCGTATGATCTGGGAGTACAGGCAGCTGGACTCTACGCTCAAGGATGTCAGCAACCAGTGGAGCAATGGCAACCTCCTCATGACCACCAGGCATGGAGAGTTGACAAAATTGCTTCAGTGCTTCCGAATCAGCTCAGTAGAGGATACAAAGGTTACTCTTATCGTTGAGCTCCTACTTATGCATCTTCACATGTCTCTGGATGATGTTCAGCTCTTTGCGGGAGTGGAGGGCGAAGAGGAGTCCCGGAGAGTCTATCCATCTCTCGTCCAATGGACGAAGACGACGACTGCTCGACAAGCACTCTGGCACGCTGGTCAAGTTGTCCGAGCAGCGCGAGACTTGCGACCCAGCTTGATTTGCGACTTCGCTGCGATTGCCGTTTATCAAGCCAGTCTCGCGTTTTGGGCGTATGGCATTGTCACGAGAGCCACTGAGCCAGGTCCCGTTGCGAACAGTGGAATCACCGCTTTCTTAGATGGGGCTGATGATAATGGAGTCAAGCGCTGGGTCATCAATGGCAAAGCTAACGCCGCAATCCGTACATGGATTATGGAGCCGTCATCGCCCCCTACTGAGACAGCAGTCATGATATCAAGCCCAGACGATGTGCTTGGCGCGGTAATTATGGCAATGCGGCGGAATCACAATGAGACCAGGAATCCGCCTCTTGTTGACAACTTGATCAACATCATGGAAGGGCTTAGGAGAGCTGCAAGAACAGGTTGAACAGCAAAATGATCCCTGGAATAGGCCATCATGAGTACATTGTCGTGGAGCATTGGTTGAGGCAGCCGAACTGTCTCCTTTTGGTGCTTGTCTTGTGCTTGGCATGCTTCCTTTCACACCACTTGGTGCGATTGGATATAACAACACTCTCACTATCTGGTTGCGAACTTCAAGACCATGATTGAAGCGATCAGCCCAAGATATAGTGCAAAGACTGCTTGCTTATTTACCCTGAGCCAGATGGTAGCCTTTCGGCTTATCCACAACAAGATAACGACGTCGCTGCTCGGCTTCTGCTGAAGATCTGAGCGCTGCAAAGCCTTAGAGGAGTCTCCGCATCATACGCACGGGAGCACCACATGCCATAACATGCTTCCCCAACTCTCTTGAGCGTATTACCTCATCCCGGTGCATGCCGACCTCCACGTCGTCTTCGGCACGCTTGGAAGTATTTCAAGAGGTATAATCCTGCCTACGAGCCGTGAATCTCTCGGATAGATAATGGTTTTGATGAGTGACGGCCTGTCTACGAGAATCCAAGTATTCCAATGGTCAGCAAGGGATGTTTTCTCTGTCGCCCTCCTGACTATGCAGATAATATCACATCCGTGAACCGTCCGTAGACAACGGGGACAATTCACCAGCACGTAAGCCAACAGTACAGACATCTTCAATAACTGCGACTATTATGCTAGGTCTGATGTCGCCTGTGGTAGCATCGGCCAATGCGTGGAGATTGACGAGACTCTGGTAGCGTTGACTAGATCGTCCTTGAGCGGGTGGAAAATCATGAGATTCACAACAAAGGACGAGACACTGGTATCAACGCGTTGTTGTAAGCGGCATCGATATCAACTCGCAATCCATATCACTCGCAATCAAGCCGAAAGGCAACAGAGACGAGGCTTCACGCACGGTAGTTTTCGGAAACAGCGTATGGGAAACAGCGCATGAGGAACTTGCAAGGAAAGCCAGATGATAGCTAGTGCAAATGCTCTGGGTATTACACAACCCTTGTCATACAAGATCATGACTTCACGTCTCAATTCGTTGTATTAAGCTTTGATTGATGGATACGGTTCTGCCGATCGTTAGCTCTGTGGCTTGATGAAGTCCTACGGCCATGAGTCGCATACCCATCACCTCAACCGCAAAGGCTTTACCAAAGTTTCTGACACAGCCGAAGGAGCATCACCGCCCAGATCCGTAGCAATTGTGGCGCGAGCAATCCTCGGCCACTCAGCCCTGCGTCCGCCCATCACGTTTCGGCAAGATTACACGTACACATGTGTGTATCATAGGTCCTCCGCATGCGCAAAACGAGCTCACATGCAATTCACGATCCAAACCACTGCAGGAGCATGGCTTGACAGGCATAGCTTGACAGCCGTTGTGTGCTTCTCGCGACTCGGGCAATGTGACTTTCACGTGAAACGGCCTTGCACAATTCAAACGCCTAGCCGAAAACGACCTTGAGCTTAACACTGAATACGACACACCACTCAAGATGTCATCGACGTGACCATTAGCATTTGCGACAATGAGTCCAGGATCGAGAACGTGCCTAACAAGCATCATCGCGATCACGCCACAAAATTTCACGCAAAGGCAGTGTTTGAGAATCAACACAGCAATCAACGACAACCTGGCCATTCAGAAACACCATGGTATCAGCCATCACGGACGATGGTTTGCCCACTCCTCCAACGATGTATAAGAGACACTCCCACGGTAGTCCTCCGTTCCAGTCATCCAGCTTCATCAACCAGTCAATCATTCGACAGCAGTCTTCTTCTTCCAGCTACTTACATTCGTTTTCCCACCCTTTTCCAAACTAAAAATGCATTACCTATCTGCTGTCGCAGTCGCTCTTGGCGTGGCCGGTCTCGTCAGCGCGGCTCCTCTGGACAAGCGTCAGTCCGCCCAGTCCCAGCAGGATGGATTCTTCTACAATGGGCAACAACAAGGCGGCCAGGGCGGCTTTGGTGCTTCCTTCGATGCAGGAGGACTGGCGGCCGCACCTTTCAACGCAGCCAAGGGCGGCTTCAATGCGGCCACGGGTCTGGCTGAAAACGCTGCTGGACAGGCGACAAATGTCGCCCAGGGTGGCCTCAATGCCGCTGGCAACGTGGCCAGCAATGCTGCTGCTGGTGCACAGAATGTAGCACAGGGCGGTCTGAATGCAGCCGGTAACATGGCTAGCAACGCCGCTGCTGGGGCTCAGCGTGTGGCACAGGGTGGTCTCAACGCTGCGGGTAACTTGGCCAGCAACGCAGCTGCTGGAGCTCAGGGCGTCGCACAGGGTGGCCTCAATGCTGCTGGCAGCATGTTCAACAATGCCGCGGCTGGTGCGCAGGGTGTAGCACAGGGTGGTCTCAATGCTGCCACTGGTCTTGCTGCCGTGCCGCTCAATATGGCCGAATCCCTTGCGTGAGTATATCTACGAATTGCCATCGGAAATGTACCTGACGACTTTATAGTGGCAGCGTTGGTTTCTACCGGCGTGACGAGTAGGCTCAATAAGAGTCTCAGCCCGGAGCCCATGGAGACCAGGACCTTTGTGTGGCCAGTGCGGGACCCATCACGGTCGACAAAGCAGTGGCTATAATGCATCCGGTCAAGGGCCAGCCGGTCGGCTTGGTGCCGATATTGATGATAGTGAGTCAGTTCCAATATGAGCCCGATCAAGCAGAGCGACTGCTCGCGGAATCGTAACCGCTGACATTTGAGAATAGCGACTCTTTTCACCATAATGTAAAAAGGGCTGGAATGTATGTGGGTCGGAAGGGTATCGTCATAGCAGTATTGTGCAACGGCCACAGTCGACACAGATAGGTGCGCAGCCAGCCAGATCCAGTGTATAGAATTTCTGCAAAGAATTGCAAGTACACGATCCCGATCTCAAACACGATTCGTAATGACAAAAACGCGTTCCTCTCTCCATGTCTTAGTCGTACAAGTAACCTAGAGACTGCGTTAATGAAGACATGAACTCCCTTCGAGGTCCAGGTTCTGTTCGCTCCCAAGTCCAACCGCTAGTATTGGACTTCATTGTCGACTCATGGCTCCGCCAATCCCCAGAACAGCTACGCCCCGCAGCAGTCCTAACGATACGTTCTTCCAACTTCAGAGACGACCTAGGCTCTCGCATGTCCGCGTGCACCGGCGGAAGATGCACGTCGTTAAATTCACATGCCCAACTTCAGACATGCAAACTCCAAGTTTTCGGAGAGCTTGAATTTGTCGTTGTTGCCAATGTTGGACGAACACCGAAGCTTTGGTCCACGCCGAAGAGATTACCCAAATTGCTCCATGGCATACGTTCCAACTGTTTCTGGCTCTTGCCGAATCGGGCGCTCGGAGTGAAGTGAAGTGAAGTGTGAAGCCAGCCGACTCCCCTCCCGCGGTAGCTTCATAATCCTCAACGCAGACACCTGCACTCGACAAAGGGTTGACCACCACATCGACACACTCATAATTTCGTAGGCGGATACTTCCCCTTCGCCCACTTTCTCACAGTTTCCTCCCCATCCTCCCGATTCTTCGCCTGCAACACTCTCTCATACACGCCCAACTGATCCCAAAAGCCCATATTCGGACACACCCTGTCACGACTCGTCCTCACCCATTCAATCGCTGGCTGCCTGCCGATCCCAAACTTCCACATCAACCACGCACAAACGATCGTCGCGCTGCGACTCACTCCCATCGCACAGTGGACGAAGACCGCACCCTTCCCGTTCAACGCGTCGTCGATGAACTGGTTCGTCGTGCCGAAATGTTTCAACAAGTTCTCTTCGTGATGGTCGTCGATTCTGATCCACAAGTGTTTTCTCCCCTCCCGCTCGAACCCTTTCAACGCATCGCCGACTTCGAAGTCAAGCACACTGAGCACGTGCGTGACTGCGTGCTCTTTGAGAGGATCGGGCTCTTTGTACAAGGCCGCAAGACCGCCAATGAAAATGCGCCCTTGAAGGGGATGGGGACTTGGTCTTTGATTGTTGCTGGGCTGATGGCGATCGAGAGGGATCTCGTCGAAAAACGACGTACCGCGCCATTCGTCACTAAGTTGTTGGAACTCCCAGAAGCGGGCCATGACAAGCTGGTAGTGGTGTGGAAGCTGAGGTCGAAGGCTGGGACGGATGTTGAGCGGATGTAGTGTGAGATGCCGAGGCATTCCAAGAATCACGTGGACAGCGCCAGGAAGGCGGATGGAGAAGTTTGAACTTCTAGCATTTCATAGCAGTGTAGAACCAAAAGTATCATGCAAGCAATACCAGTCTAATAACACATTTCCATCTTTGTTCAACTCCACGACACCAGCGCTAAATGGATTCGTCCATAGCAATTGGGTATCCAGCGACCGCAATCGTTCTTTTCCCGACCAAACTCCTCGCTAATAGCAAATCACATTCCTACCCTTCGCCATATACCATGTCCCCTTCTACAACCACGGCATCCAAAGCAAATCCGTCTGACTCAACTTCTCAGGATTTGTGCTCTTGGCCACAAGATCCAGCACACTCTGGCTTGCTGGAAGGTTGTGCCCCGTAGGTTCTCTGGCTAAGCCAACAGCCTTACCCACAATAGCCTCCGAATTGCGCTGCACGTGCTCGCGCATCTCACCCTCCTTGATGTTTTGACGGTGTGATGACATATACCAGAACGCAATCTCATCTCGGATGAAGATGGAGAGGTGGTGCTCAAGTTCCGAGTTGGAGCTCTCCGAGGCGCCATTGGCTTGTGATGTTGCACCAGCTCCGTTAGTGGCGGGTGTAGTAGCAGAGGTGCTGGATGTGGTGTCTGATGTCAGGCATCGAGCGATCGCCATGAGAGCGCAAGTAAAAATGCCCTCGGTGTGAATTGGTCCCATGAGTACTTGCAAGTTCGGGGTGAGACGGAAGGGCACCGGCTCTGGCTGTGCAAATAGAGGGCGGTTCGCCAACGTGAATGGCAGGAGCTCTGATCCCCAGATATTTCCGTTGCTTCTAGCGATGTGCATTTTGTTGGGGTATCGCACGGTCATGAACATCGTGAAAGTGATGTACGTGAGCGCTGCCAGCTGGTACGAGAACTGTCTGCGGAACAGCCAGAAGGAGTCGTAGGACGGGAATGTTGCGGCAAAGTAGTCGCGCGCCAGTTCCTTTGGCACATAATGCTCTTGCACATAATTGAGCGACTCAACACGCATGTTGAGCAACTGCTCCTGTCTCTGATTCGGCGGGATCGAACGCATCTTCTCCATTGTGAACATGATCGGCTCGTCCTTGTCGGTCTCATTGCGGCGGCAATAGTCCTCCCACACAGCCTGCAGTGACGTGTATGACGGGTCATCCTGGATAATGCGGATCTGCGGGCTGAGTGGAACCATGACTGGAAGGTGGAATTGCAGATTGCGACGTCTGCTCTCTTTCTTCTTCGACAGCGTGCTGTTGAAGATGCGGAACAGTTGCAGTATCCTCTCTTCGCGCCTGCTGTGCCTCGGGGCCGGATGCTGGATGGCAAAGGGATGCACACTACCATCGTGACCACGAATCCTGAGTCTACGATGGCAGCTTGCAACACCTCGAACCAGGTCAACGTTAGGTAAGAACCGCTCGATCCGCACAAAGTCTTGGTTCTTGTCCTTGTGTTGTAGGTATTGTCCGGGGATTTCGACCTCATCGAACCAGACGAATCTGAATCCAGCCAAGTGAGTGTTCTCGGCAAGGTGGAAGGTGGCAGATCGGCGGTCTAATCGTTCTGCCAGCTTGTCACGCCATCTGCGCAGCTTGATGATGTACTCATACATGGTAGGCTTCTTGGCCACAAAGTCCTGCTCAAATGACTTTCTGATGTGCGGTGGCAGGATGCTTTCGGCGAACCGAGTGATATTGGCCTCGGTCGACATGGGTAGTTTGGTATCCTGCGAGAACGAATGCGGCGAGCGTCCGACATAAGAAAGAGCGTCATTCAGTAGTGCAACAATCAGTCGGTAGGCATCCTCGTCTGGTGGGCATTTAAAGTGGCGCTGAATGTTCTCAACCATAGCCTCCATGGACGCGTAGAGGAGGGGGAAAGCAGTGCGCAAGGTAATGACTAGAGCTTCCGTATGTTCCCAGGACTTCCGCGGCTTGCGTGCTTCACTTTCTTTCTTTTCTTCGCTTTCGCCTTCCTTCTTCTCCTCGGTCTTCGTCTCGCCATTTGTTGCGGGCTGCGAGTTCTCACCCGCAGATGTTGTCGGCCGTGACTGTCCAGCCGAGCTGTCTGGGCGCACGGGAGATTCGCTCTTTACGTTGTCGCTACTGGCGGCACCGGCGGCCTGCTTGGCTCGAACAGCCTTCTCTTTCTGCTCACGGAGAAGCATTGACTTTCGGATAGCTTGATGATCCTCGTGGCTTGTACGAAGAGAGAAGTGCAGAGCCTGAGGATATGTCTTGGCCAGACTTGTCAGGATTTGGTGCGCGATGTTGGCCTCACTCTCCGTTCGCGACAGATTGGCGATTAACTGTGGGATGAAAGTCACCCAGTACCACCACGGATGATCGCCGTGGTAATCGTAAAACTTCTGCGACAACTGCCCTTCAGCGTCATCCAAGCTGAGCAGCCACAAGATGCGACTCAGCAGTTTCCGCGACTTCGCGCTCTTGTACTGTCCAGCGGCTTCCAGATAGCAAGAGAGGGCGTTTGATCCAGTCTCAAGATTCTTGGGATCTTCTTTGAAAAGCTTGTCGTTGTACCGGCCCCATTCGGCCCACGCTTTCGGCAACTTGATATCGAAGAATAAGGCAGTACCAAACGCATCGCTCGCCTCTTCCTTCTGATTGAGTTTACTCAGGAACATGCCTTTGAGCGTGTAGAACTCGGCCTTCTGCTGCTGACCAAAGTAATTGAGGTTGGTGTTGTTGATAACATCCAGCCCATTGGTCAGTTCCGCGCGATTCTGGTAGTGACACTTCGCTTGCTCACGAAGCTTCAGGAACGCTTCTTGGATCTCAATGTTTGGCAGAGTGTAGATCTTGCTCAGCTGGGTAATGCAGACATCTGGCATCTGATGCTTACGGGCCACGTGAGCAAAGCGATTTATGATCCACGCCGTCTCATGATAGCCGCGATAGGCATAGCTGTTGCCTGTCGCTGCTCCTTGGCCTTGAGGAATGAGGTTGAGATAGGTACCATTAATGAGTTGAAAGATATGTTGACGCCATGTCACCAGATCTTGCCAAGCATTGATATCGTCCCACAGATTCGGGAGGCGATCTCGCCAAGTAGACAACAATACTTTGAGCTCTTGAGACTTGACATCGAGATTTGTTGCATTCGTTTGCGCCAAGCTCTGGCAGATGACACTGGCGTCATGGAGCTCAACCAGCTGTTGGAAGTTCTGTAAGAGACCGATGTGGGCATTTGTGATGCGGCGTGGCAGCTTGTGCCAGTTCTTGATGGACAGTTGGATGTTCTCGTCGCAGGTTCTGGCAAAGTCTTGCTGTGTCTCGGTCTTGTTGTGAAGCTTCAGGAGCGACATGAAAGCCTGGAAGAACATGCGTCTTGGAGTCGGCGCGTCCGACACGGCCTTGATGACACTGTCTAGGTGCTCTCGGTTTTCGGCGTTCTGCCAAGTCTCATAATTTCTCCACATGGCCTCGAGATAGAGGTCGTTGATGTTCTCGTGCTTCGCAAATTCTCCGAGAATGTCCCATTGCTGGAGCTTCTGGGCGCACAGCACCCACTGATCTTCCCAAAGCATGTATTCGCCCTGCGAATATGGGAGTGAGCCAGTCCTAGCTTTGAGCTGGGCCTGTTCATACATATTCTGTGCCTTGTCCCAGACGCCATTCTGCTCATACGACAACGCTGCATTAGTTTCGACGTAGGCAGCCCGGCGACGCCAAGTGCCATAGAAGAGATCGTTTTCCTCCAAGCCGGCATAGGTCTCTACCAACGCATCAAGGTTGCTCTCGCGCACGTTGGTCGTATCTACCGTGGGTTTCATGGCCAGGTCCTCCATATACGTCGCAGCAACATACCACGCATCGTAAGACTTGGCTAGATATTTCATTACGTGTGGCGCGAATTTGACCGGAGGTCGCGCCCCAGCAATGCCCTCGAGCAATGTCGCAACACAGTTCGGCCGCCGGTCGATTTGGCGCTGATGGAAGTCTTTGGTGAGGAGAGCCACCAAGCCCTGTTCAATATCATCTCGATCATCTTTCGGCAGTGTCGACCAGCACATTTTGAAGTACGCAACCCAGATGTCATGTGCCAGTGTCCAGTCCGTATGCTGAATGTCCGCCAGGGGTGCCAGAATCTCCTTCGCTCGGACAGTGTTGACGTCAACCATGAACCGCTTCTCATCAACCAAAAGCTCCTCAAGACTATCGTCCACGATGACAACCCCAAGCCTGGCGTCGCTGATGTATGTGCTTACCGCCTTTGACTCCGGCAGGCATTTGAAGTCATCTTGGTGTAGATGAAGAATGGCAGTCTGGTCGAACGAGCCAAACATGAGTTGTATGACTTGACTCAGCCAGAAAGAGTCACCAAGCACGTCCCATTGTTGCTCACTGATCAGCTTGTAGAATCGATTGCTCGTGGAGCGACTCAATGCTTTGTCGTAAATGCTCATGAAGCGAGTTCGCATATCGATGTCCGAACTTCTAAGGCCAATCAAGAAAGCGTGCTCCATACGGACTGCGAGCTCTGATCGAGTTATCTTCGGATCTTCGTATATGCGAATCACCAAATTCATGAACTTTGTATACAAAGTCTGGTCTGGCCTGCTTTCGAAAAGCAACATCTTCTGTAGGACAGCCGTTTTCTCTTTCAGTGTCGGCACAGGCTCGGGGGAGTTGAAGACCCAATGTTCCACCTGGCTGAGGATCTTCTCGCAGAGAGCATTATTTGTCGAACGTTCTACAAGACTTGCAAGTACGCTGAGATAGGGTCGGCGATTCTCTCCCAGCGTGCTGATTCGGGCCGATAGCATCTCGATCACTTTTATGATCATATCAACAGTAATCTGTGCTTCTTGCGGGGTCGGCTGCGTGTTCTGCATCCCCTGAGCCATCATCTGCTGTGGATGCATGAGAGACGCCAAGTGGTCTTTCGCCAGCTTGGTCTGTAGAGTCTTCAGCAGCGAGCCAGTATGCGTGTCAACATCCTCCGGCTTGCGCTGCGCCATGATCCAGAGAATATTGATGCCAGCGACGTGGCTTCCATTATTAAGCAGGGCACCAGCTTCGGTGGTAAGGAAGCCAGTGAATTCTTCAGTCGGGCTATCAGCATCAGGTAGTTCATCGTCCGGTGCCTGAATAGGTATGGGATCCAGGGCACGCTTCAAGATTGGAGGTAACTGAGGCACCACATGATCTGAGAAGTCTGCATTGTGCAATGCATCCTGAATCTCTGGCGTCTCGCTCTTCAGTGGCTTGGCAAGCAGCTTCTGCAGCGTGGGCAGACGAGCAATCACCCACTCGTTTGGACGTGAGTTCAGCAGGACCTTCAATATCTGAATTGTGTTCACGACCCGGGTTGTCCAAATCTCCATTTTCTCCTCTTGCTTGTGATCGGTGCAAAGTATTTGCTCGGTCACCTTGGGAAACATAGTGTCAATGTCCAGATCATCCCAGTAAGGTGGCGATAGTAGCTTAGACAACAGGTCAAGGGATTTGGTCACAGTTTCGTGACTTTGCTGGTGATTCTGCAATGCCGGTGTGTCCTTGCTCTTCGGAGGTGAAGCCGGGAATCGTTCGGGCAAGGTGGCAATGAACTGAACCATATACTTGATGAAAACCAATCGTAGTGTGCTGTTGGCCACAGCGGCCTTCTTCGAAGACTGTTTGCCATCGATTGGGGACTCACCGCCGGCCAGGGAGCCATGTTCTTTTACAGTGCGCTCTTCCCACTGCCAGATCAGTGAGAACAAGTTGAGCGCGAGCCTCCTGCTCTCGACGCTTGCGTTCGGCAGCTGCACAACCTTGCTAATGGACGGAATGATGATCTGCGCAAAGCCATCCCTAGCTTCGTAGAAGAGGTCCGGATGTCGCACAATGAAGTGATAGATGCTCGTGAGCTGGGGAACATTGCTGATCTCCTCGCTCAGGATCTTACGCGGCAGCCGAGCCCAGATGCTTTGACGGCCTTCCAGTCCGCCAAGACGCTTTTTCAGCACTGGCTGGAGTATCTCCAGCGACTGCGACACTAGATTCTTGCCCTCGGTTTGATGTGCGCGCAGAAGACTGTTGTAGACCTGCATTGCTATCTTGGGCGGCGTATCGTAATTGTGGATGAAGTACGTGATGAAGCAGTATGAGGCAAACTTGTTGATGTGATCCTCGAGTCTGATGTAATTCCAACCGAACTTGATCAGATCCTTCCTGGTCTCTTGCAGCATAGAGTGATGATACTTGATCAAGAACGCGGAGGTCTGGAGCAATTCCATCCTACTGTGGTCGACACCATGTGTATTGTCATCCGAAATGTCGGCGACTGACTGTGGTCTCCAAAGCTTGTTGTGTACTGCAATGGCCATGGTTTTGTCGAAAAGAGGGGTGCCGTTATTGTCTGGCTCCATCAGTACATCCCAATTTCGTGCAACATCGTTGGCGAGAATGGGATTCGAGACGTTGTGGAATACGAACCACTTCAGCTTCTGTGGTGTGTCCTTTGACGTGTAGATGTCGATGCAGCGATTGACGATAGAGCGCTGGTATTCGACGTCTTCAACCGTAATGACGTGCTTGTAGAGATATGCCAAAAGTGTGGGCGTTGCATGCAACTCGTCTCGAACGCAGGATTCAAACATGCCGAAAAGGCATTCCAAGTCGTCTTTGTGATCAGCGAGATAGACTGTCATGACATGCATGATTCGCTCGGTCGTCTGCATCACAGCAAGTCGAAGATTCTCGGGCAGGGTGTGTTCATGGAGCTTCTTCTGCAGCTGCTTGGCAGCCCCAAGCAGAGCCATGCGAGTGGCGTCGTTAGCCAAAAGCTGCTGTCCGTGCTCTGGAAAGCGGCAGATCGCATAGGCGATGTGGATGGCATTGACTGCAGCATGAGCTTTCTCCGAATCGAGGACGTCAGCTTTAAAAGTGCTGACCAGGCTGTCGGCTTCCTTGATAACCTTTTCACGCAGCGTCGCGCTCTCAGGATCCTCCAGAATCTGAGCAAAGAAGCAACCCATCGATTCGTTTTTCATTTCATCACGGAAGTAGATCCAGGACTCATTCGGGTAGTGATTGAAGTACTTGATGAGTGGTTCTCGGAATGGGCTGCTTCTTGTTCTCCTGAGAGCCTCCTCAAGTTTCAACACGCGCTTGACAAGCAGATCCAGGAATTGGACCGCTTGGCTAGGCAAGAGATGAAACACACTGAAGATCGCAGTCACGACCTTCATCTTAGGATGCGCTTCAATGAGCGAAAATGAAACTTTCTGAAGCGTGGGCGGGTCTGCGATTTTTTCCATGTGGTCCAGCAATCTTGTGCCAATCTCAGTCTTAAAGTAGTTGTGCAGAAGCTGCAACAAGGTTCGCAACCCTTCAAGGCCTTCCACGCTCAGCTTGCGAGGATCCTGCACGTTCATTAGTATAGGCCGCAGTCCGTTCTGGAGAAGATCTTTAGGTAGCTTGGCTGTAGATTGAAGAACAATCTTCAATCCGGAATTCGCAGCACCAGCCACCTCTTTGTTCTTGCTGTACAGGCTCTTGAAGAATATGCTTATTACTCTTGCACGATGTTGTCCGCTTTGAGGCTGGGCTTGTTGGCCTTGCTGACCTTGTGTTGCATTTGCGCTGAAGCCTGGCAGCTTAATGGCAGTCGCCAAGAGCTTCAGTCCAGCAACTCGCAGTCTGACAATGTTCTCGGCCGTCCTGAACTCGAACGGCTTGGGCGCAAGGCTTTCATCCTCGGCGTCAACAAGGGCTAGTGTCTCGAAGAGCAGCCGGTTAAGACTGTCGTCGAATGGCAGAATCTCCTTGTCATGCGGAACCTCTAGCAGAAAGTTTATCGCGTCAATGTAACCAATCTGTGCAGCGAAGGGTAAAGCTCTTAGAGGCTTCATAAAGATGACGGTGGTAAGCGTGTCCTTGACGGGGGCGAGGAGCTCATAATGAGGGATGTCGAACGACGTAGCTAGAGCGCGCAGAGCAGACTGTGCAGCCTCGCGTACATGTCGGTTCATGTGGTTGAGTTCGGAGACCAGATATCTCGCATGACCGTGGAGCTTGCTTTCCTTCTTCTCAAGGTTTTCCTTCTTCTCCAGGCCACTGTTACCGAAACGCTTGACAAGGGCAACGATAGTCTCCTTGGCTTGCACTCTGATGTTGGCGGGAAGGTCCTGTGGCATGTCTTTGATCACGAAGAGAAGGGCCTTGAGCGTGTCCGACATGCGATCGTTGGTAAAGCTGTCCGAGAATGGCATCTTCTCCTTGTCAATCATGATGGTGATCCCCAAGGTGCCGGAGTTTTTCGTGAACCACTCTTCTTCGTAGCAGGCATGGCAGAAAGCCTCAGCAAGTTTGCCAAAGAAAGGCAGACACTCTGCTTTGACGACTGACCCGAAAATCGTTGCCGCGAACTTGAAACAGGATTGCATCGCTCTCTCTGCCGTCTCTCTGACCACCTTCTGATCAGACGCCAAGCTCTCGCAAAAGGCATCTGCCAGTGTTGATGTCTCAATGAAGACAGGGCCTTCGCCCGAGCGGACATCAAACGGACGACGATTGTGCTTTTCTCGAGCCACAGCCACACCAAGCTCAACCAGCATGAAATGCCGACAGATGCCCAACAAGAATCGATCAGCTTCATCTCTCAGGTGATCAATGCTGGTGGCGAAGATGAGCGCTTTCAAAAGCTTCAGAAGGGTCTTCTGCTGTTCGTCGCGCTTGACAGTCGATTTCGCACGTTCAGACGCCGAGAACAAGTCAGAGCCGAAGTCAAAGTTCTTAGAAGCAAGATCGTCCGCTTGCAATCGTACCAACCGCGCAAGGTCATCCGGAAGGTTGTCTGAGCCGATGAGCAACCTGATATGGGAAGTGATGAACTTGAATGATTGCCGCTTGTGGTATTCGTCTGACGCTTTCTGCGTGGCAGTCTTGGGTGTCTCCCAGAGCTTGTCGACGGCGGTATCGACCCCGAGTCGGGCAGGCATGGCGCGCTCGCCACTGCCACTCATGGCACCGATGAAACGAACATCGTAGCTGGCTTCATCATCAGAATATGGTTTGTAGTCGAGCTCCGGTGGATTGACCAGGAACTTGCGATTTCTTCCTCCAAGCTTTCCAAGAATTCGGACTGCTGTGTGCGCACCCTGGTGACCTGTGCCGACCGTCATTGGGCCATTAGGTCCTGGAATACTGCCGCCTGTCAAGCTCGCAGGTTTCAACATCCGCCATAGGCTACCCATGATCTCTTCCATCCATGGTTGCATGATTGGGTCCAGGTAATCTGCCGTCAGGTTGTCAACACAGAGCTCTAATGTCCGCAGTCCTTGAGCTGTCAGTTCACTGGAGCCTCCAGCACGGTTGTCGTTGGAGGATCTATCGTTTGATGACGGCCGTTGGCTCGAGGCAGATGCAGGCTCTCCAGAGCGCAGAGCTACGGTGAGTGGTCGCATGAGATAAGAAAGATGTGGCAAAAGGTGGCTTAGTCGAGCAGGCACAGTCAGCGATAGCTCGACAAAGAGGTCTCTGGTGCTCCCATCCGGAGCCGCTGCCAGCTGAGTGTTGAGAACCTCCAAAAGCATCTCGAGGAGCGGCAGAATCTCCTTGTACAGATGCTCGAATCTGCCACCTCCAATACTTCTGAAGAGGCTTCGCAAAAGTAAAAAGTAATTTGTCGGATCGGCAGCAGTGATCGAAAGCTCGATAGATCTGGTGATCAGCTCGCGGACATGAGGTAGCAATACTTGTTCGTTCTGCGCCGAGAACAGGGTGACCGCCATGAACGACAGCTTGAAGAGGCGCAAGAGCACGGATGTCTTAGTGCTGTCGGCTTCCCCAACCTCATTCAGTTTGCTCATCAAGAACTTCAGTAGCATGCCGCAGAACGCCGGACTGGTTGCCTCACTAGCCAATAAAAACTGCGGAATATGCAGGAGAGCAGTGTGCTTGAAGCTCTGTGCGTAGAGGAATGCTATGCCCGACGGATTCCCTGATGTGAAGATTTCGTGGAAAGTCGCAGGATCGAGGTGGTGGAAGATGGTCGCAAACGTCTCAAGAAGGTCTTTTTCCTCTTTGCTGTTGGCGGTTGTTGCTATGCTCGAGCTAGGCTCGTTTGACAGCCCGGTGTCTCCCGTGCTTCCAAGCGGTGCGTAGTACTGGAAGCATGTGGCGCCCTCCCGAAAGAGCTTGATGAGAACTTCAACCTCCTCGGCATCGAAGCCCGAGGACAACTCGTTCCAGTGAGGTGGCGCATGGGCAACCTCAACCTCCTCTTTCACTTTTGGAGGATTGCTGTTCCGGAGTTGGTAAAAGAACTGCTTCAGACCTTGCAGGAGGTTCTTGAACAAGAACTTGTTCTCTGTGACAGGATCCGTCGCGCGGTCCTTGGGATTGACCGGCTTGATGGGCATGGCATTGAATATGTCCGTCTCATCCCAGTCCGGCTTCAGATCTTTGCGTGCCACATAGTTCTCAAGCGTGGCTTCTGTGCCTGACGCGCCAGGCTCATGCTGTTGCCGGTAGAGCTTCACAGCATTCGGGTAGGCGCGATTCATGGCAGCAAACTTGTCGGCGATGCCGTTGAGCACGCTCATCATCAAGAAGCGAGCACTCCTCTTATCCTCCACCTTTGACATGCATTCGGCCATGTTGAGCAAAAGCTTGGCGGACATGGTCTGGTAGCTGGTGCCCGGTACCTCCACCCCGTCATCACCAGTGAGGTGCCCAACGTAGACTTGGACCACCCGTGCGATCTGTTGAGCATTGAGCTGTTCGCGCACATGATGTATCAAGTCGGCCAACATGGTATATGCCAGCGGTCGCAAAGTAATATCTGCTGTGAGCGAGTCTCCAACCAGAGTGTTCGGGTCGAGCAGCGGCAGGATTACGGGCAGGAACACGGAGCGGAAATTGAAGTTGATAATGTGCCGGATGGCTACGAGGAGCTCCTTGCGGGTAGCAGTAGAGCTCCGCGGCACGTCACGGAGTAGACGTACAGTCAGCTCGGGGAGGTGTTGCAGGAAATCTGTCAGCGAGGACGAATAGGCTCTCAGCAGATATGCCAGAAACGACATGGTTTTCACCTGCGCCGTGACGAGGTCGGCGAATGGGCCCGACTGGCCCTTGGCTTTGATTTCTTTTGCGATGCCGGTGAATATGGTACCACTCGCCTTGGCCTCCTCGTGAGCCTTCTTCTGAGGACCGGCCTCCAGAAGCAGAGTCTGCTTGATGCGAGGTGTGAACTTGGTGACGTTCTTCCCGGATAGCTGTCGGTGGGCCTGGAAGATCGAAACTACAATGATAGGGCACTCTGCGACCACCTTGAAGCTGTGCATGCCTTTGACGAGCTGCCTGGTCGTGTTCTGTTCGGCTCCCGGATCGGCTCCCAAAGCATGACTCGCAGACGCGACGGGCGACCCGGGGGTAGTGCTGATGTCGGGCGTGGCCGAGAGACCTGCTGTAGCGGGCATGGGCGACTGGGACTCGAAAGTGTCTCTGACCGTCTGGTCCATGCTGTCGAAGATGTCCAGGATGAGATCCAAGAACAGTTGTGCCCTCTCCAAAGCCCCCGGAGTCTTGGTATGATAGCGGCAGATGTCCATGACGATCTTGAGGCAGAGGACAGCGTTGTCCTCATTCTCGATCTTGACCAACTCCAGGCATTTGTCGACAATCTTCTCGGCGTGCGGTTCCATGGCAGGGCCATCGGAAGACATGGGCAGCCTATGCAGAATCTCCAAGACACATTGTCGCACCTTCTGCTCCGGCGAGGTCGAGGTGAAGACCGGCGAGCCTGACAAGATGTTCAAGAAGATGGGGATGAACTTGGACAGGAAGGTGGCATAGGTGCCTGGCTGGCAGAGGCCCTCAAGCTGGTCGCGAAGCTCTGTGAGGGTGTTGAACTTGGCCTTGCAGTCGAGCGCAGCATCTTGCAGTTTGGCCTCGTACGTTTCCATGGTCCGCTCGGCCATGGTCGCGGGAGATGTGTGCAGGCTCTGCGGCCTGGACTCAAGTGTTGTACCTCAGTCGCACACGGAGTCTCTCATGGCCGTGGCAGTTGTTGCCTCGATCAAACTCCCCCGCCGGTTTGCTTAATATGTGCGACGGTGGCGGCGTGGCTGTCGTGGCCGTACCGCGGTCCTCGCCAATCGTGAATCGTGAATCGTATCTCGAGCCTGGAGGCACGCGAGGTGCAAACCGATGGCGTGTGCGCGTTCGTTCTCGATGCAGTTGTTACCAGAAGTGCAGTCGAATTGCTCGATTGGGTTCGCGAGGGTATGCAACACGACCACACGAAATGAAGCAGCGAAGCATCAATGGATGGGTGCGCAAGGCTGTAAGGTGAGTGATTGAAGGCAGCTTGCAAGCAACTGAGGCCGCAGACAGAATCTCAAAGTCGGGGCACAGCTTCGCCGGAAGACTGTCGATCATTCCTTGATGGAGAAGTCCGAGGGGTCGTGCCGCTGCAGTAGCTGCCGAGAATGCTGGTCGCGCTCTGACCCGGGCCGCTGGGAGAAGCGCATACTCCAGCATAATGTACATACACCTGCATATGTACATACAGCACATGTATACACAGGGAGGTGAGGAACAGCGCAGTGTGGAATACGGAGCCTGTGACATGGAAGCTCACGAGTTTGCGGAACCAGACGCAACGTGAGCGGTATAGCATGCTGTCGCTATCGAGACTGCATTCGTGGACAAGTCGAAGTGTACTGAAGCGTGCTCGTGTTGTGCATTCTCGCATTGCCGCATTGTACCTCCATATACCTTCACGTTCTAACTAGTCCATGGGTTTCCCTAGGCTACGGGAGGCCGGCCGTTGAGCAGCAGAGCCTTGCGTCATGGCGGGAGAAAGCGAACACAGCCGCTGTTCCACCTTCACATGCAACGATTGTCGCGTCTCGGGGCCCGTTCATTCACTCCCACTCTCACCATGAAATGTATGATTCCATATTGCTCGGAGACCATCAACTCTACCACTTTCCAGTGCACTGACTATGGGCTCACACTTGCGTCAGATGCGAGCTGATCGCAAAGCAAAGATATTGCTGGTACAAGGCAAGACTCGCGCCGAGGCCTCCATGCCGCCATTGAGTCGCGCTGAGCTCGCTGCACTTTTCCCCGAGCCTGGGCACCATCGAGAACATGCGGCAGACCATCCCTCCGTACTGTTCATCGACAAGTATTACCCGCCATGTCAAACGCCTCTCCACGCCTTGACGACTATTTCTATCGCAGAGCTCCAGCTCGAGACAGCCCATACGCAGCGAGTCCTTCATGTACAACGAGTGGCCGGCTCCAGGTGGAAGCATTCGTCTGCTCACTACGTGGTAGAAGATCCTACCGGCATCGAGGAACTCGCTCTGGAATTTCTAGCGTTACCAGATGATTTCGTCATACCAGAAAACGCGCGGATCGCCATCAAACAACCACGACTCAAGATTTCAATCGATGGTACAGCCTTTCTGAGCGTTCTTCACCCATGCGATATGGTCGTACTCCAGGCTGGTGCTGTGCGGAACCATACACCGCCCCGCACCAATGGACTCCATGGTGCTACGATGTGGAAAGAAGTTGGCAATGGACTGTTCAAGGCAAAGCGTTTTGCAGACGCTTGCTACGCATATTCCGAGGGCCTCGAAATCTCAGGAGATGCCGATGACCTGCTCAAAGGTGACCTTCATCGCAACCGGGCGCTGACGAACTTGAAGCTGGCCCGTTTCGATGCAGCCTTAGCGGATGCTCTGGTTGCGGTAGGTGGTGAGAGTGGAGAGACGGCGCTACGGTCGGGCGGCAAAGCCTTGCTTTGTGCAGGCCTAGCAGCATACTCTCTCGGAAGATTCAAGGCAGCGAAAGCGCAGCTTGAACAATCTGCAGAGCTCTACGCTACCAAAGAGACAGTAGAAATTTTGGATCGGGCTAAGGCAAGACTTGGGGAGCAAGAAACGGGCCGGTACGACATCGAAGATATCACTGCAAAGCTGAGGCCTCAAGACCCACGAGTGGATGCTGCTAACTTCTACAAACCGACAGAAGTGCTTGAGACCGCAGATCGCGGCCGGGGACTATTCGCGAGAGAAGGCATCAAATCTGGCGCCATAATCCTGGTCGAGAAATCATTCTGCAGCGTCTTCTCGAATGAACCAGCTGGCTTCGCTGCCATCAAGCACGAACCAGCACGCTCAGACGACTACATTTCGCCTCGAGCCGCACATTTCAAGGCCGTTATTCAGAAGATCAACAATAATCCCTCACAAATTCCAGCAGTATCAAGTCTCCATTCCGACCTACTACCAGCCTGCACTTCTGGCACAATGATCGACGACCGGCCTACACTAGACTACTTCCATCTCGAACGACTCACAGCCCTCAATGCAATGAACTCCAGCGTGCCGTTCAATATCGTCGCAAATTCCTTCCCTTTCCAACCCGCCTCCCGCAATCCAGGAATCGGAGCAAGTAGTATCTTCCTACACGCCTCCATGACCAACCACTCCTGTGTCCCCAACGCCACGCCTTCCATTCTCGGCGACCTCTTGATCCTCACCGCGACGCGCTCCATCACCGCCGGCGAAGAAATCACCATCTCCTACTTCTCAGACATTGATCACGCCACCCGGAGGGAAAAGATCAAAATTTCCTGGGGTTTCGAATGTACATGCCCTCTCTGCCTTGCAGATGCTTCAACTCCGGTAGAGGAGATGGAGGAGAGGATCTATCTGAGGGATTTGATCACGGAGCAGCAATTCACCTCTGCTACCGAAGGATATGCGGCGATCGAAGTGGCGGAAGACCACGTCCTCGACATGGAATCCACCTACGATCCGGAACTGTACTCAAACCTTCCGCGTCATGATCTGGCTGAAGCTTACAATCAGCTCCTCCGGATCCATAAGCAACAGGGTAATCAAGATGACGCCGAGGAAGCTGCGCTCAAGGCCTTAGCGGCTATGAATATCAGGCTCGAGTTTCATGAGGAAGACAACGACATGAGCATACTAGATAGCCGTCGTGCCATCGACGGGTCTGTCATTGAGAACATGGTGTTTGCTGCAAATTGCAAGAAAGCCAAGGGAGAGGCGACCCTCGCTGAGAAAGTGGAGGATGTTGCGAAAGAGCTCTACAAGATGTTGAATTTTACGCTGCATGGATTCGACAAAGTCGCGGCTCCATAGCATGGTGGCTCAAGAAGGCACACGAGCAGAAATAATTTCCACGCCACCAAACGTGTCTCAATTTCCAGTAAAGCAGGGGTGACGAACGAGGCAAAAGAGAGTGACAGACAACCGTCCTCGCCATCCCAAGTCCCATGGTTCAAACCAAAATCCAACCACCGATCTCAAACCCCAGAACCCAACCCTATCACCTCTCCATCACCACCCCTTCAATCGAACTGCTCCAACCCCTCAAACGGAATCCCGAGCACCTCATGAAAATACCGCATGTGCAGAGCACACTCGTCCCCATGCCCGCGACACCACGCGGTCAAATCATACGGGCCCCTCTCGATCGGCGCGGAGCGAGGGTCGTGCTCCCAGGCTGCTGCATCGACGCAGCTGCACAGGATCTCGTCGAAGTGGTTTTCGATGCACGCGAGGATGCGGTGCTTGCATTCGGGCAGATGGTGTCGCACGGGGAAGTTATGATTGTGGGGCGAGGAGGAGGAGGAGGAGTCTCGGCGATGGAGAGGTGGAGATGGTGAGGAGGAGGAGGAGGTCATGTTAGCGATGGATAAGATGTCGGAGATCGGATCGAGGGATTGAGAGGCGAGGTATCGGGTGATTGTCTTGGTGTTGCTGTTGGGATTGGCGAAAATCTCAGGGATGTCGTCGATGAGTTGGGAGGCGGCATCATGAGCAATGGTCTTGATGTCGCCGCCGGCGCTCGGCATGATCTCGAAGAGAGCGCTCGCCTCTGAAGCAAGATCATGAGCGACAGTCTCGAGATCGTCGTTCGGCAAGGGTTCCAGCACAGAAGATCCCGCACGCAAGGACTCCTCAGCAATGTCTGGAATCGGGACAATCTGGACCATTTTTGTCTCGGGTATAGCCTCAAAAGCATCGGCTGGAGTTGGACTGGTGAGCAGGACATTTGAAGGAGCTGGAAGTTTCTCCATCCCTATGGACCGTGTCCAGACTTTGGGCGTGTGTAGAGCTGGAGCCGCGGACGCTACAGATGCAGCCGCGACGAGAAAGGCAGATAGGAAAAAAGACCTCATCATGATGGGCGACGATGTTTGCGCTGTAGTAGAATGTATCAAGTCCCGACTAGACGCAGAGGTTCACTTCTCTTTATAGATTGGTGTGCGCGCGTGGCATGCCACGTTCAGGTACCAGGCTGTGAGCTCGATTGCTGCCATGTGGGCCTAGCCTTGTTACACTGGTGGTAGAACAGCATGACCATCGAAGTCTCCAGGAACTCGGTGTACAACGAGGGAGCGTGTCCAATGGAGGCCAAGATCTCATCAGTTATCAGCATGCCGAGCGATGGCCTCAAGACTGGTAGATTCAACGTGACAGCTCAGGTGTGGATACCCGGGAAAGCTCATGATGACCTAAAGGACAGCTATGTCTGGTCAAAATGGCTGTCCTTCTGGCCACGCAACGAGAGATTGGATGGACGTGAAGAGAGCGACTAGTTTCAATATTATGTCTGTATGTCTGTATCGTGGTTCTCCGGTGGTGGTCCAGAAAGCGACCATTCGGTGTCGTCAGGTATGGCGTACAAATCATGATCCTCATACATCAACTCCCTCGCCACGATTTTTGTCTATTCGTATCATGGAATCTTCTTCTGCCATACTCCATCACTTGTCGTAAACCTCATTATGATTCCGCAAACTTACTCCGCTTCCTCAAGGCTCCGCCGAAGAAGTACAAGATGTAGATTCCAACAGCACACGCCACGCATAAGAAGCCGAGCAAGCTGACGCCCCAGTCCACACCAAGGTTTTCGAACATGGGGATCGAGAACAGAATAGCGGCAGCCGCCAACGCAGCTCGCGAGAGACCGTTGGCAGCAAACAGCGAGCCAACGTACTTGGGATAGACGAAAGGCAGATAGATCAGCACACATTGCGCGATGATGAAAGTGCCCAGCATGGATAGCGAGACGCCGATCATAGGCACGATCCAGTGAATGGATTCACGAGAGGTCCAAGCTGGAAGTGGTTGTCAGTCTGCGATCCCCTTCATTCATGCATACCGATATCACTCACCGAAGATGAACAGTCCCGCTGGGATCGTCCAAGTGAAGATCAATCCTGGTGCCAATCGCGCTTCGGGCGGGACATTCTCCAACTGCATCTTCGCCATGCGCTTGTCAAAGTAGAAGTAGAAGAAGCCACACCATATGATGACCGCGAGAAAACATCCCACGGCAATGGAGAGGAAGGCTATGCCCATGACGCCCAAGCTGAAACCGTAGATTTCGCCAAAGACCATAGGGAAGGACTCGAAGAATGAGTAGTAAATCCCGTAAACGAGACTGTTATGATCGATCAGCATTTCAATTTGGCTCAGCTTTTCACACGAGGACAGGTTGCGTGTATGCTTACCCTAGGTAAATGGTCGTATACAGGACTGCGGGGTCTTTCATATTGATTTCCCACGGTTTGACTAGGGCTTGGAAGAGGACTTCTGTAGTATGCTTCTCTCGAGCGCGGATCTCGCTTTCAGCCATAAGATCGTTCCGGCCGGTCAGCGCGCGAAGACGCTGCGCTCGGCGAAGGAGAATCTGGTCGTTCGATGTTTCGGGGAGGAGAAAGAACATGGCGAGGAATGTTGGGACGGCCATGAGGAGCGTCTCGTAGAATGGCCAGCGCCAGTTGGCTTGGGCTGCGAAGTTACTAATCAAAGGGCCGAGGGCCTGCGAAAAGACGGGTCAGAACGACATATGCGATGGCGAACGCGGTAGTGTGAACGTACCGGACCAGCTGAAGCACCTCCACCCCATATCGCGATCGCATAAGGCAATTGCATGCCATTGCAAAAGTCTCCATAGCTAGCTCCACCAGTCGCCAGCGCTGGTGAGCCTGCGACACCGAGAAAGAATCGCAGCACAAGCATCCCAGCAAAATTGTCGACGAAGGCGATGGGAATCGAGATGATGCAGAAGATGAAGAAGCCAATGAGGTATGGTGGGTTCCGTCCAATCCAAGGGATTTCAGAGAGTGGACTCATGATCAATGGGCCAGTACCATAGCCGATGACATAGATCGAGAGACCGACAGCAGAAGCGACTCGACCGAGATGCCATCGTTCCATCATCGTTGGTATCGCGGCTGTGTAAAGCGAGGCTGCGATGTAAATCGACAGGGTATATTGTAGGATGATCCAGCCGACCCATAGTTTCTTGCTCATGGGCCAGTTATGAGGATTGTCTGGGTCCGTCTCTGAATACCAGGTTACGAGAGTGATGCCGGATTCTGTTCTGTGAGGCAGGATAGCCTCATCCTTCTCCGGAGCTTGCTCTTCGTCTTTGGCAATCTGTTCAGCCTTCTCAAGGTCTGCATCTTCGTCCTCCGGCACTTTGTGATCATCACTGAGAGCTTCGCTAGGGACGACTGACGGCGTGGGAATCTCTGGTCGTCGCTTGACGCGTTCTGTTGGAAGCAAATATTGCTCCGGGATCTGGAATCCTGCCTCTTCTTCCGGATACTTGAAGCATCTGTTGGCGGTCGCATATCGTACCAACGTCCCAAAGAATGAATCGCGGAATATCTGCTTCATCTTGGTGGTGATCGCCAAGTAGTGAAATGCTGCACAAGCCTTGGCCTGGAAGCACGGTAGATGGTTTGAGGTGCCGGAGAAAAAGGCGGCGATCACCTCTCATATGAACAGCATCATTCTATACTCCGCCTGTGCAGAAGCTTTCTAATGTCACACGGAGCCGGACAGTGGGATGCACAATCGCTCCGTTCTAGCGCGGTCAGCACGCGATGCACACGATGATCTGTCCGGCATGTCTTGGCATCGCACCCGTCAACCAGGCAAATGGGGGTCTACGGTGGGTCGCGTCAGAGTGCACTACGATGATTCACGATGAGTCTTGTTGAGACCTGACTCTGGTCAAAGCTTAGTACTGGAGTTCCCCCCAAAGATGATCAGCGTCGGACTGGTCCGGAACGTAGATCCTGGATTCGTTCGAGTGTTGGTACTGTACTGTAGCGTGCACGCGAGGTCGAACAGCGACCGATAAGCTCGGAAATGTGCCTGGAGAAGGGGACCGTTGGTCCTCTGTACGGTGAACGGCTTTAAGGCGTCCAAATCCGAGCACCAGCTGAGTAACACTCGAAGCCTTGGCGAAGTCAGCCCTCGTCAGCCTTGTGCGGTATGCACAGAAGAAGCAGAGATCGGCGGGACCAAGGATCGGTAGACGGCCTCTAACGCTCAACCGCCGCACTTACAGCGCATCTTTGCTCCAGAGAGTTAGCACATGTGTGGGTACTCGGTGTTCGAATAGACTTTGTAAAGATAGATGTGCACGCTAGGCCGCGGGAACAGTCTCCGGTTTGGCCCTGCAGCCATCCGGAGAATGACGTCCGTCCTGGCTGTGAACCGCCGGAAGGTCGAGGTGATTATCCGGCTCCCTGACAAAGGGGCCCTCCTCCTGCGACTCCGATGGAACACCGCACGTCGCACTGAGTGTGAGCAGGTGGCCAGTTCGAGGTTGTCGGTGTTCGCCAACGTTCGTCTAGCTGTCCCGCACTGCTGAAGGATCATCAAAGGCATGCGTCATGCAACCTGCACTCTTACGAACGCGTTGCTGTAGTGAGAATGAAAGAACGGATATGAGTGCAGATGGTTCATATCGAATATATGAATCGTCGACGTGTTATGCGGGTCTCTAAAGCTGAGCCTGGTTGTCTAAAGCTTAGCTTGGATCTCGCTGGCGGGCTTGCCTCTGACATCTGGTTCCGGCTGTTTCTCAACGATCAGACTCGATGCCGTCTGTAAGCTTTCAATCGCTTCCCTCTCGATTCTTGACACGAGTTCCTGGCACGTGGGGATATCGTGGATCAAACCAATGACTTGGCCGGCAGTCCATACCTATGCACATGTCAGTCCTCCGCACACGCGAATTCGCGAACATCACCAACTTACGCCGAAGTCTGGATCGCCGTTCAGGAAGACTTGTCGTCCTCGCTGTCCACTAACATATGGTCCGACTGCCTGGAACTCCTTGGTTTCTGGCTTGTTCTCGATGTTGTACGCCTCGGTCGAGACCTTGTTCTTGAACAGCCTCGAAGTATTCCTCCACTTTCGGAGAACCAGTTGTGTGTCTGTCTCGGTCGCCTTGACAATCGCCTCTTTAATGTTGTTGTGGATGGGTGCCTCGACGGTGCACATAAATCGCGTACCCATATTGATGCCTGCGGCTCCTAGGTTCAGCGCCGCAGCAAGGCCCTGTCCATCGCAAAAGCCTCCGGACGCGATGAACGGAATTGGCATGACTTGTCGCGATCTGCTAAGCAGGATCAAGTTTGTGATGTCGGTCTCGCCTACGTGACCCGCGCACTCGAAGCCATCAATGGAGAGGAAGTCCACGCCCAATTTCACTGCGCTCAGTGCGTGCCTGATACTTGTGCACTTGTGTAGAATGACACAAGGTGGATCCGCCTCTTTCAACTGCTTGATGATGGGGCCAGGGCTGTTACCAGCAGTCTCCACAATTCTGATGCCCTCATCGAGAATCGCCTGCGCATAGCCGGGGTAGTCGGGTGGGTTGATGGAGGGTAAAAGGGTCAGGTTAACGCCGAATGGGTTCTTGGTCATCGATTTGCATTTTCGGATCTCTTTTCGGAGGTCGTCTGGCGAGGGCTGGGTGAGAGCTGTGATGATGCCGAGGCCACCTGCGTTCGAGACGGCTGAAGCCATCTCAGCGTAACCCACCCATTGCATACCGCCCTGAACGACAGGAACTTGTCCGCACCGTCAGCATTGTGTAATACTGTAGATGCCCAGTCAGCACACCTTTGATGCCGAGTTTCCTCGTGAGAGCTGTGTTGAATGGCATGGCTGCGACTGTATGTGTATTCCCCGTTCTGGTGCTATAGTTTGTGCGGACGATAGAGGAAAGAGCGTGGAGGCAGGCAGACCAGGAGAAGAGCTAGTCGTGTCTACTAATCAGAGTCAGGAACGGCCGTATTCACTTACAATGTCTTCCGCCAGACTCGCCTTCTCCACGATTCCTGGTGAACTAAGCCGAGGTCATCCTGCACCTTGTTCGGTCCGTAAGCCGTAGGACAGCACTCATTGGTCACGGACTGCTGTCCGGATGCCATGTGACGGCAAACACGGTTGTTTCGGAAGGCTTTCACATGCTTGTGATCTCGCTTCGGCTTGACCCTGTGACCAGGAGGTTCTCTTTCAGCAACGCCATTTTCGACGGAGAACTGATGCCCAGAAAGAACCATGCCGTTCCATGCCTACTGAGTACTGCTCAGTAATGCTCCTCGGTCAAGCACGCGGGCGGGCTCCGACTGACATCCGACGCGCGACTCAGGCCTTTCCGGACGCAGCGAACCCGAGACAAGGGAACACCCCCGCGTAGTGAACGGACCCTCGTGACGCTGAGAAGCTAAATTGTTTCCGTGTACATAACTCTCTCTTTGGCAGTGTGGCTCATTCTAGACTATTTGCCCTTTCATAAATAGTCTCGAGATCTAAAACGTCTATATAGTTTGATTATTAACCAAATACTATAGTCTATAGCGAGCCCTAGGCTATTAAATACTAGATCGATCCAGCACTTTTAGGGAATGAGACGAAAGGCTCGAGCGTAGCCCGCCTCTTTTCTTAGTAACTATAAGGTAGTCCCTCTCTCGATCCTTATCGGAGTTTTGGTCGTCCCTTAGCGCTCTAATAAAGAGCTTACTAGAGACAGTGTCTACTATATCTTTATTAGTTCCTGATAGAAAGGTATTAGGTCTCGCGATCTCCAGGCTGCGGTGTACCGTTGGCTAGTCGGTCTGGTGCCGAGACAGTATTACTGTGCATTGGAGCGACGTGAGGCGGAAGGTTCTCCACTGCAGCTGGTGGTACAGCGATAGGCGTGAAGTGTCACACAGACTGGAATCAGGCTACCATGTGCTTACGGCAAGAACACTTGGTGAGGTGTTTCCTTGCCATACTGCGCCCATGGCAAGCTCACTGTGCGAGATATGTGCTGCATTCGACCCAGTCTCGATCTTAAACGAAGGAGGACCGACAGGAGACGATGGTATTCCATCCACTGGCCGCTATGTCCATCAGCCCAACTTACTAGGCCTGCAATCGTCCATGGACCAGGGCTGCTCGCTCTGCAAGCTCTTCTTCGATCGCCTTGTGGCTTACCTTGAAAGTGATCTTAGCGTAGGCAAGTCGGAGGCCTTTGCCCGAGAAGCAGACTGTCAAGATGTCTCTCAAACGCAGTTGGTGATTTGGGCAGTACGGCAGCCTCTGCACCCAGACTATGCGCCTTTCGAAACTGGTTATCGGTCGCTGGGCTACGGGAGAGACTACTTCGGAGGCTTCAAAGTCTCCATGAATGGCCCAGTAGCTTGCGACACAGACCTCAATATCACCACACTATCAGGACAAGTGCCGTCACTTGTTTGCAGACCTGTCCCAGAGAAACCAGACTTCAGCGTGTACCTCCGCTGGATCGACGAGTGCTGCAGAAGTCATAAAGAATGCCCGCGCGACCACGCCGACAGAGATCTTCCGACGAGGTTGATTGACGTGAGAACACATGAGGAGCCACGCCTAGTATTCACGAAAGGCCAGCAAGGGAGGTACGTTGCCTTGAGCCACTGTTGGGGTAACTCCCAGCCTCCTAGAACGACAACGAAGAACAGTGCGCAGCACACCATAGCCATTTCATTGGCATCCCTCCCTCGTACTTTCCGGGATGCCGTGCTAGCTACAAGACAGCTAGGATTCCAGTATCTCTGGATTGACTGCTTTTGCATTCTGCAGGATGATGAGGCTGATTGGCAACGGGAATGCGCTGCAATGCACTCAATTTTCGCGAATGCGACACTGACAATCGCCGGTCCTGCGGCCGGATCAGCAGATGTCGGTTTCCTTCACAATAGACGAGCTGCGCCTGACGTATGGTGCGATGTCTCTTCATCAGGGCCGGGACCAGCGAAAGCATTCAGGATCTCGCCGCCTGGTCGCAATCATCCTTTTGACAACGAGAATAAGGAGCTCGACTCTCCATTAGCCACACGGGCTTGGATCCTCCAGGAGCGGCTACTGTCTACACGTATCCTCTACTTCGGGACAGAGCAGGCATACTATGAGTGCAACGCGGTGGATTGCTATGAGTCCTTGCAGTATCCGGTTCCATCAGAGGTTGCAGCCAATGTTGTTGGCGATATGGTGCTTGCAAAGCACGATTTCGCATGCAGTCGGGACAAAGACTTGGACAGGCTGTGGTGTGAACTCGTCGTAGCGTATACGTCGTGTCGGCTCACGGAACAAAAAGACAAACTGCCTGCACTGGCAGGCCTCGCGAGCCAACATGCCCAGAGAACTCAAGGGACCTATGCGGGTGGGTTATGGAAGGACCGGATCGAAATCGGGCTGGCCTGGTTTCGAGACCCAGATGTGAAGGAAGCACAAAGTCGACTTCCCGCGCGCCTTGCTCCACCTTCTTGGTCGTGGGCTGCCTGTAACTACAAAGTCATGTTCGCCAGCCTCGAAACGATGGCACGTGGTGCGATGAAGTCCAGTGTGACCGTGAACTCGGTCAGCACCATGGTCCATGGCCTCGATCCTTTCGGAGAGGTGGAAGGCGGGTGTTTGAGTATCACCGGCCACATACGAAAGGCGATCCTGCAACGAGATCCAGATCGAGAGGACGAAGTCTGTCACTGGCTGTACCCTGACTGGTCGTATGGTGACGAACGTACTATTGCGCGATGTTACATGGATCAGCCCGAGCCAGACCAGGCTACAGATGACCTTTTGGCAGAACGCAATGTATTCTGCTTGCTGCTGGGTACCAGCCCACGAATACCAGGTCTGAAGGCCACGGCAGATGCATTCGTTGCGATCATCCTAGAGCCTGTACAGAACGAACGCCGACATTCTTATCGCCGGCTGGGTCTCATCGATACTCAGATCGCACGGGAGCCGTACATTGCACAAGAAGTCGAAGGTGAAATCATGAGCAGGAAAGACAGCTCTCGTTGGATACATGGGGGCAGGAGAGGGACAGTGTTCATCATCTGATCCTTGCTCTCGGTTGGGGGATGCTCCGCTGGACAGAAGCTAAAGGACGTCGGTCTTGCCGTGCAGCACAAGTGTTTCATAACTCTGAGTGTCTACAAACTGCTCGCGATGGTGTCTGCTGCTGTAATTGCGCCATCATCCCGCGAAGCCATCTCCTTTTTTGTACCACGCTGCCCTGGCGATCTGATATTCAGCCTTAGCCTTGGTGTATGTATCATACCACTTAACACCTTCAAATGGCAACATCGACCAATGTATCAGCATGGCTTCTTGTCTCTCAGTTGGCTCTGCCCAGACAAAAGCATTCATTCTCTTGTCCATGTTTTTGCCATGTACATCAGCCGCCGGCGGATCTTCCTGCACCACCGAGATTCTTGATGTGAGAGAAGCCGTGACAACGCGACGCTTTGTGCCGGGGATGAAGTGGTCGTGGTACGTGCACACTCGACCACTGTCGGCATCGAGATCGTGACACATGGCCCACGTGCTTAGGATCAAGAGTGCGACGGTGTAGATCTGCGTGAAAAGGGAACTCATACCCAACGTAACAAGGAGAACACCAAACGCGACCCATCCGGTCCATCGTGCGGCGTGATACAGACCTGGGTGTGGAACGTAGGTCTCACGCACGAATGTTCCGAGGATTGTGCGTGGAGTGTAGACAGTGACCATCTTCCCATTCGACCTTGTGATGAACAGAGTGACGGTGTCATCCGACGAAGGTTGCGAAACTTCGCGGTGCAGCTCTTTCACGTCCGACTCCACGCTGTCCGGTGTTTGTGTTTCTTGACGCGAGAACGGAAGGTCTTTTGGATGTGTCTCCGGTACAGCTTCCGAGTTCAAGCCCGTCCGAAGCTGCCATAGCACGACTTTCCGTACGGCTACGGACAAGACGATCGAGACGGTGCCCGCGAGGCCATACCAATCGCCCATTGCAACGGTAAAGGCGAGTAAGGGAAGTATCGCGATGCCTGCAAAGAACATGGCTACGACCTGGAAGCCCGTCCACGGACATGAATTGACCGGCTGGAGACGCCACCGAAAAGTCGTGGTGCCATTTCGAATGTTCTGTGCGCTGAGCCATCTCGTGAACCATCCTTTCAGCTCTGTGGTGTGTATGCCATCGGTGATGTTGAACAGGGCAAAGCCTGCTTGATCACTCCGGATGCGGTCTCCAGCGATCACATTGGCAGCCAGGAAAGGGAGAAATTCGGTATACCGCCTTCGTTGTAGAGTGCCTATCGCTCTGTCCACTTCCTCCGCTCCCAAAAACGTGACCAGCCCAAGAGCATCCAGTTGAAATGGTCGCCAATGCTTCAGTGAATGCCACGGCATACGGACTGGTGACATGACGCTGCTGAGACGATGTCGAGAATGATCAGAAGAATGAAGTGTTGGGCGAAGTCTGCACTTACAGCAAATCCATCTCGTAGGGCCACCCACGCGGCGCGTGTTCTTACCGGTCGGTCTTGCAGCTCATGCGCCTTGCTGTGCTGTGTGTGCTGTATGTGCGAAGCTGTGCCTAAGCTGAGTGTGGGGTGGCAAAGCGCAACGCTGCTGCGCCGTATGCACACCCTTGCAGGAGGCCGAGGCCAGCCAGCGATGTGGATCGGCGGCTGCGAGACCAATGGCGTCGCAACGAAGATCACAGTGGCATGATGCTCTTACAGCACTTGTGTCTGGGCAACGTTATACAGCGCCCTCCCCTGCAGAGAAGCCGCCCGCCTGAGGTACATCTGAGGCCGGCAGCCTTCCCTTCTCTCGCACATTGTCCTCGTGGACTGTCGCAGCACAGCACAGTACAGTCTACTTCGCCTCGCAACCGGGCAGACGTTGAACCGAGCCTCATCTTCTTCATCGTTGGTGAGTGCTCAGAGCCGATGCCAAACCCGCGTCCATGTATGCCTTCAAAAGATGCTGTGAGATGGACAAGCTTTTCAGACCAGAGTTATCCATTCCCACGGCGCTTCGCTGGTGAACAAATCGCGTGCATGAATGCCGTGCAAGTAAGCTGATCCGATCAAAACGTACTCGGGATCAGACTCAGCACCTATGTTCCGTATGACGTGCGCGTAGAGCCCATTAACAGGGACAAAGATCTGATCACCTTCTCTGGTAAAGGGGGGGCCGGAACCATATCGTTGGTTCTTCGTTACGAAAATATGGCGTCCGGTTAGACGCGTTGCAATGCGAATGTACGACACCCATTCCTCATTCTCAGAATCATCGTCAGATTTCCGTGACTCAGTGCCTGGTTTCCAGGGATTTGTGCGCTGATATTCCTCGAATGCCCGCGCATTTTCCTCGGTGAACGTTGCAGTCGAACGTAATTCTAGGATGTGCCCATTGGTTGCGAGGCATTCCGCCAGTGTATGGCCAAGTTCGAAATCATGCTGTGGCAGTGGGGCTTCTTCCATTTCTTCGTTCACGTACATTGACTGGCACCACTCTTGGATTTGTTCCAGCATGGCAGCAGCGGAAAGTTCTTGGGGCTGCTCTATATCCAATACTGGCGCCAGTACCACATTGATGGTATCCACCAGAAGACCTTTGATGCGAATCTTGTTCTGCGGCGGGTTGGTGACATTGAGTTCCAGGCCAGGAAGAGACGGGTTAGCTCGATGATCCCTGGCGCATGGAATCATCGTCACTTCTGTGACGCTACTCTCGTTGGCTTTACGACCCCAGATGGCAGACCAGCTGGCCAGTCGTCGATCATAGATCCGGCTCTCTTCTGCGTGGTATTGATAAGCCCACGTCCAGTCGCCGTCAAACTGTAGCCAGGCGATCGTGGCATCCCTGAAGACATGATGCCATGGCTTGTTATAGTCGGGCTCGAGGTAGACCGGCAGTGTCTCCAGGCCGGCATATATGCGGAATTGCTCGTTCAATGCAAAGATGCGATCATGGAGCAGTCTCGTGTGGAGGTACCGCGATGTGACAAGTAACCTGCGACAGTTTTGAGACTCAGCCGACGTCCGTTCCACGTATTCCCACATGTTCATTGCCGCGAGGATTTTACCCTCTGTCTCGATCTCCAGAGAACCATCATCAGCCTTGCGACACAGCTGCCAGATTCGAGCGACTTGCAGCACATCGAGAAGCGGAAACGTCAAGTCACCCCAATGGCAGATGCTTTTCCGCGCCAAAGCTGCTTCTTGCACAATCCAAAGCCGACTGTGGCAATTAGCACCACATTTCAGACTCATAAGGTCACAAGTATACTTGCGTGAAATAGTCGTTTTTGAACAGTTCTTTCAACGGCATAATGTCTTCGAAGGCGAAGAATCCGGGAACCGTTTCCCACACTTTGAAACGAGATGGCCCAAGAGCATCCGACAATGCTTGCTTGTTATTCCTCAGCTTTTCAACCAAGGTTTGGAGGTGCTCTACAGCGGTCTGAACTTGGATTCCTCTTCCTTCTCCCAGGTAGACCAAATTTCTCGAACCGCCGCTGTATATCTTGCCCATGAATGCAACCTGTTTCCCTTTCTCCAGTGCATCGTCCTGATGGATACAGATAGAATCTACCCAGAGAGTGCGTGTATCGTTCGGCAGTCTGAGTCGTCTCAGAACAGCGACCGAAGTGGCGAGCGTATCGCACAGCTCACCATTCAGCCTCACGACTGATCTGTTCTCCGGTGGGCCGCACACGTATGAAGTTGTCTCGTATACAGGTTTGTCGAGCAATGAAACCGTGGACAAGTCACAAGCGATAGGGTCATTCCAGCTCCCAGGGAAGAGGTGGAGAAGTCTGATCTCTTGTCGGTTCTCATCGAGACGGCGGTACCGCGTCTGTTTGATCTGTGCTTGGTGTGAGCTCGAGGATGCCATCGCAAAAGCTGAGACTCTCGTTTGAGCATCGCTGGAACTCGAGGGTGTCAAGGGTCGACACCACTATATCTCGCGGCAGCTCTGGTCGAATGCAGGTGCTATCACACTATGGTGGAGTGGAGTGATCTGCCAGCGCCAATGCAGATGCAGAAATAGCGACCAATGAGACCTAGATTGCAGGGTACTGTGCGACACTCTGTGCGACCCTTCGATCACTAGCCAAGGTGATCACCGGTATTGATCAGAGGAGATGTTTCTCTGCTTTGCGTACAGGGCCTACTCCTAGCCGTAATCCTAAAAGTCGTAAAATCGTATAGGAAAAGATTAGTAGTTCTATAATGGGCCTCGCAAATCTCCTTGTGTAGTAGTCCCAGCTATCTCAAAGCACAACTTCCAGAAACTGTTCTGTGAAAGGCCGGGCATTTGCTTGCTCTTGGCTTCCTAACTCTGGGGCAGGCTAGTGTGGTCAATTATGAGTCTTCCGAGAAAGGGGCTTATTCAAAATCAAGTGATTCATATTGACATAGCTTTCGGTCGACAATGCAGCGCGGTAAAGAAAAGCTCCGCGAGAGCCCTTCCCGAGCTGTGAGCTCAGCGCTCAAGTCGTATGAGGCTGGTGGCCTGCAGCTAAGTCCTTTCCCAGCACGACCATCTCAAGCCCATCGGCAAGGATCTCGCGCCCCTTCTCGCCGTAAGGAAAGCCCCGTTTTGCCCCGGTTGCCTGATACCCGCAGCGTGTGTACCATGCTCCAAGCTCCGTTCGTTTGTTCACGTAGTCCATCTCCAGACGTTGGGCGCCCCACGCTTGCCGGACGTATGCTTCGGCCTGAGACAGCATAGCTAAGCCATAACCTTGATTTTGATATTTCGGAAGGATTGCGAGTAGGCCGAACCATGCCGCACCGTACGTCCTATGTGGTTCCGGAGGATCAGACATCTTCCTTACAAAGCAGCATGCTACGGGCCTGGACTCGTTCGGTATGCTACCAGTGAGCATAACCGTCTCGGAGTCGGCTATGAGCCTCGCAGTATCGTTGGCTGACACGATGTCTATCCTCCTAGACTGGTCGTCGTACAGCCAAGTTTGTCCAGTGCGTTCGTTGCGAAAGCCAGCGTTGATGAGAGCAGATAGATGGGCCGCGTCAGCTGGTATGGCAACGCCAAATGTGAGAGGAGGATGATTGCTGCTTTGAGACATTGTGGAAAGCGTGGTGCTTGTTTTGTGGAGGACATCCGCCTAACAAGTAGTATAATATACTTTGTGCTCCCGCCCTGCGCCCTGCCGGCCACATATGCTGTATTTCCTGTCACCAGGCGATGCCACCACCTGGTCCGGGCCCAGACGAACAAGTGTGCCCCCGAATCCTCCCAGATCGGACGGGAGCCGTTCAGAAGATGACTCCAAAAGCAAGTCGCTACTATCACAGCCAGAGGCTGGACCTGCTGTGCGCGTCTGGATTTATACGAATTATCAACCCCACGACGAGTTGTCAAGCACGGACATAGGATCTCGACCACGTCAGCCAGCATCCCTATGCCTACATCCTAAGATTGCACGACTGCAACTAATCCCTCCTCGTGTCCTCCGTGCTTCCAAGCTCTTGCTTTCCTGTTTGCGTGAGAAGATTCGGGATCGCATTGCAATGCGGAGCACTTCGAGTGATTGCAGCACTCTCTATCGTGCTCTCATTTCCGCGTAGGTGTTGAGGAGTATCCTACTGTCATCGCCCACCAATGCCTGGCCCATGAGAATGCATAGGACAATCCTGGAGGAAGTTGTCATGAGAGAGACTCCTCCGGGCCAGGAGCCTCCTGCTCGCCGCGCCAAGCCGGCTGCTCTAGACTGGAATCATCAGTCGGTGCACTGCTGAACTCATCCGGTCGTCGACATCGCACCGCCACTATCACCACGCGTTCACCACAGGATATGGATCGAAATCTGGCGGGCAAGGACTGCGAATGGCCTCAAGCGCCGTTCTGATAACATAGCATCCACCTCCTCTCTAGCACGAGAAGCAAATAGAGACGGTCCATTTACATTGCTCGTCAGCTAACATCAAGCGAGACAAAGCAGTCCCGGGCTTTGCAGTCTGGGCATATGAGTCACCACTTCTTCTGAAACAGCCTCCAATTCAAGCGCGAAGTGCTCATGCTTGAGAAGCACTCGTCCTCTATATGGGTTCATTTCAGGGTAACCGCCCACCGCTGACACTGTACTTCTGCTACCTTCGTGAGCTCGTACCTTGCGAGAAAAGGGCAAATGCTTCCTGGGAAGTTCAGGTCGATCCTTTTGCTCCGTATCTTCAATGACGAGTTTGATGAACAGATGTCCGGAATGAATGTGCCAGAAGGGCAAGGGCGGACATGCGCTTCTCGACGTACATGAAAGCAACAAAGCCCATCCTCATCCGGCAATAGTCTACATGACCTTGCGTTCGCACATTGTAAGAAGTGATCAGTTCTTACGCGAGCTGCAAGGACGACTTTACTGCCTGACAATCACTGCCAAGAACGGCCACTTGTTCACGTAACTCCCGAGTGGATCTGGCGGGTCGAATAGCTAAGAACTGCATACAGGTTCCAGGCCAACAAGCTTCGTCTGGGTCGTATAGGCACTCTATGGCATACTTCCAAGCTACGCTCGGCGCTTGACACTTGCAACTACCGTTGGCCCTTGTTGCAACCGAAACAGAGCCACGCCGCCGAGATGTTTCAACATCGTTCAGCTGGTATACCTGACTACGCAGTTGCTGGGCGGAAAAGACCACAAATCCGGCGAGTCCTCCGGCATGTCACGCCTGAGGGAGACGCTATAACAGCTACTCCACACACCTTCACTATAACCTCAACAATGCGACATGTCGCTTTGCAGTGCCAAGGAGCATAAAGTGATGTGCTCGCAGTACATCACTGCTAGTTTCAGCCCAGAGCGTGCTGATGGATGTCCCTCAAATGAGATCTGCTCGTCGTTGCACACAGCCCTCGAAATGAAGGCAACTGCAAAGTCGTCCTAGCCTTGGGTCCTATGCTATAAAGCAATTGACCTCGCAATGCCTTCAAAAACAAGTTTCCAAGGTATCTCCCCACCCTCCTTCGAGCGTTGATTCAAGCTGGCAATGGCCCGTCACTCTCTCGTCACAGCACTGATTGCATTCACTTCAAGCGTCGCCGCACAATGCGGCTCCGGCACCCCTGATGCTCAAGTCACAGGCTCAAGTGGTGCGTACGTCGCCACTCGAGGGTCGACCGACGTCTACTCTGGCAGCGACTACCTGGCAGCGATCGAAGCAGCCGTAGACTCAATCAGCAGTGGCCAGCGAGTGTCTGTCATCGCATCCGGTTCCATCGGTGCGAGTACAATCACCATCGACAGCGGCAAAACATTCGAAGGCTGCGGAACCATCGACGTCGGCTACAGAAACGCTCGCGGAGCGATCGAAGTCACCGACGCGTCAGGAGTCCACATCCCTTACCTTACCATGACCGGCAACCCGTACTTCGGTCTTCGCTTCTTTGGCACGAGTGACCTCGTGCTGGGCGAAATCACTATGAACCTGACCGGGGGCATCGGGATCCGTTTCGACAGCGAGGAAGCGTTCAACACCAACGTCACGATGGGCACCATCAACGTGACGGGAGCGAGTAGTCACGCGATCGAAACCTGGCACATCGATGGTCTCACCATCTCATCAGTCATCGCCCGCGACGTCGGCGAATGCGGTCTCCTCCTCCAGAACACGACCAACGCCAACGTCAATCTGGTCGACGGCGACAACACCGGTGCGGGAACGGGCTACGCGACCCTCCGTTTCGCCAACCAAAACGGCCGGATGGCCGATGGCACCTACCCCACGAACATCTACATCGACCGCGTCGTCTCCCGTGGTGGTGGCCGAGGAATCTTCTGCGTCTCCGAGTCGGGCGGCGCGGAGATCAACAGCATCGATCTGGCGAGCAATGGCAACAATGCGATTCTGATCGAGAACTGCTACAATGTCAACATCCGGGGTGGGACGGTCGACGGAGGTGGGGAAGTCAGACTCGCCGCGCGAGATGAGTTCGCGAACAACCGCGACATTTCGATCACGGCGCAAGTCGATGATACGACTGTGAGGGAGAGTCCTTGCGGGGAGAATACGACGTTCGAGATCACGGGGAATGCGGAGGTCGATGTGTGTTGAGCAGCAGTGACCGTGTCGTCGAGAGGTGCGAGATGGGATGCGGAGCGCACGATTGATCGTTTGGTCATCACGACCTTGAGCCTAAGTTAGTAGCAGCCTCGTGGATTTCTGTAGGATCATTGAAGTGGGACGAGCGCTCGGGCCAACATTAACATTGTAGCGACGTAGATCCATCAGCACTTCTTGCTAACTTGCCATATTACCAAGCCTCTCCTGCCGACAACGCGCTGTAAGGTCGGCTTAACTCCGTCGTCTCCGAAGTCGAGGTCATCGAGGCCAATGTGCTTCCGATATTGCCACAGCTTGAGAAAAGTCAGGTCGTGTTGAGCCTCTGCAGGCCAAGTGTATGTATCCAGGTATGTGGCACTGTCGGGCGCCACCAGTACGGTCTTGTGTTGTGCACTTTCGCATTGCGCAGTTCGCTTCAGTTCTGCGAGCATTTGATCCCCGTGCATGCCCATAAGGTCTGTCGTATTTATGTCGTGGGTTCGGCCGTCAAGTAGCCACCTGGGCGGGCTATAGGTTTTCCACCAAAATGCCTGGCTAATAGCCTCCTGCTGCGCGATCCAAGCTTGCGCCGGCACGACGCCACCCTGATGATACTGTCCAAACAGTATGCCAGCGATGAAGTTGAAAAACACCCATATCGCTACCCAGTAGCGAGCGCCACGTGGGGGTAAACTGACGGTCGCAAGCAGAAGCGGAACGGCGGGTAAGAGGAAGCGTGGCTCTTGATGTGGGAAGAGAGAGAGAGCAATCGTACCAGACACTGCCGACCACAAAAGCATGTTCTTTCTGCTCCAGAAGAACACAAGCGGGAGTGCTGGGCCGATTAGTTGTGGAAGGTTGGCGACAAAATGCTGCCAGAAAGGGTGAAGGCCATGTTGCGCAAGGTTTGAGACATCGGTGTTATATGCCAAGTTGTTCCACGGAGCAATGACTGCGGTCTTGTGCAGCTCCCTGACATGAGGACGATAGCCCTGGTAGAATTCTGTGTCCATGGTCACGGCGATGGCCATTGTTGCCAACCCACTGACAAGCATGATGGGGATCCGCAGAGGCCGTTGTATGAGCCCAGGTAAAATCTGCAGCAAGGGTATCAAGAGGTACGCGGGAAAGGTGATGCGATTGAACACTCCAATTACTCCAAGGAAGGCCAGCCCAGCGCTTGGCTTGATTAATATATGTTCGGTGTCGTGTGCAAGTCGACGAACTAACACCAACGACCAGAGTACGATGATGGTTTCGATGCTGTTGGAGAAGGTATGAGTCTGCAAAGTCCAGGTCACGTATGAGGAAGCTACGAGCATGATGGCCTTGCGGCGCTCGTTCGGCGACTGCACCAGCTCATGGATGGCCCAGTCTCCGAGGATGAAGCTCATCAGAAACATCAAACTTCGTAGTGTGTAGAAGGCTACAGTGGGCGGCACCTGACCATAGCCAAATCCTTCCCATACCCATTTGAGCACGGTCAAGGGCCAGCCGTAGACCAGCCAGAAGGGAAATATGCTTCGTATGGGTCGTGCGGTGGTGAACTCCCACGTCTTGTAGATCGGATAGCCGAAGACCTCGCCTAGGGCCGTGATCAGTATGTCGTCTCCATCACCTTGCGGACGGATCGATGCTCACCCGCGATGACTTCCGGGCCTTGAAAGTGCTCATCTGGGTGTATGTAGCTCGGTTGCAGGGCGAAGTACAGCCTCACCAGCACCAACAGGAGATAGAGTCTGCGCCACATGGCGGCGCAGTCGCGCGATCAGGTGAAGAGGCCAATGCTCGTGGGGAGAATAGAATACAAGGCAGTATGGGATGGATAGGGAGCGACAGGGAAGCGGATGTCATGATGGGAGCATGTTGTGTTGAGGTTGATGAACAGCCCGCCGAACAGACTCTAGAATTACAACAGTCGCCCGGTCGCGTGTCGCGTAAGACAATCTCGCGACTGATGAAGAGCTTGGGCCGCACGATATGCCGCAGCATCTGGACAGCGACGATTTTGCATGTGACCAGACGACGATACGAGGCTGGCCACTTGCTGCTGTTGTTGCTGCTGCTGTTGCTACTACGCCTACACCTACGTGCATTCGTTCCTGCCGTCGTCTTCCCGTCGTCACTGCCCCGTGAGATCTGGTGCCTGCCTCACAGCACGGAAAGGTGACGGAGCTGCAGCCAATCGGAACGGGACCTGCAGCTTCACCAGTCCACCGCGCCTGGCCGCCCGTCTCTGTGCTCCGGTCGTCGTTGCCAGCAGTTCACCTCCCGCCGCCTGATGAGTAAGGCAGCAATCGCCCGTTTCTGCTTGCTGTTGCGTCACGAGGCAGTCAAAGCCGACCACGGATGCGCTGCACAAGCTGCAAACCCCAGGCAGAATTCGGCGCTAGGAAAGCACGGACGGTCGCGAAGTGGGCTATTTGACTGCAACTACTCCGCTGACTTCTACTCACCACTTCACAACCCCATCTCGCGACGTCAATCACGAAGCCTCACCACCAGCGACATCCAACTGCTATCCACATACAGCAACACCCCTCCACACACCCACCTTACCACACATCCATAGCCGCCATGTCTTCCGCCGAGGCTGACCAGACCGTTAAGCTGGTCTCCAGCGACAACGTCGAGATCATGACCCGTGCGTTCCACTATCGAATGGCCTGCCTGCGCATCATTGACTGACCGCTTCCACAGAGCGCAAGGTCGCGGAGCGCTCGATGCTCATCAAGAACATGATCGAGGATCTCGGCTCTCCAGGTGACGAGCCAATTCCCATCATGAACGTAAGTCGTAGCCTACCTTCCTCGCACTCACTTCGGCCTCGCTGACTATCACGCCAGGTCTCCGAGGCCGTCCTCCGCAAGGTCCTCGAGTGGTGCGAACACCACAAGAACGACCCCGCACCGACCCAAGACGACGACGCCGACTCCCGCAAGAAGACCACCGATATCGAGGACTGGGACCAGAAGTTCATGCAGGTCGACCAGGAGATGCTGTTCGAGATCATCCTTGCCGCCAACTACATGGACATCAAGGCTTTGCTCGACGTCGGCTGCAAGACTGTGGCCAACATGATCAAGGGCAAGTCCCCAGAGGAGATCCGCAAGACCTTCAACATCCAGAACGACTTCACACCCGAAGAGGAGGATCAGATCCGCCGCGAGAACGAGTGGGCCGAGGACCGCTAGGCGGCCGCGCCACACTACCTACATTGATCTGAGTCCTACGATCTTCCACGAACCACGATATGCATCTCCACCCTTACCTCTCGGCGCGCGCGATTCTCGCCCATCGAAACTTGGAATCTGAGCAGCAAATTCAATGGCGATTGATATGCTGCAAGGCGTTCGGTGAAAGTTGGGAAGGTGCTCACTACTTTTATGACATGATTAGTACGAAACTACATATGCAGCTTGGCCGCGACGGGGCTGTATTTGCCGGCGGCTCGGCAAAAAGGCGTGCCATCAGGAACGGGCGCAAGCACGCTTGGAGCTGTGTGCGATAGACAGCATCCCATAAGAAAGCCAGAAACGTCGCAGAACGAATCACATGCCATTTCACTGTCAATTCTCGTTTGCGCATGTGTCTGCTCTGAGCTACTGGGCTTTGTGACCAAGATCTTGCTTTGAGCTGGCACTTACCCACCACAGTCACCCTCAGAACACCCATGGTCACAGACTAGATATTACTCATGCGTAGCAGAAGGCCAGAGCCGCGTCTTTAGTTACGTAGGTGAGACCACGAATGGCAGTCTTCCTTGTAGCGTGCTTCACCAAGGTGAAATGGGGTTGATGGGCTCGGAAACGATTTCCGCACAACAGCTGCTCAGTTTCACACAAAAGTCTCGCGCACGGCCCCAGACGTCAGATTCTACCCCAACGGTACACCCGCTGATCATCGTAGAAACCTTTTCGAATGGCCATGACCCCATCTCCCACTTTTCGACACCGTACGCCCCTCCCGAGCCCCCCGTCTTACAACGCCTGGAAAAAATGGCACGCACGCTAATCACCACTCGATGTTGTTGGAACCTGTCTGTAACCGGCCTCGGCTGTTAATAATGAGGCACCTCGCTCGTGCTCAACGCACTCCTCTTCATCGGCGGCGGGGGCGGAGGTTTCTTCGCTCTCGAGGGCGGAGGTGGAGGGGGGGCCTTCTTCGCACCGCCCCCGCCGTTGCTCACTCCGCTGCCGTCCAGAGCCGCAGTGCTCCAGCTCGGAGTCCTGTGGTGATCGGCCAAGTCCCGGGAGTACTCCGACTGATCATCACCGAACACGTCGTGACTGGCTGGAGATTGAGAGCTTTCTCTGGACTTGGTGATACGGAGATTCGAGCGTGCGCCGAGAATGCTGCTGGGTTCGGTGGGGACGCGTGCGAGTCGTGGCATAGCTGCTGGGGAGTGGGTCTCGCTCCGGGAGAGAGACATCGGGCCTTCGAAACCTGGTGTGCTGCTGCTGCGGAACCCATTCGGGCGGACTGGGAGGTCGAAGCCCGGGAGTTCTTTGCGCGGAGAGTTGGCGCCGGACGGGACTCGTGAACCTATCATTGGTCTTCGCGGTGGTTCGAGGGGCTCATCTTCGTCGATTCGGGAGAAGCGATCTGCGTTGGAAGAGGCTCGCGAGCGGGTCTCGCGACGTGCTATGCCGTTGACTGGCGAGCCTGTGTTGGAGCGGCTGAGGGAAGCGGATCTAAAAAGTGTTAGCCAAGGTACCCAAAGATAGAGCGGATCGTATGCTCACGATGCAGGCCAATCCCTCTTCAACTGCAGCAGAACTTCTCGACATCGGTCGTAGTAAGTCAACTCTGCTTCCAGAAAGCTCGTAAGGTCCTGCACGGAGTCCACTTCCGCCTCCTTGATGTCAAGCATTCTCCGATACACATCCTCACTGCTCTCCTCATACTTCATCTTCTGGTTTCGGAGCTCCTCTTCCATTCTAAAATCCTCCTTCTTGCTCTTCTGCATCTTCACACTTGCCGTATCGTAGGCCAATCTTCTGCTGTCCAGCTGCTTCCTTGCCTTCTCATACTCTTTCATCTGCACCAAGCTCCGCTCGAGCGATTCCAGCCAGCTGCTAGTAGCATTGGCACAATACGTCTCTTGCATGCGCGCGATCCGTTCGTTGGCTCTGCCGAGCATAGAAAGACACTGACCAAATTCGGAGTCTGGCTCGAAGTCGTCGCCGTGCGCTACCATGGTGCTGCCGAAGTAGCCAATGGGCAGCTGTTGGTCCTTGTCCTGGTACTTCTCGCGCTTGCCGGTATGGTGAATGTAAGTGTCGGCGGACTTTTTCAGTCGCTGCATGCCTGGGTATGCTGTTAGAACGCTAGCATTCAGACTGGCTGTGTGTACCTACCGTCGTGTCGCAGCTGCATCTCCATTTCCAGGGCCTTGAATTCATCCGTCGTATCAGTCTTGACCTCGCCTCCCATCCGCTCCTTGCCCCATTGCTTCATGCGATCGAACTTCTTGTTGATATTCATCGTGGCTGCTGCTCTTGCCCTGCCAGCAAGCGATTCAACGGATCCAAAGCCAAAGCAGAAAGTGACAGTGCAAGTGTCGACACCCTCGCCTCGCCGCGACGGAGAAGTAGCAGTAACTTATGTGTGTCCGGTCGCACGTCGTCCGACGCCCGATGTCGAAAGAACCAGGTATAACGCCGAGGACCCTTCACTGACTAGTTTCTCAAATCCCTCCAAGACCAGGAAGTTGTATAAGCACGGATCTCCACGGAAAGTCTCTTGTGCACCCCGGCTCGCCTGGAGTCTCCTGCGATCAAGTTTGTGATAGCAGTGGCTGAATAAATGTGGTAAAAGTTGCCAGCAAAGCAATCAGCAGCAGATCGATCGAGGGTGGAATGCACCCGCCACGTAAGCGCTCAAAAGGTTAACAATGAGACGCTATTCTCATTCAACAACCAGAAAAGTCAACTGTTTCAACCCAGGAGAACTTGCAAGCGTTTCATGTCACCTCTGCCGGGGCGAGCCTGTCACTTACGAATGGTGGGCGGTGGAGGACTTTCTTGGTGGGGTTTTAAGGGGGACCAGGTTTCTTTGGTTCGACCGCAGCTGCAGGTCCAGAAGCCACTGGCCGGCGCACTACACCTTCGGCGGCACTCTCGAGCGGTAACAGAAGCGACGCGTGCATGTTGATTCTGGGATGTGTTTGAGCATTGTTCGCCACCGGCGAGTAAGATGTGTCGTGCATGTGAACTTCTCGAGCAGATGATGCACCTAAACTGACATAGTAGATACTTCAAGCCATTGAAGCAGGACTCAGCGATCTCGGCACTAAATATTTCGCTGGTCACCAAGGACCACCGTTACATCACGATTCAGCACGGAGTGAAAATCACAAACTTTGGGAGAATTTGCGGTTAGCACGGCGTGGCTGGCTAATGTCTTTCCGCTTCGCAATAGACATGTGCTTCCAGATCTACTACCAGGCGTCCTTTTGAGCGTCTGTTTCCCCAAGGCTGGGCGGAATAACGATAGCGTTCCGTCTTTGGCGAGTAGTGCAGCGTAGGTCATGGATATTGAGTACATGCAGGAAAACGAGGCGCACGGCTTCGAACGTAAACTCATTTGGTCTGCACAGGAATCCCGAAGGCAGCCGTCTGCCTTCTACGGCCACACTAAGACCCATGAAGCCCTTGCTTTCGATGCAGCGCAAACCCTTGAAACTCCCTCCAACACCGCTAGCCTTCATGATGAGTCTAGTCCTTGGTCTTCTGAGTACCGCGGAGCAGACCAGTTCTCCGGGCAGCGATGAGACCGGCCTTTTGACCTTGTGCGGCGTAGCGGGAGATTGTGGAGGCCTTACCGATATGCTGGTGGTTACCACCACCGTGAGGCTGTAAATTGAGTCAGCAGATAGCTCCGTCTTCTCGCTAAATGTGTAACATACGTGATCGACGGGGTTCATGGCAACACCACGAGTCTTTGGCCACGAGTTACGCTTGACAGCGAACTTGTGCTTGGCGCGCGAGGCCTTGAGGAGAGGCTTGTCTGTACGTCCACCACCAGCGACAATGCCAATCATACCACGGACTGAGCTCTTGACAACCTTCTTAGCGCCCGATGGAAGCTTGACACGGGTCTTGCCCTCGTCTGGGTTGTGGCCGATCACAGTAACGTAGTTACCGGAAGTTCTACCGAGTGCGCCTCTGTCTCCAATCTTCTCCTCCACGTTGCTGACGACGGTACCTTCTGGGACGGAGCCAAGTGGGAGGACGTTGCCGATGGTGAGCGATGCGTTCTTGCCAGCGTAGATGAACTGGCCAGTGTACATGCCCTCATTGGCGATGAAGGTCTCGGTGTGCAGCTTGTATCGGTATGGGTCACGGAAGACGACCTTGGCGAGTGGTGCACCACGTCCAGCGTCGTGGACGATCTCCTTGACTACACCGCGAATGTATCCATGGCGCTCTGCGAAGTCGTAGGTTCTGAACTTGGCCGCGGCCTTGTTGAGGCGGGTGTTGGCCGTGAAGATGGAGCCGCGACCCTTTCTCTGGTTGCGAATGACACGACCCTGTGAAGAAAGCTGTTAGTTCTGCTGTCGTCTCTTTCCATTTGTTTTTGGTCCATATGAAAGTGTGCCGATGGTATGGCGCTGTCTCGATGTTGGGCCAGAGGCGTTTTCGCAGCGCAATACTCGTTCAGTGTGCAATACTCAATCGCATGGGGAGTCGTACCATCTTGACTACGTCGCTAGGTGGATGGGTAACGTGGTGTGCGGATTGTCGAAAGTCTTCAATGAGGATCGATGTCAAATTCAAAGCCGAGTGGGCTGGTGCCAAGGCTCACGTCACGTGTAAAATTCAGAGGCGAAGCCGACCTCACAACACCCTCACCAAACTCTCTTCCCGTCCCTCATCCTCACCAAACCATGGTCAACCATCCTCAGATGCTTGTGAAATGCTACCATATTGCTCTCGAGTATTTCGCAAAACCCGTGATATCCACGTTCATACACGTTCCGCACCCTAGATCTCGAATATCGCCACGGTAAGTGTATCCTCGTGTCTCCTTCTGAAACGCGTCAGAAATTACTTGCAATACTCAATTCATGCATATGGCCGGGTCTGTGGTGGCTCGGGCGAACAGCTTCGCAAGATTTTGTGGCTATACAACAGCCAAATCCCCAGCATGCGTGATAGTTTTGGGCCGGCTTGCGGCGCAGGACTCGTCAAGAAAGGACAACACCCACGGCCCGGACTTTGAAGAACATCTCGACAATATTGTGGGGCATCGAAACAAGGACTGAGCCCAGCTGGAAGGTAGTTTGAAACACTGCGACGGTATCTTCATGCCACAGTACATACCTGCCAAGCCCTCCGATGACCGCCATGGCTTTGAAAACGCCAAATGGACACACTTGGCCTGCGCGACACTTTAATTGTATGACCTGAGTGCTTGTGCATTCTTGTTCTGTATTTAGCGAATCAACCACAGGTCGTGTAGCAACAAAATGCTCTACAACTGTCCGACAGGGCACGCAAACGATATATGGCAAGTATCAGCAGGCTCAAGCAGCACATCCAAGCAAAGCTGTCATTTGTACAGGTGTAAACGATCATCAGCCAGCCTTGGGAGCTCACTGGACGCTGACGATCGTCAATGCACTGCGACATGCCCGAGAATGACCTCCGCAGCCTCATGCAGCCAGATCATGAGTACCAATGCTTTTGAAAGATGCGTCGAGGCGTTTTCAGAAAGCTGCGAAGCAAAGTGCTATTGAAATATGGTTTGGTCGCACTCCCAACAACTTCAGATCCTGCACTCCTCCTGAGATCGCGACGGTCGCAACCAGGTATTGTCCAAAGCACATCAGATTTGCGGTGGCGTCTGCGGCGGACTTTGTACATCATGCAGATAGATCTAGTGAATAGCAAAGACTTAACCACTCTCCTCATCGCTGTCTCCCGCCGCCTGACTTGTCATTGGCTGTCCGCGTCCCGTAGCTCGAAGTTCTGACGTTGGCCGCCCTTGCACCTGGCCCTGAACTTCAACTCGCCAAACTTGACCTTACGCCTGCCACACCTCACCGACAACCACAGACCTACGCGCGTCAAACCATGGACTCCGACTCCGACAGCAGTGGTCTCTCTTCCGCACCAGAAGATGAATTGAAGAAGCTTGCGCCCATTTTCCTAAAGGCCAAGAAGGCGACCAAGTTGGTTGCTCCTCCACCAAAGGCCTCGCCTCCTCGACCCAAGAGAGAGCCGTCACCACCACATGTGGAAGTCCTCGCAGACAATCCCGACATTGCAGTATGTTCGTCGCGGTTTGGCGCGAAAGTGCGCGTTTGGAACGCGTGTAGACACGCCTGCTAACAATTTCTGGCAGTTCATCGTTATGTTCCGCTCGCGCTTCAACGAATGCTTCCCTGGCAAGTGCCCGCAGTTCGGACCACAAGATGTTGAGCGAGGAGTTGTAGACAACATCCCAAGCCCCGAGGTTCAGCATCTGCTTTGCGCGTTGCTAGGACTGGTCTTGAACAGAAAGAAGCCGGTCGAGTAAGTCGGAATCTTGGGCAAGAGAGGGCCAGTGGACAAACTGCCGAAGGAGGAGGTTATCATCGCAGTCGTATTGGCTGACTTGTTACCAACAGGCGAACATCATATGGACGAGCATTGGAAGAAGCAGTCCTTTCGCACAAGAACCAATGGCCCTACAATTGGGCTGGTCAGAACCCTCTCCATGGGGGCAAGGACTTCAACAACATGAGTCCGGCAGAGAGAGTAAGCCACGCCAATTAGGACGAGCCGAAGTATCAAGATGCTGAGTCCTATTATAGCTTAACCTCCTTCGCACGCTCGTTGTGTGGTCCCTCGGCTCTTCCGAACTTGTTGGTGGTATGATTAGAGACAAGTACAAGCAGCAGCGCCACCACGACGACGAGAACCAACCACTTTCAGTACAGCCATGGGGACAAGATGGTGACAAGAGACGATACTTTCTCATCCAAGGTCTGGATGATACTGGCTTCAGGGTATATAGGGAGGGCAGTCGTTACACCAAGAATGCACACTGGTATAGTGTCGCGGGCACCATAGAAGAAGCCAAGGCACTGGCCGAAAAGCTGGAGAAAGTGGATGGCACTCAAGCTGCGAGGAGGCTGAGTGTGCGGATCAATAACGCCATTCCCATGTTCGAGGCCACACGGGAGAAGCGAGAGCGCCGAGAATACCGTCAAGCGCGACGTGCAGCTTTCTCGCGACCAGAGCCTGGCTTTGGCATCTACGAAGGTCGTACTCGTGGCAAGCGGATGCGATATACTTACGACGAGAACGATGACGGTGAAGAATCGGATGCCACATCTACGCGTAGATCGACTCGCGGACCGAGCAACCGCAGCACACCTTTTGAAGCCGGCCCGAGCTTTACAGCGTCTGGGCGGCAGATCAAGCAACCACGCCAAGGCGTGTATGGTGAGAGTCTACTTAGCACCAGTGTTATGAACCAGGATGACGTCCGGTTGGACAACACTGATGCTAGAAGCATGCGTTCAGGCACGGCAGAATCAGAACCACCACGAGCGGGTGCGAGACCCTCAAGAGCTGCAGCTCGAACTTTCGGGAATGGCTTAGACAACTCTCGGAAGCGAAAGCACATCGAGGGCTACAACGAAATCGACGAAATGAGTGACGACGATGATGCTGCCGAGAGTGATGGCGGTTGGGACTCTGAGAAGAACGCGGAAGACGACGACGAGCCGATGAGAGACGCCAATGAGGACGAATCAGAGCACAGCGGGGAAGAGGACGCTGGCAACTTTCAGCGTTATCAGACAGAGAGCCTGATTGTGAGGCTGAAAGTATCCCGACATGCGTTAGCAGCAGCATATGTCCAAGATACGCCACCGACCAGCCCACCCTCGGGAGATCAAGAAGCACTACCGAAGTGTGAGCCTGGAACGACAACCAAGGCTCCCAGCACCACGCACGAAGCAGACACTCCTGGAAATGAGCTGCCAAACTCAACAGATACAGGCATGGCGAACGGTCTCAAGGACACGAAGTCTTTCTCTTCGAACGGAGCTTTGCCTTCTGTGGCCGAGCACACAATCCCAGCCACGAAACTGCCATTGTCGCCCAAGGTCATTGTGCCGTATGGCGAAGCGCATCAGACGCAGTATCCGACGCCTGTGGCAACGCAGCATGGCTTGCAGCAACCCGGAGCTCAAATTTCTGGGACTGTCGTGACTGGAAGCGGACATTAGGATTTTTTGAGGAATTTGCGCAGGAAAGTGACCCAGGAGAATGATGAGAGGCACGGAAATACCACTGTATTTCCAAGCGGAGGTTTGCGTTGGAGTGTTCAAAACCACAGGCTATGCAGGCTACTTTAGCTGTTTGAGTAGACTCGCTCGAATGATGGCAGAACGTCTCGAAGTCGGGACTCTACGCGAGAGCTGCACGCACGACAGCAGCCTGCCCGGTTTCCGAGGCTACCTGGATGAGATGCGCAGGGAGGAAGAAACCTGTGCTAGCATTGAATGGAAAAGTTAACTTGCAATCGGTGCTCAATGTAACTCCAAAGCCTTCAGACAGCATCGTGCCTACCTCGTTTAGATCCGGATGAGATTGCGGTGGGAGATGACGGAGAAACACAGGATCAAGCGGATCAAGCAGCGAAGTTCCATTCCATTCTTGCTTCTAGAGGCATTTCTCTTCGCAAGCTGCTCGATGCGTCCACGCCTTTACGAAACAACGACAGAGTGCTTTCCAATCTTGCTCATGGAAGAAGAAAGCGTTCATAAATCCCAGTTCCCTAAAACGCCATGTTCGGTGACCATATTTCCAGGTCTTCTTTAGGGTATCCCGTCGGCACAAGCAAAGTCGCAACATTCTAGCCTTCATATCTCAATTTATGTCGTGTAATGTCATCCCTCCATCACCACGTAGATTGACTACTGCTTTTTCGCCAGATCTCCAGAATCGTCGAGAGAGCCGTTGGAGCTGACTGTGCTCGCGGTGCGGGAAAAGAGGGAGCGGGCTGTGGGGTTCTTGTTGTTGCTCCTACGGCCAGTTAAAATAATTCTCGTTCCATTGATGAGTGCGCGAACTCACTGCTTGTTAATTTGCCTCTGCTTGAAGCCCGCGAGCTTCTGGCTGGCTGGACTCAAGATGGCATCGGAGGGGGAGACGTATGCGCCGCTACCCTTACTGTGCAATATATCAGTCCATATTCCGACGCTTGCTCGGATAATGATTGCCCTTACCCACTGAGTCCAGAAACCTGCTTATGCCTTTCGGCCCCAAACATCTTGTTCTCCTCTCCCGGCTGCGCAGCCTGGATCCCCGCGTGCGAAGTGACCTGCGCATTAGCATCGCGGTCGGAGAGTGCTGAAGCGATGGTGTACTGAGACATGTCTACGATGTTCGTTTGTGTTGTTGCTGGTAGAGTGCTTGGTCTATTGTGCTTTGTGAAACAGCGAGTTGTTATGTATGGGTTTTTGTCTGTTAAGTAGTCGTCGATCGATCATGCCCTCCCGTCGTCCATGCTGAATTATTTTGCGCCGATGACATCGTTCCCAAACATCAACCGGTCGGCAGAGCAACAGCGAGCGAAGCGTTTTGGCACCCACTCTGCCGCGTACCAGATATTTTTGCCTGAGGATAGAGGTAGCCCTGGACTCGGGAACTCCCGCTTACGATCGCACCTTGGCATAACGAAATTGTCCACTACGCTTCTGCCGCTCAGCGAAGTGATCCAACACCCAGCGAACAACGGAAAGGCAACACCGTCAACATGCCTGTAAGTACATACTGTAGAGGGATAACATAGAGCACTGCAGAGTACTGATGGTGGCATACAGTCCCACAAGACCTTCCGCACGAAGCAAAAGCTCGCAAAGGCGCAGAAGCAAAACCGACCAATTCCTCAGTGGATTCGTCTGCGCACTGGCAACACCATCCGGTACGAATGGCCCTTGCTACGGAGACCTCGGAACTATAATGAGTGCACACACAGACTGACATGAACATCTTGCAGTTACAACGCCAAGAGGAGACACTGGCGCAAGACTCGCATTGGTATCTAAATCAATTCACCACGACTACCACCGGACATCCCTCAGCGGTACGAACTGCGAAAGTACAACCGGCTATGCTTACGGCCTCATGTGCCGCGTGAGATGGGTCTGGGAGCATGGAAGCAAGTGCATTACGTTACGGACATTAGGGCGTTGGAACACCGCACTCCAGGCATGAGCGACGGGAATGCTTGCTTGCTTGCATGATATGAGAATCTGTCTCTGGTGCTGCTGAGAAGATAGCGGCATGATGCAAATGAGAAAGTCTTGAAGTGAGCAATAACCGCTCGTGTGTCCTTCCAATGCTTTGAGACCTGAAGTTATGCCGAACCGCGCCCGCAACGCAACGCAACGCCAACGCTGGAAGCACAATGAATGTAGTACCTCAGAACGCACTATACCCCGGTCTTCTGCTGCAACAAAAACCCCGCCGGCTTGCTCGTATCCACAACCAAAATCCCCTCCTCTCCCTTTCCCAGCAATCCCACATCTCCTTTCATCGCGCCGACATCATGTTCCCACAACTTGACACTCCCACTTTGAAACCTCATGACACATGAGCTTCCTGCATAGGCCACTCTGTCCCCCAATTCAATCACCTCACCATGCTCCATCCTCCTCTCCCCCACCGTTCTACCCTCACTCCCACACCGGTTCGCAAATACAACCACAATCGGTTCCGCGGGCTGTGAGTCGACAAACGGCCAGAATCTCTCCAACCAGTACGCTACGGTCTCCATGTCCGGCCTCTCCGGATTCGTCAAACATTCTTCGGGTGTGAGACGCGTGAGCCATGCCATGGATAGAACGACGAGATGGCAGCGGTTCCGGAGCATACGTGATGCGAATTCGTAGTTGGACCAGGCCGAGGAGAATTGGTAAGGGTTAATGTCCATGCAGATGCCATGTCCGATGGGGGAATTGTTCGGGAGCCTTGGGGAGAGGGTGGAGATTGTGGATGCGAAGAACGGTGTTCCTGTGGACGTCGATAGAAAGCCTTCGGAGGCCCAGGTCTCGTCGGTGTAGTAGAGGAAAGACTTTCGGTAGTTTGCGAGAATTCTGCCATCGGGCCCCACGAAGACCGTGGAGTTGTAGCGCTTGGTTTCTTGGGTGCCGTCCGGGCGGAGCAGGGTGTGCATTTCTGGGTAGCCGACTATGACTGTGCAGGAGAGTCTTTTCGCGGTCCGGATGGCCCATTGCGTGGTGGGACCTTGGGCTGTGGGTTCTAGGAAAGGCGTTATGGCGGTCAGAGAGGGGAAGTTGTAGCCTGAGAATGCCATTTCCGGGAGCACGAGGAGGTCGAGAGAGATGTTGGTATATGGTGATAGGAGGGTGTCGGCTTGTGAGATGTTTTTGTCGATGGCGCCCAAGCTCGGGGAGAATTGGAGGATGGCAATCTTCATGACGGGCAATTTGCTGTGCGTTGGTCCCTGGATGCTTTTTTGCTCTGTTGAAGATGTGCTGTCATTCTCTGGTCCTCTGTATTGGGTGTTTCACGCTTCTTGCTACTGCTTGGCCCAGATACTCCGGAAATGGTGGTGCCCAGAAGTAATCAGTGGATGTGCTATATTTATTCTCCTGCCTGGTGTTCCTCTGTTCGACTAAATACGTGAATATGGATGGTAGCTGTGGAGTCTAGAACAAGATGATGGCTTCTGAGAGCGAGGCTTCGCTACCCCGGCACTTCTTGCCGCGCTTCCCTCCCCTTGACGAAAGTCTTTTTCCCTGACGAGCACACAACGCATACCCACGGCTCTCTGGTATTCACTGTCATCAGTAGCATTTTGCCATATAGACGGAATGAAAAAGCAGCCCGCTGAACACACGCCGCCCAAGAGACATACAAAACGCACCTGCGCCTTTCAGCGCATCTAAATGTCGGGATCTAATGTAGCTATAGCACCATATCTGCGAACAACGAACCTATAGCCTTCCCCTTAGTGATTCCTCTCGTCCATAAGCGCTGTGGCCAGAAGGACGTGTGACGGCCTGGAGAGAGAATCGCGGCCAGGAGCAGAAGTATGAGCTACTCATGAACGAATGATTCACAAGACATAAGATGCTGGGTTTTGTGTTCACCACTCGCGGTCAGTCTTTATTATGCGACTAACTGGCAGACCTGAGCCTATGAATGAGCAGAAGTAGAACGACATAAAGAGATGCGCAAATATGCGAATGTCATTCTGGAAGACTTGTATTATTCTTTCTTGAGCATACATGTTTTCCGAGGATGTGGGACCCGTCGTTGCGTTTCCTCACCCAACAGATGCATATCCTGCAAGCTTTCGCAGTATCGCTCCCAGCGATCACGCTGTGCAAATGCACGACCGCAAGGTGCCGCTCAGCAGAGCAGACTATATGAGAGACATACACATGACCATGCAATCCGGTCGACCAGACTCCAGGTACAAACGACAGTGTTGATTAGCTCGGCTCGAAAATGTGTCACTTTTCGCAATCGGTGTGCTCGCTGCACTCGGTCCGAGCTGTCGAATCTGCGCTGCGAAAGGTGGTCGTCGCAGCGTCCTGGGCGCATATCACATGCCGCTGCGTCAAGACATCAGGGCAGGGAGGACGCGAAGGAGCATGGCCACGAGAAGGCCAAGGATGCGAAACCGGCTGCTGGCTGAATAGGCAGCTGGCGACGAGAGTCAACACGATCGCAGGCCAACCAAGTCGATCGAGTTGTCCACGATATGATCGCTCGAGATGCGATTGCGAGATGCAATGTCAGCATGTGGGATGGAAAGAGAACGAGCTGGAACGGGCGGTGCCGCAGCTTGGCGCGATTGTCTTGATAGCACCAGTCGCAACACTCATCCTTCTTGCCGTACAACATTGCAGTTCGCCCTCCATGATGATGGATGAGTGGGCTCCATCAGCTTGGGCTTATGATCATCGTATACAGATTGGTGGTCAAAGAGGGCCTCACTGCTTCATCTGAGCTTCCAGATCGCATGACTCCATTCCCTTGACATCAACTACCACGGCACACTCTTTCTGGAACTCTGTAAACCAGCGCCACATGGTCCTGACCGAGCAGAACAACCAAACGACCACTAGCAACATGCCATGGACGACCAGGTTGCCCAGGAACAACTGCTGGAGGCTTCCATAATGTGCGGCCTGTCCTTCGAAGTGGACATCTTGATCCAGAAGAATGCAGACTGCGACCAGATGGAACGCGATGTTGATGAGCGGTAAGAACTGCCCAAGGCGGCATCGGAAGTTGTAGGCCTGGTGAAGCATTGCATCGCAAAGGACTGCAGTGAGATATGATACGAAAACCCCTGCAATGGTAACGGCGAAGAAGAGTAAAGCTGTGATCGCAGCAGCGGAAGTTGTTGTGTCCACTTTGAAGCTGTCGTTGTCGCGTGCTGAGGAGAAAGGGCTACCCCAAGTCTGGCCGAGGCGAAAGTTTGCGCCGTAGAAGGCCGGGCCTGGTTGTGCGAAGTCCATGTTGATTTTTGGTCTAAGTGCTTGGTAGGATGTGTAGTAGCTTGGTCTCTGGTATGCTGGTTTGGTATTGCGGAATCTCTGAACTGATGGCGCAGAACACGAGTGCAGCAGGTTATGTACGGTAAGGCTGTCCTCAGATGTACCTTAGCTGTGGATCTGGCTGACGAGGTAGAGCATCGAAATTTGCACCAACCTGGAGACACAGCTTACAGCTCCTTGTTACTCGCCCGCTGTCTGGGTACAATTCAAAACGACTGATTCCGAGTATAAAAACTGCAGATCAGGCTGGACTTTCGTTCCCATACGAAAAGAGCACACATCAGACTACTTTCGCAAACTAAGGACTATCGCGCATATACCAGACCAGTATCGCCATTATGGACTCACAACCTCCGCCCTATTACACTGAACACGCCTCCGAGGAGCAGCAAAGGCAAACCCGTGTCATGCCAGAGCCGCCTCACATCAACCAAGACTACATCAGAAGATATCGACCCAGCATGCGCACAATGACCACCGATCTCCAGAGAAACGAGACCATCACCATCGAAATTCCAGGAGGTGGAACAGTCGAGCGTCGACTTAGTCTGTCCAGCTACAATACGCCTTGTGCGCAACCTCCTCACATATTGCGGCCACCACCCAGGTTGAAGTATTTCCCCAGCCAGTTCGAGGACATCGAGCTTGGTGATACGAGAGTTCCGGCTGGGCAGGCGGCAAAGAGCGCTCAAATTGTCACGCGAAGAGGCAATCCCGGGCATTATCTTAGTCACAAAACTCTTGCGTCGAGGAGGATCGTGTTCGCCAGAGACGCGCGTATGGCTTTCGGCATATTCTTGGTTCTGCTCATATTTGGTGGTGTGGGTGCTCTAATCGTCTTCAGCCAGCAAGGAAAACTCGGCTGATCTAAAATTGGAGGGTGCGAGCTTGAGCAAGGCTGGAAAGGAAATTGTGATTTCGAAGGTGTGGGCGTTCGGTACCTGGTAGCGAGATAGGTGCTATGAAGCTCAAAGTTCAGCCTGATCGTCAATACCATGACCATCTCACATTCTTCGACCCATTGTCGTCTCCATCATGCTCCACATGTCTGTCTCGCGTATGGCTATTCTGTACTAGACTTGTATGGGCAGCAATTCAGTCTCGCAAAATTTCAGACGTTGGAGGAACCTGTCAAGTTGGGAACAGCGAGATTCTGACCGCTAATCTCGTCTGTGATCCGTGAGAGCGACAGAGTATCTCCAAACCATGAGCTCGATCGTTTTGTGTACTCCAACGAGACAGCTTCGTGAAATTCATCATGTTGTTGCTGAATCTCAAAATTTACCCTAAGCAATCGCAAATAACCCTACGGCCAGCAGCGGGCGCCCATTCGCGGTTCGCCGCCGATGTCAGCCGAGATTGACAGCAGCAAAGATAGCGACTGCAGCGGACGGCAAAATCAACTCTGCCATCATGAGCTCCATCCCGCCATGTCAGCAAATGTCTTAGTTTTCGGAGCTGGCGGCGTGGGTTGTGTGTACGCCGTTATTCTGGAGAAAGGCGGCGCCAAGGTGACAGCAGTAAGAGCGAACGGAAGTATACAGAGAGACAGTACTGAACAGCACAGGTCTGCAGGACCAACTACGATGCAGTCAAGACCAATGGCATCTTGATGCGATCCGCGAAATGGGGACACGTGCGAATTAGACCCGATGTCGTCAAGACCTGCCATGAAGCAACAGCCTATGGGCCATTCGATTTTGTTTTAATCGCATCGAAGGCATTCCCTGGCACAGCAGATCTCATCGCAGACGCAGTCACGCCGGGAAAGACAGCAATCATCCTTGCCCAGAATGGCATCCTGATCGAAGATGAGTATGCCGCCAAGTTTCCCAACAATACCATCATATCTGGAGTTGTCTATTTACCGACGACCCAAGTCGAGCCTGGAATTGTCGAGCATGGCACGATGCTGGAACAATTCGAAATTGGAACCTATCCTGCCAACGCAGGTGCTGAGTCCAAGGCTCAGGCTCAGCGCTTCTCAGATATTTTCGCGGCGTTTGGTGCGAAAGCTCCAGTTCACGACGATGTCCAAGCACGTCGCTGGATCAAACTGAGCGTTAACGCATCCATGAATCCTATGACGGCCCTCAGTATGTGCGATGACGGCAACCTTCTGCGCTCGTCTGAATATGCTATTCCTGTAGCACGAGAAGTGATGAGAGAAGTCGGAAGACTTGCTACCGCAGCCGGATATCCTGCCGTGGTCACCGAGGAGGAGGTTGAATATCACCTTTCGCGGCACGTGGATAGGATAGAGACTGGTGGCAAAGAGCCCAGCATGCTTGTTGACGTGCGGCATGGTAGACAGATAGAGGTTGAAGCTATTCTGGGAAACGCTGTGAGGAAGGCAGATGAGCTGAAGGTTGAACTGCCATACTTGAAGATGCTGTACGTGCTGGCAAAGGGAAGAGACTTCGCAATCTTGAGGAACGAGGACTGGCGGCCGATTGTCAAGATAAGTTGAAATTAGGTTGGGTAGCCTTTGCAGCTGACATATGTAGAGTTGATAGAGGCACCGGCGCTCAAAGTCTTCACAACTTCGATGCGTCTCTTTCTCGTGAGCCTGTGAACACGATATGGCCATATTCAGCAAAACCTGTCACCAGTCAGCAACCGTTCCTTGGCGGTGAGGTAGACTGCCGCAATTTGCGCCATTCAATACCGACGTACCTTCATTGCCACACCTCAGGATGACACTATGCTCGGCAAAATGAGGTGTGTGGTGGTAATCATGATGCGCCTTTGTTGTCGCCCACCCGACATAAACGATATAACAATTTTCAAATCTTTGCCGCTTAGACTTGCTGTTGATTAATTGGACCAAAGGCCCTGGTACAGTGCTGACAGTTTCCAATAATGGACCTCCACTGCAGCCCAGACACCCATCTATGTGACGGACAATATGAGTCCACAGAGGCCAAGCACCTTCGCTCCAGGCTTCGTCGGTTTTCAGATAAATCGCAGTACCGGCAAATGGTGCTCCTCGAGCCAGAGCCTGCGAGCGCGGCGTCCAATCAACCATTCGAGCGTGCCGTATCGTCGGAACTTGGACATGGCCGGTGATCGTTTCAGTCAAGAATAAGAATTGTCGATAGTGTCTCGACCCCAGAAAGTCGTGGTGCTGTTGGAGCGTTTCTCGCACTGTCACAGCTTTCTCAGTCTAACGGATCATCTCCACGACACAGCTACATTCTTCGCACATGCTATTCGCAAGGCTAAGGATACAGAGATAATACGACGACAGAGTTCTGACCTACCGACATGCACTTCCACGTGCTCCGGACACTCCAAGGACTGTCCCCAATACGATCTCAGAAACCCACTCCCTCGCTCAAAGCAATCTAGCACCTCGTTCCATTTCACGTGGTCAAAGATCGGCTTCTCAGTCTCCTTAAGAACGCGAAGATGGACGATTTGTGTAATCGGAGCTCCGGCAGTGGGATCCATTGGCGACGTCGTTCTTCGGCTTGCTTACGGCTGATGTAGTGATGCGCAGATTTCACATCTGTCCTTCGAACGACTGTTGAATCCAGATAACAGAAGGATTTGGAGTAAGCTTCGGTGACAGCACGTCAGGGGGTCGGCATGAACCTAACCCTCGGAATGAGGATCAAGAAGCCTGTCACGGCTGTGGAGGGGTCGTTCAGCTCGGCTTCGTGTATGCGCAACTGCTAGTGACTCGTCTCGTACGTCGGCAACCGGTCGTGCATATACTTTTGGGATTTTCAATAGCGGGGACGATCATCTGTTGCCTGACACCCTTGAAGAGTGTCAACGTCAATTTGTGGATACGAAATCCCTGTGCTGTTTATTAACGAGCTTCCCAAGCTCGCTTTGCGTTGTTGATTACTCCGCTAAAATCTCGTACGGTCAGGGAAAGGATATAGGATAGAACGAACAGTGACGGTGTATCAATCAGACTGACTAGCGGCCATGGCACCCGTTACCGACTTCTATATTGCGGAGAAATATACATATTTGAATGGCTTTGGAAGCTATCACTCGTCAGCACTTGCCATCGACACATTGTGCTCATGTGCAATCATTGACATCACGCAGATCCGAAGCGATACCAGGCGCGAATCCACTCGTCAACAACAGTCCTCAGAAACCACCTTTCGGTCTCAGGACTGAACGCATCTCTGGCACATCATTCACAGCTCCAAGAGAGCAGAATCTCCAAACCTGGCTGTATCGAGTGACATCCTCTCTTGAACATGCCGAATTCAAACCAATCGAGGATGTCCCTCCAGCACCAACGAACATGTCTCCAAATTCCTACATGTGGCCATCGTTCTCCAGCAAAGAGAAAGCCGATTGGTTACAACAAAAGCTTCTCGCCCGCAATGGCGATCCGACCAAGAAAGCTGGGTTGGCAATCTGGATCTTTGCGATCAATCAATCAATGAATGAACGGCATGCCTTCTCTTCCTTGGATGGCGATACATTGATCATCCCACAAGCCGGCACGATCGACATCCAGACGGAAATGGGCAAAATTCTCCTTCGCCAGAACGAAATCGCAGTCATACCCAGAGCTGTCCGTTATCGCATCACGCTTCCCAATGGTCCAGCACGAGGCTACGTCTGCGAACTCTTCGAAGGCCATTTCAAGCTTCCCGATCTCGGCATCGTTGGATCAACTGGTCTGGCGAATGTCCGTGATTTCCAGATCCCTACCGCATATTTCGAGGGTGAGCTGAAAGACAGTGTCGCCCATGCTAACGATGGCGGTGACTGGACTATCACATCCAGACAAGGGGGCCGCCTGTGGCAATGCACGCAAGATTATACGCCTTTCGATGTCGCGGCTTGGCATGGAACGAATTATCCTTACAAATATGATTTGGCCAGATTTAATGTCCTGGGCAACGCACTTTTCGACGAACATGATCCGAGTCTGTATGTGGTTCTGACAGCTCCCGCGCACGGGAAAGAACCTGGCACTGCGGTGGTTGATTTCGCGGTGATCTCGCCGAGGTGAGTGTTGAAACCCTTACATACTGAGACCTTCGTTGACTCGTTCTACTTCGCTGTACAGATGGCAAGTCAGCGAAGACACGCTCTGGCTTCCCTACTATCATCGCAACACCATGTCAGAGTTCTATGGTCCGATCATCAACGCGCAGCATCCGAAACATCCCTTGAATGCCGCCCAGCAGGGCAATGCATTCTTTCCGTTTGGTGCAGGGCTGAACGGCGGTAATGTCACACATGGAGCCAACGAGGATGATTTCCAGAAAGCGTCGAACGATGATTTGAAACCAAAGAAGGTCATGACTGATGGAATGTCCATTATGCTGCTTGAAACTGAGCTGCCGTTGTACCTGAGCGATTGGGCGGAGGACGCGGCTGTGAAGAATTTTGGACAGAACAAGCCGACCAAGTCCAAGATGTAATGGTAGACGATGTGCTGCAGATATCTCGTATGCTGTTAACAATCTGGAAGAGCGAAAAGATAATCTCTCTTTGCACTAAGTTAGGGGAACGTGTTCTTGCAGCTCAGATCTCGGACGCAGGAAAAGCAAATAATCGGAATATATTAAGGGAGACCGCGAAGTGAAGTGAATAGCCAAAGATCATAGCCATCTAGAACGTGTCCTAATGGATGCCCAAGGCCAGCCATGCAACCGCAAGCAAATTTCTTCCCCTGCGAAAGCAGATTGGCAGAGACAAGACCAACGCGGAGTTCGCCCAGCAATGCTGTCGGCTTGTCCTGGCGACTGTCTTTAGAGACGACGCAATGTTACCCGACAGTGTCGATTCGGTTCTCACTGGCGAACGTGGCTATTCCTGTGAGGCGCAATCTTCATTTCCCGATAGGTCCGAAGGCCAGACAGATTGCCAAGACAGCGGGGTGATCTGGTGGGCTTGGTCGGATATCAACCATCATTTTGCTGCGAGCATTTCATACCGTGATCGTTTGAGGTCACCTAGATCAGGTCATGCTGCTCCAGATAAAATACCGGTTTGTTTGAGCATTTGGCCTGTGAAGAATTGCGGATCGACTGACCAAGTCGGAGATATAACCCCCGCACCCTGGTGATCACATAAAAATTTCGCGTGTGCACACATTGAAAACCCCATCTTTTGCTACTATCACAATTGGACGCTCGACTTCTCAGGATGGGAAAGTGTTAGAAGGGGCAGGGGAAAGCGCTCTGCATCGGAACGAAGGCTAAAGATGGCCGCTAGCAAGATATGGGGTATATAAATTTTGTAAATTCGTCCACCTCCATCCAACCACCTCCATTTGTGACGGGTGATATAGTATAGGTAAGCCTTGAGTTTCCCATCGGCATGGAGTCTGTCATGTCGGCTTAGGATATCTCTAACACCTCCACCAGTGGTTAGTACGGTTCGTTGTGGCAGCGTGAAAGTACCTTAGCAGCGTGAAAACTGCCAAGTAGTAACTCTGAAGCTCCAAAACCGAACAGACCTCGGTTCGATTCCGGGTATCGCCAATATCACCATCTTTTTGCAGTCCTGCACGGCTCGTCTTTTCCGATGAGCAACTCTATATGTTTTGCATCGAACTTGGCTTTAAGCAGGGTGAGAAACGTAGAACGTACACTTCCCGATTTATTTGCTCAAGGTGCCGCTGGAAAACTCTACTTAGCTGCAAGGCCGCTCTTTGTACCGACTATGCTCACAACATCCTCATCTGCCACAGGATGTTGAAGACCAACTCGCTGCGGCACGTGTCTGGCGCTGGCTCCCCAGACTAGGGCATATTTGAAGCTCTCTTTCAATGTCCTGTGGATTGCATCGCAGACGTCTTCGATCGTGCTGTTGTTGCGGACAATGAGAGCCTCATCAAATGAGGGCTCAATACCTTTCCGCTTAGTATAGATTCGTATGAGCTTCAACTCGTCCCACGCTCGATCCACCACGTCCTGAATGCCTAGATCGAGCTCGCAGCTCATGACTGCCGTGTTCGGCTCTCGTGCTAGCTTGTCGAGATGCTCCAAACTGATAGCGTCGACTTTGTTGTAGACGTAGAGGCATTTGATGTACGTTCTGTGGTCTTTCATGATGACATCGATGAATTGGTCGACAGTGGCTGTCCGGCGTTAGCAAAAGCAGTCGCGAGTGATCACGTTTCTAGACTCCACAAGCGACTGCAGAAGCATCTGGTGGAAAGGACTTCACTCACCATTCTCGTCTCGGACAAGCACTTCACAGTTGAGAATCTTGTAGTCTCGCAGAATGTTGTACAGCATCTTCTCATCTAGATACTTCGGTGGCGATTGAAAAGTGATCTTCATGCCGCCGGCCTTCTTAGGCTTGAGGTAGATGTTTGGTGGATCCTGGTTGAGACGAATACCGACAGCTTCGAGTTCAGCTTCCAGGAGAGCTCGCTGTTCGGCGCGTTTGGTTGCGTCCAAAATCATCATGATCATATCACTGGTCTTCGCAGCAGATATAACCTGGCGACCTCGTCCTTTGCCTTCCGAAGCGCCTTCAATGATACCAGGCAGATCCAGGATCTGAATCTCCGCGCCTCCGTATTCCATCACGCCAGGAATTGCTGTGAGGGTTGTGAATGCGTATGCCGCGACTTCGGACTTTGTCTTCGTAACCTTGGAAAGGAATGTTGACTTTCCGACCGATGGAAAGCCGACCAGTGCTATTCTGGCATCACCAGACTTTGATACGTCGAATCCAGTACCGGCAGCACCTCCAGCTCCAGGACCGGGTTCGAGAAGCTGAGCACGTAGGCGAGCGAGCTTTCTGCAAAATTTCAGTTGTGAATTCCATCAAAGTTCGCGAGTATCAGACCCACCCTTTGAGTAGACCAAGATGGTATTCTGATGTTCCTCTCAGTAAAGTTCAGACCTGACAAGCGTGAGCAACATACCAGTGGCCTTGTTCTCTTCGACATGTTAGCTGATGACCGTATGGATTACGTGGTGGGCGTCAGTACTCTGCGTCCTCTTCATCTCATCTTCAATCCTATCGGCATGATCAGCCACAGCTTGTTCCCGAACCGCTTCACATCGTCTTACTCCTTGATCTTGTCTGTGATGTTCACCATCTTGAAAGAGGTGGCTCGCAATCCTGCGAGCTAGGTTCCAGCCGTAAGTCTAGAATCTGGATTTGGAACGATCGTGCTTGGTCCTTCTCGCAAAATATATTTCGCTGTCTTGTGAGTGGAAAGCTGTGGTGACAAGCCTGAGGCCAGAGCTGAGTCAGCATTCAAGATCACGACCTCAACTTTCGATTCCATCTTTGCGACAACAGTACCTCCCAAACAACATTAACTCCAAGCCCACCCACAAAGGCAACGAAGCCGCACTTTAATTCTTCTAAGACCTGAGAATCACCGCCATCATGCCGAAAGCAGAAGTCGGCTCCACAAAACACATCGCCAACAAGATGAAAGCCAAAGGCCTTCAGCGCCTGCGCTGGTACTGCCAAATCTGCGGCAAACAGTGTCGCGACGAGAACGGGTTCAAGCAGCACACGCAATCCGAAGGCCACGTCCGCGCGATGCTGCAAGTCGGCGAAGATCCCCGCAAGTACATCAACGATTTCAGCAACCAGTTCAAGCGCGACTTCCTCCAACTCCTCCGGACCGCGCACGGCGAGAAGAAGGTGCACATGAACCATTTCTACCAGGAGTACATCAAGGACAAGGACCACGTGCACATGAACGCGACCAAGTGGCCGAGCTTGACCGAGTTCGCGAAATATTTGGGACGGGAGGGCATATGTCGGGTGGAAGAGGAGGAGAGGGGTCTGTACATTCAGTGGATCGACGACAGCGCGGAAGCGATCCGCAGGAGAGAGGATATCAAGCGGAAAGATCAGTTGGCCAAGGGTGAGGAGGATGTCGAGAGTCGATTGCTGAGTCAACAGATCAAGCGGGCGAAGGAGCAAGAGGAGAGGAAAAAGGCCGAGATGGCGGAGAAGTTCGGTCCGCACGCTCCCGCATCCACATCGCAGACCAACGCTGAAGCGACCGGAGACGAGAAACCCACAGAGCCCGTCGCGCCTGTCAAGGTATCGCTGAGCCTGAAGGGCGCAAAAGCGCCCGAACCCGCATCTGTGGCCGAGCCCGCGCAGGCCGAAGGCACAGCCGTGCCGATCGAGACATTCTCATCCACAGCTCCTGCAGCCCATTCGACCAAACCCGAAAGCAGTCCGACCGAAGACGACGCACCGCCGTCCGAGCCGCCCATCGCGGGAGAAACAGAACCGGCCAAGCCGGCCAAAATGTCCCTCTCGCTCGCGGCGGCGAACAGGAAAACGGTGAACCCGCTGGCGAAGAAGAACCCGTTCGCCAAGAAAGCGCCAGTGGCGCGGGCAGAGCCGGAGAAGAAGATGAGTAATGCGGAACGGATCATGAAGGAGGAGATGGAGCGGACACGGCTGGCGGCAGAACGAGGGTATGGTGTCAAGAGGCAGAGGTTGAATTGAAGTCATTCCTCGCCGGGTCAGCATGGGACGTGAGATATTGGAAAGATTTTAGCGTAGGCGTCACTGGCGTTGAGACATGGGGGCAGCTCGTCATGACCTGGAGCGTGCTGTAATGAGAATGATACGAATGAATGATCTGGAATGGGTTCCATTGAAGACTCTGTTTTCATGATCGCTGCGGGATAGTGGTCTACACTCGAATATGTAAGAGCCTCAGTGCTGTGCTGTTTTCTCAGTTCTGATCCTTCATGCCTGCTCAACAGGCACTCGTTCTGCGGTAATCCCCAAGTCACGGGTATATCGATTCTACCGATGTAATGGAACGCGCAGCTGTTTTCTGTCGATTTTGATCTCATGCGCTGCTAGAGCGGGTTGTACTGTGGCGGACGATATGCCGCTGGTGGTGGTGGTGGTGAGGCTGCTCGTGTCACGGCGGGCGAAGCCCACGACACCGTACTGTTAGTCCGGCTGCTGGAGAATGTCGTCATTGGTGGAGCAGGTCTCGAGCTCTGGGAGAATGAAACAACAGACGTAATGCTCGCCGGCATGCGAGCTGTCGTGCTTGGGAAGGAGATGCTGGCAGCAATGGTCCATCCAGTTGCGGGGCCGACCACGGAGATGTCGTTGTAGAGTCCACATCGAGTGCGGAAGCCGAATTGAACACCACCGCATGAGCCTGTGCAAGATGCTGCACATGCTGCAAAGTCAGAGGCCGAAACGAAGCTGGAGTGGGCGGCATCGAAACGACTGTCGCACCCCACGGCGAAGTAGTTGCCGTTGGTGTCCGTGTAGACGTTATCATCATATTCGGGACAAGTGACGTTGGTGAGACTGGGACCGGTCGATGTAGCTGCTGCCGAAGAAGATGAAGTGGTGGCATTTCGCACTGGACCACCCGGATTATTGTCTAGAGGCATCGATGCCGCACTCGACGGGCTGCTCGATCCCATGGCATTGGATTTCGAAGAGTAGGGCTTTGGTAGAGCGGTGATGGTGTGTGACGTCGTTGAAGATGAGGTCTTTGTGGAGCGATGGGAAGAGGTAGCCTTCGCAGTCGAAGCAATACTCAGCGTGGCATCGCCCTCATCGTCGTCTCCATCATTGTCCGCCACCAAGAGCACGTAGGGTAAGTCGCTCTTCTCCACAGTCTTGTCAATGCCCTGCTGGCAGAGGTTGCATGCCTTGGTCTCGGGGTACCATATTGCCGCCAGACACGTCACGCTCTGATCGCAGCTCTCCGTGCAGAGGTCTTGACTGCCGGAGTCTCGGTGAACGGAAGTGCTCATACAAGTCGGCTCCAGGCCACAGAAGATGGTGTAGGAGGCATTGAGCTTGTCGATGTATGGGGCTCCATCACATGCAGGGCACGTAATGGCCTGTAGGTCGCAGGCTGGGTCGATAGGCAGGACAGAAAAGATTGGATCCGGTGGGACTGTCACTGATGAGACGGTGTTCGACGATTGAGCGGTTGTGCTGCTGATGCCACCTTGTGTCTCCGGATAGCCCGTGATGACCGGGAAGAAGGCGGTAAAGGAGTCGTCCGAAGTAGCTGATGGATTGGCCTTGGCAATTTGACAGTTGCGTTCCGCGTAGTAGGTGACGCCGGTGCAGAATGAGAAGTTGTCACATTGCAGGAGGCATTCTTCCGGCGAAAGCCACTCTTGGGGCGAGTAGCTCCCATTGGAGACGATCGACATATCACAGAGAACGCGATAGGCCTTGTCGTTGGAATCCACAGCCACCAGGCCGTCGCACCTCGGGCAGATGTCGGGCTCATCAAGACTACAAGCGCCGGTCAGAGCAGTGGAGGAGGGAGCGGCGGCTGCTGTCGTACTCGTCGACTGTGGTCCAGTCACGGTTTCGGTCAGACGAACACGTGAGGTTGAAGTCGCTCGCACGCTGGTGGATGAGGTGGTCGATGTTGCAATACGAGCCAGGTTGGTGAAGCCCGCGGAGGACTGCAGTCCTTGTTGTTCTCCCGCAGCGACCGTGCAGCTGCCATTGGCGGCGAAATTGACACCGATGCAGTTGTCGGCGTCGTCGCAGGCATCGAGACAGGCGGCCCAGGAAATGTCTCCGCCCACGTCTTGCTCCGTCTCGGATTCGATGAGCCAGTCGCAGGTAATGCTCCACTTCTCGCCCTTGTCGTCGGTGGCATTTTTGCCGTCACAGTCAGGGCAGAGGGGATTGCCATCGATCAAGGCGCAGGTGTCGGCGGAGGCCAGCCATGGCACGGCGGTGGCAACCAGCACGGCGGCGATGGAAGTGAAGGACTTCATGATGGTAACGAACGGACGCCGAATGGGCACAACGAGTGACAAGAAGAAGTAGTGAGGGTGTTGTTGCAGCCCGGCCGCCAATGGAGAAGAAGGAAGTCGTTGGCGTGCCTGCCCCAGTGGTCTTCCTGACGCATTCTCATGAAGTCACGTAAGGACGATGCAAGGTGCAAACGAAGGAGATGAGGGCTCACTTCACCCTCCATTCCGACTTACCAGCTGGGAGTACATGCTCTCCTGCAATTTGTCTTGGAGTCGCACGTTCGCGTGTGGGAGCGCGGTGCACGAAGCCGCCTGCGTGACACCAGAACAAACGGGAGGAATGCAGTCACTCGGACGGGCAGAAGTATGACTGTGTTTCCTCATCCTCTCACCGCACTGCGTCGTCTGCCCCCAGCGTCCGGTGAGGAATGCGAATGCGTCGTTCGCACCCGCCGCACGGAGGAGGGGGAGTCATCGTCGCCAGGATCACGAGGCAGGAACGACAATCACTAGGCAGGAACGATGATGGGTCGACGGAACGACACGTGTGGAGGTGTCTCGTATTTGAACGAGACGGGATCATTCACGTTTTCTCATGTCTGTTGGCGGAGCGGGCATCGGTCAGTGCGTCACCGATGCCGACAATGGAGCGGAGCCCTGGTGGCGGTGGCGGCGTGGGAGTTATGCATCGCGTCTGCGTACGACTGGACCCAAAGGCCAGTCGTAGACCCGGTGTGTGGGGTGGCGCCACAGCGCGCCGTCTCTGGCACCGGTCGTAGCCTCCATCTCTGGTCGCGTTCGTCGCATTCGGCCTATCGGCTCCCGTCATTGGCTGAGGTGGACATCGGCGCCGGCACCAGCCCCAGTTCAGTTCTGCATCGACGAGAAAACACCCTCCATCGGCTGCAAGCCGCCCGTCCACTGCTCGGAGTACGTAGTCTCCGTATATACACATCACTGATGATCATGCAATCACCCGATAAGTAGAGGCGTACACCGTCGCCCGGGCAAGTAGAGCCTCCCCTTCCATTCCATTCACTCTCCTCCCCGTGCGCAGCTTCATTTTCTTGAGACGGCCGTTGGACTACTCTCAAACCGAGCCGTCAAGAACTGCCCGATTTCTTCGGCCCACTAGCCCGCGAAGCCCTTCCGACACCTCGCCAAAAGAACCACCACGTCGCCGAGCGTTCTGGTCGACGTGCGGGACCAGGCCATCGGGCCTGAACAACACTCGCTCCCACTTCAATCGCCCATCATGGCTCTCGACGCCGAGAAGACGGTGAGCGACAGCTCCAGCAGCAACAACGTCGAATCGCGCCACGACATCGATCTCGCCGACCAGGAAAAGGCGCAGCTGGGACAAATCCCAGTCCCGACATTGTTACCCACCGAGCCAGCACCACCGATCCACAGACTAGATTCGACAGTCCCGAAGCAAGGGAATGACGAGAAAAAGCAAGACCCCTTCAGACACCTGCCCGAGCACGAGGCGGCCATCCTCAAGAGACAGCTGGAGATTCCTCTCGTCAAGGTCACGTATTTCCAATTGTTCCGATATGCCACCCACATGGACATCGTGATCATGGTCGTCAGTGCCATCTGTGCCATTGCCGCCGGTGCTGCGCTTCCACTGATGACCATCATCTTCGGGAATCTGGCCGGCACCTTTCAAGGCTTCTTCCTGGGCACCGTCACCGGATCCGACTTCTCCGGCGAGATCAGTCGTTTGACCTTGTACTTCGTCTATCTCGCCATTGGAGAGTTCGTCACGACCTACATCCAGACCGTCGGCTTCATCTACACAGGAGAACACATCGGCGGCAAAATACGACAGCAGTACCTGGCCAGCATTCTGAGGCAAAACATTGGTTATTTCGACAAGCTCGGCGCGGGAGAGATCACCACTCGCATCACCGCAGACACAAATTTGGTCCAGGATGGCATCTCGGAGAAGATCGGATTGACTCTGACGGCCATCGCGACCTTCGTCGCCGCATATGTCATTGGATACATCAAGTACTGGAAGCTCACTCTCATCCTCACATCCACCATCGTGGCCATCTTCCTGACCATGGGCGGACTGGGACAATTCATCGTGAAGTGGAACAAGGCCTCGCTTTCGTCCTACGCCGAAGGTGGCACCGTTGCCGAAGAAGTCATCAGCTCCATTCGCAATGCCATTGCCTTCGGCACTCAGGAGAAGTTGGCTTTGGAGTATGACAAGCACTTGGCCGTTGCCGAAAAGTCGGGCTTCAAGATGAAGGCCATTACTGGATCTATGATTGGCTTCCTGATGTGCTACGTCTATCTCACCTACTCTCTGGCCTTTTGGCTGGGCAGCCAGTATATCGTCAGTGGCGAGACCACTCTATCTGCAATTTTGACCATCATCTTATCCATCATGATTGGCGCTTTCGCCCTTGGCAACGTGGCGCCCAACATCCAGGCCTTCACCACCTCGATTGCGGCCGCCGCCAAGATCTACGGTACCATCGATCGGCAGTCACCACTCGATCCCACGTCGACAGCGGGCGAGACCATCAAACACTTGGAGGGAGTCGTCGAGCTCCGGAATGTGAAACACATCTATCCTTCGCGTCCGGAAGTTGTCGTCATGGAGGATGTGAGTCTCACAGTTCCGGCGAGCAAGACCACCGCACTCGTGGGCGCCTCGGGCTCCGGTAAGAGTACCATCGTGGGTCTGGTAGAGCGATTCTATGACCCAGTGGGAGGAGAAGTCCTGCTAGATGGTGTCAATGTGCAAAAGCTCAATCTCCGATGGCTGCGACAACAGATCAGCTTGGTATCACAAGAACCAACGCTGTTCGCCACAACGATCGCTGGCAACATTCGACACGGTCTCATCGGCACCGAGCACGAGCATCTTTCCGAAGAAGAAACCCGAGAGCTCGTCGAGACTGCCGCCAAGAAGTCGAATGCGCATGATTTCATCTGTGCCCTGCCTGAGGGCTACCAGACAAATGTGGGAGAACGTGGTTTCTTGCTGTCTGGTGGGCAAAAGCAGCGTATCGCGATTGCCAGAGCCATCGTGAGCGACCCGAAGATCCTGCTTCTCGACGAGGCGACATCGGCGCTGGACACGAAGAGTGAAGGTGTTGTGCAGGCGGCGCTAGACAAGGCGGCGCAAGGACGGACGACGATCGTCATTGCTCACCGTCTGAGCACTATTAAAGATGCTGACAATATTGTCGTCATGTCGCAGGGTCGCATTGTGGAGCAGGGCACACATAACGAACTTCTCGAAAAGAAGGCAGCCTACTACAACCTGGTGGAGGCTCAGAGAATTGCAGCTGAGAACAACCAGAACCGCGAAACCGATGAGGAAGTGGAAGAGGCCGAATCACCCACCCTGGATGAGAAGGATATGAATCTCAAGGCAGCCGAGCCGTCCTTCCTGGAAGATGCCAACGACCTTGAACTGGGGCGATCGCGATCTGGCTTGTCTGTTTCCAGCCAGGTACTCGCCAAGAGGAACCAGGATCATACCGTTCACTATCACCTGTGGACATTGATCAAGGTGGTAGGCTCCTTCAACAAGTCCGAGTGGCAACTCATGCTGCTCGGACTTTTTGCCTCTATCATCTGCGGTGCTGGTAACCCGGTCCAAGCCGTCTTCTTCGCCAAGTCCATCACGGCAATGTCGCTACCAGCTTCGCAACATGGCGAGCTGCGCTCGCAGGCGAACTTCTGGTCCTGGATGTACTTCATGCTCGCTCTTGTCCAGCTGCTGGCGCACTTGGTTCAGGGAATCGTCTTCGCTTGGTGTAGCGAGAAACTGGTGCACCGCGCGCGAGACAAGTCCTTCCGCTCCATGCTTCGGCAGGACATAGCGTTCTTCGATAAAGATGAGAATTCCGCGGGCGCTCTCACTTCCTTCTTGAGCACTGAAACGACCCACCTGGCCGGCATGTCTGGTGTCACTCTGGGAACGATCCTGCTCGTCACTACGACCTTGATCGTGGGATTTACCATTTCGCTGGCGATCGGCTGGAAGCTAGCACTCGTCTGTATCGCAACCGTACCTGTCGTGCTTGCATGTGGTTTCTTCCGATTCTGGATGCTGGCGCGTTTCCAAGCTCGCGCGAAGAAGGCGTACGAGAAGTCTGCTTCTTACGCATGCGAAGCCACCTCGGCCATTCGTACTGTCGCCTCCCTCACCCGAGAAGAGGACGTCTGGCAGCATTACCACGAGCAGATCGAGACGCAAGAAGCCGATTCCCTGCGCTCCGTCCTTGCATCGAGCGCACTGTACGCCAGCTCGCAGAGTTTGATGTTCTGTTGTATCGCCCTCGGATTCTGGTATGGCGGCACTCTCATTGGGAAGGGTGAGTACGGCATGTTCCAGTTCTTCCTGTGTTTCTCCGCCGTCATCTTCGGTGCGCAATCTGCAGGTACCATCTTCAGTTTCGCACCGGACATGGGCAAAGCCAAACACGCAGCGGCCGAGATGAAGACGTTGTTCGATCGCAAACCAGAGATCGACACCTGGAGCAGGGAGGGTGAGATTGTGCACCACACGGAAGGCGATATCGAGTTCCGTGACGTTCACTTCCGCTATCCAACTCGCCCGGAGCAGCCGGTGCTGCGTGGTCTGGATCTTCAAGTGCGCCCCGGTCAATACGTCGCGCTTGTCGGAGCGTCGGGCTGCGGGAAATCAACCACCATCGCAATGCTCGAGCGCTTCTACAACCCGCTGGTGGGCGGCATCTACGTGGATGGGAAGGAGATTTCCTCGCTGAATGTGAATTCTTATCGCAATCACTTGGCGCTCGTCTCCCAGGAGCCGACGCTGTACCAAGGCACGATCCGGGAGAACATCCTCCTCGGCGCGGACAAGAAACCGGAAGACGTGCCCGAAGAGTCCATCGTCCAAGCCTGCAAGGACGCCAACATCTACGACTTCATCATGTCCCTTCCCGACGGCTTCGAAACCGTCGTGGGCTCCAAAGGATCCATGTTGTCCGGAGGTCAGAAGCAGCGTGTCGCGATTGCTCGCGCCTTACTCCGTGATCCCAAGGTCCTGCTCCTCGACGAGGCCACGTCCGCGCTCGACTCGGAGTCCGAGAAAATCGTCCAGGCCGCTCTCGACAAAGCGGCCAAAGGCCGCACCACCATTGCCGTCGCGCACCGCTTGTCGACGATCCAGAAGGCAGATATGATCTACGTCTTCGACCAAGGCCGCATTGTGGAGAACGGGACACATAGCGAGCTCATTGCGAGGAGAGGTACATATTTCGAGCTCGTGAACTTGCAGAGTTTGGGCAAGACGCACTAGACTTTGTTATTGTTGTTGTTTTGATTTCGCACTCACGAGATGCAATGATATTTTTGTGTTTTGCAGCGAGGCGTTGGCGGGCATAGAAATGGCATTGTGGTACAGTCGCCGGCTGGCTTCGTGGATAGAAATCGCCGCCACTCTTCGGGATAGGGGCCTGCTCTGCACATGCGGCGGGCACGTACGATAGGAGTCTAGTGGTCGAAAGAGGTCGATTGGACTGCTGAGAGCATCCGAAGCATTGCCTGGCACGTCTTCCTGTCAGTGTTTGGCTTCCGTCGTGCCTCGTGTTGGATCTACACTTTCGACCACATAGAATATTTCAAAAAAAAAAAGTTTCTACTCAAAGCTGTCCAAATTTCCCATCCCCCTTGTTGTGCCCTTACCCCCGGAACTTCACAAGTGCAACAGTTATAAAAATGATTCCTCTGTATTTCACACGGCACGCATGCTATCAGCAATCCCCGAGAAACGGCGGAGTGTCTCGATGCCGACGGCGGCGGCGGCGGCGGCGGGATCATCATGGTTTTTTCGGGGCTGCTCGCTTCGTCGCGGCGTCGTGCGAAGTGCAGAATTTTTTGGGAGCGCGGTTGGGCGGTCACGAGGCGGGTTTGGCGGAGGCTGATGATGGTGGTGGGGGTTTGGACTGTGGGGTCAGGGGGTGAGAGAGGGGAACGGGTGAGAGGGGGAGGTTGTGGTGGTGGTGGTGGTGTGCTGGGATTCGCCGCTTGTGCTGCGGCTGTAGAGGCTTGAGAGGGATTCGTGGGATGGATTGGGGAGGAGGGTGAGGGTTGGGGAAGGGGGAACGATTCTGATGCTGTCGTCGTTACGGGAAGGTCGCTTGGGTGGGGAGATTGCTCGGTGGAGGGGGATTGAAGGATGGTGTTGCTTAGGGATGTATGCTGGCAATGGTGGTAGAGGTGAAGATGGCGGTGGTGGAAGGTTCAGGCTCGTGTGCGGTCGGATCGATGTCAGGGATGGTCGTGGTTGTATGAGCGATGTTGGTGCTGAGGACCTGGTAGTGTAGATACCGAGCCCGAAGGGATGGTTTGGCGGAGGAGGGGGCAAGTGTACTGCAGAGTCAACTTGCGGTCGGTGCGTGGTGTGTGAAGATATCGATGTCGATGAGCGGCGGTTGGAAGACGTCTTGGAGGATATTGCTTCATGCATGTCCTGCTTTTGCAGCAAAAATAGTGGTAAGAGCTTGTGTTCCTTGACAATGCCAAAGATGTGACACCTATAGGGCTCGTTGACTTTGTGCAGGAGTATGAACAAGATGCCAGATGCAACGCTATGAGTGTCAGAACATCTCATATCGATCGTGATCTCTGTTCACCTACAGTGCGATCAGGCTAGTCAGTATCGTAACACGGTTGATAATGCACGTAGCGCCTTTGTCGAGAGGTAGTATCTCGGAGCTGGATTCTCCTGTTGTCGAAGCACAAAGTGGTCTTCTTCCCGCAGTAAAGGTGATGGTCAAGCCACAAGCAACCATCCATATTGTCACCAGGATTCGGAGCGCATGTGTCGCCAAAGCTTGAAAGGTGTCCACTTTCTCGCTCTGTGCCATGTTCCTCGCTCTCACTCGCAGATGTGTCGTGGCGTTTTGCAAAGCCAGATAGAACCAGGACAGCGAACTCTGCCAGCAGGTGTTAGCCACGGATCCTAGCAGCATTTGAGTCTTATACACACCGCCACAAGGTACAGCACTACGGAAGGTATGTCGTTGACACACACCGCTTCCAGGATGAGGACGTATGCCGTGCTCGCTGCAACGTACAGCGACGTCCACAGCAGAATGTTTTGGCAGACGACTATCGATGCTCGTCCGACTTTGCTTGTTCGCGACCTCATCCGTCCAGATCTTCCCTTTCTCACGTCTTTACGAATGCCCATCTTGAAGCTTTCCCCCTCTCTTAAGCAACGAAAGCGGATTCGAGTAGTCCTCTCAGCGGTGCTGAGTATGGTAAGATTGCCCCTTCGACAGAGTCTTGCGTCGTTCAGGCTACCTGTTCAATAATGGCTCATGTATGCATGATCGGACAACGTGTGCGCAGCAGTGGAAGTCCTACTCGTGGGCTGGTACAGGCTCATTGCCGTTCCACGACCAGCCATCACGCCACGCTCAAGTCACGCTGATAGCGATAAGGCTTCAAGTGGTTGCATGAAGTTGCATTCCAGTGGGCGGTTTGAGGTAGTATGGAATGCACCTCAAGTACGACGTCGGCGGGAATACTCACTACGGCTGGGACGATGAACTTCTGCATTCGTTCCTGCGAACACGCTGTGTCAGCTATACTATAATTCACTCTTTGTCGTAAGATGTAATCGGGGCCGCATGCAATGGAGGATTCCCACTTCTGATCATGTGTAAGTCTTTCCCGCTCTGCATTTCGCAACGCCTGGTATACCAGTGGTTGGGACGGAAATAGCAGCTTCAGGTCTTTGCATTTTGAATCAAAGACACTGCGTGAGATCATGAAGAGCTCACTTCTGATCTCTGCTGATTTCTGCGTCAAAGCGTGCAGTCTCCCTCTCACTTCACCTCAAGGTCTTTCCGATAGCCTGGTCGAGAGCGCAACCATCTTCCGCTCAATCCCACCGGTCATGTAAGGCCGCACGACCAAACTACTACAGATTAGCTCGAATATCGCGATCAGAATGTATTCAACCCCACACTTCCGCAGCATCTCCCGCGTCGACTCTCGCCTTCTGCCATTCATATTTCTTGGCCGTCTTTGCGTTGCCTAGCTTGGCGATCTCCCTCAGGTACGGATTGGTCGCGGCCATTTTCGGAGGAACTCTCGCCATATAGTCTCCCGCAGCCTGAGCAGCCCAGCCTAGAACCTTTCGGGTCTGCTTCTTGCTGATGACACCTGAAGGTTGGGGACCTAGTCGTGAGGTCAGCCACAGAATCGAGGAAGATGAGGCGCGGAAGTGATACCAGAGCTTGGAGGGTTGGATGGAGCTTTCAATGAGGCGTCTGAAAATGTCTTTGAAGCCCTCCGTGCTGCTTCTTTCTTCTGGCGCCGCGGCTTGGTAGTGGGTCTAGACTGCTTGTACAACTCGAGGCACTGGGAGATATAGCCGCGCTCATCGTGCTCACAACCGTCACGTATACGGTCGTATTTCTTCTTGCAGCTGACGGAAGGACGAGTCCAGTTGAAGTCCTGTAGACATTCGGCTACCTCGTCCCAGAATCGGATTTCGTGTTGCAGCGCTTTTGGTGGGCCACTAGTCAGGTCGTGCACAATCGCCGCCATGACCGCCTCTTCATCCATTTCCCATGACACTCTCTGCGTAGCGGCCATGAGCGCTTGCATCCAACGGGGTGCCTGGACGAGACCGAAGTGGAGGAAGCTGGATATGTGGTCTTCTCCATATCGAACTTTTGACGCTAGTGCTTGCATGTGACAGGCTGTGACGCCTCAGGCAATCATTAAAATGGTCTCCATTCACTTAAGCTCTGGAGGTCTCGAGCCCTCCGGTTCGCGTCCTCATTCGAGTCCTCTCAGCCGGCAGTAATCTCTTCCAAAATTAGATTAGGACCTACACATTGCAACTTCTCCCCAGTGGTATGCCACCCATTAACACTCACTCAGTCCACCTGGTGATATGCTTCCTATGTGTTGCCGACTTCTGCCTTGCTTCAGCTTCGTAATTTCAGCAAGTTGGTCACATCGTCTTTGATTTGGTAACTACGAGCTAATGTCGTTGTTAGCATCCACATCAGCAGAGCAACGTAGCAGAAAGCTTCGAAGAGAATGCGCATCAGCGGTGCAGCTACCCATGCGGAGAACAGGATGGTGTGGAAATCGGTATCTGTACAGCTGTATCTGTCGCTGCACAATAACAATAAATTGACAGCGTGCTTTCATGAGACATTCCGACTTTTCCTGGCAGCAAGTCTTTTGCGACATCACAACTCTTACAACTTTGTCACCTTACTCATACATTATTGTAAACAATCACGACTCTTGAGCAAGGTGGCTTGGCAGATTGTAATCTGCATAGTCCATGTGCACGAAAGCGCGGTCGACAGTTGGTACACTCTCGATAACATATTGCAAGCTCTCGCCGAGATCGTGCGAATCTCGTAAGCTGATATCCTCGTCCAGAACGATATCGACTTCGACGTTGAGCTTGTCGCCGGAGTGATAGGCTTGCAGTCCTTGAATCTTCTTGATCGTCTTTGCGAACCGCATTGTCAGGTACAAGAGGATATTTCGTTCGTCGGCAGATGCCGAAGCGCCTGTGAGGTTCCGAATATGTTCGTTGGCAGTCCTGGCCCAGTTGACGATGACGTATAGTGACAGGCAAATACCACCGACAGGATCGAGCCACCATATCCTGGCATAGAAGCCTACCAGCGGGAAAATGATGGAGAAGATGTTGAAAACGACGTCAGTCATCGCGTCCTGGGCGAGAGCTTGCACAGAACTATTCTTGATGAGCCGACACCAGAACCAGCACGCTCCCTTGATGACCACAGTTGATGCCATGATGACTATGGCAGGTACTGTGAGTTGCACAATCTCGTGATCAGGGCTGCGCAGCTTTGAGACCGCCTCCCACCCCACCTGAATGAAAGCTGTGATCATGATAACGGAGAAAACCAGGACTCCAACTGGTTCGAGACGCCGACGACCGATAGGGTATGCGTACTGATCCGTGCGGGCGATAAGACGTGTGGTAATGCCGACAATTGCTGTACTGAGGAAGTCGAGCGCTGCATCGACCAAGGACGCGAGCACGGAAACCGAGGACGAAAGGACGACCACGACGATCTTCATGATCAGCAGTGCTGTATTCGCGATCAGGTTGACAATTATGGCGATCGTGACGATGCGCGATTGAGACGACGCTTCTTCTTCATATTCCAGATCCGGTGGCATGACGGTTCTGTTCTCAATGTCGCCGGCTGTCGACAATGGACTTAGAAGCGGCTCTTCTTCGCCATGTACATCGATCTTGTTCGGCTTCCTCACTGTATAGATGTCTTTCGGGGTCCTCTTTACTTTGGGAGCGGGCGGGTCCATTACCCCGTTGCCATTCGCATAGAATCCACCATCTGCATCTATACTGTCGAATGAACCATGTCTCTCTGGGTAGATGCGTTGTGGAGGCGAAATACTGCCCTCGTCCTCTTCTATTGTCTCCGGCATATTCTCTTGCCATTGTGTCTGATTGATGGCCGAAGTCTGCAACGGCGGTTGTTGGTATTCTTGGATCAAGTCATGCGGTAGGCTGCTGTCTAGGAGGCGATCGATGTAGAGGTAATGTTGTACAAGATAATTGATGCGCTCGTAGTATTTCCGCACCGGCTTCTTCTTGATTCGTTCCAGGTCATCCTCGGACTTCCAGTACTGTTCCCATTGATAACGCGGATTGTTGTACCCGATCAGTCGCTGACTTCGGACCTGAGGTGTATTGAGAATGCTCGCAGCGTAACTCTGTCGCCTGGTATGCTCATCACCGCCGCCCCATCCTGCGACGGACACCGGACGATGCGGAGGTATCTCGACATCTTTTGAGCTGGCACTGTCGCTCCGTTGTCGAAGGGCGGCCATTTCTGCAGCGCTCACACTATTCCGGCGCTGCCACGCAGGCCGCGTTCCAGCCAGATTCGTGGAGGAGCGCGCGGAGATGAGGGAGGCGAGGTGGTTCCCCCGGGTGCTGGCGAGAGGCGCATCTTCGGCGGCGGACAATGGGAGGAACTCTCGAAAGGTGGTGCTTCGGTAGCTGGATTGCTGGTTCGAGATGGTGCGCTCCATCATTTCCGGTCTCTATTTGTGCCGAGGCTGCATGCGGCGGATGGGGTGATCCGGCGCCTGCGACAGGTGCAACCAGGAACGAACGTCTGTCACGCCGCGAGCACAACGATCATTGGGCGCGGATGGCGGAAGGGAGAGGAGGCAGGGAGAGGGGGATGGAGGGACGGCGGAACGTAGGTCGGCGTAAGACATTGCTTTTCCCAACTGCTGCAGCCAAGCTGTCACCAAAAAAATGCTGCGCCTGTCATGTCCGCAAGCTTCCTCGGACATATTGCGTGCACACGTGCAGCCCCCGACCCACGAGCCCAGATCCGTATCGCGTGGTCTCCGCAAAAGCTAATCTGATCCCTGCTGCCACATGGTTAACTTCAGCCTGATCTTTGAGACATATGAGCTTACCAGACTGACGATCATCTCCATTGGCCAACACGCAGGTAACAGTGGAGAATCGTCCTGCAGCCTTATCTGGACTCCTCAATAGATGGCCTCAACAGCTCCTTTCAAACGTCTCATCCTCTGTGATACGAGAGTACTATCTTGGCTGTCGATTCATGCTACAGCTGGACAAGTTGACTGATTGAACTTCCGAGATCGCACTGACGGCTTGGTACATGTTGTACAGTGGTACGATGCGGCAAGGCTAAAGCGGTACCCCGAAAGGGACGATCCGCCACCTCTCATGGGTCCAAAGTATCACTCCCTTTCCTAGGCTAAGAGTACTCTTTCAGACCATGAGCTAGACGGGTACATACCAGATACCTGCCCTAATCAGTGCTTTCCGAGTGGATCTGACAGGTGCAGAGAATTTTGACCACATTGCTCATGCGGAAACAAGTCTCACCCTCATTGGCCTACCTCTTCGCTAAATGGTACTGTTTACCCCTGACTTTGGCTAGCGGCTTGACCTCAAGACATTCGGCGACCACGTCCTTCACTCATAGCATCATCCCGTCCGTGAGGGTGCTGCGAACGAAGGTGATATTCAGGTGAAAGCATCGATAGAGACGGAGCCCTTGAGTCGCATTGCAACCTGCAGCATCAGGACTTCAGCTTATGAACCTCCGATGCGGTCGACTAATTAGTGGGAGAGCTTTGAGCTGAGCCGAAATCAAGATTGGGAGAATCTGCCGCAAGCAGCCTGGAACAAAGTCCAGCTTCCTGATGAGTCAAGGTCAACACAAGGTTACCACCAGTCCTGGTCTGCTGTTTTCTGCAGCCCGAAGTGGCCGAACTTCTGGTTCCATGCAGATTGGCTCGGCGATGCATCAGAGGGACATTCAGTAGACATTCGAGGTAAAGAAGACGCCAGACTGGATCGTGGTCTTATTAGGAATCCAAGGCATATCCACCGTCGAATATAGCAGCTGAAATGCTGGAGTAAAAGAAGCCATTACGGCTAAGCTGATGCTTCCATGACAAGGGTGAAACTGTTGCATGGATGTGCCAAGCCATTGCAACATAGCAATAATGAGAGGACTAAGTTTTCTTCTGGCTTGGTGATCATCTGCGTGTTGATTTAGGTGTCCAGACTGGCCTCAGCAATGTGAAAGTCTTCACTTGCGTGGAGCATAGGCTTATTGGCGGAGAGTTCGCAGCACGACCGTTCTCGAAAGACTCCCACGTGCCACAGCTGTTTCATGGTCCGCCTGCTTTGAGCCGGGATCGTGGGACGGGCTCTTCAAGGCGTTGAGTGGCATCGCGCAGCATATTGAGGCTGGGAGGTGCACGGCGTGCGAGAAGCCGGCGAGATCTGCTCAGCCATCTTTACGACTACGCACGCTGTCTGCGCCATACATGGCTTTATTGGCTGGGTCGGGCCTGACAACTGCTCATGAACATCATCGAATTTTCAAACCGACACAGTCTAGGACAGTCGCGTCCTCGCTCTGCGATTATGACATTCCTGTATATGAACGAGCATTCTACGAGTGCATCATTAGTTCCAACGTCCGCCTTAAGACACTTCACCTTCCTATTCGTAACCTCCACAAATCTCTCACGCACTCAGCGAAGCTTTCCGCTGGAATGCTGATCCGGGAGGGTGACTGATTTCCGAAGCTCACGTGCGACTGATCAGAATCTACGAGAATAGTTCCCTCAATCGCTGCCCAAGGACAATGTCTTCTGAGCTGAGGAGTGTGGCATGTGGATTAAAAGCAACTGTCCTGAATGACTGTATCGACACTGAAGCTCCCAGTCACATGCGATGAATTTTGACAAAGATTGAACTTCCTGCTGCTCTCCGCTAGCAAAAATCACTCCTAAGCAGGGGTGATTGATTCCGCATCCTTTGCTTGTATGCCTCTTGAGATTCATTGAACCCTTGAATAGGTTTCCACAATTTGAGCACATGGTCATCTTTTCGCGCTCCACGTGCACCGCTCTCCGATGTCACTTAATTTGACCAAGGTCGTCGATTTCGCGTTTGCAATATGTAAAAGCTGTATCCGATGATGAAGCCGCACATGGAACCCATGAAAAGGATAGTTGTGGGCAATATTCCACAGCAGTCGCAATCATCGCGCAGCAGCAGCTGTTTGAGCGCCTTCATGCGAGTGGAATGATGGAGCGAGGCTCCAACAACCTCTGTTGATCTGAGGTCAGTCCTTCCGTGATTTTCCATTCGCGCGCACAGCCGACCCGTTGACCGTAGGCTCCTTCCCATTCGCGATTTGGTGCACTTTCATGTCCATACCCACCCGGAATTTCTTACCTCTCCACTCCACTCTTGTGCCTCCATAGAATGCCCAAAACCAGATGGGAAATGCCAAAATCTCTCTTCCGAGCCATGCAAGGAGCCATTCGCCAAATGTTCTCTTGCTTGACTCTCCATGCGGCCTTGCAAAGAAAGGTGTATCATCATCAAATTCGATCGAGGATCCAGAGTGGAGCTTTAGGTACAACGTCCTGTCTATGGCACACCAGATGAGAACGCTGATGAACCAGAACGAGACGAAAGCAGACCAGGTCTGAGGAAGGCCGAACGTCTCGCTAAAGAACGGTAGAGTCGTGACAGCAAAGGCTCCATATAACGAGCAGAGGAAGCTCTCTGTCCCAGGCTCCACTAATGTGGCCAGCGTGACCGTAAATTTGCGCACGCGAAGCCATCTCACCCGGCGACTCCAGTATTCACCAACACTCATGTTCGCCATTGGCTGAACTGCTAGGTCACCAAAGCAGCACACATGTTTACCCATCTGTTCTCCTTGACGTTCTTCAGGTACCTGCTCTTTCCAGAGCAAATCTCCGATCAGGTGGTCTTCGCAAATATTCTCGCTGAAGTAGTCGATGCCTTGATTATCGGTCAAGCTGTTAAGATGGCTGCGCCTGAACATCGTGCTCTTCCCGACAATGCAAGGCGCGATAAGCACGGTGTTGATCGCAGTATAGAACTTGGCGTGCGCAGATGACATGAAAGCTTCATCCAACCTCCCTCCACCAACAGTGAGAGCTGATCTGTCATCCGCATCCTGAAACGATGCGCTAGCAGAGCTTGTCGTTCGGATGTGTAAGCCGTTCGCGGCATCCGAACCAAGCAGGCTAGAAGCATCTCCAGCAGTCGCCGTTCCGACGATATCTACCGTCAGAGGCAATTGATGAACGAACTTGTTGCGTTTCTTTTCTCCTCTGCCCTCAAGCTTCGCCACCATGCGCCCACAAACACCCTTTGCTACCCAGACGTTACAGTCCACGATCCAGACAAAATCCCCAATTGCTTCGCGATATGCTCGGCTCATGTTACGAATTTTCGGGTTTGAACCGAGGTGATCCAAGTTCGCTTTAAGCACTTGATCTTCTTCCTCAAGGAGAAGTTGCCCATCGGCTTCCGGAAACTCTGCCAGCAGCTTCTTCACCACGGGCATAGATGCGTCATCTCTATCTGAGATACAGAACCGAACATGCAGCTTGTCCTTCGGGTAGTCCTGGTGGAATGTTGATGCCAGGCAGTCGTACAAACGTGGCTCAAGACCTTTGACAGGCCGAATGATGGTGACATGGGGAGCAATCGAAGGATCGAATACCGCTCTGGGCTTTGGCGTTGAGTAGTATCTCCACAGCTGTAGATACCCAATCGTACAAACCAGGGCAACCGCAGTGTACCAGATCAAGCATATTGTGGCTGCCACCAGTGTCACCGTAGAGTGGCCATGAACTTGAGAGGAGCTTGCTGTCTCCGAGACAGCATCCAACAGCGGCATACGCTGCTGACGAAAGGCGAATAGAACAAACTGGGCGATATGTGGAAGGGAGGGTAGTGTTTGGAACTTGGCGGACATCTCGGCAATTTTATCACGGCACGACTCACGAGTCAAGAGACCATCCCGCAAATCCCTGCACAGATCGACGGCAGATCTTGGTCGCCGATCCGATCCGAGCTTCCGACATTGGAAAGTCAAAGTAAACACGGACCTTCGCGTCAACACTCAACCCGCGTCGCAAATCCATTGCTAAGACAGCATTGCATTGAACGTCGTCGCACGGAATCTGACGGCGTGCAGAGCTGGGAGAAGCATTTGATCCTGCACGCGTGGACAAGATGCAGTCCAGCCCGCCAGTGCGCGCGTTTCTGCGACGCGACTCCCAGACAGAATCCGAGTACTCGCTCGATTTGAATGCCTTGGATCTCGAGAACGACGACACCGATACCAATATCCCCCAGCCGAACATTGAGCAGATTCTGTCAGAGGACATAGATGGGCCAAGCGATTTCACACAGAACATGGATATGTGGATGCGAGGTCAAAGCATCAAGAAGAAGGGCACGCTAAATGGCGACGGGATCGGGCAGGCGCAAACCACTCGAGACTTCCGGGAAGAGGCCATGCGATCAAGACATGAGGACTACGTGTCTGAGGACGATATAAAGCGAGACTTTCTTGACGTCCCTCACAACGACTCGCATCTCGAGGACGATCACACTGGGAGCCATCACACGCCTGAGAACAGTCCACCCAAGGTGTCGATATTAGGACAGGAGCCATTCAGTTCGGAATGGCAGACTGATGGCGAGGGTTCGACACCACAGCCTCCAGCGCATAGCCACTTCCTTCAGCCGACCGTCGAGGATTACTATAGCGAGCTCACCACCGCGCAGCAGACACCCGGTCGTTCGAGAGCTCGAACATATGGGACTATCAATACTAATTTGAAGCAGTCGTTGCAGCAAAAAGAGGAGGACCAATCGACGCCGGGTCGCGCCTCTAGTCCTACTCTGTCTCCTGTGCGGTCGCCCATCCTGCCGCGGAGCCCTACCCAAGGCACGCTCAAGCGGACTTCAACACAGAGTACGCAAGGCCGCGAAGGGGGCCACCCGTCTCGTCTGGAACTTGATGCAAAGTGCCATCAATTGGAGCACCTCAATGAAGCATTGGGTCATGCTTTAGAAGAGGAGCGTCGAATGCGCAAGCAGGAGCAACAGAAGCACGAGACCGGTGCGGCAGAGGCAGCACGTCGTGAGGAGGACTTGCTCGAGATGAAGGAAATGGCGAACCGACACAACGAGGAGTTCAGACGAGAGTTTGCCCAGCTGAAGGAGAAGTTCCTGGATCAGCAGAGGATTGCGGAGATGGCTCGCCAGAATACTCGCGGCGATGAGCAGACTCAAGCTGCAGAAGCCCAGCGTCTGCGTGAGGAGGCGGAGACACTGAAGATGGAGCACGGCTTGCAGGTTAGGGCACTGCAACGGGACCTGGAAGTGGCGAAGCGGAGCAAGGATGACGCAGAAGAAAGTGCCAGGATTCTACGTGAGGAAAACGCAGCGGAGCGAGAGCTGCACCAGGAAGAGATGGCCCGGTTGAGGACTGAGGTGATAGAAGCACGCGACAGTGAGACAGCGCTGTCCCAACTGGAGCGAGAATTGCGCGACGCTCGATCCGAGATCGAGCGTCTCAAATACGACAACACCGATGCTGTCGACCAGTTGAAGGCTGCATCAGAGGAATTGGACGCCGCAAAACGTGGACGTGACAACGAGCTAGAGCGTGCTGTAGCGGAACGCAGCCGGGCGGTGGAGCTCGCTGCCGGCTTTCAGAGACAGCTGCAGGAGCTTCGGCAGCAACTCCAGAACGAAAAAGCCAAACACGAATCAGATATGGCACGGTTGCGCAACTCGCACGAGCAGACCGGCCAGACTTCAACTCAGGAGCTCGACGTCATCCGTCTTGAACTCGAATCGAAGCAATCTGAGCTCAACACAGCTGTGCTTGAGCGTGACGAAGCGAAAGACTCCCTGCGAACCATGACTGAGCAAAGCTCAGCTCTCAAGCAGAAGCTCTCCGACCAAGAGTCCCTCAACTCCGCTCTCGACTTCCGCGTGACGGAAGCGATTAGGAAGCGTGAGAAGCATTGGAAAGATCAGCTCGATGAGGCGACCCGAGAGCGTGAGCTCATGGCCAAGACATTGTTGCATCAGTGGGGAAAGGAAGAGGTTGGCGTCGACAGCCCGCAAAGATACGCATACAAATACGCCTCAAGGTCCAGGACCAGAACCACAAGCCCGGGAAAAGAGAATAGAAATCCCAGCAGTCCGAGGAAGGTTTCGAAGGCTATAGCTACCTCTCAGTGATCGTAGCAACCATTACGCATTAATGAATGAAACGTGAGATCGCACAGCATGGTTAGCATAGTTACGCGTAGCGTATCGTTTCAGCTTTCGGCAATGGACTTATGATCAACCATGTCATGTCGGGTATCATACATCCTTTCCCCATCCCATCGTTGATGCATATGGTATTATAACAAACCCTTCCTCGCCAACTCAATCTTCCTCAAAGCCTCCCCTTCTTTAAATCCTCCTTTACTCACACAGGCCATACTCCCTTCTCCAAACTCAACCTTGTCCTCCTGTGCGGGGAACGGACACGGACAGTGGTGTGGGAAGTGTACGCATGAGAGCGTGCCGGGACAGAGGTATTTGTCGCACCGGGCTGTACTCTGGTCAGCGGACGAAGCTGAAAAAAGCTATACGCCGAAGCGAAGAGAGTTGTGAGCTCGCTTACCTGCTTCGTAATTCTGCTGATACCAATCGGAGTCGCTGGGAACGTTTTGTGGCTCTTGGTATTGCTGTTGTTGATTGAACATGTTGCCGAAGTTGAAGAATTGGGCATTGCCGAAGCCCACGAGGGTGAAGAGGAGGAGGACAAGGTCGAGGATTTCCATTTTGTGGTTGCGTTGCGTCCAAAACTGGTGGTGGAGTTGTGGCTGTCTGGATCACTGGGTAATGATTGAAAGCTGTCGTCTGAGGTATGTGTACGCGCCAGCATGTGACTGCGTTTATGTGAGAACGGACTTGGCATTGCCGCGGGAATCATTTTCTGGAGAGAGCTTCAGACTTCCGCCATATCTTTTGCGACCAGACGGAAAGACGACCTCACGCCTAACGAGAATACGGACAACGCTCATACCGCAAAGCAACTTATCACTATCCACCATGCATCTGATGTACACTCTCGACGAGCAAGGCAAGCGCCTGTACACCCTCAAAAAAGTCAACGAAGCCGGCGAGGTCACGAAGTCTGCACATCCGGCCAGATTTTCGCCTGATGATAAGTACTCGAGGTACGAGGAAAATATGCGGTCATGGGAGGAGATGAGAGGCTGATCATTGTGTAGACACCGAGTCACGCTGAAGAAGAGATATGGCCTGCTTTTGACGCAGCAGAGTGGGTCAAGCAATACGATGTGGATTTGAGGTCTATGCTGACGATATTGCAGAGGATAAGAAGGTTTTGGGACAGTAGATGAGGCAGTCTGTGGTGCAGTGAGGGATTAGCGAGGAGTTTGGCGCAACTAAGGGATCTCGGAAAAGCACGACTTCGAAAGGGGATACTGTACGTCGGACGAATATACCATCCACTGAAAGCAGCTCTTCTGCAAGACTTGCATTCAGGTGGTCCAAGTCGGGTTTCTTCCCTCTCTTGATCTTGCACTCGATCTTTACTGACATAATCTGCACTTCCTATCATGTTCCGACCGACTGACAGCGCTCAACGGCGCTTTACGACAGCTTCCCTTCGTTGGCTAGATTGCCTCCCTTCCGTATCAAGCATCATTTTCCGTCTCTAATGCCTTGTTAGACACTGAACCATGACTTCGACAAAAATTCCTTCTTATCAGTCTCACCGAAACAACTCACGAGCTCCATCCCAACCAACCCAATGTTCCTCCGCTTTCCCCTTCTCATTGATGAACCACGCATTGAAATATAAGCAAGCACGACCGATGGGAGAGTGCCTCAAGGCGGTCTACCAAGACTGGACCGCATGGAGTCTGTCAGCGTTGGTTTTGGTATAATGTTCTGGGACTTGACGCTCCAAGCGAAACTGCCTCAACACCAGGCGATGTTCTGCTGGTAGGTGAAATGACCAATTCCACGTTCAATCCAGGCGCTCGCATAAATGATCCTCTTTCGTTACCAGGAAGATGCTGTCGATATAATAGACTTGGGCGAAGGCTATGCGGGTGGCGCGATTGATTCGAAGTTGCCATGGGGGCTTGTAAGCTGGAGTAATGGTAATGATCCTCGAATCAAAGGAGATGGTGGATTCGAGTATCATGTCCTGCAACTCTTGCGGCAGAGTTTGGACGCGATCTTTGAGCGTGACGTTGTTTGCGGTATTGCCCGCCATATTAGAATCTGGTGTTGGCAAGGTTATGGTGAGTTGGGTAAAGCAAGATGATATCGGAACTGGCGATTCCTGTGCTGATGAAAGTTCTTGCGGTCGAGACGGCTGAGACACTTGACTGAGATAATGTCTCATGAAATATGACTCGGTTACTCCAGGTGCTCAAGCCTACTTCAGTTCACAAATGACCCGATGCAAAGGAAAAATTCATGATCATCTGAGCAACAGCACTGCCAATTCTCCAGATAGTTGCCATCTACAGTAACGAAGAGCTAAGACTGATCAAGTAGTGAAATGGTGTGAATCTATGGTACTAACCATTAGCAAAAGCACATGTGCAAATGCCATTCTTGCCTCGTTTCTCGTCCTGCTATTCTGGAGTGCACCCACGTACTCTTCAGGGGCAAAGTAGATCCACAACAATGGCTTCACTCTTCTGAGAACGGTCCCTTTTCAGTCATCTCTTCATGTGCTTTCTCCATGGTATGCCTTGGCGACTTTCTCGCGGGTGTCGCGCTTGACTGTGAGTTGCCAAGGAGTTTGATGGGAAGCTGTGATATGTACGACACTGCGCTCAGCGGCGAGTCTACCGTCCAAGATAACGCTTGGAGTTCTTGGGCTACTGACTGAACTCGAGCCTTCGGTCCAACGTCAGAGGCATCTAAAGGGTCGCTGCAATCCATGGAAGAGTGCAAACGAGGCGACACTTCGCGTTCCTCGTAGAGCCGAGATGGTGTGGATGAGGAATGGAGGCTTGCTTAATCAATGTCGAAATGTGTTTCACATAGGGGCTGTACTTCCACAGGCCGGTGGGATTACAGTCGTTAGTTGCGACAAAGTAGGATGTGGCATTGCTGGCCAATTTTCACCCGCCCACTGCACTCCAGCGGCTCTTTGGAGGAGGCAATATATGGAAGACCAATGCTCAAAAATGCCTTCTGCCCACAATATGCCAACTGTCCGTCCTTTCGTCCTGTCGTGTAGACCTCTTAAGTACAACCTTGTCCAGAGGTGGCCATGATGGCCGTCAATGCCGTCCAGAACGCCGTCGCTATGCCAAACCAAGTCTTAGACAAAGCCTCATGCCAACAAAGGTGGGTTAACGCCTTCCCCCAGCTGCTCCGCCACCACCGCCCATGCCCATCATCTGCATCATCTTGTTCATATCCATTCCTCCAAGATTAGGCATACCGCCACCACCTGCCCCACCCATCATCTTCATAATCGCGTTCATATCCATACCTCCCATGCCACCAGCTCCGCCACCCATGCTCTGTAGTCGCTTCTGCATGGCAGCCATCTGCTGCTGCTTGTTGCCAGAGCCCATCATCTGCTGAGCCTTTTGCATATTGCCCATGTTGCCCTTCATTTTCTTCGCCATGCCCGCCATCATGCGCTGCTGAGTAAGAAGCTCCTCCACTTCTCTCACGGAAGTTCCAGAACCACGCGCTACTCTGGTTATTCGTGTTGGCTGCTCAACGAACATTTTACCATCCGAATCGAGCTCCTTCGCAGTCATGGAGTCGCAGATATAGATCATCCGCTTCAGCTTCATGCCGCCTTCTTCATCGTCCATTTGACCCATCATATTGCTCAGACCTGGAATCATACCAGCCATTTTGGAAAGAGGTCCCATCTTCATGATATTTTGTAGTTGATCTCGAAGGTCGCGGACCGAGAACTTTCCCTCCGTAATGTTCTTCATAGTCTCCTTCTGATCCAGCTTCAGGCTCTGCACATGCTCCACAAGGCCTTGCATGTCTCCCATACCAAGTAGTTTCGAGACGAATGACTGCGGATTGAACTTTTCCAGATCTAGTAGATGCTCTCCTGTTCCGATGAAAACAATAGGCGTATGTGTTGCAGCGACTGCAGAGATTGCACCTCCTCCTGCTGCGGCACCATCGGTCTTGGTAATAATGATAGCTCCAAAATCTGCTGCTTCCTTGAACTGCCTGGCTTGCGACTCGGCTGCCTGACCAATCGAGGCATCCAAAACCATAATAGTCTGGTGTGGCGACACTGCCTCCTGAATCTCGACCATTTCTTGAAACAGAGCAGTTTCTTGATGGTGACGACCTGAAGTATCTACAATGATGATTTCAAACTTTTCCTTCTTGAATTTCTCTACTCCGTCTCGTGCCACCACTACAGGATCCGTCTGTGTCAGAGAGCCGTAATATGGGATCTTGGCCTTGGTCGCATTCTGCTTAAGCTGGTCAAAAGCTCCTGCTCTGAAGGTATCCGCGCAGACCAAGCAAGTTTTGAAGCCTCGAGCTTGATACCATCTTGCAAGTTTCGTACATGTTGTTGTCTTTCCAGCTCCCTGCAAACCAACAAACATGATGACATTGCTCTTGCCCTTCTTCGGCTGGTATGGGTTTTGGTGCGGATTCACGATGTCCACTAGCGCATCGAAGACGGCCTTCTGTATTATACGCTTCTTGTTCGCATGTGGTGGTAGTTCGCTGAACTTTACTGACTTCTTGATGGAGCTCCTCAGCTCGCCTACTAGTGCGATTCTGACGTCTGCTTCCACAAGTGCATTGCAAATCTCCTTGACCATTCCATCAAAGGCTTTCTCGTCTAGAGTCTGCGATCGGGTGAGGTCGTTGACAGCGGCGTTGATGCGCCGGCCTAAGTCCTGCAACACCATGGTCGCTGAAGTTTAGGTGTTATCTTCTTGGTCGATACAGCGAGCGCTCGCTCTTGTCGTTGCTGTATAGATGTGGTAGAAGGCCACTTGGAGGTCGAGGTGATGATGTGGGGTGGTTCGGCGGAGAGGCTTGGCATCTCCATGTGCAGGAAAAAGTTCGAGACCTTCACTGAACAATCCAACAACACCATTCCCTTGGCCCGCGTACAATGGCGGCAGTTGCACAGAAACGACGTCGCATAGAAGACGAGGTGCGGCCGAAGAAGAAAAAGTTCGTCAAGAAACAGAAGACATATCACAGCTCCTCGGAAGACGAAGAAGGTGGCTCCATACAACAGGCCTCTGATGCGCCTAGGCCGAGATATGTGTTGAAGGCGAAGGAGACTGCGAAAAAGCCAGAGATTGGCTCAACAACTTCGAAGCCAAAGTCGATACTCAAACGAGCAGTATCGGCGCGGAAACCACCTTCTGAACCTTCAGATTCCGGCGAGGAGAGTAAGGATGTGGAGGATAAAGAGGGCGGTGGAGGCGTGGACGTTCTAGAGAAGAATACGGCACAGAACGCTTTGCGAGACGAAGACTCAGAGGGCGAAGATGAAGATGGTGTGCCAGAAAACGACGAACCAGATCTCGAAGATGCTTCATCCGCAACAGGCTCACAATCCGATGGCGATGCCTCCATAACCTCGTCTCAAGCTCGTGCGAAGAAAAAGCGGAATGATCCAGACTCAATGGCAACAAGCATGCTGAAGATCCTCGACACAAAGCTCACAGCTTCGAAACGCTCCAACCCTTTGCTCAGCCGAAGTAAAATACCAGCCGAGGCGGACAAGCAGATTGCAGATACGAAGCTTGAATCTAAAGCTCGCGCACAAATTCGGGCAGAGAAAAAGGCGATTGCAGAGAGGGGCCATGTTGCGGATGTTCTAGGACTAGAGACCCCAAATGTGGATACCGGAGCCATTCTGGAAGAGGAGAAGAGGTTGAAGAAGACAGCGCAGCGAGGTGTGGTGAAGCTTTTCAATGCCGTCAGAGCAGCTCAGGTAAAGGCTGAAGATGCCAGGGCTGAGGCGAGGAAGGAAGGAGTGGTTGGCATGAAGAAGAGGGAAGAGAGGGTAACTGAAATGAGCAAGCAAGGATTCCTGGATTTGATCTCAAAGGGAGGGAAGACTGTGGAGGCCTGAAAGTTAGCGATGTCATGATCGCTGCTACCGAAGTATGGTTCCTCGTAAGATGGCCAAACAGAAGACCGAATAGGTTTCCCGTCAGAACAACAGCCAGAGCGATACTAAGATGGAATATCACGAAGAACGGTCTTCGTCTTTATCCCTACCATCTCATGCACCCCAGTTCTAGGTCTCTTCTCCACTGTTCCAACAGGGCTTCGATGCCACGAACTGCATGATGTATCGAACGTCGGTGATCACGGAGCGAGTTCACTGTGGCGCCCCTCTTTGATACCCTATGCATGAAGTGTACAGGGCTCTGCGCTATGTCTCGCGGCTGTGGCATTGAAGACGCTGTCCGCGTTCATCTCGATCGCACACCTTTTGCTGAATCTTGGAGAATAGAAGAGTTGGATCTGGCTCTACGATTCACTTTCAGTCTCAACTACATCAATTGTAGTGATTGCACTGGTATCATTGTCTGGTGCCAACATCGCGTCCAGCACCTGATTCAAGAGAGTCTCCCATCAGTATACTGCAATTGGGCAAAGTGGACGATGCACGCAGATTGCGGCAGTCCGGCCGCGTTCATTCGCTTTTCTGCCGCGGTAAAAGCCACTAGAGCCGAGACATGCTTCCGTGGATCAAGGACTGTGCAACAGGATACTTTGGGGAAAGACGAGTACATGTCAATGACTTGTTCATTCAAATCACTGAACAGAATGAAAAGCTGGTACTGCCAGAGGATTGCTCTATAAAACAGCTTGGATCTCCACTGCAATAAGCAAACCGGGTTTACCTGCAATCATTCAAGTTTGATATTCTCCGGAACCAGGGAAACATTTTTAGTCGCTCTCTAGGTCGAAGCATCGGCGAGCACCGCAGTTTACATTCGAAAAGGGCAATGGAAACACTAAATTGAAGCGATCATTTTTGAGTCACAGGGCTGGCACTCCCAGAATTTGTGAAAGCCAAACTTCTTCTCGGGTGGTTTGGAGCAGATTGACCCGCGTGATTTTGTCATCCTCGTTTGAGAGCGACAGCAGCGGACGAGGAACACCAAGGCATAATGACATGGCATTGAACACGATGGCAATGATTTCTATGACCCCGAAGAGGTTGCACCCTCCCGTCTTTGCTCATTGCTCTTGCAATGATGACCAATGGCCCAGCCTTTGCCTGCACGGTAGTACGATACCTCTGCCAGCCGAACTCTACACGAGCAACCAGATGGGCATTTATCCATGACAACCCTCCGTCAATGCTGACATCCACTTGGCAGATGCTGTCCGGAGCCCATGCCCATCCCTCTATAAATATGGAGGGCCCAATCAGTTCCTCATCGGGTACTGGCCTAGTGATCATCGAGTTCGGCTCTACTTGCCATACCGGTACCATATCACCGCTCTGAGGATCTGGCACGTTGTAGAAACGAGTGGTGTAAGGTCCAGGCGCTCTACTATCTTGAAGCTCGAGTTTGCAAAGCCATTTGGTCGAGTTCGTTCCAAACCAACCTGGCACCACAAGCCTTACTGGCCCTCCACGGTTCTTGCTCAGAGGCTGGCCGTTCAAGGCATATGCCACGAGCACTTCATCGCACATGGCCTTTTCGAAGGGCAAATCCTTCTGATATCTGTCGGCTGTAACGCCTGCAAACTCACCTCGGTCTAAGCCTTCGGACCATAGAAATTTGGCTTCTGGCAGAGGCTGTGCACGGTGCAGTATATCTCTCAGGCGCACCCCGGTCCACCGCACATTGCCTACCCGCCACAATGCATGTGTCGCTGGCTTGAGTGGACTTCCGAAGCACTCGTGGAATGATGTGATGCTCTGCTCTGGAAATTGTCTGCGCAGACTCTCAAAGTCCAGAGTGAAAGGGCTTTCGACCATTCCAGTAATACGGAGTCTCCAGCGTTGGGTATCGACCACGGCTGCTCCCATGTGCAATGTTTGAAACAGCTGGTCATCGGGCGTAATATAAGAATCTAGCTCGTGTGGTTTCGGAGGATGTCGGATGGTGAATCCAGTGGGATCAAGCTTGATGAACGCATTCCGCTCATTGTCGTCTGTCGGCGGATTGTCAAAGCCGTCTACTTTTGGAATGGTTGTCATTGTGGTGTTAGTTCCGGTTCAGTACCGGCCGTCATTGATGTTGTCAATATATACTGACAGGGTCCTTCGATGAGTGTGTTCCATGCTTCCCAGAACCAGTGTGCTATCGGGTGTACGGATGATGATATCCAACATGAAGTGGGAAGCTGTCGGTAAGCGGCCGACTCGGTCACTAGAGCCGCTTTTGCCAAGCCTTGCTGCCCCAACTTCATGTTCGAACCTGGTCATGATGAAGAGAAGTGGCTACATGGAGGCTTTAATTTTAGCCGGCATCCGCATACATGAGGTCAAACTGTCAGGTGTCGCTGAGACAGATGCAGCTTTGGCGCAGAGTATCTGCATTTTCGCTTTGCACCTTGTGGAACTATGCCTACGCTCACCACTTTGACAGCGTCGCTCCGAAGCTTTATATCTTCATTGAAAAGACCACTTGCAATACGTTGCTTGACCCTGCCCGCGTCATGCGGCAGAGATGTTGGCCACAGAAAGTCCTTCGCTTTGGGAGGATAGTCTGTTCCACTTCAGATCTTTCTTCTGCTCCGATGTCCATATCTGTCTCCCCTTGGCAGGTGGTCTCCATACAGCCCAAATAGCTCAGAGCACGTTCCGACAGATGGCCACACCATGGGGCGCTAAGTAAGTGAGCATCAGTCCGAGCCACGGCCCGTAAGAAGCCAGATGAATGGCTTCAGCTGTTGAAGCTTGGCCTCACACTGGGCATGCCTAGCGGCCGGTTTGGATGCCGCAAGAATATACTCTCTGGCTAGAAAACCCAAGCAACAGGCCTGAGAGCTCCGTTGAAGTGTTTCGATCTAACGTAGTGTGCCTCTAGGTCCACGAGCATATAGAAGAGTAGTGAACAGCTTCGAGACTGAAGATCCATCGAAAGCGATGATGATCGAGTCGATTACGCGAAATGAGCTAGCCAGCTAATTGAGGATGCACAATAGAGTCATTTCTTAGATGTCTGAGCCTTTAATTTCGTCAGGTACCTTGCTAGAATTTGTACTGTCAGCTGCTTGTCCCTCTGTGAATTTTACAGGGTGACGGCGGCTGCGATCGACTTTCACATCGAAGATATCCAGGCGCTGGTAGCCGCCAACGACGTCATGGTACTGCTTCCCTTCAATACAGTCTTCGACGTTCATGTCGGCATACAGAACGCCCTCTTCGTTCTGCAGATAGTCTCTCTGATGGGTCTCGCCGGTGCTGGCGTCGATAGTGTAAGCAGAGATTGTTGCTCCGGTCGGGTCCAAGAACATCGTGGCAGCTTTCTGCGATGCTTGCAGTGTCTCTATCACACCCTCAGTGTCACTTGCACCGTCTTGAATGACCTCAAATGCGGCATCATCGATGAATCCAGAGCTCACGATACCGAAGCACTTGGCTTCAAAGCAATGGGCTGCAGCTCTGGTCTTATTCGCAGCTACATTATCGTAATTGCGATGTTCGGATGCCGTTTTGGAAGACAATTTCCGCGTCGGCCAGATAGCCGGCCAGCTGGAGACATGAATCTGCTCGCCTTGGGCCATGAGTGAGTAGCGTGCTAGCGGATTCGTGTTCTCGCCACAAATGAGATTTCCAAGCTTTCCAAATGGCGTATCTACCACTGCAAGGCCGTGACCGTCCCCAGGGCTCCATGTCAGCTTTTCGAAGAAAGTAGCAACCAGCTTCCGATGGTGGTTTAGCACATTACCGTCAGGGCCGATGATGAGATTGGAATTCCAGAGCGTAGCCGAGCTAAAGCGTGCCTTTTCGGAGATACCCAGACTAATGAAGACACCGTTTTGTTTGGCGGTTGAGCGGATGGCGTTGATCTCCTCGCCATCGGCGTAAACAGACTCTTTCACCATCCGCTTGAACAGGTCATGGTTTTCGGTGGGCGAACGGACCGCACTCCACACAGGAAATGCAGGTATGTAAGTCTCAGGGAAGACGACCAGATCTGCTTTGTTGGAAGCTGCTTGTTTGATCAAGGAGATGCATTTGTCTGTCGTCGCTCTGGCTGAAAGGAAGACCGGCGACACATGACAGGCTGCTGCCCGGAATGCCCTCAAGGTGGAAGAAGACATGGCTCCAAGGATATCTCTGCAGTTGAAAATGCTGCATTGTGCTAACAAATGTTAAGAGAAGTGATGTTGACAGGACGGAGCAACGGCAGAGGGATTGGCTCGGCTGCTGACACAGCACTGCCAAGCCATCGGCAATGACCACCCTCGGACGTTGCCCCCTGGCCCTCCACTACTACCTTGCTACTGCTTCGCAATCGTTAGACATCAAGATCGTCGTCGTAAGATGCGGTAACACAATCCGCCTTCTGCCGACCCAATAACTTCTCATTCTCCCAAATCTCACCAATCTCCTCCCCACCAAAACTTAGTATCGTTGACGTATACGAATGACCTTGCCAACCACAGAATCCCCTCAGTATCTATTCCAACTACATGAAGCAATCTCGGCTGACCACAAAGACCCTCGAGTGGAGGCGGCCAGAAAGATGGCAGGTTGAAATATGCGTAATGACATTTATCCCGGTAGGTTTTGCGTGAACAGCCATTGTAAAGCATGACGATGAAGTTTCCTGGAATGACTTTGGTGTGTAGGCTCGCAGGCGGACATAGTCATAGGGGCGGAGCAAAGCCGGAAGAGGGGAGCGGCGTCGCGTAGGCGGCGTGGGAGGAGGGAAAAGACTGCCTATATGGGACATGCTGGTGATTCCAGCAAAAGGAGTAAGGTGATTATGGTCATTGTATTGCGCAGTGAATGCGTAAGTGACATGGCCAATGAGAGGATCGGACGTTTGCTAGGCCCGGTAAATGATGGTTTAGTAGTCATTGGGCTTGGTCTTGAAGGGTGGAGGAACCACCACTGGTTGTTGGAACAATCTCCAGTATTGGCACTCCCACTCGACCATTTGTTTCTCCCGACCGAAATGAGCTGATCGATCATCGGAGTCTGGCGAGGTTAACGACAGCTACAAAACTCAACTTGTCTAAATCATTCGTGTCCTCGATGTTGGGCGGTTTAGTGCGATTGTTCTTGTAGAGATCGTACACGCTATCGTCGGACTTTACAGTGTCCAGGATGGTTCTGCCCGAGCGCAAGCAGTATTCGCCCGTGTTATCGAGTGTGCAGTACTGCAATAGCACTAAGGCAGGAAGCAGTAGGGTGAATGTGGGGAAGGTTGCTTTGATCTCTCGCAGACATCCCATGTTGGATGCTTTCGCTTTCGCTTTCAGCTCTTGCCATCCAGGCTTGTCACAGTCAATAGCTGGCTCTCGAATTGTCACTGGCATTGCAACCGATTCTCGGAAAGAAAAGAACGAGGCTGAGTTGTTGGATCGGCGAGCGGAAAGTTTTCGCTTTCGCTACAAGGGCGACACTATCTTGTGCTTTCCTTCTCGTCGCCCGTGGTGGATGCTTCTGTGTTTTGGTTATGCCACTTGTACCTAATACACTCGGCTGGCCTCCTCATTATGCCTGGCCGAGAAGAAAGAAGACTGCTCCTATCACCCCGGATCGATCTGCTGTTCCCCGTGGGGCACCCTGCGCAACGTCTCTCTGAGTGGCTATCGGACATCTGCCGGGACATGTAAAAAGCCTACCAAGGCAGCGAAGAGCATCTTCTTGCGATGACGCAAGCGTGACCTGATGCTGGGCTTGCGAAGATTTCCAGTGGCAGCGACCGTTGTCTTTGGAATTGAATGGAAGATCTCTTCATGGCCATACCCGGCCCTCCTGTCTCACGTCAATGTGATATGCATGTGGTCGTTTGATCCAAAGTTCTTCTGACAACTCGGGCACTTCCGGTTGCGATTTGAAATCAAGTCCTTGATGCACGCGTCGCAGAATACGTGGCCACATAGCTTTAGCACAGTGTTCCGGAGATGGTTGTTACACACTGGACAAATCGCAACTCGTCGCCAGTCATCCGCGCTTGTCTGCGACAGAGCGGTCTTACTCTTCTTGAGTGTGTCGTACTGCTTTTTCGCATCGTCCAGTCGACCCTTGCATTTGGCAAGATCCTCTTCAGCTTGACGCTTCGCTTTTGCCGTGGCCAGATGCTCCTTGTCTTTGGCACTGACTATCGCTTTGAGCTCCTCCACGCTCTTCTTGAGCCCTTCTGCCAACATTGTGGTTTCCTTGACCTTTTGCTCATTAGATCTGTGTTGCTGCTCAATCTTGGCCAGAGATTCTTTGGCGTCTGCAAGTTGGCGTTCATGGTTTGCGCAGAGTTCCTTCGTCTTCGCCTCCGCGTCCTTCAGCTGAGTGACAATCTCGCTAGAGCGGGCGTTCTGCGACTTGAGTGTTCGAAGTTCGGCCTCGCGCATGTCTTTCGCTTTCATGGCAGCAAAGTACTTCTGATCGGCTTTGGCCTTCTCAGCATTGAGTCGACTGATGGTCTCCTCCCAGCCAGAAATTTCCTCGATTTTCTTGGATGCAAGAGCTTGAGTCTTCTTCCAAGCTGCTTCCATCGACGGCAGTTCGTTACTGAGAAGTGAGTATTGGTTTTCTAGGACCCGCAATTTTGCCTTCAATGCATCAGAGTCGAGTTCATCCAAATCCATCGAAGCAGCATCGGCTTCCCCAAGTTGCAGTTCTAATCGTTGAACCTGCGACTCCAGCGCTGCTATCCTCATTTCCCTGGCTTCCGCTAATTCTCTAGCTTGCGCGTTAGAAACGCGAGAGTTTTCCTCGCTCGACTTCAGTATTGCAAGGTCAGACTGTAGCTGGTCTCGGGTGTGTCGAATGCGTGCCAAATCAGTTTCTGCTCGCGCATTTGCTGACTCAGTTTCGCTGGTCTGTTGACGACTCTCCTCGTCCACTAGTGATCGATAGGACGTTCTCTCTGCCGCAAATTTCTGGGATTCTTCGCGGAGGTGCGCGTTAGTTGCTTCCAAATCGTTCACACGTTTGATCACATCTTCATGCTGTGACTTCAATGTCTTGAAAAGAGATGTTTCCGCATAGTCTTCGTCCGAAAGGCTCGCAAGTTTGGTCCTGGCAGCACTCAGCTCATTGGTCAACCTCTCGTTCTCAGCCTCAATTTCCTCAAGCTGAGCCTTCTGCTGTTCCGCGGCAGCCAAGGCCTCTCTTCGCTGCGCCTCGGCTTCTGCGGTTGCCATTCCATTTTCCAGGTCCCCATTGGTCTCTGAATGCTCGCGCTTCGGAGTCGCAGTAGCTTTGGACGTCGTCGGTGATAAATTGTCAGCACCCCCGCCCAGAGTAGCTTGCTTCTCAAGCTTGAGAACCTGCGAACTCTTCACCCTATCCAGTTTCCGCTCCGCTAACATATAGCGCTCCATGGCTTGCTCGAGACGCGCATAGAACGAGTCCTTCTCGTCAATGGTTCGCCTGAGCTCAGCGGCATGCTCCTTTTCCTTGGCAAGTAACTCGTTGAGCTGCTTCCTCAAAACCTCCACCTCTGGGGAAGCTGAGGGGAGGCGGCCAAAGAGGTCTGAAATTGCGGTTCTGATGGCATCAGATCTTGTCTTGAGGTGTTCAGAGAATGTGACACTGTCCTCAAACAACAACGCCGAATTATACAGCTCTTGTCCTAATCACATTCTCAGTATGGGGATATTTCACGTGATGTGCAGGGCTTGTCATACCGGTCGAGGATGTAGCGCTGGGTGGAGGAGTCGGGAGAGATTCTGAAGCGAGGACGCGGACTTCATCCAGCAGTTGGGCGAACCAGGCGTCGAGGGCGCGGAGATGCTCATCGTGGTACTTGGTCTTGTGTTGGAGGTCGGCCAAGCGCTCATCAGCGTCTTTCTTCTGGCGCTTGTACTCTTTCATCTGGCGCATGATGGCATCCTTTTGGTATTCCTGGTAGCAGTCCGTCAATACGCGCCTTTTGAACAGACAATACCGAGCCAAGGAACATAAACACAGGGTACATACCTCGACCTCTTTCTCCTTTTCGTCTGACATGCGCATGGTCGCGCCGTTCTCGTCCTTGATCCGCTTGCGAGTCGGAGCGACATCATCGACATCCATGGCTAGCGACCGCTTGCGATCCTCCATCTCGAAGCGGTCAAGAGACGGGAGGGCAGGCAGTTGGGTCTTGGTGGCGGTCATTGAAAATACAGGCGTAAGGCTCGACCTCGTTGGCGGCACTCATCAGCGCCCAGCGCGGCAGTCAGATCAGTGGTGCATGGAAAGGAATGAAATTCCAGGTGGTCACTGATGGAGGATGGCGACTGTAGGCGGGGATGCTTGTGCTTCTTGTCAAAAGGAGGCAGAAGAGACTGAAGAGGGATCGACCTGTGCTTGGCCGCGAAGGTTGCAACGGGATCTTCCGCTGCAGGTTGGGTGGGTTTGGCGATGCACAGTCCACACTATCGCTGCTGGACTGCGCTGTTCATACACCGAGATGCACACTGATTGTTGATAGCAACGAAGAGGGCAGCTCTTATCTGCCAGCCGTGCCGATATGGTGCTCATCACATCCGCGGTGCCGGGCAAGAAGGTCGCGCCAAAAGCACCCGCACGTCGCAGACCAGCGCCAGCGCCGAATGGACCACCGCCTTCAGCACAGCCAGATGCCACTCCTGCGATCTCTGTTGCCCCACGCTCGCCGGCACCTACTCAGCCGCCCCTAGCTTCAGAATCAGTACCCGTGCAGCACGAAACATGGCCTGCGAAAGACCCAGAGCAGCCTGTGTCTGAGCCTGTTCGCGAGCCCGAAGTCGAGCAGGTCCGGCCACAGCCCGTGAGGCCTACTGAGCCTACGAAAGCCACAATATCTGCTCTCGAACATGCGCGCAAGCCTGTAACAGAGGAAGAGGCAATCTCACTGGCACAACGTATAATTCCGCCATCACCAGAACCCACTGATCCACTTGTGGAGGACGTTCAGCCAGAGGGCAGACACGATGAGTCTCGTAGCGAAAGCGCTATTCAACATGCGCAGCAACGCGAGAATGCCACACCGCAGCCAGCAGCGGTACCTGTAGCCACCGAACATTCCCAATCGCCCGTGCGAACAGTACAGGAGCAGCGTTTGGAGGAGTTCAGACAAGTCACTACAGCGCATACCCCAGAGACAGTCTCTACCAGTACGTCCAAACCACCGAAACGGACAGCAGCAGATACAGCTACTCCAGCTGAATCAAGACTTGCCAAAAAGGCAAAGCGTTCGTCCACACGCAGCAACGAAAAGATCACTGCAGCTGCGAATGGCGAGGGCCTGGCCTTGCCAAGCCAAGACTCAAGCACAGCACTATCACTCCCTTTGCCAATACTGAAGAAGCCCAAGAAATTTGCTGCAGAGCCCGCCGTAGCGAGCAGACGTTCGATGCGCAAGACGAATTCTATGCCTAGGAAGAGTGCGCCAACGACTGTCGGTTCTGATGATGGTTATGTTGAAGCTGGTGCGAGTGCCAGCCCTGAAGAGGAGCAGCCAGACGAAGACATAGAAATGCCAGATGGCAGAGAGGATGACGCTGCTCCACCAAAACGGAAGCCCAGGGCGAAGGCAAGGGCGAAGTCAGATCCAAACAAGCCCAAGAGAACGCGGAAGAAAAACTTGCCCACCATAGGCGAAGAAGCTATCGGAGCTGAAGAAAATGAACCCTCACAAGCAGAAGCCCAAGGGAACGCTGAGGACGAATCAGATCCCGAACAGCACGAAATTGATCCGAATACTGTCTCGATGTGGCACCTGAGCTATGACTCTAGACATGGTCAAATGTCAGAACGCGGGAAAAAGATGAACGAGATCGACTGGGATGAGGTCGCGGCGAAGCGTAGAATGGAAGCCAACTTGATCGCGTCTGGTGGCGCTGATCAAGGACCCCCAGAGGGCACTGTGCCGTCAACCGAGGCCAGAAATGGTACAAACGAGGGCCAGGCTGAAGGAGCATCGACTTCAGCAACGCCCGCACCAGATCTTGATGATGGTATTGGTTTCCAGCTGGACGAAGAAGGCAATATCGTCGAAGACGCGAACACGATGCAAGTTGATCGCACTGCCGCAGCGATGGCCGCTGCTGTCGATAGGCCTGTTGAGGACATTAATGACTTGACCACTCAACTCAATCGAACGTCCTGGATCAACAACAATCGACGTGAAGCCACAGATCGAGTACCCTTATGGAAATGGAAGAGTGATCCGTGGTCCGACGAAGAGACCGATCGCTTCTACGATGCACTTCGCATGTTTGGTACTGACTTCTTGGTCATTAGCAAGATGTTTCCGCCCAAGACTCGCCGCATGATCAAGTCCAAATTCACTCGTGAGGAGAAGATCGACCCGCAACGTGTCACAGATGCGTTGCTTGGCAAGCAGATGGTGCGTATGGACTTGAATCACTATGCCCGTGAAACCTCGCGAGACATTTCTGTCTTCACCAAGTATGAAAGCCTCGAACACGCGCAGCAGGTCATCAATGAGTCGATGAAGGAGAGGCAAGAGGCCATGACATCTGCGGTACAACACGAAGCTCAACTCGAAGCAGAGAAGCTTGCGAAGGAACAACAGAAGGAGAAAGACAAGGCCAAGCGTCCAAGAAGGGGCAAGAAGGTGAGAGGTGAGGCAACCTTCGGCGGCGGGGGCCCTGAAAACGGCGACTGACGCGAAACCCGCTCGGATTAACGGGAATGCGTATCCTTCTAGCAATGCCGATAGCTCGTGGTTCATCGGGTGTGGATATGCATTCTCCCAGCACCATCTCCAGGCTGGGTCGAAAATCCACGAACGCCATTGTCGCACAGAAGCGCGCTATCCTGGTCGACCGGAGCCGCCGTCGGCCAGCACGTGGCTGCATTGATCTAGGTTGCCACGTTGAACTCTGGTCTCCACTCCGGTGTGTCCTCGTGCCTTGTCTGGAACACGGAGAGACTGAGTCAGCGACTAGGATCTGCGCAACAATGAATAACTTCCCGATGGCAGACGGAAACCTGCAGCTCTAGGCATGTGGAACCGAAAAAAGCGAGATTGACGTTCAGGTCGAATCGTTCAAGACAATCGGGAGTGCATCGCATCCTTTTGCCTAAGCGGTGCGGAGAAAATCTATTGTCGAAAGCGTGCTTAAGCGGCAAGCACGGCATCCCCCGTGCGGCACGCTGAGACTAGATGGCCTCTCCTCGATATGGCCGGTTCATTCTTTCACCGAACGACAGATGCCAAGAGCTGCGAGAGATGTTGTCCTCAGAGCATGCTGCAGACATGCAGCGCTGTAGTCGCATCTCTCCACTTTAGCAGGACGCACAGTTCACCAGCATAACATAGGTAGGCACGGTATGACGATGTTTCCTGCCTCTCCATCAATTTTCTACTGACTGCTCTTCGGAATCTCCATGATCTTCAGCGCAAGGACTGTATCTAGTAAGGCAAGTAGGGCTTTTTGGATCGGTCATCAACCAGAACAGAGCATGACTCCTGGAATTCTGGAGATGGAACCACTCTCCATTGCCTCTGTCCAGTTTCGTGTTTGTGACACATCAGCACGTGGGCTGCACGATGCGATGTCTTGAACCAAGACCATAGTCTCAGTTGAAGTATGCCAGGTCACGAAAGCAGACGAAGGATATAAGGTAAGGCCTCTGGCGGGCATTTCCCAGACCATCATCACATTCTTGCACATCCATCACCACACCACTACATCGACTGCTGGCCAGTCTCTCCACTCGAGCAGATCTCTTCATTTCTCTACAGTCTCTACGATCTTCGAGGAGCAGGTCTCCTACAGCCCCCTTCAACCCCAACACACTCGTTTTGAATTTCCTTTGTGAGAGACATCATGTCTAAACGACAACAAGACCACGAAGACAGCACCTTGAACGACCCAGAACCCGGCATAGTACCACCAACCTCGGACAGCTCACAAGAGTCTAGCGAACCTACGCATCAAGCTTCACCATCACCTAGTGTTCCCGCTGCGCCAGAAGTCGTGGAGGACGGCAGCAGTGACAGTGCAACATCAACCAGCGACAGCAACGCGAACACAACCAAGGGCGACGACAGCAGCACAGGCTCCAGTCGCAGCAACGCACATGACCACAGTTCCCCGAGCCCGAACCACAGCAGCAGCAATAGTCCTTCTCCTCCGCCTCCTCCTCCTCCACCACCACCATCACCACCACCATTCCCCACCATTTCTCCACCCACATCTCCCGCCAACAGCCGCGACTCGCGAATCTGCCACCTGAACCACCGATGGATCCACCAGCGGCTCGGCACGAATCGCCATCAACGATGTGGGAGAGGAACCTGCGCGCATCCCGACGTCTTGCACACGACACTGTATCGTTGTCGGGCGTGTCAGAGATGGTGCTGCGTGGCGTGCCATGACGAGGAAGAAGACCTTCGCAGCCCACGAGGGAGGGGTTCCCGACGTCCAGACGCGGCGAGGCGGAAGCGCAGACGTCGTCGCGCGCGAAAGTAACGCGTCGAGAACGCGGGCAGGGTGCCTGGGAGTTATGTTCGATGACGATGATGATGAAAAGGCTTGGATGATTGCTAGGCGGAAGCGATGGGGATGGAATCTATGCATGAATAGGTAGGTGGGTGCATAGGTAAGTTAATGTCCCGTGTCTAATAATAATAATGATGATGATGATGATGATGATGATGATGATGATGATGATGATGATGATGATGATGATGATGATGGTGGTGGATGAGTCTTGCACTGGCGGGTCCAGCCCGCAAGCTCTTCGCTCACTATACAGTACTGCACCCAAACACGGCCGCATGAGGTTTGAGAGGATATGGATCGCGCGGTATGCTGGACATCGCGGACGATGGTTTGGTTAGGCTTTCACGACCATCGCGCGGGGGGGGGTTGGGGGAGAAAGGGGAATCGGTTGGACGTTTTTTCGCGATCGATCGTTGAAGAAAACGGGTGGATTCTGGATTCGTTTTGACGTTATCTTGGTTGTTTGCTTGCTTTTCACAGACGAGGAAGTTGGTTGTCATAGAGGCGGTGAGGCTGGAGTGAGCGGACCTGAAAGCCCAGACATGTTTTATGTAAGCCGTCCAATCTGACGTCCATGGATGATGGGACGGGGGGACGGTAGGGGTGGCGACATGTTTCATCGTGCATCTGCGACTTGGCATGGGATAGATGAGAGTGTATGACTACATGTCACCGTGAAGAATTATGGCTGCGCTGGCAGCCGCGTATTACTTGCATTGTTTACATGTTCCTCGTAATCACATGAGTCGTCGCATAGCATCATAATCTCGTCAGTGGTTGGGCGATAGAACAGCAGATGGCCTCCTGCCTTGCTTGCGGTCAAAATATACCTCCTCACAACTGCTACCGGAGGGAGCCTCCTCACGGTTAACTCAGCCCTCCTGCAATCCTTCGTGGAGAAGCTTGCTCCTCGCGAGCCGTGCCACGTTTCCTCCCACTGCAGCCCTTTCGGCTTTGACTCCTCGCTCGCCCATCTGTTATTCGCCCTGCAGCAGAAAGGTAGTGAGGTAGTGCTTCTTACATGCGGCGCGCGATCCCGATCTGCTCCGCCCCGCGGCAAGCCGGCTTTGCGATCGCGTTCCGTAGTGGCGATTGATCGCGAGCTGCCTAGTCCGGCCTTTTCAGCTCGCCTTTCCTCCTGGTGATGCAAAGACCCGGACTCTGGCTCCAGTAGTACATTTCGCGAACGTGGTACAGATTCCCGTGTGTACTTTGTTTAGGTTCTGCTGCTGTGGGACGTGGGAGTCATGCCGTAATTCCTGTGCAACCTGGGCGCGGGACCTCGTGTTCAATACCGTCTGTACAACTTGCTGTTTTCGTCATATTTTGGAGGTTCTGGAAGGAAAAATGCATCTCAGTTTAGCCGCCCATTCCGTCGTGAAGAGTCAGCCAGCCCAACCTCGATGTGTGGGTGCTGCTGGGTACTGTAATATCTCGTCGATGTCGTCGGGGTGGTTTTATGTTCCCAGGAGTACAATGAGTACAGGAAGCCATGGAGGACAGTTCCCTCAATACATCCTCGTATCGAGTGCAAATGTAGTCATGATAATCTCATTTTGGTTTTTGAGATCAACGGTCATCACGACTTTCGTCGACTTTCATAGCTTTGAAGAGAGTCGAAGTCGGGGAAGCTGATGTAGCCTTCGCGTGTTGCTTTGCAATCTTCCCAACTGGTTCGTCGTCCTCCAGTGGGGCTTTCTGAGGGTGATGGCAAAGGACTGCCCGTTGAACTCTTGCGGCCTGGAGAGGCATTTCGAGAAGCTACGTTGGCCAACGCGGAAGTGGCGTCGACGGATGGTCTGAGGGTATCCTTGCGGACGCTGTAGGAAGACTGTCGATTGAGATGTGGTGGAATGACGCTTGATTTGGTCAACGACGATTGACTGAACTTCACTGCCATGATGTCGGATGGGTGTTGTGATGATGGGGGGTGGGGTTGATTCTTTTAACAGTCAACGTGGTGAAGTGCCACTGTCGGAGGCCGACGAAGTGTATGTAGTCAGGTCTGGAAGTGGTGGTCTGTTGGGAACGAGGGATTGGGGGAGAGAGAGAGGCGCCAGGGCAAAGTATAGATACTTGCTGTATTGGTGAAAATGCCTGTCCAGCCGAATACTGCCACTCGGAGTGCTAGGCAGCGTCATCCAATCATGGTGTCGTCACAACGAATCGGGAGTCGTGCCCTGTTGGCCTTGGGCAGCACCAGACGCTCTCACGCACTGGACTGAGCTGTCAACGCACGCCGCATCTGGCCTGCCCGTTCGATATCCGCTGCTGCAGAACGATCCACCCCCTAACTTCCACCCACAGCTCCGTTGTCCCCTCGAGTCGCGTGTGCGTGCGAGATGGGGGAAACTTTGTCTACAACGGTGCAAGTGGGACCTGAGGGAGTGCATCCGCGGATACTGTCCTCCCCTCGCCAACCACACGCCCGACCGAATCAAGCGTGCCGCGCCCCCTCTGACACGCAACCCCCCTTGTCTGGAGAAATGTGGCACAACTCGGGCCTCATCGGCGACGCAGCTAGCTACAAACAGACCGACCCCAGCGCCCGCCGTGTGCGAATTGAGAGGCGGCGGCCCAGGTGGCAGCCAGACAGCCATGTGGGAGCCAGCAACGAATCCCGAACGCACAGGTCGGGTTCAAATGCAACTCTCGCCAGCGCGGCGGGCCTGGAGGCTTGCGTGATGCGATGCGTGGCGGCCAGGCCAACACGACTGCCGACGATTGGGTGTCCTCGGGAACCTGCGTGCGCGCTGACGGGGCTCGATGCGACTAAGGCTAAACTTCTACCACGCCTGCAGTTCAGCCAGCGCAGCCGCAAACAGAAGATGGGGAAGTCGGCTCGTCGTCTTCGTTCTACTGTAGCACTCCGTCCACCTCACTAGACACATGAACGATGGGAAGCGGCGCGAACCCCATAGGACAGTGATACCTGTCAAGTTGGCTGCCAGCTCATGGTGATGCTTTCCACACCGACACACAGCACCACAATCAGGACACTGGAAGAACTTTTCCCTGTATCGACAGCTCGCGCAAACAAAGCTCTGCCAACCAGAGCTACATCCAATCCCGTGTAAAGTACGGCAACTCGATCCAAATTTTCCCTACCTTGTCCGCGTTTTCACGATGGCACGTTCCTCGGTTGCCGACAGGAATTGCAGCTTCGACTCGTTGCCAGAGAAGTGGGGTCCAATGCGGTCTCTGAAAGCTGGGTGGTCTCACTGCGACCCGAAGAAGCTGATCTATGCCTGACCAGCCATGACAAGCCAGCCCGTCCCAGCAAGCTCGTCCCAGCAAGCTGTCTTGACACTCTACCGCGCGCGGCTACCACTCCCGTTCTATCTGTCCCCATGCTAATGCTAATGCTAAGCGAAGCACAGCCCGACGTGCGAGACGGAAGACATGTGAAAATGACCGACAACAGTGAAAAAGTCGCGCGCCGAAAAGCGGCAGCGAAATGGTCATCAGGTATATCGATGATTGGTAGATCGATCTACGAACTGCTGCAAGTCATGCATTCTCGGCTCAGTCCAAGCAACACATGAGAGTGATCGGCGTCTCCATGCACACACTGGAGAAAAAGCTGACCAGGATAAGTACCTTTGTCAAAGGCCAGACTCGCCCCGGCCTTCGCACGTCCAATGTACGCTCAATGCTGAATTATGTCGGGTCAGCTGGTTCTCATCAATTCACATGCACCGGTTTTGGTGAGACTTACATCGACGTCCTCCCAAGCTCTGCCTTGTACGTTGTTGAGCTCCTCCACGGTCATGATCTTCCCTGTGGTGACTGCATGTGTGGTAAGCTATCAGCGAATACTGGATTCTGCGGTGTACTTACAGTAGCCAGCGTGAATCTTGGCATCGATCTCAACCCTGCTGTCCTCAGGTATCATTTCATCCGGGATCGGCACCCGCTCGAGAATAGGAATTCCTTGGTCGACGATCGCATCGTGTTTCATGTTGGACATACTCAGCATGCGGTCGATCTTAGTAATGCCTAGCCAGTGGAGGATGTCTGGCATAAGCGCTTGGAAGCGCATGTCCTTCACTCCAGCGATGTTTTCCGTTCGTTTGAAGTATTCGCTGGCGCGATCCTGGCCACGTTTCCGTGCATTGTACACGAGATACTTGGTCACCTCTCCCAGTGCTCGCCCTTCCTTGCGGAAATAGATGACCACACCACTTCCCCCCTTCTGAGCTTCCTTGACCGCTTCCTCGATGCCGAAGATCAAGTAAGGCCGGCAAGTGCAGATGTCAGAGCCAAACACATCAGAGCCATTGCATTCGTCGTGCACTCTCAGGGCAAGTTTCACATTCGGATCACTCATCTTTTTGGGGTCACCAAAGCAATATACGGTCAAGCCCCCGATTGGTGGCAGGAACAGCTTGATGTCGTTTCTCGTGATGAGCTCAGGGTAGCTGCCACCTGTGTGCTCGAACAATGACCGGCGAAGCGTACCCTCGTCGATACCGAAGCGCTCGGCGACGCCAGGTAGATACCACACCGGCTCCACGGCAACCTTGGTCACGGCAAGCTCTCCGCTCTCGTTCAGACAGATCTTGCCATCTGGGACAAGCCGACCTTTCCGGACGCTGTCCTCCAGCTCCGGCAGTCGCATGTGAGCTTTCGTGATGGCAATGGTAGGCCGAATATCGACGTTTTCTTTCTTGATGTAGTCGTTGAAGAGCCATGGCGACAAGTGACCCCAGGGATCCATAGCAACGATTTTCTTCGCATCGTACCATGTCGGATTCGCTTCGATCGTTGCTGCTGGCTCCGTGTTCGTGAAGTCCGGGCGATGATCAGTCTCCAGCTGCTTGGAACCCACGGCCAAAGCATAGTAGATGCTGTATGAACCTCCATGGGCACCAATCGCATTTCGTCTCCTGATGGTAGATGGGTTGCGAGAAACTACTACTGGTCCACGTTTTGCTGCATCCCTGGCTCCCCATTCCATTGGCAGGGGGTCTACACCTGCTTGGCCGGGATAAGAAGTGAGAATAATCTTCGAAGTCAGACTCGAGCGTCTGGGCGGAGGTGAGACGGACAACGAAGTGCCGTTCGTGGCATCCTGTCCGTAGCCCTCGGTCGAACCAATGCTGTCTCGTTTCTGGTGACTCGTTGGGATGGGCTTTGGGCTGTTGGCTCCCAGTCGTGGACTTGGGAAGCTCGCATCATGCGCAATGCCGTCCTGGGCTTGCTTGACACCAGCGAGAGCGTTCACACGGCCGTTGATGGCCTCGACCGTAGAGCCTAGATCATTGTGATTCTGCTGAAGTGTGGCCTGGCCGTGCTCCAACTTGGTCAGCTTGGCTAGGATGGCATCGAGTTTGTCTGCGAAGCCTTCCGATGCTGCCATAATGGCGCCAGACTTCCGGCTGAGTCGGGCTCGGGTGACTACACAGGAGAGATCTGACAACGGCGACGGCTCTCCGGTTCAGCAATGATCGGGATTCGGGAACGAGGAGAAGGAGCCAGGTCAAAAAGCAAACTACAAAGAAGCGAGACGTCGTACAACAGCCACATCGGGCAGAAGGAGCTATAAGCAATGGCAGTGTGATACCGTTAGTGCTGTCAAGGCAACTTAATTAATACCATTATGTTTGCCGCCGATAGGCGTTTGTTGACCGTAGGAGATCGCCGTTAGTGGAGTCAGCAAGGCACGTGAAGTAGTCGTCAGTGATTAAGGTTGTTACCGCTGAGCCGCATTCCGTTCTCAGCTCTTTGCGACTGCCGTCATTCTTCAAACAATCACGTTCGCTTCGTTGGTTTTCAAGACTTCCTTGCTCTTGCTTCGACATTGCACCAATAACTATCACCACAACCACCAGATCATAGTGTGTACCAGCAAGCATGGTATGCCTTCCCGCGTGCAATAGTGTGACAATCCTAACAGAAGGAAAAGGGCAAACGAAAGAAGTCGTCGCGTGGTCCGGTGAAGAAGAAGAAGGAGTTGCTCGGCACCGCGTTCAAATGCGTGTTCTGCAACCATGAGAACTCCGTCTCCGTGAAGATCGACAAGAAGGCCGGGGTAGGAAATTTGAGCTGCAAATCGTGCTCACAGTCCTTCCAGACTGGCACAAACTGTGCGCATACCGCCGTCTCTTTCCCAAAGGCCATGCTGACGTTTTCTAGACCTCTCACAACCCGTCGATGTCTACTCCGACTGGATCGATGCCTGTGACACTGTCGCGAAGGAGACGGCAGCTGGCACAGCACAGCCAGCCACATACCGATCGGCAGTGCCCACAGCGTCGGCACGCGCAGGTCTCGCACCTGGCGAGAGAATCACAGACGAAGACACTGGGTTCATTGATGACGAAGGAGTCGATGAAAACGATTATGCTGATGACTGAGCGAAATAGGCCCTCGCGACCGGCGCGGAGCCCTGAGCGGCCCGCACGAAAGCGGAAGGCACTTTCAGACATACCACATCAATCGCCAGCGAAGCGTACAAAAATGGTAGAGCAGAGGGATCGAATGTCGTTGCTCCCGACTCTGGAAGGCGGGAAGAGGCCCAACAAAAGCGAGAGGGAGCTGTACTTGCATTCTCTAGCGATGGCGGAGTCCAGCGACGAGGAGAACACGAGTCCGACGCGTCGGCCATTGCAAGGTTGAAGCGAATGGCGCGCACGACACGCGTGGGTTCCCGCGATGCAGCTTCGAAAGATCGCCTGGGCCAGACCACACGGGGTGGGGGATATTGTCACGAAACATGATTTACCAAGAACATTTATGAACCACGAGGCTTTCCAAAGCCAACAAACCCCGTTTCATACTCTGCGCCTGGTAACCCCATTTACCCGCAGTCGTTCCTGCTGTGCCTTGTTCCCTCGGGTCTAATCCGGCAAATCGGACCCACCTGGGCTCCTTTTCATGCATTCAATGTTCACTTACGTTGCAAGCACGTGAAGGCACTCGCCTTTCTCTACAAGATGACCATCTCCGAAGACACGCTCGACCTGCAGTGCACACTCCCAGCGACTCGTCCTGAGCGAGTAGCATTACCCACTCTCCCCCCCCCTCCCACAAACAACCCATGACCGAGCCGCAAGATGGACGCACTAACGCCCAGCATCATCCACCAACATCCTTTTCCCCCATCGAACCCACACAAGAGAATCCGAACACTTCGGAAAGCGAAAAAAACACAATGGCGCCTCCAAGCCAGCCAGACCCTCCCGACAAAAGTCTTCAAACCTGTCCCACGACGAGCGACACGCCTACTTCTGAGGAAAGATGCGATTGGTACTGCGGAGGAAGACTGGGGGGCGGGCTGGATGGAGAGGTTGTAGGGCGTTGCAATGGCGTCGCTGACGGGAGTCGATGAGGTTTCTAGGTCAGCTTCCGGTTAGAAATCGTGATCGTCTGTTCTTATAATGGTGAACGCCACGAGCAGAGCATGATCGCTCAAGACGACAGGGACTGATCGGATTGTCATGTGATGTGCGGGCACATTCGATACTAGTACATAGTAGTGTCTATCTCGCGAAGGGTATAAGCGAACGCCCAAAGCCAGTCATCCTCCCCGTTGACAAAACGCTCGCCGCCCTTTCCGTTTCTTGCCTGTTGAGCTCAGCTCTATGGCTCATTAGTCGTCTTTCCTGTCCCGTGACTTTGAAGCGTAAGTGTAAAAGCAAGTTGGTGGTATAATGCGCCGTCTCCTTTATCTCCCTCGCGCTTCGCTTCCTCAGCAGTAGTAAGTAAATGTGGTCGGCGGAGCAAGTCGGCAGTCGCGCAAGCGAAGCCACTATGCTCAGTGCTTCGCTCCGAGGCTCTCGCAAGCTGTGTTACCACACTTGCTCAGCCGATTGTACGTTTCGCGACTGATGGTTCATGTCCGCCTGGGCCGTCTTCGGCGACTCGGATCGAGGTAGCCTCACATGAGAGTACATTTCGAATTGCCCTCCTTCGGCTGACCGGCTTCCTGGCCCTTCTCGATCTCGCAGATCATGCCCTGCACCGCAGCGTTAGCCTCGTTGTCCGACAGCGATCACCTGCACAGCCACTCACTTCGAAGGCCTTGCCAACGTTCTCGTTGTATCTCGCACTGGCCTCGACGAACCCACATCCCAGCTCCTCGGTCACCTTCTTGCCATCCGCAGCACTGACTTGTCTCTGCTCCGGACGTAAATCGCTCTTGTTGGCGACCACCATGATCGGGACGGTATCCGCCCCCAGATGGTTCAGGATCTTGTCGCGAATGATCCGAACCATTTCGAAGCTCTGCTTGCTCGCGACGGAATAGACGATCATATAGCCGTGCACACCGATGAAGTGCTTGCTGTTGAGGAGGGTGTATTCATCTTGACCGGCGGTGTCGATGATCTCGACCGCGAAGTCTTGGTTGCGGTAGCGAATCACTTTGCTGAATGTGTTTTCGATGGTTGGGTAGTAGGAATCGACAAAGTGGCCGTCGACGTATTGCACCGTGAGGGAGGATTTGCCTGCATGGGAGTATGTGTTAGCTACTGTAGCTGTCGGGCGGCGTGGTGCAGGCGATTGCAGGTGGTTCGCATGGTTGCCAGGGATGATGGGTGGTGTTGATGTCACATGCGCGGTTTCGGCGCATCTGCATGCGAAGAAGAGGGCGCCACTTACCGACAGACCTGCTGCCGACGATCGCCATCTTGCGCTGCTTCTGCTGTGGTGCCATGTTGGCTCAGGAGGCGGGGGGCTTTCGTTCGGCTTCTGCGCAGGAAGTTTTGCACAGAGGTCAGAGCGAAGACGAAGAATGTAACGACGATGAAGCACAGACTCGTTCACGATGGGACTGCGTAAGGTAATAGTCCGGGCGGCGTAGGACAACGGGCCGTGGCCGTGGCCGTTCACGATCGTTGGCGATTCCGGGAAGTCTATTCGAATCTGTCGTATTGGCGGGCTGGGAGAGGAATGCCGCGATCTCTCGGTCTGGCGGGTTGGGTTGGGTAGGGTTGGGCGACGGCGGTGATGACGATGGTGCTGCTGGTGTTGGTGCTGGTGTTTTGGTGCGGGTGCTGCTACTCCCTCCTCCGCCGGGAGCCCCTGATTTCCTCAGTCGGGCGACGACGAATGTGGTGTGCGAGGGCGGGAGGGCATCTGAAGTCTCCATTCGAGAAGGTCAAGTCGGGGAACGGGGCAAGAGAGCAACGGCGCAGCGGCGGAGGGAGGGAGGGAGACTCGGGACAGAGAGGAATCTCGTCTCGTCTCGTCTGGTCTCGTCATGGCGCTCGCGAGTCGGGCCAGAGCGGCGGCAGCAAGGGTATCCTGTCTGGCGGAAGGGTGCGAGGTCAACCTACAGTGCGCACATACGTACAGTCAACGGGCGGTCAAGAGCAGGTGGGAGCAAAACGATGGGCAGCGGGAGTTCGCGGTGCCAGGTGGCCGTCCATGCTGCGACTCGTGATTCGCCCTGCCGTGCCCTCTCCCCGTCGCCTATGCCACTCGCCCATCTGAGATGCGTCTTTTAAGCATCACCTGCTGCACCGCTAGACCGGGGCTGTGGATCCGTTCGCGTGGTTGACGGCGGCACTGCTTCCTCCGATCAGCATGTGAGAGGAGCACAGGTCCACCTGTCGGCAACGGGGGGGCTGTGACGACGATGCTGTACTGCATAGTACACCACACTGCACTACACTACCGGACAGCACAGCACAGCACAGCACACTCCTCTCCCTCCCCGACGAGGCACCACGCCTTGAAACCGTGCTTACCATCGGCTGAAGAAGGCAACCTCTTGTGCCACCATCAGCGGCAAACGTCGAGGCCAAGGGATCTGGTGAGACACCGGTACCGGATGCGGGCGCCCCAGAGTCTGGTTCATGCTCACTTGTTATCTGTATGTGATGACTGGTACACAACGACTACGATTCTGGGTATCTTGCGACAAAAGAACTTCCGGCCGTCACACCGCCACCAAGCCCTGTGTGCCCACACCCTTACACCTCCAACTTCAACCTCTCCAAGATGGTCTTGAGCTTCTCCGTGAACGCACCCCAACTCTCGACTCCCGCCTCGTCCACCATCATGTCCACCTGCTGGTGATACACCACAAACTCTTCCACAGCAGCAACCAACGTGCCCAAGTCATTTCCTGGCAAACCAGACGCGATCATCTGCTTAGCCGCTCTGTTCCTGCAGAGGTTTGCAAGTACGACTGCCAAGGACCCATACGCCACGTTGGCCGTGGCCTCTTCCACCGACTCGGCTTCCAGCATGTGCTTTTGACCGACTTGGAATTCGACGGCCAGATCGCTGAGAAGTGGTGCTGCCTCGGCGCTCGCAGCGTAGTCGCGAGCCTTATCGCTGTGCAACGTGAGGTTTATGGCAACGCCGATTGCAGATACGAGGAACGCTAGGTTCTTCTCGCGCTGCTCGGGGCTCACATCTGCAGCGTGCCGACGGAAACTGTCCAGCATGGTTCGGAGCAGATATTGCACGACAGTTGGCGTCGAGAAAGCTTTGCAGTTGCGCTGGCTGTTCAACGTAAGGTAGGTGCACAGGCGCAAAGCCAAAAAGTGCAAGTCCTGGATTCCCTCCTGTGCATCCGTAGGCAGTGCGAGTATGCTAATCATTCGTTCGGTGACCTCGGGCGCCCATGACAGCGCAGCAGCGTTCGCGTAAAGACATTCCATGACTGATACCGAGAGTGATACGTCCAGTAGCATTCCTGGACTGCTGATGGAGTCGATGTCGTCTTCCGATGGCGCGATCCTCTGGATGTCTCCACTACTGACCAGATCCGACCTGTCACCAGATTTGCGTAGCTTGTTGATCACTTTCTCGAGCGCTTTGAGGGCAAGCGTGCGAAGAGTGACAACAACGGGCTTCAAATCCTCCCAGACGAGCTCGTTCTTGGCTAGACCGTCCACGTACTCGTCAAGAGCGGATTGCGCAGCTTTTGACATGTTGCTACGCCGATCCCTCGCCAGCTTGCTCAACTCGGCGCGGTTCGATGTCATCTGGACGAGCCAATGTAAAGCGCCGCAATCCCTGATTGATTGAGCCAAGTGGTCGGGTATGTCCTGCGAGAAAAGCAGGCCAATAACTGCAGCGAGTAATGCGTCCGCGATGTCATCCGCTGCGGCTCCAAATTCTTTCCAGAGCTGCTGTTCGAAAGCGTGCCTGAAAAATCTTTCCACGAAGACTTTGTCCTCCATCTTCGTTGCCAGCTCGATCAAAGCACTACGTCGTCGACTTCTGCCAGAAGCGTTGTGGTCAGCGATGTCGCTCAACAGACCACTGGTATCATCCTCGAAACGTCGGTTGCCGCCACCGGCGCGCAGTTCGTGAATGGTTCGCATGCGACCACCATTGTCCTCATCTTCGCTATCATCCAGATCGAATGCCGACTTCTGCGAAGCTGGGTTTGATTTGGCAGACGCGCCCTTGCTGGCTAACAAAGGCGGTTGCTGAGCTTCCACTTCCAGGCCTAGCATGAGGCCGTCCTCAAAGCTATCTTCTGGTAGGTACGAACGCACACGCGCCGCATATGTAATCTTGGGGCCATTGTCTGTGGCAGCAGAATTCTGACTATACAACTGCGACTGGCCTGTGGTATTCCTCTCCAAACCCAGACCGTGGCTGGTCGTGTGAGCATCTGTTGACTCATCTTCTGAATTGTCACCGCCATCCGACGATTCGATATCTGAGCTTGGCGCCGAAGCTTTGAGGCGATCGACCAATTTCGTACGTCTTCGCTGCAGTCCCATGTCCGAGCTTGACTTGGTGACCATGCTACGCACAGCTGTGGGCTTTGACGTAGGTCTCCTGGTTGACTTCAGTGTGAGATCCTGCATATGCAGTCCGCTAGGCGAGGGTGCAGAGACCTCGTCGTCCATGACTTGGTCCCAGTGATCGGATTCCTCGTCGTCATGCTTGCTCTTTGCTTTGACTGCAGTCTCGGGTGTAAGCAGCTTGTTTTCCCTGATCGCCTTGCTGGGTGTGGTAGGCCGGCTGATTGAATTTGACGGAGATTTGGCTGTGCTCTTGGTTGTATCTGTATCGCTGGGTGGTAGCATTGCATGTAGCCGTGCCGGTGCTGACTCCATTTTACGGGGAGATGAGCGCGACATCGTGCTCAGCTTGCCGCGTCGAATGCGTTGTGGAGGCGATGGCCGCTTGAGTCCGGTCGCGGGTGCTGCAGCTGCATCATCAGCACTAGACTCTGGAAAGTCGTAGACGTCCATATCTGTGGTCTTGACCGGAGAAGATTCTCTATCCGGCCCTGGGGTTGCTGATTCACACCTGGGAGCAGATGCATCTTCCATCGCGACATCTTCGTTGTCTCTTCCCGCAAGCGGCCCATCATGCCTAGGGCGCTTTCTTGGAATCGGATGCGGATCAACATCACCATGCTCGGTACGCTTCTCTGCTCGCGCACTAGACTTCTTCAATACCTCCTCCACACTCGGCTGCACTTCTGGGCTCAGCTGGCGATTTTGTCTAGCTGCGAACTGCCTGGCTTTCAGGCGTGCAGCAGCGCCTAATCCTCCTGGACTCGCCGCGTCCTTTGAGGGCGAAGGTGATGCGATTCTATCATTTGGATTGAAAACCTTCTTGGGCGTCGCCTGCGCGAGCTCTGCGACCAATTGCGCTTCCGCGGACGACGACGTACTCAGCGGTCTGCTTCGGCCAGTGCTTGTCAACCGCGATGGCTCACTCGCGCGCTTCTCCCATGGTGCTAGCTCTTCCTGATGCTCTCCTGGAACCACCGATCTGCGCTTTGATGCCAGTCTTGGCGGGGACCTCCGCGTGATCGTGTTGCCGACCTCATCATCAGAAGTGGGCACATCGAAATCATCGGCTTCCGACACCTTTTCTTTAACCAACTTGAGATTGCCCGGCTTCGACTCCCGCTTCTGGATGGCGTATGTGTCCTTCACTGTCTTGGTGACGCGAGGTATAAGTACCTGCGGCTCCTCGTCGTCGGAGGCATCGAAGCTCTTTACATTCCATGCGCTTGCGTTTCGAGACGCTTTACCGTATGTTGCCGGCTTGCGACGCCGCTGGGGCGCGAAAGTTGGTAGCGCGGCCATGTTCGTCATTCCAACAGTCCAAAGTCTAGACGACGTGGCGAGGGTAATGCCATCAACCGAGCAACATGTTCACACGTCGCGTGGTGCACGAGCTGGAGTGGATACCCACTATGTAGGCGTGTGCGCGTGGAGGTGGTGTCTGAGGCCGCACGTGCAGCATCTAATTTGTCAATGCGGCGGCGTGAGCGTAACGGGTGCGATGGCTGCGTGGGAAGTTCGAGCAAATGCGGTGTGGTTGAGTAACGGGTGAAAGTCAGGGCAGTGAGTTGGTGACCAACGACGTCAACCCAAACAACAAAACACGCCCACCAAAACTCACTTGCACGAAGACCTCAGACCCTGGTCGTCGGATCTGCCCGCTGCAGGTGCGTTGATAAGACACGCGACCATCTAGCCTGGGCCTGGCCGAAGAACCTCCACTTCTTCTTCTTCTTCTTCTGCCTTATATATTCCTCCAGTATGTAGTCGTCTCCGTGTAGCGGGCTTGGTCAAAGCTCGAACTCATTCTCTTCCATCGCAGGCACTTTCGAACGTCCAGTCCTTCCACCCAACCGACCTGCTCTCACATTGTTTGATTCTCAGCTCGCCGACAAATTAGTCACCATGGCTTCGCAAGGCTCGCCTTTGATCAGAGCACCAACCCAGCAGCTGGGCCCAAACTATAGATCTTCCGACCAGAAGCCAACAGCCACAGTCTCGACGGTGCCAAAGATTAGCAACTTGCACATCTTGCCCCAGACACCTCAACTCATTGCTCTTCTCACGTACGTCTGCTTTATACAGAGCGCGACACTCTCAATTGACTAACATTGAGCAGCATGCTCCGGGACGTAGGAACTGAACGAGCCGACTTCATCTTCCACAGCAACCGTGTGAGCCGGCTTTTGGTCGAGGAAGCTCTTAATCACCTCCCGGTATTGCCTCTCACTGTCACGACCCCCGTCCAGGGGCGAACTTATGCTGGTGTCAAGTTCGAAGGCAAGATCTGCGGCGTGTCTATCATGCGTGCTGGTGAGGCCATGGAGCAAGCTTTACGGGAGTGCTGTCGAAGTGTGCGCATTGGCAAGATCCTCATTCAGCGAGACGAAGAGACCAGCAAGCCGAGATTATTCTACGACAAGCTGCCAGAAGACATCAAGGATCGATGGGTGCTGCTCCTTGATCCGATGCTTGCTACTGGCGGCTCTGCGCTCATGGCTGTGGATGTTCTGCTGTCGAAAGGTGTACCAGAGGAGCGCATCCTCTTTCTGAACCTCATTGCCTCACCTGAAGGCGTCAAGAACTTCGCCGAGAAGTTCCCGCGGTTACGAGTTGTGACCGCTTTCGTGGACCAAGGACTCAATGAGAAGAAGTAAGTATATAGGGTTAGCCTACTATTCCACTGCTGACGTTGTGTCCTAGCTACATCGTTCCTGGTCTTGGAGATTTCGGTGATAGGTTTTACACACTATGAAAACACGTACGGAATCGGGCAGTCCGTTCTAGGCCACCTTAGTGTAGGTCTCGTGATTATTGGATCCACTGGTGTAAGGGCAGAGCAGTAGGCGCAGCAGCACTCTTGGCGTTTTGCACAATCATCGAGAAGTTTGACATCCGGTACTCTGATCAGCTTGGAAAGTAATAGGCGTCAAGATCCCGTCTTGCTCCATCCACTACGACTGAATTGTGGTAGAAGAATCAAAAGGCATCAAAATTGTGACCAAAATTAGAGCGAGCGCCACCAAAGTTCTAGCTCAAGCCCGACACGAGCTTGGATCAGCAGATCTTGACTAGCTTCCGCATCTCTCCTGAGACGTAGACATTATCACCAAACAGCTCAAGGCCGCAACAATCGTCGTGTACTACAATCATATCAACGGCGCGATCCGTACAACTGAACCAAGCACTCAAAGAGCCTGAAAGCTCTTCAGACGCGTAGCCAGGCCACCTACCTACTCCAACACTGCTCCCGAAGTGCCCACCATCCAACGTCACCCTGAGACATCCCACCAACAAGACCGAGAAAACAAAAAATGCCCTCATCACTACCCATCTACCATCTCCTCATTCTACTCCTTTGCTACTTCGAAGTCTCCCGACATCACACCGACGGCCAACAACAACCACTTTCCTCTTCCGGCCACAACGATTCCGAAATCTGCAACGTCGGCGACCTCTACGGCAGCTGTCTCAACTCCGTCCGGTTCTTCCAATGCACGCCTGACGGACCTCTGCCTCGCCCGTGTCCTGCAGGACAGTACTTTTACTGCACGGGCGAAGGGACCGGAGAATGCGATTCTAGACAGAATCAGTTGAAGCATGAGGGCAAGGAGAAGTGCAGGATGGTTTGTGATGAGAATGGGGAGGAGTTGGGGAAATGTGTGTGCGACTAGTCATGTCAGCTAGAAGCAGATGATGAGAGGAAACCTCTCGGACCGCGCACAGTCGGCCACGGGTGAGGGCGAGGAGGTGTTGCTCGAGGCGGGAACTCGAAATTGCATCCTGCCAGTCTCGTCCACAGGCTGATCAAGTCGTTGACCGTCCATCGCAGCGTTTCCAAATTTTCATCTCCCAGCGCGCCCTTCTTTTCGGCTAGCATGCTGCTGATGCTGTCTTCGTCGATTCCCAAGTGCTGCCCGAATGCGGCCCTTGTTCGGACCCATTCGTTCTTGATGCGTTCGCGTGGCCATTCCAGAATCATGGGAATGCCCGTCGCAGAGCTTGGTGAGACTGTAGATGAATTCCCAGTCTGGGGCTGTGCGAAGGCAATGACCGGGCTCGTCTCCGATGACTGGATGAGCGAGGCCCTTGCCGTGGCCGGGTTGGAGGAGAGTCATAGGGCTGGGACGGGATGAAGATAGGAGGATTGAGTGACACTAGAATAGGACGGGTGACGCGAACAAATTCTTATAGATGTCTCTCGCGCGACATGAAGGCGATGAGATGCATTGATCTGATTTTGGGAGATGCAGCAAGCAGATTCTGCGGTAGAAAAGAAGATCACAACATAACACACTTCCTATCATATCTTCACGACAGCTTGTGATTTGACGTCGCTGCGAAGTCTGCCTTTCTTTCGTCATTATGGCACCGGTCGCATTCACGATTGCGAAACCAGCCATGGCTGATGGAAACACTATACTCGATCACTCCCAATCTGGTATATAGCACAGTCGGTCTTCTCCCAATACCATCCTATGGTCAGTCCCAGAGTCGATCACCATGTTCCCAAATCTCCCCTCTCAGACACACATTGGTGTACAAAGCCCCAGATTAGCCCACGACCAGATCGAATGCAATCGGCAGAACAGTACAAGCAACGACGAGTTGTTGGGGGAGCACACAAAGCAGACAGGACCTAAGGCAAGGCCCCCGTATGCGAGCTCGGACAGTTCAAGCCGCAGACTGCTTGAGCGCTTGAATGTGCGACTCTACCTTGAAAGGGTGATCCTGCCGCTGAAATTGGCTTGGGTGAAGAGGCATCAACGACCAGAGCAAAAGGCCAAAGCAGAAGCGCCTCAGCAACACCCATGGAGAGATCCTGCTCCTATCGTACACATGGTACCTCCAACACTTGACTCGGTGGTGATACCGGCGCCGACGCTATTGCACGATCAAGAGATGTGCCGGGCTTGCCTATGAGGCACGAACCATAAGCTTCTGAGCTTCGCATTTTCAAATTACGGACTGGGTCCCAACATGCACCATGATGGTTCTCTTGCGATGAAGCCCTCTTCATCGCCAGTCTATCAAATTTTGGAAATGGCTGGTTACATCGAGGCTGGGCGGTTGCAGGGTTTTTGTTCGAAGTTCGTGGTATTCTGCTATACAAAGTCATCAAAACCCGCTAAATCTCAAGATTTCCGTCAATGTCCGTCGCTCCATCTTTACAGCGCCGGGGACACCTGCTCGCCTATACAGAAAGCAAGCTAGGACGTCTATGTGTCGTGTCGGATATCTTCCGACTCAAGAGGAAGCTGTGCCGTGTCACTGTATCGCTTGCACTGCTCCTGTATTGCTTCCACCGAATCATCTACAGCGATTACCGCAGTGCTATTTCGCCTCGGCCGCTCTGTCTCTTGTGCATAAGTGCCTGGCATCCGCAGAACAGTAGGAAGACCTGTCGAGTTGGTTGTCAGCTTGGCCGTTCTTCTCGCCTCCGCGATGCCCGTATTGCTGCTGCTTCCTACTTACAGCGTAGACTACGACTGCACCGAAAACTGCGGTCGCCACTTTTTTGCCATCCGGCGGGTCTTCTGTGCTACCCATCATGCTGTGGTGGTTGGTCGCGAACATGCCGCCTATTGTGCTCAGGATCACGATCCCGAATATTGATATGACAATGCTGCACAGCTGTATGAGTATCCATTCTCGATGCTCGATATCTTCATGTCGCGGTGTGCTCACCATGTCCATGCGTTGAAAGCTGATACTACGGGTTTCATGGTGGCTGTGGTTGGCGCCTTTCGCAGGCCGAAGCGTGGGCAAAATCGACGGTATGCGGTTTCGAGGCGGAGTTGTGCGCTTGGTGTGCGCTATCGTAGTTCGAGGCTGCGAGCCCAGGCCGTGATGTCGAGTCGGTGGTGGTGTATGATGATGGAGTGATAGCAGTACGGCTTTGAGATCGAGGCTGGTGTCGGGATCTCCCCGCGGCCAAAGCTGCGCTACGTCGTGGTCCCACATGCCCACACACGTACAGCAGCCAAGCATAAGCATTGGATGTGACTGCCTTCACAACACTCTTGTTGCTCCAGAACAACGTCTACAAGGACAGCAGTATTCGGAGGCGTAGCTCGATTTCACAATGCCAGCCTACCACTCCGTCTTCCTGGACGAGCCGAATCAACAAGTCATTGGCAACTTCGCACTCCTCCCGCTACGCACACGAACCAGAGGCCCAGCACAACAATTACCTGCACTATCGGGCGTGACTGAGCTCGACATCGAGCCGAGTAATGAATCATACGACCCGTTGGATGAAGTGCTGTCGCTGTTCCGCGCCAATACCTTCTTCCGCAACTTCGAGATCAAAGGCCCAGCAGACCGCGTACTCATATATGGCATTTTGTACACAAGCGAAGCTTTGAGCAAGATCAAACCAGGCGCAAGCAGAAGAGATGCAGAAAAGGCAGTCATGAACTCGGCTTTGGACACCAACTTTGCGATACCTGGTGATGCAGGCTTCCCTTTAAACCAGATGTTTGAGCCGCCCCGAGACAGGAATGAGGCGGAAGTGCTGAGGCAGTACATTATGCAGATGCGGCAGGAGCTGGCCATGAGGCTGTTGAACAGAGTATACAGCGACCCGTCGGGTCAGCCGAGCAAGGTTAGTCTGGTTGCTGGCCCGCAGCATGGACAATATGCGGTACCTTTATTGCCGTTTCATGCAGAATGCTAACGATGTGTGCAGTGGTGGCTCAGTTTTCAAAAGCGCAAGTTCATGGGCAAGCAGCTATGATCGAAGGACTAATGTACATCATCGGCTGATCGTCGTGATTCCGCTCGCAAGCGAGAAGCGATTCCTCGAGTGCGGATGTTGCCATCCCTATGTACTCGAAGCTTGGGAGCGCCAACTCATCCGATCAAATGACTGGAGAGCACAATTACGACGTTTCACGGCCTCCAGCGAATGGAAGGGTATGGCGTTGGCCCTCGAGCAGCCCATGCATCAATTCAGGGACGACAGAGTCTCACATACCCCCATACGGTGGCAAATACCCAGAGGCTGTCAATAGAAGCGCAGATGCATAAATTTACCAACGATTCTACGACTCCTGGCGCGATCGATGTCTACTTTGTCCAATCCTTCGTAGGGAACATGAGTCTTGTCGGTCCCATCCACATGAGCAACTTTGCAACCAACTCGTATCACGGAAGTGCGGCCTCAGAGTTAGATTGCAAGCCATTTGCAGCCATCTCCAGTCTTGGTGCCTAGCTGCGAGGCGTGGGTAGTAAAGAGCGAATCAGTAGCACAGCTGGGGTGGCATTGCAGAAGCCAGGTGACGACGTCAACCGCACGTGATAACATCTAAGCCTCCGCCCAACTGCAAGAGAAGGACGCTAGAAGCTGGATGGAAGCAGCTTCGCTCCAATAAGCATTGCTTGCAGGATCGACCTTCTCGCTGCGGTCGCTGCGGATCATCCTCTTTGCTACACTTGGAGTAACAAGCCGCCGTTCAGCTGCTTTTTGCGGTAAGGCGATATTGGACCAGTGCAAGATTTCATCCATCGTGCTTCGTCTGTGCTCCGCGCGCTTTGGTGAGTCCCTTGCTGTGTTGCGCCTAATCGGCCCTGGTAAAGTACCTCAGCACTTCGGCTCGCAGCTTCAGTGGCATCTACATAACAACCCGTTCCTTCCACTGTCCATGCTGTGCTCTCTGTCTCTCCTCATCGTACAACGCATGGCTACTCCGTTCTCGAAATCAACACCAGTATCGTAGCCATGCCAAACAGACTATCAAAGCTATTCTCCTCCCCCGACAAGGAGAAAGAGGCGCTGGCCGAACGTGAGAGTCGTTCACGTGGCGTCGAACCGTTATCAGAGCAACTTCCGAGTTACGAACAGGACCAGATAGACCGAGAGAACATCTTGCAGCCACCTGACATTACTGCTGGCTTTAGCAGTCTAACGATAGAGCAATCTCAAGATGGCTTACCCACCAAAGAAGAGACGATCGCACATCTCAAAGTGCTCGAGGCATTTTATCGACTGAGACAAGGCATTGGGTCCACCGATGGCCTTTTCGGCATTTACGACACCGTCGTGATAGGTCACGGTCTTCCTGAGAACGACAAGACCGGCGAGCTCCTTGCGAGACTGGCCGAGAAACGATGGGCCTGCTTCGTTCAGCTAGCAGTCGACAGATTCGAGGCATGGTGGAGGGCAGTCGTACCGGATGCACGTCCGGTCGACCGCACCAGGCTTGAGAGCGAAGGACGGCAAGGACTGCTGGTGAAGCCAGAGAACCTTGCGACTTTGCCTGTCCGGATTGACGCTTCCAACCTGCCACCGTTAGAGGTACTAATGGTGTGGCATTCCTTCATGCTGAACCCTCGTGCCTATTTCGAGGACTGCTTGAGACAAGGACGCATGGCTCTCTGGCATTGTCCGATGCCCTGGTCCGCTGCTGCCACTTGCATAAACTCGGAGACCTTCGCATTCGAGCCGCCGGCCGAGAACCAAGCAAACTTCACAGCCCTTACAAAGGTCGCGTGGAATGGCCTTTCAAGCCTTGGTCCACGCACTGTACGATGTCCGTACTGTCACAGAGACAACTGGGTCTCATGGACCACGTGCCAAGGGCGAGCTCCTACCAGCGGAATCACGGACCACACAATACTTGATACAGCCATAGACGCGGCACTGTCCGGAGGCAATGGCTTTCTCGACAAGGACTTTAGGGTTGATTGTAGCTCATGTCACGCTCGATTCAATCACGATCGACTCCGAGCTCTCAAGTTCGCTAATGATGTCCGCAAGCTGAAACTGGCAGATACGCCTCTCCCTGGCACGATCCTCGGTCTTGAAGGGATCCCTTTCGTGGCGTTTGGTAAGAGCGACCTTACCGCCGACTCGGTCCTGAAGTTCCCAAATGAGCTCTTGAAGCAGGAGCTGGGTGCCCAAATTGCAGACGCTCGAGCGGGCGACATCTTTGGCGCATATGGAACCAATGGTCATGATATGGAAGGAATCCGAGCCATGATTGAAACTGCCATGCAGGATAAAAAGTATATGCGCAAAGTGCGAAACAGTCACTCGCACACCCCACAACGCGCCGAGCGTATCGCTATTCGAAAGATGATGAGCAGATACTGGGACAACAGCTCCCCATTTGCCCTGGACCTTCTTGGCGCTGTAATCAGACAAGGAAGTTTCGTCGAAAAGATGCACAACATCGATTGGCTCCACTCGCCAGCGCTCCCAAGCACCATGCAACGACTTCTGTTCAAATACTCCACCTTCCTCCGCATCATGCGAGACAACCCAAATCGTATGGCGGTCCCAACCCTCGATGTCGATCTAGCCTGGCACACTCACCAACTCAACCCAGCCGCCTACATGGAGTACACTATCACTAAGATCAAACAATTCATCGACCACGATGACAAGGTCGCCGAAGTCCAACTCAATGACTCCTTTGCCTGGACAAGCAAAACATACCAGAAGCTGACCGGTCTGCCATACTCTGAGTGTACATGCTGGTACTGCGAAGCAACTCGGGAGTCTCACACCAGCGCTGCCAGCCGCCTTTTCAAGACACAATCCGCAACAGCAGCCGATAATCTCCACGCAGCCGAACAAGATCCCAGGAAGAGCGTCCACATCTCGGCTCACAACGCCGTTCGACCCACTGACGACATAAGGTACGATGCCATCTCGCGCTCTCATGCCGATGATCTTGAGCGAGCTTATCAGAAGGCTTGCGCGAGAGCTACGAAAAAGGGCAAACCCATCCCCAAGAGAAATGATTACTACTACTCCGACGCCTATGGTTATCCGGTCTACATCCCGGCGTACAGCCCTTACATTGGCTTCGTGCCTTATGCTCCAATGTACTACCCTGTAACGCCAGGATGTATGGCCGTCGGTGCGGGAGCTGCGGGCAATTGCTGCAGCGGCACTTGTGGCGGCGGTGTCGCTGCCGGAAGCTGTGCTGGGGCCGGTGGCTGTGCCGGTGGTGCCGCGGGAGGTTGTGGCGGCGGCGGAGGTGGGGGTGGAGGAGGCTGCGGAGGCGGTGGTGGGGGAGGGGGTGGATGTGGTGGCGGAGGTGGAGGAGGGTGTTAGATGGTCATTTTCGAGAAGATATCTCGAGGAAGCATGTGGATTGATAAAGAGCTAGTGATGAGATACCCTGCCAATACTGATTTTAAGATCTTCAAAACCAAGCAGATCCTCTCACCTTTTCATACCTGAGCTTTGGCCCTTCGCTTGAACGTAATCCGCGTAATAAGACTGAAAGTGGCACTAGAAAGGTTTCTGGACACTAAAGTCAGTCTATGATCTTCTTCCCACAACATGCTGTGTGCGACGGTCACCCGAGAATGCACAGTGAACGCAACAGCAATTATTCCATGAAGATAGTGAGCGCTCCTCGTCAATGACACAACACGACTCTGTTCTTTTTAACTTTTCTCCTCGATCATCTCAAACTCGATGAGAATCACTTTACGCCAACGACAGAACACAAAGACCTTCAGAACCCTCAAACGACCGCCTTCCCTGTTCCCGATAAAGACCACCCCAAAATTCAGCCATTCCAGCGGGTCTCCGGTTTCGAATATGGCAGACACCCGTTCCACAACACACGCCAGCAGGACACGATAGTGTTTCAACGTCCATCCCCTGTCATGACATCCTCATGCCACCTGACCGCCAAAAACCTGCATGATAGCCTCCATTTCGTTCTTTCCGAGATCCACAACATGTTTATTGAGTGCGGCCAGAAAGCTCTCAGGAGAGACCTGCTTCTCCTCCAGAACCTGAGCGACGTGGCACCACTTCATACCCTTCCGGGCCGCCCAGGTCTGGAGTTTCCTGACGTGGTGATGCGAGTCGGGACGACAATCAGATGTTTCTGGAACCTCTCCTTGTTCTTCGGCGATCGAGTCGAGCTTACGTGCGCTTCTAGTGCTGCGGGCGGGAGGCCTGTCGGTCATGAGTGCTGGTTGCCATTCGAGAGACATGTCGAGCTCCTTGATCTTAGGCAGAGATGACGTGCGGCTCTGTTGGCGTGTGGGTGATGGAGAAGGAGTCATGTGCGACTCCTCGCCTGTGCGATTTGATTCGATGACGGTGGACGACACAGAAGACAGTGAAGAGGAGGAGGAGAGGGCCGGGGATGCCTTCGATGGTCTGTTGACGGCCTGATCTCTGCCAGTTTCTTGATCCTTGTGTTCCGACCGCTGGTGCTTTGTCAGATTTTCCTCCATGCTGTACTTCCTTCTACAGCCGTCGAGTCCGCAGGGAAAGACTGATTCCTTCGATTCATTAGCCAATGAGTCGAAAAGGTTGCAGGGCGTCATTTTTGGTGTCGCTGTAATGTCAGACTCGTTCACAGGCTGAATTCTGTGATCTCTTCGCTGATGGCCGTGAAGGTGTTCCTTTCTGACGAATGTCTTTCTACACACCTCGACGTTGCAAACAAACACCCCTGTGTGCCTCTTATGACATGATTCTCGCTCGTGCCTAGAGCGAGAGGATGCGGTAGAGTAGTCCTTCTTACCGCAGAGACGGCAGGCCAGAAGCTCTTTGGGCGACTCTGGTACTGGTTCCCAAGTAGCCAGGGCATCTTCTGTGACGGAAGAACGCAGTTTCTTGGTTGGTGCTTCGTCTTCTACTTCGAGCGGGTCCTGGCGCTTGCGAGAAGTTTTCGTGCGGTGTGTACTTGGTGATCTTGCTGGTGATGATCTGGGACTTACACTTACCGCTGCGAGAAGTGCATCTCTTTCTTGCGACTCGGGCTCACATGCTATATCTGATTGAAGCAGATGTCCACGATGTGGCTCATTCCTAACGTTCGACAAAGGCTCTGTTGGATAGTATTCGTTGTACTCTTTCCGCTTTCTTTCCCATTGTCTCTCATACTTCTCCTTGTTCTCCGCCGCTAGCGTGAATAGTGACGGCTTATGCAAGCGCGCAGACCTCGTCAATTTTGAAGGAGAACCTCTCTTAGGCAGAGGTGGGTCGTCGGTCATGGGACCATCGTGCCATTTCCGAAACTCTTCAAGATATTGCGGTGGTGGACGGAGATCCAGGTCTCGGTATTGGTATTTCCAATCGCCATTGATCAATTGGTAGCCAAATGTCGAATCCAGAGCAGGATTGAGCCCATTCTTGTGACCATTGTCATCGTTCAGCAATTCTAACACCCGCTCGTGCTGTTCTTCGAATTCGGCTAGCTCTGCCTTTCCAGCCCTTTGCTTCCTCTCAGTCTTTGCGACTGCCTGCTTCTGAGTCTGGCGTGTTACCGCAGTCTCAGTACGGAGCCGAAGCTGAGAGTCGACAGGGGAGTTCTCACCAAAGACGAGGACTTGGAGGGCCCGGTATTCGTTTAGCTTCAACGAGTAAGTCTTCAGCATTTTCCGAAGGGAGTCGCCTTCATCTGCTTCGCGCGGTATGACGCGATCGTCACCAGCCGCCATTTCCAGGTCTCTTTCTTCCGACTTTCGTAACAGGATATCTCGCATCTCCCCGTCCTTTACGAGTCCATTGCGAAGCTTTGAATGAGGCACCTTCATCTTGTATTCGTGCCTCGACAGATCATCGACGTGTTTTTGGTCGGACTTTGGGGCAAGCATAGCATCTTTCCTCTGCTGCTCGCGTATGAGCCTTTTCTCTTCGTTAGTCCACGGCTGTGATGTGCGAGGCCTGAGTGATGGTATGCCCGGCGCCATCAACGTCTCAGGTAGTGCCCGGGGAACCACGTCCGGTATGAGTCCTGGTCCACGCTTGAGATCATCTTCAGTCCCTCGGTGAAGGTTGATCCCCTGTGCTATGTACTTCCACATCTCTTCAACTCTCCATAATCTCTGGGCTTGCTCTCGGGAGATGCCACGCTCCTCGCAGACCTCTGACTCCCAGCAGATGTACATGAGATCGAGCGCGCCCTTGAGTTCAGCTTTCTGTTCTCTGCTAAGTTCTTCGAAGCGTAGTATGTTTTGCATCATGGCTTGCTTTTTGCAAATTTGTGCTCTTCTGGCCTCCTGTCGCTGCCTGTCAGCCATCTCCAATTGGTCTAGGAGAAGCGCGAATTGCTTGGTGTGACGAAGTTGATGTAGACGCGCTCTGCTCGAAGGGTTTGCAAGCAGCCGACCAAGCATTTTGGCCTTCTCCCAATCTGGTGATATGAACTCGTCCTTGAGTTCTGCTTGCGTTGGCTCTGGGGCTTGTAGATCAACAGACAATGGAGATGGCGCACTCGCGGGTCTTGTGCACTGGCGCAGTGATGGAGGAACAGCGTCCAGACTTGACGGCCTTGCCAATTTTTTGGAGGGCATCTTGTCTTTTCGGCTGAGCCGCCTTAAGATGGCGTAGACTTCGATAATCGAGAAAAAGTCGAAGAGAGTTCAACTGGCTTGCCAGTGAGGGCCACACTCGTTGATCCGTGAGCTGCTAGCGATGATAATAAGACTTTGTTTAGCAATCTAGGCCCTCTACACGGAATGTGTAATACCTGCGCCGGAGTAAATGCTGTTATTGACGTACAAACCTGGGTAGGAAGTCACTGCTGGTTCGTTGTGCGACAGAGGTACTCGGCAGAGCAGGAGTGAGCTACCAATTGCTCAAGGAAGGCAGTCTGCCTCCTGGGCAGTTGCTAGAGAAGCGAAGGCCGCAAAGAAGCTGCAAGTTATCGGGTTTCAACAATATAGCAAACTGATGAGTATTCGAAGGTGCGCAAGATCAGCAGACGGAGGCCAGGCACAAAATGCTGGTCATCTCCATAGTGTCGACTTTTTGAACGTGGTTCAGGTTTCCCCACAGCTACAGCCTCAGCCTGACTGGTTTGGTTGGACCACTGAGTAGGTCGCATCACCAGAGTCGGCACTGCTCCCATTCGATCAGGCTGTCCAGCAATATTGAGAGCCCGACTGTAAATAGTAACTACGTACCGAGAGGTAGCGTATTCGACCGGCATCTCAGCCATTGCCGCACTGCTTGTAGCTAAGTGCTCATAACAGCAAGAGTAGAGGATTCTTTTGGTATTGCCACAACGTCCATGGTATATTCCTGGGACGAAGCTTTCGAGGTCTGCTATGACTTTGCTCAGTGGCCGAAGCGCTCGAAGCTGAGAAGTCTTGAATCATCTGGCAACCGGACATGAAGTCAGATGATAGGTGCTACCACGTTCGCATTGTGGTACCGCTTAGGGCGTCCTCAGACAGCGGGTACCTCCGCTAGCGTCCGTTTTGGCTCCACCAATGAATACTCACTTTAGAGATCCCTGAATGCGTCGTGTGGTAGCTACGCTCTTGTGTCCAGATTTCAAGAAGGGGCCGGGCATTCGAAGGGGTGAACCACATCACGCACAACTGGCCTTGATGCCTTATTGACCGCTTCTCGCTTCTATCCCTTCTTGCACTTGCACCATTCGAGCAACGGCGGCAACGACGATACGACCTTCAGCATGATTCCCTTCACATCCATTGTCGCCGTACTCGGCCTTCTCGCGGCCTACACCTCTGCAACAGAGCTCACAGCCAAGTTCTCGCCAAATGAGAAGGAGTGCTTCTACACCCACGTTGATCAACAGCACTCAAGGGTCGCCTTCTATTTCGCCGTAAACAGCGGCGGCGATTTCGACAGTACGCGAAGCCAACATGGACGGAGTCGGCGTGCACATGCTAATCCCTGTCTTAGTCAACTATGCAGTCTATGGCCCTGACAAGCAACCCGGAAGAGAGCGCGTCATCCTCGATGGAGAGAAAGAGAGGCAAGGCGATTTCGTCTTCACAGCAGAAGAGACTGGAGAATACCGATTCTGCTTTGACAATTCAATATCTACATTCTCCGACAAGACTGTAGTTTTTGAGATCGTGGTGGGTAGATGTTATCCAGATGAGCCGGGCGTTGTGTTGACATCGAGCTCAGGTCGAGAACCAGGAATCACGAGCCAATCTCCCCCAGAAAGCAGGCGCAACGCCCGAGCAACTAAGCGGAGTCGAAGAGACCGTCCTCAAGCTTTCCGGCCAGATTTCTGCTCTGACCAGACAACAGAAGTACTTCAGGACGAGAGAGAACAGGAACTTCAGCACAGTCAGGAGCACCGAAAAGAGGATTTTCAACATGGGCATGATCGAGACTGCTCTCATGGTCGCCATGGCCGGTCTCCAGGTCTTCGTGGTGAAGATGTTCTTCACAGGTGGCCGAAAGGGTAAGCGGTATCCGCAAGTCAATCGCGTATCTACCATGTACTGACAACGCTTCCAGGCTACGTATAAGCATGTGCGCAGGCCGCTGTAACATAGATACTGTTGAAATGATATATGCTATCAGGACAGACAACATCAACCACGCAGTCCGTCGATGTACTCCTCCTCCCCATGTCCCGTGCTCCCCCGCATCATCCTACCTTGACGCCGTCTTCGATCACCATGTACTCGTCTCCCACCATCATCTTCATCTCCTCTTCCACCATGAAGTTCTCATGGTCCGGCGCGAGGGCTTTCGAAGCGGGATCATACATGAACTTGGCAAAGTCCTTGTAATCCTTGAACACAAACGTGCAGATCGCATGGTAGTCCGACATATACGCAGGCTGGCCATGCAACATGTCCGCCATGATCTGGCGATCTCTCTTCAGACAGTAGGTCTATGACAATTCTCAGCCCAGCTGTTTCTCCTGCATGTCGTATGTCACATCAGTGAGATCCTACAAGACTGTACGTGATCACGTTATGCTTCAGCAACACCGGAGCCGCCAACTGTGCATGCTTGTGGTTGTAGTGCTCGATGAAGGCTTCGTCGCTCATTCCCGGCTTCTTCTTGACCAGGATGGTGGCTTTCACGACTTTTCGAAAGCCAGTGGTGTTGGCGTAGCCCGCTTCGAGAACCATGCTATTGTCTCTCTCTCGTTGATCGCAAAGGGTCTGGTGTTCATGTCAACGTGTGGTCGGATCATGTCCGGTGGGATCGTGGAGACTACCGCGCTTTCTCGGGCAAGGCTTCACCTCGTACTACCTCCGTACCTCGCACCTTGCACCTCTACCTCTGCGATGTCTTGTGTTGCTGGGTCAGAAGTCCTCGCCATGGACTTACTCCTACCCACAGTCTTTGCGCGGGCCAGTCTCCTGAAGGTGCATGATATGTATCAAGGCGAACAGAAGCAATAGCGCAAAGCCATCAACGCCAGAACGCTGCCAAGACTGGCATTGCCTTCAGGAGATGAAGGCAGTCTCAGCCTTTCTCGTAATCCCGCTTCTGCACCATAACACTGTAACTTCCCAAGTGTCCTTTGACAAACCCTCAAACAGCACAGTCTCTTCTTTGATGCAAAGATAATATTTCCATCTAGATGCGAGCGCGATACCAGACTTGAAGGAGTGTCCGACTCCTGCTGCTCCAGACAGGATGCAGTCTTGCCTGTCTCTCTTCCCGGCATCGCGATGGGGACGCCTTGGCCTCATGATCAGCATCATCATTCCGACGCTCCTGCTATGGTCTTTCTGGTATGCCGCAAATTCCGACCAGGACAACATTCCGCCCATCTTGACACAGATGATCCCTGCCGGACACGCGACCTGCCAAAGTGCCACAACTTTCCAGTGTTCAAGCTGTCTCGAACAGCACTTTGCCCCTGCTAACGAGACCGATGTCGACGTCTGGAATTATCAATATGGACGTGACGACAAAGACGAAGGATTGAGCGAGGCGCAATGTGATTCGGCTTTTCCCGGCCTCTTCGAGGATGTCAACTTGGGCGTCAAGCACTGGAGGGAAAATGGCAACATCACTGCCCAACACCTGGAGCCTTTTGTTCTGGAACAAGGCATGACGCGAGGCATGGTCTTCAAAGGTGACCTCTACGTGATGGAGACCAAATCGAAAGCAGAAGATCATCGCCGCAAAACTGTCGCTATTCTAAGTGCCATGCACCGAGCCCTATCCGCTGCACCGGATCGAAGGAGTCTTCCCAACATCGAATTCGTATTTTCGATCGAGGACAAGGCCACGGATGTGACTGGAAGCAGAACTCTGCCTCTCTGGGTCTTGGCTCGAAAAGCCTCCGAGCAGTCTTTCTTCCTATTTCCTGATTTTGGCTTTTGGGCCTGGGACAACATGATTGGGAAGATGAACAACGAGATCGGTCCATTCGATGAGGTTGTCGACAAAGCCTTGTCTCGTGAGCAAGATCTCACCTTTGACGACAAAGTTCCTGAGCTTGTCTGGCGTGGTAAACTGAGTTTCGCGCCCAAGCTGAGAAGAGCTCTGCTTGACTCCGCTCGAGGGAAGCCGTGGAATAACGTCAAGGAGCTGAATTGGAAGGTCAGAGATAACTACCTCACTTTGGACGAGCATTGCAAGTACAAGTTCATTGCACACGTTGAGGGACGATCGTACTCTGCGTCTCTGAAGTACCGCCAAGCATGTCGCTCGGTCATCGTTGCACACAAGCTGCAGTATATCCAGCACCACCACTACTTGCTTGTGCCATCTGGTCCGCAGCAGAACTATGTGGAAGTGGAACGAGACTTCTCGGATTTGTCGGATAAGATAGACGCATTGCTCGCCGACCCTGCCCGTGCGAATTCGATTGCCGACAACAGCGTGCGGACATTTCGAGAACGGTACCTCACCCCAGCTGCAGAGGCCTGCTACTGGAGAGCACTTTGGCGAGGCTATGGGAAGGTGTCTGAGGAGGCCAAACTTTTCCACAACGCCATTACTGGCAAGAGCGTCAAGCGGGGCTTGAGATACGAGACTTTCGTACTCCTGTCGAGCGATGAGATGATGCACTTCAAGGCTGGCGAGGGGTGAACCCAGGTGATCACCACTAGGTCACTAATTTTGTCCTCTCGGACAGTGACCATATACGCTTACCACCACAGCCTGTATACCTGCACGGCAAGGAGAGCCATGGCAGAAAAGCTGGTGTCGATCATGACGAGCGTAGCTCTGCCGTCGAGCCGTATACTCGTCATTGCGCCCCTGAGCGGATGATGACCAGGTTCTGAACCGTTGTCTCATGGTGTGAAGCGTTTGGGAGAAGCGCCAGTAGAAGTTCAGCTGGACGATGTCGCCTTAGGTCAGTGTATAACGGGCGCGCGTTTGTAGAACAAGGCGACAAGTCATGGATTGAGGCCAACGAACCGCACTCCGTGACAAGGTTTATACTATGTCTGGCTCTATAGCTCAAAGCATAGCCTGTCGCCGAATACAACCAGGTTGGAGGTCATCAGCGCCGCCTCCCTCGTCCGTTAGCTAGGCCGTCTTACTGTTTCGAGGCCGAAGTGTCCACGTCGCACCGCGCCTCATTCTTTCGACAGTCAACTCCTGTATTTGTTTTCGCACTGCTCTTATAGTGATGATCACCGAACCTATCGGGTCGCCTCCCCCAGCCTCACCCGTCCAATGGGCATACAATAGGCATGTACTCCGGCGGTCTCGGGAGTTTGCCACTTCGGGACGGTGATCCGCTTCTCGAAGCTCACATCCGCTCTCACTCGACCTTCGACACATTTACTCGTAGTAGAAGCCAGCGCCGTAGCAGCAGACAGCCACTAGCTTCCGCAGACGATCTCCAGTGAAATGATGAAGGTGAGGAATAAGCTTCCATGTGAGGCGTACAGTAGGAGGACTGCTACTTCGAGGATTTCGGCCACCGACAGGAATGGCCAGCCTCCTTGATGCGGTGTCATGACGAGACCGCAACGGGATCCTGCTGAAACTCTCGTCGACGCCCGGAGATGTCATGATTCGAGCCCTTCGCCGCAAAGGACGTGCCAAGAAGAAAACAAAAACCGATCTGTTACCCATAGCAGGAATTCATCTCCGTGACGATGGACCTCCCTTAGTGTCCGACGACCCAGACACCATTCGTTGCTCGAGCTATGAGGTCGGAGTACGCATGTAGACCCGGGTGGGCTGACACGGCATCAACGCGCGCGCAGGTACATCAAATCCCTCGCGGACGTGGACATGCTTTCCGGTGCTTTCGCCGACACGATCTGCCTTGGAAAATTCGAAATACGTTCTGATGTATTACTGAGAGAAGTAATCCATCTCCGTGGGTCAGGACATCCATTAGCGTCCGTCCCGCACAGCACCATGCATCACCTACACTTGAGGATAAGCTCAAGATTAAGCTATATGAGACCTGGCCCGGCATGACAGCTTATCACCTTCACGACTTCCTGTCTGGTTTCGGTCGTGCACGCCGAACTCAGCGTCAGGCTTCGTCTTCGATACTTCCAGATGATTACCTATATCAGCTTTCATCTCCGTGGCCATGGACACCCGCTAGTGTCCGCTCTTGAGGCTTCCAACAATCTTCATAGCTGTACGGCAAGCTCGAGATCAAACCCTACACCCTGTATGATGATGCCGTTCTTGCTTCCATGGCACGCCTTACTTGCTGTGCCGCACCCATTCGTAGCCTTCTTCCGCCGCATAGCTTTTTCTCCGATACAACTTCCTGCTTCTTCGACGAGCCTGTCGCGTGATCCAAGAAGTTCAGCCTGTCTACGCCCTTTCCCACTATTCCTCAAAGTTTCCTAGCCCACTCAGCCTTCCTATGTTCTCATGAAATGAGCACTACCCCAGTGTCAAAGATCCCCGCGCCGTAGTGATAAACGCCCACTAGCATCCGCACCGCGATCTCCACCGAGCCTTTCGAACAAATCAAGCTCGTGACCAGGCGTCGTGACGTTCGTTGTGACCCGCGGAAGGCATGCACTGAGTCGCCGAAAGTCCGCCCTTCCACCTCACCAGCAATTGCTGGCAGAGCCTGTCGTTAGAGCTTTGCTCCCAATCGTACGACTCTGGACAAGTGAAGCTTTCTCTAGCCACAAGGGGAACAGCTGTCTTTTCCGACCCCGCGCTTGGTGGTATTGCGAAGCTTCTGTCCTGTTCGCGATATGGGGCCGGTAGGCTCAACGGGCCTGAAGTAAATGTGTCGGGCGAGGAGTGGCGGCTGCCAAGCCTGAAACAGTTCTCTCGTCTGACTATGACCTCTTCAGTAGTATCAGGCGATTCTTGTCACTCGAGTTCTGTTGGTCTTCGTCATCTTGCCTTTCTCATTCCGCTCGCTATCTATGATGGCATATAAGAATCAACGACTCGCTCCACGCTCCGACTGCTTCGCTTCAATGCTCGCTCTTATACACACCATGCAGAAGAGAAGCAGCTCAATGACACTGCAAGATGAAGACAAGAGGTCTTGCTCTCCTGTTCTTGTCTCTTGGGGTCGACCGCCAGAATTCATCATCCCATCTTACGCCCACCCATCCTGCCACATGCGAGAGTATCTGTACATCATAATCCAATGAGATGTATCGTCACATTCGAGAACTCCGTGCCCTTCGTGAATGCCGTAGCAGGGCTTTTGGTCATCGCGCCATATGACGCCAAGCAGGTAAGGTCTTCAACGAATGTTCAAGCTTTCGTAGCGCACCCAGTTGTTCCGGTTCCTGTTAGGATGTTCCAAACCAAGGTGGTCATCTGGGCCGAGCTTTTCCGAGAGAACGTCATCTGTAAAGATGTATTAGTGCTGCTGACTGGTCTTGTGAGGCGTACGCTTACCGTCTTCGATCCATACAGGTCTGCTGTAATTCTGGCCTCCTTTGATCACAGCAAACCTGATCTTCTCAAAGTTCTTGCCCTTGATGCCTGTGCGTTTCGATATGCGCTCTTTGGTCTGCTTGAAGACCTCGCCGTCCTTGAGCATGAAGATGAACGGCACGCCGTGTGACTTTGACGGGTCTTTCTCGAAATGCATGCAGAATATAAGGCGGTCACCTTTCTCGTTATCAATCTCCTTCTCCTCTTCCGGGATCTTCTCCGCGAGGACATTCATGAATTCGTTCAGTGTCATTACGCCATGTGTGGAAGGCAAGATCTTGTAGACCTTGTTGCCATGCACTTCATAAAATCGAATCTGGTCGACGATCTCTTCAGGCAGTTGCAACTTTTTCTGAAGTCCTTCAAGAACCGAGGTGAACGTAGATTGCTTGTGCACAAGAACTTCGACGGGCTCTTCTTTCGTGATGCCTTCAGAGAGCCATGTGACGCGAACCGTCTTACGCTGTTCGAGATCGGTGAGGCTCATCTCTAGCACCTCGTAGAAGAGGTGGTCGGGTGCTTGTGTGGGTGCATACGTATAACCCCCATACCCAGTGGAACCCATGAGGATATTGTTGACAGTGCTCCCTTGTTGTCGCTTCACCACAGAACGTGGCTTGCCCGTCGAAACGTTCGTCGTTGTGAATCGAAGATGCGACGGGTCGACTGGCGTCTCGTTGACTGAAGAAAGGTGTTCTGCGACTTTGTGAGCGAGAGCATCGTAGCCATCCTTCTTTGATAACGCGAGGGTAAATCTTGAGTCTTCTTCATTCTGCAGCTTGAGGTTCACCAGTGGCTGAAATTTGGGGGTGAAGGTGACGAGCAGTCGATTCATCAGGAAGTCGTAGAATTGGTCAGCCTTCAGAGATGCCGTTGGGTTTGTCTGCCGCATCGCTATCACCTCTGACTCGGACAAGGAGCGCTGGAAGCAGATAATGTCTCCGTCTTGGATTTCCGATGCCACAAGGCTGTTCTTCGGTTTCATGGGCTCAATGTAGTTCTGCTTGATCTCTTCAAACAGCTCCAGACTGATACCTGGTTGCCACCCCATGATCCTCATGATATGCGGGACAAGGTCGACGGCTTTGTCGAGCGGGTTCATGTAGACATGGCCAACACCCTGAAGTTGCTGCTTGTCAACATCGAAGTGCTTGAGGAAGAGGATGATGGGCTTGTTATTCTGCGGCTGTGCACCATTCACCAGTGGCGATGTTGGTGGTTGCTCAGCGTCGCTTGGCCAGATCGGACGTCCATCTTCGTCACGGGTTGTTTGCTCGATGAACACTCGGAATCCCGCAGATCGCGTGCTGAATTTATCAGAAGCTTCTTGTAAAGTCATGTCAGGCCAGGATAACGGCTGGTCTGGTCTGACGGTGCCGTTTTGGCGATTGACCATGACCCACGGCCGTACGAGGTCGACGTCAACCCCAAGCTCCTCTGCCATCTTCGCTGTGAACTCGCGAGCAGTGGTTGCCTTGAGCATGCGATGTGTTTTTGGCGCTGCTGGCTCGTCGGGGTTGTCTGGTTGCCATGGGATTAGATCTACACCTTGATAAGCCTTGAAGTTCTGTTCGGATGCAACTTGGACGTTCATGTAGAGATGCGCTTCTTCCTTTTCCTTTCGTCGCTTTTCGGCAAAGGCGCGCTCTTCGGCGATTTTGGCGGGAAGGTGTTCTGGAGGCTTGACTTGATCTTCTGGCAAAAGAATTTCGTCCAGCCGGCTTTCGCGGATATAAACCAACATGTACGCATTATTGGAGCGCTTCGTACTCCATTGTCGTGTGTAAGGATTCTGCCCTTTCGACACCCCGTTGACATTTTGGTAATCACCGCCAAAATTGTCGTCGATAGCTTCACGGTTGGTTGCACGCGTTACTCTGTCGTCATCGAAGCGGAAAAACTGGCCGTTCTTCTCAGGCTTCAGAAATGCGTAGTAGTGGCCAGCATTGAGGTCGCCAGAGTGTACCAGGACACCATGAAGGTGGTAGATATATGGCTCTGACTTATCCGCTGTCTCGTCCAGGTAAGGGGACGCATCAAAGACATTCGGGAATTCGTATCGATCGTTCACTTTCATCATTGCGTCTCGCTGGAAGTCGTACTCGAACCGTTTCAGTTGTAGATGCAGCACATTGGGGAAGCTCTCGAAGATAACACCCTTCTTGGCGTCTTGAAGGCCAAAGCCTTCTGCCGCGTATTTGTTGTCGCCTTCCAGCGTTTCGACCTGAATGTAGTCTCTGAAGCTGTCGTCGAGACTCCTACACCCAGACACGTTGAGCTGAAGATCCCAGAAGTCCTCTATGCGGCTCGATTCGTACTCGACATTAATGCATTTGAGGTACGTCTTCATCTTGCCCACAAACATGTTGTTCAACGCGTTCTCCGCCTCCGTGCCCTTCATCCGAGCTTCGAGCTTCTCCATCAATATTCGGGAGAGCTCTTGCACGTCCTGCTGCTCAAAGATCTGCCTGCTCTCCCAACCGAACGACTGCGTGAGCTCTTGAGTACCGACAGCCACCGAGTCGGCTTGTAGGCGGTAGAACAACCGCTGGAGACAGTATGCCGAGGCGGATGCTTCGCGATCTTGGGGAGTTTCAGTGGGTATTTGGTAGACCGCCTTTCGAAACGCGCCAGTGAGATATAGAGATTGTAAGAGGGAGTTCAAGTAACAAGTCGCGCCCTGATTCTTCAGTCCCACCATGCCGGTCTCTTTCTTGCTGTCGTAATTGACGAAATTGTGCCATAGTACTCCCGTGGGATCCTTGAGTACGCGGACATAAGCAGTCATGCGGGCGACTCCATTCTCGACGAGCGGCCGATCGTGATTGTCGAACTTGGATGCGAATATGCGGTTCTTATCCGCGAAACGTGTGAAGCCCCAGTCCCCCTCGTCGGCAGTGAACCGGTGGTTAGCCTCGTGGTGAATGTAGATCGATGGGTCATTTGGATTTGAGAGGACGAGCATGAACTGTGCACATGCATACCAGTCCTCCGGCGGCTTCTGGCCCTTTTCTTCTTCAAAGCCCTGTTCTAGATAAAAGGATACACTTTCCGAGGCGGAGTTGCCTGCTGGAAAGAACAGCACTCGCCACGGATGGCCGCCGCACTGGAAGACGGGGCCATGTGTCCGCTTGGGTTGTTTCGTCCAGTCGACGATATCCCATGTGTGCCACGCCTCCGCCTCTGTCTCGTAATCTGGTGATGCTGGCATGAATCGGCTCAGCATTGCCTCATGGTCGTCGGCCAGCGGTTGCGCAGGCTCAGAGGCGGAATCCGGGTCGGCGTCCATGCTGTCGGCGTCGTCGGGTGAAATGATGGCAACGTTGTCAGTATCTTCGCTCGGCGTTAGGCGCTTCTCATCGTAGTCGGAATCCACAAGCATGTCACTCCCCAGCTGTTGGGCACATTACGTCAGCTCTTGTTCGATTGACAATTGGAAACGGAGCAGGCAGCGGCGGCGGCATGCATGTGATGCTGTGCGCAGCCGGGAGCACGGAGCAGCGGGACACGAGGCGCACAGCGTGAGGCGCTGACGGGTCTTGGGTTCGTGGGTGGGCGAGTGGAAAGCGGTGGGTGTGGCAGCTTACATTCTCCATTGCCAATCCGAGAATCCGCGCAGGCTGCGAAAGTGTCTGCTAGCAAAATGGCACCAGACACTGCGCGCGTGTTGTTTGCTGGGTGGGATAATTGCTCGTGCCTCGTGTGCAGGGTGGTGCGCCTGCGCAGACGGAATGTGATGGTGGTTGTGGCGGAAAGAATGTCGGGGGTGGGTGGCAGTCAGGAAGGCAGAGATCTGGCGGAAGATGCAGCAGCAAGAGATGGAGTTGCTGCCGCCGGAGTGTGCTCAAGAATGACGTTTTTAGCTTGCCGTCAAATCGCAACAAAGGCCCATCCTTGCGCGAATGCACCAGTCCTGACGACCACACACGTGACGCAGGAAATCGATCCTACATGTATTCACTCGACCGCTCCGTCGTCAAGCTTCCGCCTTGTCACAGGCAGATGCGGGTGCGCGGACTCGACGTGCAAGCGGCAGCGATATGTGCGACAGGATCCAAGCCATCCACGCGTGCCTCAGGAACCCCACCAACGAGGGACTCTCCGCCATACCCTGGGCTGCTATCAATAGCTGCAATCTGCAGTGGCCCCTACGGTCAGCATCGACAAGGCGGCGCGTTGGGTTCGTTTCATGCGATTTTCTTACGACGCGATATTCCTTACCAGTGCCTGTGAAGTACCTGTATGATTGACCGGGCATCGTGGGGCTACATAGAATACTTCCACCGCTCGTCGAAGGATATTGTCACGGCTTGGCATCTGCATCTGCAGGACTTGAGTAGCTTCGTGGTTCTGCTATGGTCTTCCTCCCGATCCAATCCATCCCCCGCTCCCATGTTGTCGCTTCGAAGTGTACGGCCTCTGCTCCGGCTGCCATCGGTCATCAGAGCAAGACCGAATGCCACTTCGGCTTCGACCAACACCAGCAGCTTCTCTGGTCCAGGAGCAGTGCCGCCGCCATGGGGCCCGTCCAGTGTCCTCGACGAATGGGTCGCACGAGAAGCCAGACCCATAAGTCTACGCCAGCTCACCTTCTTCGGACGAACGTTGACCGAGAAGAGACTGATCGAATCTGCAAATTATGTGCGTGTCGAATTACCGACGCGGATCGCGCACAGGCTGCGTAACATCCAGATGCTGCCATATTCGGCCGTGACAAATCGGCACATCAGCCATGTCTACGCTTTGTACTATTCAGCCTTTGAGCGCTTTCGCAAAGTTGCCGAAATCCGTACGCTGGAAGATAACGACCGGTTCTGCGAGATTTTGAAGGTCACTTTGAACGAGCATCTAGCAGTGATCCCACAACTAGCCATGGGCATTCTCGAAATCCAGGACTCGGTCAGTGCAAGCCAGTGTGATCGATTCATGATTAATCTTTTGCGTTCTCGCATCAGTCGCAGGACAATTGCCGAGCAGCACCTGGCGTTGACCGACACTTTCCAGTCACCATGGCACTTCCCAGGCGCGCACAACCCGACTACCCCACCCGAGGATGAGTTCGTGGGCGAAATCTTCCTCAAATGCAATGCCAGGGAAGTGGTCGAGAAGTGCGCGAGAACAGCGAGAGAACTGTGCGCTCAGGCATATGAGTCGCATGTTGTCATTCCCGAGATTGTGCTGCAGGGCCATCTCGATACCACCTTTCCCTACATCCCATCCCATCTCGAGTACATCATTGGTGAGCTGCTGAGGAACAGTATACAGGCAGCAGTGGAGCAGAGAGGTCTGGCACACCCGCCGCCGATTGAGGTACTGATATGTAGCACGGCGCAGCATGCCATCATTCGCGTGTCAGATCAAGGGGGTGGTATTGACAGGGAGATATTGCCATACCTGTGGTCTTTTGCCAAGGGGCCCCGTCGGAAGGCTCGTCTGCACAATCTCGGTCAGGTGCCAAAGTTAGCGGGAACCATGCAGGAACTGCGTACCTCCTCAACCGAGCATAGTGGAGAGGCGCAAAGGAGAGACAGCTCCTTGACCAAGCTGTCAGAGAGGCCACCAGACCTGAAGCTGGGGATGGGCCTACCAATGAGCAAGATCTATGCAGAGTACTGGGCTGGTACACTGGAAGTGCACAGCTTGGAAGGCTATGGCTGTGATGCATTTCTACAGGTCAACAAACTGGGAAACCAAAACGAGAAGCTGAGCACGAGAGCGGCCATGGATGCACTGTAGGAGAATGTTGCTTCCAGGACGATACTTGTACGCGACTTGGTCCTTCCAATCGAGCACAGGAAATCGAAACGTCAGGAGGGAAGGCAAGAGGCAAACGCGGTTGTCTACTGAACACTCCTGCTTGCCAGGCTATATCTCTCAAGACTCATCCTTCCGATCTCTGGCTCCCACCAAATGCATCCCCTCAGCTTTTACCACGATCAATTCCGACAGCATCACTAGTGACAGCATGACCTCTCCAGAGGTGTGTACCACTTGCGGCGTGTCAACTTGGCAGATCTGACCCAATGCGCAGCAGGACCATGCTCATGAGAGCCAACTGTCCACTTCGAGCGGGAGCTATTCCAGCACGTCCTCGCAACAACAGCAACTAGAATTGCTCTACCAGTTCCTCCTCGACCGTATCAATATCACTGTATCGGGAGCATGCGGGCCTCGACGCGCCACGCCAATCGATTGTTGGACCCCTGTCCACTCTTCCTACAATGCCGGCAGCAGAAGTGACGGTGAGAAGCCAATAGACGCTGCGATGACAGGACTCATACCTGGTGCATGTCCACGTACTGTGGCCAGCCTGAAAGCCAAGGGTGGCAAAGCCGTTGTCTACGACAGAGACATTACTACGACATGGAGGCTTCCGGATGTCATAAGTGGCTACGAGGTCTTCTTCTAGGAGAAGGTTTTCGAGGACGCGCTGAGCCATGAAACACTCTACATTGCGCTGGAGAGTTTTGTAGAGCAATAGGGTGCTGTGATGCGTAAGTCCAGTATCTGAGCATCTCAATTTACCAAACCAGACTTGTCCTGAGCCCAGCTGATTTAGAGTTAGTTCAGCTTGCTTCCGACGATGTGATGCGGCGATTTCATGAGTTCGTCGCCCGCCTTGGCACTCAGACCGCAACAGTTACTGTGTCCAGTATCGTCAAGGACATGGTGGATAGCTATACAATGCTTCGAGAAAATCAAGCACGGGAGTTCCACTGGGAGAAAGAGCGGAATATTGAACACGTCATCGAGCAGTTCTGCCTTTCTCAGCATTGCTGGTATTTTGCACCAGGACGAGCTCCCGTCGTTGAGGTCACATTCTGTCCACCAGGAAGGCAGATGCGTGACGAGACGTCTATCATGCTCCACCTACACTACAGCTGGAACCCTCCTGTGATCAACTTCCACGACCTGCAGAGCGTAGTGGCAGAGGCAGAAGACTTCGTTTTGAAGCCTGCCATTTCGTCACACCGCCCCTTCTCGTCAATGACCAATATCAATATTGATTATCTCGCAGAGCCTCAAGGAGACTGGTTGCACTGGATTGACGAAGAGAAATGCTTCCGTGGCCGAGTTCCATCCTCTTTTGCTTCGAATTTCGGAAGTCAACGCCAGGATGTCTACACGATGCCGTTGCAGCTAAAAGCTGTCGTGACAAAGCATTATCCAGGGGGTATACGGCACGAGACTTGTATGCGGTGTGCGATGCCACTTACCGTCAGAAGACGACCGGATGCGTGTGTTGCAGTGCCTGAAGATCGGACCCTTCCTTCACCGTTGCGTTCATCCATTGCTAAGAAGCTGCGAGCATTTCACTCACCATCGCCATTTTCACGGGATCTGGAAGTGCGTATGGTCAGGGAGATCAAATTCGATCGTTACTCGCCCCGTTGCGATCTTTTCCGGAGTCCCGGCTCCGGTCATGTGGATGGAGCCGACGATCGTCTGGTGGAGTCGAACTGCGAACGTCCAAAGACAGTCATACGCACACCACGATTCAACACCCACGTCAACCGCCGCGGTGAGCTTGATGACGTTTCCGAAGCTGGGACACCACTTCAAAGCCCATTGCCCGAGGACATACTGGTCTCGACAAAGCGTCGGTCGATCCGCTCACCGTCCAAACGCAAGGCCGACTTACATACACCTACACGGCGGCCCAGAGGTGTCGAAGCTAGCCCTACCCTGGCGCGGTCGGGTCCTAGGTCGTCGCTTCTCGATGGTATAGATGATGCAGACCGTGAATTTTGCAAGGAGGGCAAGCAGCAGATCCCGCGAGCCGATAGGGAGCCGAGGCAGGCGGGAACCTCGTCCTTGCAGTTTGACGAGCTCGACACGTCGCCTATACATCTCACAATAGACCAGCGCATCCAGGCCAAATCCCAGCCAGACTCAATCTTCGGCCAAAGCTTGGATGTCGCCAAGAAGGGCACGGCTGCACGGCGCAAAGAGCTCCAGAGAACCATCAACAAGATCTACACAGATGAGGACGATGATACCTACGACCGGTCCGGAACTGCCGAGCCTGGAATGAAGCAACGTGAGCCATTGACCCGTCGGAGCCACAATTCGCGTCTCGACGCCAGAAGCTGTGCTTCCCCGCCAAGAGTCCCAATCCGAAGCGACAAGCGACCACGTTTAATGGGTGAAAGTGACACTTATCTCGATCAATGTTCAGCTACAAGGCCTATCTGGTCGAAGCAGAATGACGAAAATATGCCAGAGATTGAACGTTGTGACAGCGCTGACTCGAAATTGTGGGAAGAGCATCTGGAGCGTGCGGGATGCACACGCACCACAGTTGTCACCGAACAGGACATTGTGCAATGGCAGGACAAAATTAAAGAGAATTGGCACGAATTCGAAGTCAGAGCTCAAGGTAGTCAACGGGAGTCGCCTGGAAAGGTGCTAACATCAGACGAGGAGGGGGACGACACGATGTGGGATTCTGAAGCATCTCCTCTGGACCTCGATCGGACCAGAGAAATGGACTGGGTCTCAAAATGAGTAGTCGAGGCGGAACACGATTGCGTGAGAGCTGGAGTGTATTGCTTGCATAACTTGAGTGAGTGAGGCAGAACGGTCGACGATGGTGCATGATTGAGAGGTCGGACATGGTTCAACAGATTTGTAGCGTAGGAATCGTAGACATACAGTACGCTCCTTCACTGCGCATTATCACGCGCCACAATACGCTGCGCCACTCTCACCAGCGCGGCAGGGATCACCAGCTTGTTTGCAATGACGACAACGCGTCACCTGCGAACGATAATTTGTGCTCAGCCACGACAAACTCCTACTCGTACCTGACCTACCAAAGACAAAAAGCAGCAACCTGGTGTTTCGCTCTCGAATGAAATCGAAATCTCTCAAGTCGAACAAGAGTCGGTCCGTCACCATTGTGAAAACACCCAGCAGCAGACTCGATATCCTTTCTCCCCGCCCAGTCGACTAGCAGAGCGACGACGAGAGAATAACACAACTCGACCACGCTCTCAAGCAAGCGAAACGCGAAGGACGACGTAGTCAGCGAGCCAAGCGGAAGATCAAACAGGCATTCAGAAAATTGAAGCGCAAGACAACGAATCGACATCCGCAAGATGATTAGCGCGATCATTCTCATTATCATTACGATTTTCCTCCCACCGGTTGGTGTGGCTCTTGTTGCTGGATGCGGTGCGGATCTGTAAGTTCCATTCTCTTCGCAGAGACGCGCGAGCTGCTGCTAACGTGAGTTTCCAGACTTATCAATATCGCTCTCACCATCCTCGGATACTTCCCCGGCCACATTCACGCTTTCTACCTCGAATACGTATACTATCATCGGAAAGAGATGGCAGCACGGGGTGTGTTCGATGAGAGTCCGGCCCCCGGCATCTTCTCGAGGAAAGTGCAGACTGGTGGGGTGAAGAACTATGGAACGATGCCGCCCCAGGGAGGACATGTGGCTGCTCCTCCACCGGCTCAGCAGGGATATTATGATGCTGGACCTGCGGCAGCGTCGCATATGCCGCCACCGCAGCAGCAGTATCAGCAGTATGATGCGCCGCCTGCGTATCCGCCTCCACCGAAGCAGTGAGGGCCGAGTGGTTGATGGGAGTGTGTGAGGAGATACCTGAGACGGGCTGTACGATGCATGGCTAAAGATCAGATGGTATGAGATCATGATGCTAGAGTTAGACATGGAGCGCGGGTGTTCCGACGTCGATTCAAGAGTCGCAAGTAGCGAGACTAAGAACTACGGTGTCAGCGATCCCACCTGGCCTTGGCTAGCCAACGCGACAGCATCCACTCGCAGACGTCCAAACTGTGCAGCATGAGGCAACCAGCGACGTCACGCCAACCCTTGCACTTGAGCCGCTCCTTCTTGCATCTGCACCGCAACGTTCCACCAGTGTCTCTATCCATTCCAACCTCACCTCTTACACACAGAACGGATTGCCGAGAATATCCACTCAATACGCCACGATGGCGTCTCGTGGCTCGATGCGACGATCAACTTCACCAGCAACCACTCTTGGTAGAGAATCGTCGCCGCCCACGTTCCCAGGCAGGACCCATCAGGCTCGCTCGCCAGTTGGTACGCTCGAATCTGCGACCACGTCTGAAACGCAATCATCCGGTGGCCAGTCTCCGGAATCATCGCGAAGGCACAATCAGCCGCCAGCAAAGCGGCAGAGGTATGTCTAATTGCTCCCCACCTGGTGAAAGCTGCTGAGGTGTGGCAGGCTCGACCTCACCGCCGAAATACAAGTCATCATAGGCACAGAAGAGAAACTGTTTAATGTTCCAAAAGCCCTTCTGACCAAGTCATCACAATGGTTCCAGTCTGAGTGTCTGGAGCTCACCGACAATGACAACAAACTCAAAGTTCCACGCGCACTTCCAGAGGCCTTCGGGGTCTACCTTCAGTTTATCTACACTGGTGATGTTGTCGTCATCGATACGCAAGACGACACTGCCAGCCGGCAGGCAAGAGTAGAGTACTTCAAGAAACTCATGACCGGACTTGTGCAGGCGTACATCCTTGGGGATATGCTCATCGACTTGCCATTCAAGAGCGGGATCATGGATCTCATGATGGACGAGTACGGCAGACTGGGCTTGCTACCAAATGCGCAGGAGATCACAAGGGCGTACAATTCGACAACCAGAGGCTCAAAGTTGAGGCGGGGACTGGTGGCGATGTATTGTCATGGTGTTGACTTGGAGTGGCTTGAGGAGCATGCGGCTGTGCTACCGCCAGTGTTCTTGGTCGACATGATCAGGGCTTTTAACAAAGCTCAATCTTCAGGGGTGGTGTTGGATCGTCCAGGATGCATGCTGAGGTGTTTTTTCCATGAGCATGGCGAGGATGTGCCGCCATGCTCATGACAAGTATCGCAGCAGCATGACAGTGTGTAACTTGAAATGCAGTGCGTGAACTTCGCCTGCCGGACCCATTGCGTCGTTCGATCACGCTCGAACCTCGCGTGCAGGCACTTCAGATCTCCACTCGCACCGCTCCTAACTCTGATCCTCTAATGTAATACGCTACGACAACAAGGAGGCGATAGCAAACACACAGCGACAGGGACGACGGTACAGCATTTGATGTCCTTCACTTCACGGTCCACGTGTACAGGATCACCCATGTCACCGCCATCAGCACAACGCAGCGACATCAACTACGACTCAAATATCACCGTTCTTGCTGGCGAGGAAACTCTGCTGAGTGGTTCCGCACCCACCGCGCCAGTCTCGCACGGGACTTCATCTTCGACATAGCCTACCATATCTGAACTAACACACACCACCCTACTGAGGCGAAAAGCTGCCACTACCATGAACATGAAGTGGGAACACTCGGATGCTTTTGACCATACGAGGTTAACGTCTCGTCTTCAAGGACCTCAGGGAGTACGTCAGTGGCATCACGTCTATATACCGAGATGCTCAACAATGCACGGCGGCATTTCTGTACACAACGAATGCTACAGGGGCATGATGGCGGCAGGGAAGAAGTGAGATGCGCAAATACTTGTGTGATAGATCGTCTGGAAAATTCCCTGTTCCGGGTATTGCGACTGAGCAGAGGTGGCGCTCGAAGGGCTGGCAAATCAAAAGCTCTTTCACGATCTGCAGAGGAAGCATGACGAAGCCTCGTTGCTAGAGCAAACTTTCAGAAAATCAGCTATTCACATCATCAACCATAGAAACCTGTTGCTACATGGCTATAGGCTTTCCTCCTACGTCATTCGTGTTCGTCGAATTGTGTTGATATACCCCTCCACCCCTCCTGTAAACAATGAAGCGTAGGTGTTTTGGATCTATTCAGAACACTATAACAACATACTACTAGCAGACATGTCGAACAACGTGGGAATGGGAAGCTGTTGCATGAGCGGGCATCTGGCTTCTGGCACACCCAAAGGCCGGGAGGAGACGATTGCTGGACTGCCGACTTACGTGGCTGAGCCCTCGAATGGCGACAAGAGCAAGACAATTGTCTTCCTCGTGGAGATATTCGGGTACAAGCTAAACAACATAAGACTACTGTGAGTTTAAGGGTTGTCGGCACTCCCCACACGCCCCCGCTGACGATTTCTTCAGAGCCGACGAGTACGCCGCCCAAGGCTTCACAGCTTACATCCCCGACGTCCTCGAAGGCGACGCAATCGACGAAGGCTTCCTCAAAACCGTCGAACCAACTTTGCCAGACCGAGAGGCTCGCTCGATCACAGAGAAAGCCACAGCCACCGCCACCGTGGGAGCTACCCTGGGTCCCTTCCTAGTCAAGCACCGAGAAGCTGTCTCCCGCCCCATCATCGAGGGCTTCTTGAGCAAAGTCCGCGAGATCCCTGGGACGGAGAAAGTCGGCGTGATCGGTTTCTGCTGGGGAGGTCGCTACGCCATCCTCGCGGCTCAGCAGCCCTTCTCGGGCGCAGCAGGGAAAGGTGTGGACGCGGCTTTCGCCGCACATCCGTCTCTGGTGTCGGTCCCCGCGGATTTCGATCCGGTCGCGGTTCCGCTCGGCCTGGCGCTCGGCGAGAAGGATTCGCTGCTGGGTGACAAGGAGCAGGGACAGATTCTGCGGGTCATGGCGGCGAAGAAGAAGGGTGATGGCGAGGGGGTGAAGTTGCCGAACAGTGAAGTCATCATCTATCCCGATCAGATTCACGGGTTCGCCCTCCGAGGCGACTGGGCGGATGAGAAGAGTAAGAAGGCGATTGATCAGGTTACGAAGCAGGGGGTGGAGTGGTTTAAGAAGTACTTGTGAGTGGGATATGAGGGCGAGCTTTTAGAATTTGAATGAATTACATTGATGGAAACGAGGGAGCCTGCTACACTGCTAGAGCGTTGATGATCGTGTACAGAAGTCTGACGATACTCAAGGGAAAGATGTTGTACCAAATAGGTTCGATTATGGTTAGTTCATACCCCTGGTCGTGCAGGGGTACGTCTAGCCACGTTCAATGATGACATAGCACCACAACGATCACTTACTTCTTGGCAGCGAGTAATAGTGCCACTTCCGCTGTTCGCTCTCTGGCGCAAGATACAGTGGGCAGGCTTCACCATCTGGAGTTCAGACGGTATTGACCACACCATTTGCAGCACCTAGATGTCCCTCAAGGCAACCCAAGTCAACCACGCTAGCTGCCACCCCATTTGGCTTGACAGTCTAAGATCCAGCCCTCACCTACAAGTCTGTAACATCCGAGGCGGTCAGCTCGTTCGTTGAATCAAGGTTGGTCCTAAACGAGCACTCGAACACGAAGTAGGCCTTGGTCATTGGGCCTTGGGTGGTCAATTGATCTGCCGACAGTATTTCAGAGACCGCTTCGATGTTGACTTTGCGGAGCTGCTTGGTCAAGATAGGGTCCGGTCTGTGAATCAAACCCGTTCTCAGCCATTAATCCGATTTTACTCTGCGCTTGCCTCTCCCATGCCTTCAAAGGAGCGCAGAGAGACAAGGTTATTCGCATGCCAAAGGTCTTCCGCACGTACATGCAATGGGCTCATCAAGGACAGTCGTGGCGACAACCATGGCGCAGATGCTAGAGAACACGGATGCTAACCCCGGCACCGTTCAGCTCCGCCGTAGACCGCTTCATACGCCCGCAAACTCTTTGGAGACGTGCGATCCAAGAACAGCGTTGCCAAAATGGCGACAAACCTCTGTAATGATTCCATCACTAGCGATCTCTCGTAGGCCAAATATGCTACCTATATGAGCATGCACTGGCTGTTTCGAGGTTGCGGAAGTATATTCTGGACTGGGTCTTGTACAAGCCAACCGGACCGTGGCCGGAATAACAACAGATCGGCTGTACCAGTATCGCTGCTCGGAGACACCGCGATTAGATGGGCGAAAGCCAACTTGAGAAGAGCAGGCTGGTGGACCCGCGCATTCAGCCGCAATGTTTCTACGACGAGCGGATAACGATCTCATCTGTCTGCGCATGCTCATCGCCGAAGTTATATGAAGAGCGAAAGGCAGCCGAAGGCTGGGAGGCCGTACATGGAGTGTTGAACATCTTCTTGAGTTGGAAGCAACGAAAGTCTAGTAATCTGATATTGTCCACGAAGTGAGGCCACGTCAAGGCGACCATGGATGGTGTGTGGTAAGAACGACAGGAGCACAAGCCTGTGAACCTGGTTTACTGATGACACATGCGAGAGGCAGCAAAAGCTATTGCCTTTTGCAGGGCCTTTGATCCGTCAGTACTTTTCTGATACACGAGCAGAATGCGTAAATCCTGACAGAGAAGGCAGAGACTAGTGACAAGTAAGCTCTTAGTTTGGTCGTAACATTCATGGCACTTCCATTTCACGGGGTGCCAACAGATTCGGTATCATTTCTCGAGCCCGATATGCCCCGTATTGTGGTTAACCAAATGAGGAACGTGAAGGAGAAAGTGAAAGCATGAACGAGGAAATGCAACAAAAGTGCCAAGGCTGCATTTTAATGATGCGAATCAAATGTTAAGCGAAGTTTTCGTCGGATTCGGAATGGTTCCGTGTCTTCTGATGCTGCTTGCCTTCCTCTTTTTGCTTGCGCCGCGCGCTAGAACAACAGTATTTCGTCCGACTCCATAGGCTTCAAACATGAGCACCCCAACTGGTTGCGACCCATCTACGCCTACGACATCGAGAGCAATGCGTGTGAGCGACTGTTAGAAGTTCTCAGTCAGAGTAAGCCGCCTATCCAACGATCGTCGTTCTTTGCCCGTCACATCTCGATTTGTTCCTCGTTCATTCCATCATGGCGAGCTCGCCAAAGACGAATATACTTGAGCTACCAGTTGAGCTCATAGCTTTGATTTTCACCTATCTTGAAGATCAAGATGTCTTCGCAGGCAGACTCAGCAACAAGGCTCTTGAGGAGGCGAGCCTTTCTCACTTTGCTAAGAGGTTCTTCCGGAAGAAAGGGTTCATGGTTACGAGCGTAGCTTTGGACTGTCTCCAGTCCATAGCTGACCACGAAAAGCTCAGTACCTACCTGCAGCATGTGTGGTTCAATCCTGACTGTTTCACCTTTGCACGGCCAGAATGTGCACCGGATGACGAAGATTCGGATATGGACGATGCCGACGAACTCATTACACCAGCCGACAGAAATCATGATGCCGAGACGGGCGTATTCCATAAGCTTGCAACCCAGTATGAAGCTTATCAACAGGTTATGAGGGACCACGCCCAGCTCCTGTATACGGATAAGCTTGAAGCAAGCCTAACAACCATCTTTGCGAGACTACCCAATCTCATGACCGTGGGCATGCGCAGGAGTGAAGATCATAGCCCCTATGGCTGGTCTATCCTACGAGATGCTGTGGGCGAGGATCCACGAGTGCTGGGGCCCATTCCTTCGGGTCCTGTCTACAGCTTGTCAGGAAGTACGAATCTTTTCGTTTCTATGATCAAGGCGATCGCCAATACTGGAGTACAATTGCGACGGCTCTATACAGACGCAATCGAGATTGACAACATTCGAGAAGATATGCCGCATGGTCTCTCGCAGTCGACACTAGACATAGCATGCAAATCAATCCTCTACATTGAGTTGAACGCGGTGAAAGGCTGGTTGAACACCAGAAGAAACCTTTCCACGCAGCCTTACAATACCCTTCGTCGACCAGAGGACTTCGGATCTGGACTGATGAGACTGCTGAAAGCCACTTCCAACCTCTGCGAGATAGGTCTGCAGATCTTCCCGGATAGGAAGCAGTCGCATCTGTTAGCACCCACAGCACGAAACCCGGACAGCTGGCGCTTGAGCTACCCCTACGTTGCGTTACAAAAGCTTGCAGCCAACGTCTCGCTTTCTAGCCTCACACGTGTCAAGCTTGAGAAGGTTACCACGACATCGGCGACGCTCAAGGCATTCCTAAAGCCATGTTCAGAGAGGCTTGAAAGCTTGAAGCTCAGAGACGTACGCCTATTGTCTTCTGCGCAGACCTCGCCAACTAACCCTTCAATCTTCGCAACTTACACTGAAGTTGAACAGCGACCCTGGCAGACGTTCTTCTCCTTCCTCCTCAGCTCATGTCCGGCTTTGGCCTACATATTGCTCCACCACCTCATGCATGATCGTGGAACAGTATCTTTCAAAGAGGCAACTCCGCCACCAATGCCCGCAGAAGAAGTAGAGTTTCTCATCAACCATGTGCCGCCATCTCACGGTGGCCAAGGCTCATTTGCCAACTACACTCATGTTACGTTACAAGCGGAGGGTAGAGATGATGTTGAGAGGGAGTTGAGCAAAGTGGAAGAGCAGCATTGGTACCATCCACCATTGTTCAGCTATGCGATGGACGATGGATTGTGGCATACCGACACAAGTGACGAGGAATGGTGAAGCCACACGGTAGTTCGCTGAATGCATCAAAGCCTGCTTCTCTCGCGCACAGCGTCCTCTACCTGAATCACGACTTTCCCCTTTGCCCTTCCTGTATTCAACCTCTCGAACGCATCCTTCGCATCCTCAAACTTCCACACACCATCCGCATATACCTCCTCAGGGCTCAACGTCCTCGCCGCCTCCTCCAACCAATCCTTCCTCGGCTTCAAAATCGTCACATCATAACTCTCTCCAATTCCAATCTCACCTTTCGCCCACCGCAACCATTGTCCTGCAGCCACGAAAGGATGCGTCCAGTCGTAATACGTATAGGGACCGCCCATGAGGGTACGGCCGGTTTTGTCGCCGACGATGGAAATATAGCGTTTCGAGGACGGGAGGCCGATACATTCCGTCCCACCGACGCAGTCGATCACGGCATCGGGCTTGAACGCCGAGACGGATTCGCGGACATTCTGGGTCGTGTAGTCGACATGTGCGTCGGCTTTCAGATCGTTGACGACGAAATCTTTGTTCTTCCCGCTACTCGTCGCAACGACTTTCCAGCCTTTTCGCTTCGCGAGCATGATGGTGTAAATCCCCGTACTCGAACTCCCTCCCAGTACCGCGACCCTTTTACTGCTCGTCTTCTCGACCCAAGCTGCGACGGCATCGATGCTGGCTTTCGCTGTCAGCCAGACCAATGTGATCGCCGCGGCTTTCTCGTAACTCCAGGTCTCCGGTTTCTTCACTGCGACCACCATGGCTGGATTCAGAGCTACGATTTCTTGTAGCACGCCACCTGAGAGCGTGAGACCCATGATTTCCTCGCCGGACGTGAAGCCAGAGGATGTGGGGGCTGAGAGGACCGTTCCGCAGAAATCCATCACACATGGCTTCTCGCTCTTGTCGCCCCAGGGGTACGAGTAGGTCACCATGTTCATTTTCTGGATGTCGACAGGATTGAGAGCGCATGTTTTGACTTTTACGAGGAGCTTGTCTTGGGATTTCGCTTCACTTTCGCTGGGCACAGGTAAACTGGAGAGCTTCAGGGTCGATGGGTAGCCATTAGTGAAGGTCCAGGCACGCACGCGGTTGGAAGAGTCGCTCATGTTGGAGAGATATTGTGGGTGCGAAAATTGGTAATATGGAGGGCATGGAAAGAACAGAAGGAACACATTGTCGACATTCTAGAAGCCGCGGTTGAAACGTACCATTAATGATGTGAGGTTCAAGTACGAGAGCTATCCCCATGCTATAGCCGACAGAAGGTGGAGGCTTGTGACGACATGGCGAGCCATTGGCGTGCTTGACGAACAGGGTTGTAGAGGGCAGGTATGGCGAGACAATTCTAATGCATCCGAGCCGAAGTGCGTAACTTCAGGCGTCGTTCTACTCGTGGACTTTCATCATCCGTCATCAGCAACTTCATCCATATATTGTCCAATAGAAGCAACAGACGCAGCCATATCTGGATGGACGTAACGTGTCCACGATAGCGGCCGCATCATGCTGCGATGAAGCTGCGGACTTGAGTGGAATTTCAATCGCCCAGTGTGCATGGCCTAAAAGTCACGACTGCTGAAGTCTTAGGGTATCTGTTTTCCGTTTATTCATTCGCTACTCCTACTACCTTTCAGTGGACTACCAAGGTCGGGAGAAGGACTATTGCGGTATTTGCACCCCTCCACACCAAAGAGGAGCCTCATTTGCCATCTCATCTACCAATACTACTCCAAATGAATTGAAAGCCTCCCGCTTAGACTCTATGGGCGCTCGCTGTCTTCCACATCTTCGACGGAGGCCGCCTGGTAAAGCTGTGGCTGCCTCGTCGGTGTGAGTGGTGGTTGAACGACCGTATCACCAGCCGGAGAGTATCCAATGAGCTCTGTACTGGAGACATGGGCATCTTGTTGCTGGGCTTGGCTGATTGCTGGGACCTGAGCTTGGGCTGCCGGGATTTCCACCGCGCCCTGCCCTTGCTCTGCCACAGCCTGTGGTTTATCTGCCTCCCACCCCTCCGTTTGACGCTTTTGCTTATCTGAATGATACTTTGCCGCACCCCTGAGCTTCCTTTCGGACAAGTCCGGACGACGTGTATGGATTGGGCTCAATGTGGTCCGGAGTTGACCATCGAAATCGAGCGGTTTGACTAATCTCACCCTCTCGTCGTCGCTCGGTCCTACGGGCTGGTCTGACATTTTATGTTGCTTACTGGTTCGCTCGGATAGATCAGGGTACGGTCCAATGCTATGACTTATGTCGATGCTTCGATTGGTCACGCTGCTTCGCCTTGAATGAACACACCCCATAGGTCTTGACTGGCTATTTCGGGAGGCTCGTTGACCCAATATAAGGACGACTCAATGTAAGAAGGATACGACCTTGAGCAAACAAACTGTCTCAGAGAGGAACGGGTCTGCTTAAGGAAGGTTCTTATCAGCACGTTCCAGGAATGCTCTACAGACTTCCAATCCAGTCGAGAGTAGAGAACTCACAGGACTGTTCTACAGCTCCTTTGTCATGGCTTATCGCTGGGAGCAGACGCCTTGTGAAGCAAAGATGGGATATCCGAGGTTGGCGCGTGCTGGACAGCCAGTCTATCTGACCACAAGGCTTGACAAACATATCATATCTGCTACAGATTGTCCTGAGCTCAGACACGAGCTTTGATGCCTGCTCTATACATAACAGAAATTGCCTTTGAATACTTTAGTTACAACAACAGAGCCCTCGGACTTCTCCCAAATTGCATAGGTCATAGGCTATGCAGCGGAGTCGCCCCAACTCAAAATGGCGCCATGTCGTGTACATAGACAATGGCCTGAATTTACTACCGAGGACAAGATGCGGACACAGTATGGAGGTAGTCTTCAGTGCTCTGTATGCTTTGCATGATTCTTGCGGAGATCTGAGCAGCAAGTGAACAGTTCCTAGTCAAACGCAGCCACTGTACGAGCATGGGGAGAATGAAGCTTTATGCCTACCGCCACTGGCTTTCACTTGCCACTTGTAAACGTATCGTGCTTCAGAAGCAAGTCGTTCCACCGCCGGCCCAAAACGCCTTGATCGCGAGTTCTCCGAAAGTCGCACGTATCCTTCACGTGCCGAGACTCGGGGTGTTTCCCTTCCGCCGGCCCTGACATGGGGTCTGTGATTGATTGCGGCTCTGTATGCAGGGCATGTGGAACAAGGTGCGACCGTACGCTGCTGACCACTCTGGGCCACAGTAATCATGAGAGATGCGAGGACAACGGCAAAGGCGGCATCAAGCGTAGTGGGAGGCAGCTTCTGGCCGGAAATGTGTCCTTTCGCACATCCGCCAAGACCGAGGCCTTTGAAAAAACGCCACGCCAAAGCAAGTGGAGGGCCTGCAGGAGCAGATCCAATCACGGGCGGGCATTAGTAGTGACTTCAATTCGACTTTCCAAATTGCCATTGCTGGCAGATGGAGACTTTGCTGCTAACTGACGCCTAAACACAAGATGCTTTCCTCGACCATGACCTCGACCATTAGAGCCCTTGCCATTGGCTGGCCCCTCGCTCGGAGCGAATGCAGCGTCGATTACTCCACATTTTGGTAGAGATCAGCATGGGTAGTGGGCGTCCAGAATGTATGTAGTCAGACTTCAGCCGCCGCTGTTCTTTTGTTTCCTTTCTCCCACCTTCGCCCTGTCCTCCCTCCCTCTTGCTCCCACCATTCACTTCGGACTGAACGACCACGACCACGACCTGCCCAGCCGTCGAAGTACGCCATGGAGGCCCTACTCCGCCAATCGAGGGCGATGTGCCCATTCTTAAACAAGACGTCCCCGGCTACCTTGCGTACTCTCTCGACCAGCACCAGCGTCCAGCAGACCGCTCCGGGCGGCGGCGCCATGAGCAACTTGCAGACTATTGCCCGCCGCTGCCCGATCATGGGCAAGGCCTTGTCTGTTCGCAGTGCTCAGGTTGGCAATGCCGCTCTGTCGGGAGCATTTGGTGGCTCTCGTGCGTATCACGCAAAGGTTCCTCGCGCGAACCTGCACACCACCAGCGCCAAAGAAGCCAAGGCTGTCGATTCGCACTACCGAGGACGTGACCAGCACCCTCCATACCTGAACCCGTCCTCCGCGAAGGCGAACACGGCCACACACACCTCGGTCAAGCAGGGCCCAGCCGCTGCACCACCGCCACCGAAAGCCGCGACGTTCGATTACGATGGATTCTACAACACCGAATTGGACAAGAAGCACAAGGACAAGTCCTACCGCTACTTCAACAACATCAACCGCCTTGCCCAGGAATTCCCGCGCGCACACATGTCCGCGAGAGACGAGCGAGTGGATGTTTGGTGCTCCAATGACTACCTTGGCATGGGTCGCAACCCACAGGTGTTGAAGAAGATGCACGAGACATTGGATATGTATGGATCTGGTGCTGGTGGCACTCGTAACATTTCTGGACACAATCAACATGCCATGAGCTTGGAGGCTACTTGCGCCAAATTGCACAACAAGGAAGCTGCACTAGTTTTCTCTTCATGCTACGTGGCGAACGACGCAACATTGGCGACTCTGGGCAGCAAGATGAAAGACTGTGTGATTCTGAGCGATAGCATGAACCACGCTTCCATGATCCAGGGTATTCGCCACTCTGGAGCAAAGAAGATCGTGTTCAAGCATAACGATGTGGAGGACCTGGAAACCAAGCTTGCATCACTTCCTCCGGAAGTGCCCAAGATTATCGCTTTCGAGAGCGTGTACAGCATGTGTGGCAGCATTGGCCCGATCGAGGAGATCTGCGACTTGGCCGAGAAATATGGAGCCATTACCTTTCTGGACGAAGTCCACGCCGTCGGCATGTACGGACCAAACGGTGCAGGTGTGGCTGAGCACCTTGACTACGACGCTTATGCGAGCGGTATGCACTTGAAGGGCACGGTCATGGACCGCATCGATATCATTACTGGAACTCTTGGCAAGGCCTACGGCTGCGTTGGAGGCTACATCGCCGGAAATGCCAACATGGTCGACACTGTCCGTTCTCTCGCCCCGGGATTCATCTTCACCACTTCCCTCCCACCCGCCACCATGGCCGGAGCTCAGACCGCTATCGAATACCAAATGAGCTACCAAGGTGACCGGCGTCTGCAACAACTCCACACCCGCGCCGTCAAAGCCGCTCTCGATGCACGTGATATCCCGGTCATTCCCAACCCGTCTCACATCATTCCAGTGCTCGTCGGAAACGCCGAAGTTGCCAAAAGAGCTTCCGATTTGCTCCTGGAGAAACACAAGATCTACGTCCAAGCCATCAATTACCCGACCGTGCCGGTCGGACAAGAGCGTCTCCGAATCACACCCACACCAGGTCACGTCAAGGAATTCCGCGAGCACCTCGTCCAAGCTCTCGACAGCGTCTGGGACGAGCTTGAAATCAAGCGTACTTCCGACTGGGCGGCGGAAGGTGGTTTCATCGGTGTCGGCGTCAAGGACGCTGAACCCGTGGAGCCACTTTGGACCGACTCGCAACTCGGTCTCGACGAAGTCGCGAGAAAGATGAAGCAGGAGGGCGCTCACGGTGTGCTTGAGAATGTCCTGGAGACTGAGGTTCGTCAGACTCGTCAGGCTGTTGCCGCAGCTGCTTAGAGTTGATCTCGCTGCTTCTCGAATGAATGCGAAATGTGTTTCTTCAAACAACTCGATCTGCTCGAAGTTGTGATGAATTCTGCGATTTTGAACGAGATTTCGTGTCATTGATGGACGTTATACGATGCTTTGAGAAGGGCAAACTTGGTTCAATATACTCACTGAATACAATCCCGACCCGGGACTTTTCCCCTGCTCGCGCAGTTACCGCATGGTAGCTGTGCTTGAGCGTAAGCCGCATGGAATCGGCAACAAAACATCCTGTGCCATCATTCATTCATTCTCACTCCTCAAAACGAACCTTCCAAGCGTGTTTTTCTATCATCCCTCATCCCTCCCAAAAGCAAACCCATTCTTCTTCCCATCAAAGACAGCCCCCCTCGCCAAATTCACCGTGTCAATCAACATTTCCCTCGTCACACCCGCTCTCCCAGCCACCTCACCAGTTTCATCCAACAACTTCAGTCGTCCTGTATCAATCCCTCCGAGCTCAGCCGCCGCCACCTCGATCCGCAATTGCTCCAACGTGATCCGACCGGCGCACATGGCAGCTACACGTCGAAGCAAGGCGAGCGCGCATGTGGGCGAGCGAGTACTGCGGCCGATGTTGTTCGAGTAGCGGCAGAGGGAAGGCAGGGCGTAGTACTCAGATTCTTCGCGCTCTGATGGGGTTTCTCGGAGGAGGTCGTAGCTGGGCGAGTGGGAATGGGAGGTCATGGTGATGTTTGAACAAGGAAGGATGGTAATGGATGTTTGCGTGCGAAGAGAGTGTTTTGGAAGGCGTGGTGTCTGCGGGAGAGACGCGCATGTCTGACGTGGTGACTGATGAGTGTCATGTGTCTTGGGCGCGAGCTTCGTAGTGAAGCAGGCGCGTGGGTGAGCAGATTGGTGTCTGTTGTTGAACGTCGCTCAAGGCGCGGCGAAGTATCTAGAGATGCGCTCCAAGATTGTGCTGATTGAGAAGCCTGTGAGGCTCTCAAAAGTGACGGGTTCGGCTGAGGGGACCTGTGAATACCGCATTAGCTTCTGATGATATCTCACTTTATGGAACATGCGATACTCACAGGCCCAACCTCAGACTCGTACTGTGGCAAGCACGGTCCGTTGCAGACACAGTCTCGCCATGCTGCACCTAGCAGAAGCAGGAAGCTCTGTCCCGCCGGGCTGATATCGCCAGATTCCACAGACTTGTGATCAAGAGAGTTTGCAAACGGCCTCACGAATCCGTCATCGTCCACTCTGCTGAATACTGCTTGTCGCTTGCGATGTGCCCAAGCTAGGTAGCGCTCGTGGCCAAAGACATCCGGCCGAAGCATAGCCATGCGGTATGCAGTGGCAGCGAGAAGCGCAGTACCAGAAGTCTCTCCAAACGAGTCCTCGTCTCCCAAGTAGTTCTTGAGCAGGCCTGAAGCGTCATTATCGGTGCTGATAGCGCCATCGAGGATGTCCTGGATCGCAATGTCGAGCTGCTGCTGCTGCTCTCTCCCTGTGGTAGTGTTGGTCTTTTCCCAAGCAGTAATGGTTGCCCGGACTCTCGCCATTCCATACGCCGCCCAAGCATTTCCAGTACTCCAGGCACTCTCGTCATTGCTTGTGGAAGGACTGACAATGTGCTTCCATAACCCTTTTCTCGGTCCTTCCCGGATCCTCAAAATCTCCTCGTATTTGCCAATCTGCTCCACTGCATCATTGATGTACTGTACGTCGTCTGTGGCCACACCGTAATATGCCAAGAATGGAGGGACCATGGCCACAGCATCAGCCCAAAGCTCGGCTCTCTCCCATCGATGGCTGATAGCTCCATTGCTATACCGTGGCGCCTCATTCAGGAGAATGTCTTTCTGTCTTGTAGCTGCTTCAAGGTATTGTTTCCCATCGTACCATCTCCGCGCGAACATCAGAGCAGCGACACCAAGACTGGCAGGGTCAGAAGCAGCAGCATTCTCCTCATCGAAGAGTGATTTGCCTCTGACTTTGACCTTAGGCTGTGCGTAAAGAGATGCTTCATCCAATCTCAACCCGAGCTTCGGCAACTTTCCATCGGGAAATGGATCTGGTCCAAAGACCGATCGTTCGGGATTATAGATCTGCTGGGTAGCCTCGTGAGCATACCCTATCTCCCAGCTGTGCTTGGAATGATCATGAGCTTGTGCCAACGCGGCGTTCACACGGAAGCCGTAGTTGAACGTGGCCACGCAGTCTCTGTACGAGGAAAGGTCCAGAGCAGCCTCGGATCCAAACAAGTTGGCATATATCAACGCACTAGCAACTGCTGCGATTGCGGCATACGCGGGCCAGAATTTGTATGGTCCTTGCCAAGTCCCGGGATCCGCCCAAGTTGAAGGTCGAGTTTGTTCGACGATGGGAGTGGAGGTTTGTGCCTTACGGTCTTCATTCTTGTCATCCATGATCGAGATGAATGTCGTTGGAAGACATCTTTTCGACGTCTGAGATGCTGGAAGTTTTCTTTGGTAGGAGAGGTGGATCCGATCCAAGCTTTCAGCACGTGGGCTTCTTGGCCAATCACAAGCGAGGCCACTTTTCTCGCATCAGCACATGTATAAGTTTGGTCAGCTTTCGCGACCAAACAAGCACATAATGGACCGTGTGACTGGTTCGCCCAGCAGACCCTTGATGGATGCAAGCTCATCTCTCTATACTCTAGAGAAATACTTCGGGAAGAATCATGTTCCCATGAATCAAATCCACCTCAAAGATCTCATAGGCACCCCAAATCCATGCTACCTGATCACTCCCACGAATCCAGCATGAGCTGGAAGGTAACCCAGCCAAACCAACCAGATATCCATCGGGCTCTGTGCCCTCAGGTACCACGATCCAAGAATCCGGTAGCGAGCACGTTCAGCCCAAATTCCTTTTCCTCCAGAACTGCCCTCACATACATAATCAGCCCCATCCACCTGCCACATATCCCACATCAATCGAATCCTGAAGCACCCACAGACATACACTATGAGTCCTCCAAGCTCTCCCACCCGCAAAACCCTATCCACTACACTCCTCTTCCTCTTCCTCCTCCTTCTTACCATATCTCCACTCACCAACGCCTCACCAAACCCCCTCGCCGCAAGATCAACTCTCCAAACGATAAGCAGACCCCACCACAGCCGATCGATCACACCAACTCACGATCCACCTCCGACAGCGACGACCAGGACACTCCACGCGAGTAACTCGTGGGCGACGTGCCTGGGAATGATCTATGGACTTCGGGACGAATGTGATGGGCAGAGATTACCGCCGGAGGTGATGGGGAGATGAGGAGGCTCGAGGAGGACAGGGTTTCGAGTTGGGGTTTGGGAGGTGTTGCGGGAAGTGAGCCATGGAGGGACTCGCCTGCTCAGCGGGTCTGAAATGTTGGGCAGGTTTTGACTGCGAATTGTGAGCTGGTTGACAAAAACTTGATGTGCGGCAGGAACGTGGAGGACTGGGAGAGTGATCAGGGCCGCAGCCATCAATGCAGCTGCGAGAAGTGGTAACAAGTCAGTTGAAACAGCCCGTAAAAGCTTTTTTCCGTAGTCAGCCATATCCAAGGCCGAGACTGTGCGCCGCACGCCTCGCTCGCTACCCAATTCCATCAACTGTACACAAAATCAACTATATATTTCACAGCACTTCTCAAAGGCAGGCTGATTACACGCAACGTTCAGTCATGCTTGGAGAAGGTCGGTCCGGATGCCAAGCCGCCCACAATGAAGCGACTGAGGCTCCTTCCTCGTTTGTGCCTATTGGCACCACCAGTCTCAGATCTGGTACTGATCGCAGTAGAACGCCGTTGAAGGCCTTGTCGGAGTTCGTCATCGCCGCCAGCCCCCGCTGTCATCGCGAGGTCGGTCCTCGATCGTGCGTGTTCAGAGCTAGTATGTTGTGCGGGCAAGCCATACTTGTCCAGTTCTTCGTTCTGCCATGGAGCGTCCCTCGGATGTTCTTCCGCAAAAGCGCTACCTCGGCGCGTCATACGACGGCCAATAAGCTCACCCTCTTCCGCTTCTTTCTTATGCAGCTTCTCGCTCGGAAGCAAGATGGCTCGATCCAGAGCGTAGGGTAGACCACGGTGACGTCCTCGAATCATCATGGCGATGATGACCAACTTGCTGATAGTGCGGAACTCAGCAGAGAAGGAGGCGTTAATGCCAGGATAGCCCAAAGACAAGCCAACAGTACCTGAGACCAAGTTAGTCGAGCTTTCGTGAGGACGACTTCTCACAGTCCATTGGCGCAAGCATGACGAGCAGCGCTCTCGAGGGAAGCGTAGGACGACTTACCATATGCAGACACGATCTCAAACAGCACGCTGAAAGTAGTGAAAGCGTACTGATTCGTGTTGGCGATTCGGTCTCCTTCCACGATCGCAATAATGAACAGCCCCAAGAAGATATACCACAAGTCAAACGACAGCTGCCTTCGTAAATGCTGGCTGACATAACTCTGGTCTCCATCATCGGCAGTTTCTTCTTCGCCACCAAAGATTCCAAGCGACTTCTCCTCGTACACGTTCGTCCGGCGAACGGAGATAGCGATCGGGAAGACGGAAATGTACATCATGATCATATAACTGACTTGGATGGCCGCGTGAAGGTCCGCCAGATTGACCGAGGAAAAGCCCGCGGTGCGAGTTGACGTGGCCTGGAACCAGCCATTGAGAACCCGGAGTCCAGGGCTCAGGTGAGTAACCACCTCTTCATTCAAATCAAGTACGATAAAAAAGATGAGGTCGACTACGTTGAGTATTATCAGCACCCAGAAGAGCCACCAAGTGGCTTTGCTTGGAAAGAGGAGTGTGAAACATCGACGAGGATGATCGAGCAGGAAGCGGAGTTCCTCCCACGTTCCAGTGCCATAACGTACGACCTTGGAGAGGGACCAGATGATGAAACGCAGCATGCATGGAAAGCCAGTATTCCCGATGATTATCAGGAATGATCCGAAGAACAATGGAAGCACCGCATTGTCGAAGGAGAGCATAGAGTCCGGGGTCAGAGTAAGGCCAAGATCGTTAAACATGGAAGCAGGAGTGAAGAAGCCCCACCAGACTGGATTGACCCCGTCTTGAAAAACGACACCCTTCCAGGGCTGTGTAGATACGATCCACGGCAGCAGGACTAACATTCCAAGGAGATGAAAGCCGACGAAGTAGGCGATCAAAATCTTGGCGAGCAGCTTCAGAGCGCGATACTCGATACCTAGAAGCATTGAGCGAGTCAGCGAATGCCTCGAATATGTGCCACGCCGTGTTCTGTTCGTCCGTGACGACACGGCCTTGAACGATACGAAGCTTCCCGAGATCCTCGACCGACAGTGTTACTTACCTCCAAGCTCCTCCCGTTGCTCTGAGGTCAAGCCGACAAACATACTGTTGCGGCCAGTCGTAGCAGTCCAGGACAAGTAAGGCATGGGATCCTCATGCTCCTTCTTTTGCGTGAGATTGGTCCAAGTTCTCGCGAAGCTTCTGCGCTCGGTAGCATCTCCTCCAAGAGTCCGGTTCGATCTGCGGCGACTCAGGGCACTTCTAATTCTGCCGAGCCGTGAGACGCCATCCGGATCATCCTCTTCAGCATCCTTCTCCGCTGTGGCGGCCTGATCACGATGGGCCTAGCAATCACGTTGTTAGCACATAGCTCTGCACGAAGTTCTCGAGGCCATTTTGACATCTGACGGCGATCGCACATCGCCTTGAACCGACTTACAGGGTGTTCGGGGATGTTGATCGTGATGCCCCGCCTAGGGTGCTCCTCGTCGTGGCTTACTTTGGCAGGCTCGCTGCCGCGCCTTGTTCTCGGATCGTCGGTAGAGCGTCGTCCGCCAAGCGAAGGTCTGGTGTTCTGTCGTTGTATCGCAATGTCCTCTTCCAGCTCTTCTGGTCTTTCACCGCGGTCGAAATCGCGCGGACCAGGGATATACAGAGCACCGCCTTTCTTGGCATTGCTCTGTTGTCGCTGAAGAAACTCGATATGCTTCGAAACGTCCCGTGCTCCAGGGACTCGGGCGAGCTCGGGCGACTGCCGACCGCTTTTGGGTAGCTCATCTGCGAAGGTGATCTCGCGATTGAGACGAGGATTGAGACCCATGAAAGATGCCTGAGCGTTGTCCGCATCTGCATTCTCTTCTTGGTGCACAGGTACCTTAGGAGAATTAGCACTCGTTCCGACCGCTGCTCAGCGGCTCCCTCCCGAGAGCAAAGACTCTTCACAGAAAGTGCTGCGCTGCCTGGAGTCCTGCCCGGGGAGACTTACAGAGATTGTGGCATCGGAGCTGGACGTGGCATCTGTTCTCTCTAAGCTACTACCAGGAGTGTTGCTCGAGCTCTCATCTCCAATCGCAGGACCTATTTTCTCTTTGAACTTCTGGCGTTGCTTTTCAGTATCCTCGCCTTTGCCAGTGGCATCCATGAAGCGCGCAGTAGACGTGTCGACAGTGATTGACAGGCCTCTGACTCCCTGTTCCAGCCTACTGGGATCTTGTTCCTCGTTCATATTCTCCCGCATCCGGCTCGTGGAACGGCTGGTTATCGATCTTGCCTTGGTTCTCTTCTGCGCGTTGACCTCCTTTACGATGTGCTCGAAGCGTTTTTCAAACCAGTAAAGACGGATGAAGACGACAACGGTGTTGATGAAGATGGGGGTGCATATGCAAGCCACCAACATCATGACCACTTGCTGGTACAGGTAGAGCGTGTTCACGTCGATGGTATTGAGCCCCGATTGCGTGGCTATGCCGGCGGCAAAGAATAGAGAATCGATGTATGGCATGAGTCCTGCGGGATAGAGCATGATCGAGGCGGTAATGGTCATTCCGACCATATACATGTAATGCCATGTGATGAAGTTGAAGTGAATTCGAGGGCGTTTGAAAGATTTTGGCAATAAATGGACCAAGAACGTGCCGATGTCCTTGAGCGGCTCGAGCATCTCGACCGCGAACGCCATGGTGACCACGGGTGACGGCGCCTCTTGTCGAAGGGATTTGAAGTGTTGCGAGTCGAGGGCGGGAGAGGGAGGTGAGGGCGACCGGACGCCGCAGTCCGAATTACAGGTGCGATTTGCACGTGCTAAACGCTAAGTGAAGCACTCGGAAGTGAGGGAAGGGAGGAGTCGGTCGGTAGATCATCCGTTGCACCTGCCAGAGGCGACGAAATGATGCTGCCGACGGAGACACATGGTTATTGATCGCTGACCATTGCGCGCACGGGGTGTGGATGCGGCCGTGGAAATTTGGTTCAGCGATGCTACGTCTGGGGCGTCGACGGCGCTCGGGGTGGTGAAGGTGGCGACGGTGGGTGAAAGTGTCGTCCCCCAGGTGAGGTCAGAGACAAAGCAAAGCAAGATGGTGGTGCGAGGTGTGATGGAGGGTGCAGTGTGCAGTGTGCAGTGAGTGTGCAGCTCTGACATCCGGGCGTCAGGATTGGGATTCTCGACGAGAGCCGGACAAATGCACAGCGGCTCGCTTGGCTGCATGATGAAAGCAGACCGCACGTGCAGAACAGAGGGATGCGCGGGATGGAGGTGCGGCATCCGACGACCCCGCCGTCCAATCATCGTAATCTGAGCCATTCTCATCTCCGTTTCAGCCCTGCTCGAACAACACCTCCACCAAATGTTATGGGAACGGGCAACGTGCTCTCACGCTGCACATTTCCGCTCGCCGATTGGGATGACGTTGTGCAGGGTGCCATGCAAACGATCAATTCCAGAAGCGTCACACCAGCCTCCCTGCAGTCCTTGCACTCGAAAGACCCTGTGGGAAGCACCGAACGCCTGGGCATGCTAGTCAAACTCCGGCTTGGCAGCGATACGACTACAGTATGTCCAAGGCAGCGCCAAACATGTCGGAACCGGCAGGAGCGCGTTGACGACACTTGATGAAACGTGATCGGGATGGCACCAAGTAGGCTGCGCGAGGCTGTGCTTCCCAACCGTGACGAGCTCTCGCCAATAAGCTACTGCGGATGCGCCGGCAAGGAATTGTCCTGCAGTGAGCTGTGACGGAGCCCAAGACCTTCGCTGAGCGCTTTCGTGCCATCTGTCCCGACACCAGACTCCATACGGAACGGTTCAGATCGTGAACACACCTCTCGGGGACTCCAGAACGGAGGTCGAAGTCGTCGTCACATTGCTACTGGCCACCTTTCCCTGCGCGTCTGCTGCTGTTCCACGTTGGTCGGCAGATTCAAAAATCCACGATTGCTCCACGAACAAGGTTGCCATGTCTTGGCAAGAAGTAGAACTATATAGGAGAGGTAATCACTGCAGCAGCTTGAGAGCCCATCGTTCAGATGTCCTCGACCTCATCAATAAACTTCTCCGCCGACACCAACTCCTCTCTTTGGAGCGCTCATCTATTGCTGCCCTTTCGTTATACACTACTATCGTAGCTGAACTCTGCACAACGCGAGGGATCTCTACGGTCGTCTTCCGTCCATCATCAGGCAGTCATATTGCTCTGCCGTTCACGGCCCGAGGCGCGACCGGCGACGGCTGGACCTCATACGCCAGCCGCCTCAACGCTCGTCCAATCTTATCTGTGTTATTGTTATGTGGATCAAGAAAGATCGCTCGCACGTGACTTGCCCCTGGTTCCACATCGGCGGAATCCTCGATCTAAGGTAATTCTAGCGCAGCGCGTTGCAGCACGACCTCAGCGCCGCTACAGATTCAGCCGTCTATTACGCTGTTGCCTGCGGGAGCGGACGATGGCAGTACGACACTACGCCATGCTAAGAGGCTGTGCGAGGCATTGGAGTCGGTGCACCATTCCCATTTGAGATCCTACAGCGGTATGACCAATCAGGTCGTTTTCCCGTGCAGCTCGCATTAGCCTCGTCCATGCTACAAGTATCGCAGCTGAGGACGTTGACATGTGTGCTGACTTTTCAATTGGAAGCTCGAGTTTCCACGGCTAACATCCCGCTCTTAATCAAATCCAATAGCTTTATTTGCCATCCGCTGTTCATACGGATCTCTCTAGAGTCCATCGAAGACGACTCCTCGCTCGGGCTTCGGTAGTTTGCTCGCCCAGCGGACGGACTGCAGAAGGCAAAATCCGGACCAGAAATGTCACTATCGAAAGAGGCTGAAGCCAAACATGAAAGCCTTGAACATGAAGACGGAGACGATGTCTCAGACGCTGCTTCATCACGAGCCGAACAGCAAACTCTGAATGGGGATGGACTGCCTTCCTATGGCAATGCCGAACCTGGAGCTTCGACTGACACGTACCCACATGAGAAGACCGATGAGAAGACCTTGGACGGAAAGCTGCTGGGGCCTACGACGTCGGCTCCATTCAACTTTCCAACTGCAGAGCTACCAACTTACGCAGTAGCACACAACATCAAACGGCCGCTCGCATTACCTCAGATATCCCCAGCTCAGACTGCTCCACTACTGTCCGCATACCCTCCAGAGCTCATCAATTACGGCATTCCTCCAGACTCGTGGCACAACTTCTTGAAGACCACATCGGCGTTCTTGTCAGCCAAAGTGTCCAAGCAAGCACTCCATCATGCCGCAGATGTAGGAAGCGCAATGAGCGAGTACCAGAAGCAATATGCAAACAACGTGAAGCAGAGCGTGAAAAGAATGGGCAAATCCGCAAAGTCCCTGAACCCTTTTGGTGTTTTGGGCGGCTTCATAGGTTTGACCGTGGGCGCGGCTGGTCACATCGTTGGCAGTGTCACGAGTGCCCCTCTCTCCATGATGAGGAAACCGCAAAGTCCACGAGAACGAGCGATGTCGTATCTCGCTACCGCAAATCTGGACTGGTTCCACTCAAGAGGACTGCATGCCCTATTGTGTGACACGCAAGAGTTGGCTAATGAGCTCGATGTGCAGCCACAAGACTTTCTCCAGAAATCGTGGCAGGGCGAGACTCCGGCTGAACAGATGGACGCTCTGCAGGAGTGGATTGGTCGAGTTCAGATCAATGGTACAGAGAGCCATGACTTGTCATCGATGAGCGAAGCAGGCCCAAGCTCAAAGGCTGGCAAGCAAACCTCGGCGTCTCAGCTGCAGCTCAGTTCCAGCACACTGTGGTTGGTCTTGGTGCATCGAAAGCAAGAAGAGGGAGTTTGAGTTCCCGAGAAACAGGACAAGGGCACTTAAGTCGATCACCAAATGCGTAAGAATGGATCGCAATATTGAGACGTGGACTTGAGGCACCCTAAGGATTGTGAGAGTAACCCCGACGACCTCGGTAATAATTTCTTCCCATTCCAGCTCCTCCGAGAGCAAATGAAGGCAGCTGTGGCGACCACCACATACATCTCTTCTGACATAATTTGATACCAATTGCTTTGAGAATACCAACTTCGCTGCAGTTTCATCTCACGCATCGCACTCGTAGGCGTGCAAAATGGCAGGAGATGGACCATTGTGAGCCACTGCTTCGTTAATGGTTGAAACGGACACTCTGGCGCTGGCAAGCTTGAGGTCTACCACAGCACCATGTGCTCCGAAGCGTGCGAAAGCGGCCAGGAGTTGTTGACCCAGCCTTGAGATGCGCTACAAATCATTAGCTCCTGGATTGACGGCGAGTCAGCAGGATGGTGCTCACTGAGTTACTAAGCTATATCGGCTTGACCTATCACGATGCGTTTATGGGGAGTGACTACCGATGCGGTTCTTGCCCTGGAGACTGAACTCAGGAGGCGTACTGGGCTTGTTGTGAGCACATCACATACACAACTTGAATGGATCTCGCTTGGCTGCTCCTGAAGATTTACCTGGATCCAGCTAAAGGCAAAGATGCAGTTCACGCTGCACAGAAACCATCACCATGTAACGTAAATCTTTCGACAGAGCGAGAAAAGCTTTAAGCTGGACTCCACAATGCAACGAATGGAAGAATGTCTGATTGGCTAGTGATGGGGGACAGTTACAGCAACGACAATGTTCAACAGGCGATGGGTCTTCAACGCCCATTGTCCACAAATCAGCAACTCTCTACTCAAGGTGTTCGGTCACGGCCAGGTTAGACAATGCCATTGTCAACAGGCGTCCGAGGGCTGTTTTCGCACCTCCTTGTCCATCGATCAAAGAAGGGGGCATGACCCTTTGTTAAGGCGGCCATTGAAGCAGCATAAATATGGCACTTGCGACCTCCAGTGACTGTCTCCAGAAAAATCGCTTGAAAGAAATCATTCCCTCCACGAGCTTTCGGTACATCCCAACCTCGACCCGCAGAGAACCCCAGAATTACAGTGCTGGCACTTATTCTTCGCTGCAACGTCAACAGTATCACCGCAATAAGAGCATTCATCATAATGCCCAGCTCAAAACAGAAAAGGCACGATAGCCATCAGGAACAAACCGAAGTCTCGACCATGGAGAGGCTCAGCTCGGCGATGGCCATGAGATTCAACTGTGCTGCAGCTCTACTGACCGGTGCAAGAGTCGTTGGCACCACAACAGAAGCGACATTACGCGATGCTGAGGCTACATCCAGGCATGGCCGCTTCAAACCTGGAAAATACGAGACTCTTCGTAGGTTGCATCCCACCGGAGAAGGCCAAGTCTCCATAGTCAAGGACACAGGGACCAAGGACGTTATTGTTCGAAAGGTCTTGAGACCGATCAAAGTGACCGACAACGACCGACGAAACTGGGACAAAGGTAAGTGGAAGTATCCCAACGAAGTCATCATTGCGATGCACATGAAGCCGCACCCGAACATAATTAACATCTTCTACGGCGGCCAAGACACGGATGAATCGGCTTTTCCTGGCCAATACGAGGTTCTCATGGAATACTGCAACGCCGGCGACCTGTATATCCAGACGCAGAAGTTTATTCGCGAGAATGGAACGATTCCCGATAGCTTCCTCTTACACGCAACAATCGAACTCCTCCAGGCCATGGCATTTGTCCACCACGGGCTACGCTACTTCCAAAATGGCCAGTACACCGAAGATCCAGGCTTCAAGCCCATTGTGCACGGAGACATCAAACCCGAAAACATTTTCTTGAAGTGGAACAGACCTCGCAAGGAACACGACCTTCCCACCCTGGTCCTAGGAGACTTTGGCGGTGCTAAATTCGCTGGAGGCGGCATCCACCGCGTCCATGGCGGCACCACTATGTGGCATGCTCCAGAAGATCGAATCACCATGGGTTCTGCGCGAGCAGAAACTTTGTTGTCGGAGAACTATGACCTCCTGCTCAAGCTCGCCAAGGAACGAGCCAGACCCAGTGACATGTACGCCGCTGGCTTGGTCTTGGAAACGCTTCTACTGAGCCAGGAAGATGCCATGCCCATTGGTCACGACTTCGCGAAGATCAACCTACCTGAAGGGTATGAGCCCGGAACTTACGAGTCAGGCTACAAGCACAAGAGTACGGTCCGCCTAATCATCCAAAAGTTGCTCATGGTCAATGTCGAGACGCGCGGTACCGCTGACTTTGATGGTAAGACCGGAGTTTTAGACAATGTGCATTTCTTGCGGTCGATCAAGCAGGATATGATAAAAGCTGGACACTAGAGAGTGGACGAAAATCTCTGGACGCTGCAACCACCACCTATCGGCGCTGGTGTGTGAGTAAAATCTTGTTCATGCTAGCCTGCGATTGTGAGCTTTGAATATCTCCAACAGATTGCCCTGAATATAGCCATATGTGTGTGCATAGTAAGTTGGTCTTCCATTTTTCATCCTGTCTCGATTTCGTGCCGATTCATTCACTCGTAAGCAAATGGTCAAAGCTTGTCGTAAACCAGGGTTTCACATGCAGTGGCTCGGACCTCATCGACCATGTCTATGAATTGCAGCCTGGCCAGACTGCCTACAGAGCTAATTGCACTCGCATTTGCTTCTATAAGCCGCCAACTACACAGACCACTAGAGCGACCGGTATGAAGCTCGCTGGCTCTGGCGTCAAAGAAAAGGCGCCCCAATGGGCCAAGTCATAAGTTTGAATTTCTGGTCATCGAGTCACATTGCCCTTGAGCCACGTGCTCTCCTTGGACGGTTCTGCTCGGTCATGGAAGGCTTCAATACTTGAGTGGGTAGGCAGCTGTAGTCTGGTCTGCCGTCAGCCATGATCCGTGCCCTCTCCAATATCGGAAAAGCGAGGGCAACGCCTCCTGACCGACTCTCTGACAATACGCACAATGGACTCTGAGGACTTATCTGCTGCATCTGGAGACGGGTCAAATGTGCATGCATTGCATGTTCACTTTCTCGTCAGGACATAGTACTAGACCGCACCTTACAGCTTGTCGAACCTCAATTTGTCTTTACATCATCTCCAACACACCCGAATCTTGCTGCAGGGAGCAGTAAAGTCTATCACTCCACTTGGTCACTTGATTCTTACAGATAGCACCTGATCCATGTCGCGTGTCACGACAAGTATAGCACTCGCCATGCTGGCGATCAAGAAGACCGACCTGGGAGTCTACAAGAACTGGAAGAAGAGGTCGCTAGCCTCAACCGCAACAAACGCGAGCACGAGTACAAAGCCTTGAGAGCAGTTGATCCACTAGCAGAAGGTAACATTTACATCATGCACTCAGACACCACGGAGACGACGTTCATCATGATCCTTTTCTTGCGGTGGCATCCCGCACAGCACTTCCTCGGCGGCATGCCAGAGATCGCGAATTGGCGATTTTGCCCCAATGAACTCTCGAGTGATCAAGATACGAAAGTCATGCCTGGAACTTCTGGAATGCACGCGCCCGAGGACGTCAGAGTTATCGGTCAAGCGGCATATGCTCCGGAGACCTACCTACTCGCTCTTCTACAAGATGTCTCGGCAGCGAAAGCGACCTTCCGATATCTGGGCCGTTGGGCAGTGCATCTATATGGCTGCCTCGAAAGAGTGGCATCCATATACGTACGGCAGAAGATGACCTCTTCGAACTACAGATTTTGCGCGAGTACGGCACGCCAGGAATTCGCAATCGCATCGTTCGATGTCTCCAGCGCAAGGCGGCGGGCAATCGCGGCACCGCTGATTCTAGGGAGGACACGGGATTCATGGGATTGATCCAAGACCTTCGACGTGCTCGAGAGGAGTTGGCTATCCAAAAGCCTATTTTTGACCCGCTCACGTGGAGGTTCCCAAAGCCCATGTCTTGAGGCATCATGGTCAGGACGTGCTTAGGCTTCTGTGCGGTCGTTGATAGTACATACGCTTGGGTGTGAGCACTATTTCGATTGCGTGAGAAGACGTCTCAGGCTGGCTACAAGTACTACGCTGCTACTCTATGATAGATTCGTACACCTTGAACGTTCATTGTGTTCTTAGACATGTGTCCATACTGCGTGTCTCCAGCCACCATGGCTTGCGTGTGTCGCACGGTCGTTGCCATCTCGTGGAGCATGAAGACCAGGATAGCTGCAGGATGGGCTTTTGTTAGCTCACAGTGTAACAGGATTCATGCTTTCCGCGTCGATCATGGCCGTTCTGGAACAGCTGGCTGATATCAACAGTCGTGCTGGCGTGGTACAGAACTCGCAGTTTAACTCGCGCAGGCGGAGAAGAAGAGCTGGCGTCGTCGCCACGATGTCGAATGCCCCCGGTACAGGGGGCGGATAGCTGCAGGTCAAGGAGACGTGAGGTGCGGTCCTGCACTGGAGCTTGCGTGTGTCTTGCATGAACCGCAGAGGACCTGATTCGCCCGCAGGGATTCGGAGGCCGTTTCAGGTTGGAGAGAGGCACGCTGAAACGCCACCCTCGTAGCGGTATAGCGGCTTTGGTATCCTGAACGGCTCTCCGTCGGATCGCCAGGAGACGTGTCCGTGGTTTCGCCGCCGCGAGAAGGGAGGCAGCGGTGTACGTGTGCAGCGAAGGGCGAGTCGATGCGCCTGTGTAATTGTAGGTGATAGCGCCGGTGGCATAGGGAGGCTCGTAGGGGATTTGATTGATTATTATTATTATTGATGGCCAGGCAAGGCACGGGAAGCGGGTCAAGGGTGCGGCCACGGTAGCGGCGTTGCTGTTGCGATGCGGCATAGCCCGGACTGTACACCTGCATCATCACTGTTTGTACTCCTCACGCCGCCAAACAGCAGGGCAGGGACAATCAATTGCTGGGAGTGCCACCGACCGACGACCCCTACGCTTCACGAGGGTGAAGAGTGCGCTGCATCCGGGGAGTGTGAGAATGTCACCAGTGGTTCTCTAACTGCAGCCGCTCCTCCCAGGGTCAACGGCGGGTCCACGTTGACAACCCTGCAAAGCACCATCCCCTTAGCCAGCCAGACGTCGTCGGCCACTACTACTGCTCCAGCAGAACTCACCATCGTCCACGTCTCCCGCTAGACGACTCGGCGACGCCAGACGACACTCGTCCCCCCGCCCATTCCGCCACCCCGATCCTCCCTGTTGACTGTCGCTACCGCTGGCCTCCGCGCCGTCCGCCGACGACACCATGGCTCCCACGTACGTCTCCTTCTGAAATTTCTTCGTATTACCCCATATTGCTCCGCGCGCGACACTGCGCCAAGCCGTATAGCAGGAGTCATGGACAATGCTAACCAGATCAATGGCTACAGATTGGCGTCGCATTTCCGCGCGTTCTGGCATACGATGACCTCCAACGACCGCCACGCCGGACCCGATGTCTCTTACCGCAACGACCGTATCCCCGTCTCGCAGTCCCGCAACGGGCTCACCTCGACGAACAACACGAGTGCCCTGGAATCAAGAACAGACCTGGACCTCGAAGCCGGCAACGGCTTCGTCACCAGCACCACAAGTCCGCCATACTCCCCGCAACGGAACAGTCTCTCCCGACAAGGCTCTGCGCTCGACCACAAGACGATGGCAGATGTTGGCCACGGCGAGATCCAGATGGAGAGTTTCAAGGATGGACTACCACCGCCTCCTCCTGTCAGTCATTCCTGGAAGCGCATAGACAGGTGGCTGGAAGACAATTATGAGGAACTGTTCGAGAACATTGGCATGGGCGCGACAATCAACGATGTGAACGAGTTGGAACACGAGCTGGACTGTACGCTGCCCCAAGAAGTACGGGAGTCATTGCAAATCCATGATGGGCAGGAGCGAGGAGGCCAACCGACCGGTGTCATCTTCGGCTGCATGCTCCTAGATTGCGAAGAGATTATTCAAGAATGGCAGCAGTGGAGAACGGTCAACGAAGCTTACTTCAATGACCGCCAGACATTCGAAATCCCTCAGGCGCCATTGAAGGCATTTGCTGGCTCGTCCTCGTCTGCAGCAGTGCCAATTGCGCAGCCGCAGTCTCCGAACAATCCGCAATGGCGGCAAGAGCTGGTCGAGAAGCAGGACTCGCAACCTCCAAACGCGGTGCAGAAAGTGTATTCGCACCCGGCTTGGATTCCTCTTGCAAGAGACTGGGGAGGCAACAACATCGCGGTGGACCTCGCGCCCGGTCCAACTGGCCGGTGGGGCCAGGTCATACTAATGGGGCGCGATTACGACTGTAAATACGTCGTTTCACGATCCTGGTCAGCATTCCTCGCGACACTTGCAGACGACATGCATACCGACAAGTGGTTCATCGATGAGGAGACGAAAGAGTTGAAGCTGCGGGAGTTCCCAAAGCAGGGAGTAGAGCCAGCATACATTGATATTCTGCGGTGGAGAACGGATCAGAAGTACGGAAGGCGAGCCCCTAAGAAGCGACCGCTGCGTATCAACAGTAATGTTTCGCCCGGCGCAAACGGCTTCTCCCCATACGGGTCTCCAACAAAAGAAGATCGTGGCAGATCGCCACAGAGATACTCCAACGGTAAAGCACCTGTCGGCACATCAAGCCCCAGAGGACACATGGGTAGCCCACTCGCACGGGTGACGGAGGAAAGTCCAGTTCACACCCATCCCCAGCCGCTGACACTGGATACATGCGTCGCACCGAGCGATGAGAAGCTGATATCAGTCGTTTCCACGCCAAACTCGGCGCACCCAAGAGAAGACAAGGAGAATATCCCTCAAGCCAACGGCAAGTCAGAAGACCGAAGAGCTAGCCAGCCTTTCCCAAAGAGTCGACTCGGAAGCACGGTCATGAGCAGCAGTGACGACGAAGAGACAAGCCCCCTGTCCCCAGCGAAAGAGGAAGGTGTCCCGCCAATGAACATCGATGATGAAATGAAAGAGGTCAAGATCTAACTCCGATGTTGACGTTCGCGAAGGAGAGTTGGAAACGGAGGCCAAGACAACAGCGAGCTATTTCGTAGTCCTATTAGCGTTGCTTTTGTTCCCACTCTGCATCACATCGCATGGCGTTGGAGGTCACTTTGGGAACGCGGCGTGTCTGTGAAGCGGTATCGTGCATCAGTGGGGCATCGTATCTGCTTCAGCGTGAGAACGGCATGTGGATGGATGAGGATGAAAGAAGTAACAGACTACGGCAGTATTTGCGCGCGATCAGCCCGGGGAAAGAGGCCAGGTGCTCTCTTGGCCGGATGCATTTGATTCCTTTCGACACTTGAAGCGCTTGAGCTAGCTATGTATGAGTATTCGCCATGGGCAATATACATTAGTGCACCCTCTCGTAGCGCGATTATCGCACCACGAGAAATTGCAATGCAGATTTGAACAAGCCCGGGAGCAGGTCGATTGCTGGCAGGTGTCAACAGCAGCGCGACGTCGATATCGATCGCAACGATTCCGCGACAACACCGCAGGACCAGCCATACCAGAAGCTGATCCGTGAGATAGCCTAGCAGGATGGAGAATAAACGCACACAGTCCGCGAAGAGAGGACGAATCCTGCCTCGAAACACCTGGCCGCTCTATAGCATGCGCCTAGACCTGAGTGCGACATCAAGGCTCCTGACACCACTCTACAAGCAAGGCTGAGACATGGCTCCGTCGGAGAAGGCGACCACAAGCACCACCTGGTCAATACAATACAGAAAGCGCCGGGATCTGCCGGTCCATCTTGTGAATACGATGGTCCCAGCGGTAGCGCGGGCATGACAATAGGAAATCGCGTCGTTTCATTCACTTGCTTCCTATTGTTGGCTTGGAAACAGGAAGTTTACATGGGAGCCTTCGCGCCATTCATGAGATCCTCATTGTCACAGGCGTTGGTCTCATTGACAACGTTCTGACCTCTGCTGCTAGTTTATAATACTCAACTTCGTAATAGCAATTTCCACATGAGGAACAATTCGATATTAGACCTTCCTCGACGATCAAGAAGCAAAAATCCCCCTCAAAACCACGACGCACTTCGCGCAACCCTCGAGCGCTGGTCCCCTGTCATCATTCTTGCGCACCACGATGTCGCTGTCCGCACTGAAGGTCTTTGGCGCAATCGCCAACGCCATTCTTAGCATCAACCCTCTGGTACTGGTCGACCTCCTTGCGATTCTCCTCGTCCTCGACCTGTGGTGCACCCAACTACTGGGTCGCTTCACATTGTTGGTCTTCACCTCCGTCCACCGCCAGGTGCAACCGCTCTCGCGTCGCTACACAGAAGCCAGCGCAGCCCGTGCCCTGATGTGGCGGCGGCCGGAGGCACTGGAGGTTCACGGCGATGAACTCCACTACGAAAGGGAGCGCAGTCCACGAAAGCCTGTAGAGCCGCGCAGAATCATCCATGACCATGAGTGGATGCTGCCAGGCAATCCGAACGAGCAATTCAGTGACAAGCCACGTCCGGACTGGCTTCCCACCTGGAGGCGGCATATGGGGTACGATGTCTCACCTATGCCAGAAACGCCTACTCCTTCTGCCCGGCGAGCGAGAGCTGCGCGGTCGATTCTCTACCTCTCACCACCTAGGACGCCGTCGCCGCCGAAGCAGCTGACGGAGGAAGAGAGCAAGGCGTGCGATGAGGCGAGAAGAGAATTAAACAGGCTGATTGAAGAACCCACACTGATCAGCCAATACGGTTGCGCTGTCCAGGACAAGGAGCTTGAAGAGCACTACGTGCGAGAGTTCTCGGTCTCCACTGGCTTGAACCTCGAAAATTCGAGGGCATGTCTGAAGGCCAATGATTGGAAATTCGGCAAGTCGCTCGTGGACTTTCACCGGCTTCTGGCCATTGACACCTTGATGAAGGAGACAGGTCTGAAGAGTGAAGTTGCACACGAGTGCCTAGCCTCGAATCACTGGAATTTGGACGTTGCGACGCGGAACTTCGGGACACTCAAGGCCCAAGGCATCTTCTCCCGCTGGCCTGGAATCTTCGTTCATCCGCTATATCCCACATCGATGACAACCTTCAACCAGACGAATGTAGTTCAACAGCCATGCCAAGGCAACAACGACATCTTGAAGCTCGGAAGCCGACCAGCTCAGCTCGGCCGTATCAAGGACTGGATGGAGCACACCCGCGACCTTTGGGGCAAATTCGACCACCGAAGCCCTGAAACAACGTGCTTCACACCTTATCAACTGCAAGGCGATTGTGATCAGCTGAAATGGGAGATGAACACCATCGCGGAAGCGTTGACGATCAATGACTCCTGGGACGAGAGCGTGATCAGCAGAGCTGATGCGTCCAGGTACCTCTTGAGAGAGAAGTGGTACAGACGACTTGGGGAAGAGCTGTATCAGTGCAATCTGCCGTGCTGTCAGGAAGCTGCAAAAGCCCTTTTGCGTCTCGATTCACTGATTCCTGGGGCGTGGAATTTGGCGTGGCATTGAAAGTCTGCGTGTGGGTCACTGGGTAAGTTCCAGATGCGCAGTGGACAGCGTTGGACATGGGAATGAGCGAAGGCCGGCATGCGGGAAAACCAGGACATTGTCTTCTGAAGAGGAAGTGGAAAGTGGCTGGCTGAAGTACTGTACAGCTCATCCATCCTTGGACCACGTGGCTAGCTCCGCGTGAATACGGCGGTGAGTCGCATTGGTCTTCGAAGCAGAAACCATGGAGATCCCCGAGGGTGCAAAAGCGCGTTACATACGGGATCTGATCACAGCCAGGATTACCTGGATGACAAAGAGCAAGTGAAGTCCGCAGATGTTGATTTACGTCAATGCTTAACCACTTTCACCTTAGCTAAGGTCTAGCGTAAGCCTGTACGGTGGCAGGGTATTTATAGCCAAGCCACTGATGGCTGAGCTTTAGACTTTCTGCACTCGACTAGCCTAGACTCGGGCGAGCACTTCGTATCCTGCTCTTCTAGTGCAGCGTGAGCCTCCAATGTAGGTTACCATGTCGTAAAAGTATATGCACGCCATACGGCGATGCCGTCAGATGCGACTGAGGTCAGCAGTATAAGACGGAGCTCATGTCCAGGGGAGTATACCGCCTATCATCCAGCAAGCATTTCCTCCAGCATTCCATCCAGAAGCATTCAAAAGTCTCTCGCTTTCACACAAGATCAAACAGAATCAAATAGAATCAACACTCTACATCAGACACTCCAGACACCCAATCCCACAATGAAGTTCACATCCACCATCGCCACCCTCCTCGCCACCACCGCCAGCGCCACCACCGTCTCCTTCGACACCGGCTACGACAACGCCTCCCGCGCCATGACCGCCGTCTCCTGCTCCGACGGCCCCAACGGCCTGATCACCAAATACGGCTGGCAGACCCAAGGCGCCATCCCGCGCTTCCCCTACGTCGGAGGCTCCGCCGACATCGCCGGCTGGAACTCCAAGCAGTGCGGACAATGCTATCAGGTCGATTACAAGGGCAAGAGCGTTTTCATCTTGGCCATCGATCACGCGGCCGCGGGCCTCAATCTGAGCAAGGCCGCGATGAACGCGTTGACGGGCAATCAGGCGGAGAAGTTGGGCAGGGTTGAGGCGACGGTTACGAAGGTCGGTGTGAGCAAGTGTGGAGTGACGCCGAAGAGGAGTGGTGAGGGGATTGAGTTCAATGCGTAGATGGGGGGCGTGTGTGTGTGCGTGTTTCGTTTGCATAGCGGCATGGGTCTGGGAATTTGGTTCGGAACGATATGATTGTGATGACGAGTTTATGGGATTAATGTAATTTTGAGAAGCTGAATAACAAGTGATGAGGCTCTGGAGCCTTGTAATATATGGCTTCCAAATTTGAACGTCGATCCTTTCAAGCGTGAGAGGCAGCATCACAGCATTATGGTATGAAGTTTTCTCGACCGTGTTCGGGGCGACAGTTTACCGAGCTTGGAAGTTCTTCAACATCAACGAGCGAGAGTGACAGCAATGTGGCTCCCAACAGCATATTTACCCCAAGAGCGTTGCGGACTACCAAGTTCAAGTGTTCTACCTGGCGCTATCTAGGTTGTTTTTACAAGCAGCAAACCGACGTGCCTGAGAATAGACTTCCTGTGCGAATGAGATTAGTCTGTGGGAACGAGGCAGCAAAGTAAAGCTGACACGTGACGCTCACTTCAGAATCACGCAACCAGAAGTAAACATATCGATGCTGAAATTGCATCCGACTCATCCCTTGGCTGTTGAGATTTGCGGAAAAGCAATTGTATTCTCCGTCGTGGAGATGCTAGACAGGGAAAGAACAGTGTCTCTTCCCTCTGAGCCAGACTCGTCCTCCAATTGCCATCCCTTGCATCAGAATGACCAGGCCTGTGCCCTGATCAGAATTCGCTTCTCAAAGCTCAGTCATCTCGCAGCTCCAAGTCTCATTGTGCTGCGTGTCGTCAAAGGCTGGAGGACCGGAAGGGATCGAATTCGGTATTGCTGCTCCACCGGGATCCCATATGCACGAGTGGCCGAGCGCTGCACTCGTAGCAGTATTTCATATAGCGGCGTCAAGTCCCCAGCATGTCCCGGTTCACACCTGATAATCGATCACCATTCTCACGTCCATTCAAGACCACATTCCAGTCTCGCAGATCGCAAGGATTGCAGCCCTCCCTAATCAAAAGACTAATCCGAATCACTCTCCTGCGCATCCAAAGCCTCATTACAAGCCTCATCAGCAAGTGCATTCCGCTCCCTCGCGATCCACGCGTACGTCACAGAACCCAAGGCCGCCACCCGATCATCCAAATCCGAAGCCTTCTGGATCAAGTCCCGGTTCGCAACTTCCAGCCCCTGGGCGTTCTTCCAGCCATTCCTGCTCCACTTGTAGATCCATTCGTTCATACAATTGACCGCGTAGCGCGAATCCGAGTAGATGGTGACGGCCAAGTCCGGCGAGCCGTGCAATTGGTCGTACTTCTCCAATGTCTTCTGCAAAGCTAGGATGATGGCTGTGATTTCCGCTCGCTGGTTGCTGGGCGTTGGTCTGCGATGGCCGCGCGAGAGGTCTTTTGTGTAGGTGCGATACGTGTACTTTCCCCAATGGATAGCGGCGGCCGCGCCAATGGCGTTGTGGTAGCCGTTCCCTCGGCACCCACCATCGATGTACCAGATCATTGTATAGACCATTGTTGTCTGTGATTTTGAGGTTCTGATGTATTGCGTTTCGCGCCGTGGGTGATGGAGTGAGGTAAGCAGCGGAGAAGAAGGAAAGTTTGTTTGCTAATAAACAGAAGCCCCGGATCGAGACATATCACAAACGCCAAGGTGAGACCCAGGCGGGATTTAGCGTTCCGTGCTGTTTGATAAAGATACATGTACCTAGCCGGCTGGAAAACCACCCAGACCAAACTTATGAAGTGCTGTATCAAGCTTGAATATGTTGCAGCTATGGTGCTAAGTTTGGAGAAACCGGCAAGAATAGTAGGACTTCTCTACTACGGGTATAGCAGAGACTGTGTAATCTCCCAGAGGATATTTTTTCGCCAGATCGTCTCGCTCAGGTAAGGAATAGAGCTCCGAAGCGGTATCGACAGGGCTCGAAAGGCTTCCTATCGAAGACCTTCTCTTGTGCAGAAAGACATACCACGATATGAAGTAGTATTAGCATTATCAAGAAATCCACAAGAGGGTATCAATGGCTCTAGTCAGTGGTTGTACGTATGTGCAATGCCCCATGCTTAACTTTCCCCTTTTTTGTGCCCGCGACACGTCATCACAAAGCATACCCACCTGGCAGAGCCTCTTTCCAGGCTCTCAGTGGCTTGTTATCCTCCAGTTCCAACACCCACCAGAGGGCTTCCTTGGCCTTTCCGACCTCCTTGCTCAGCTCATGGGCTCTCGCAAGAGTATACCATGCTTCTGAGTTATCCCACCCACTTCCCAGCTTTGTCAGATTGGAGAGAAGCATGTATGCTCGATCGCGTGAAGCGAGCCGGTTCAATTCTGCGGGAGTGGGGTCATGTCTTCGCCTTCCTCCATCGGCTTCTGTTTCAGGCCGGGTATCGCTGATGAGCGATCCTCGTCGTGATGGGATCGTACTCGTTGCAGTATTCGGCCGTGTCAAGGAAGGCTTGGCTTCGCTTATAAGGGACCCTGAAATCGACGCCGGAGGGTGGGATGGCGCAAGCGGTTCTTCCAATGGTATTTTCTCTTCATAAATGTCCATTAAGAGATTGGACAAACCTATGATGCCCGCTGCGTGATCGGGGCTGTACGAAAGAGCCTCCTCGTAGTCTGAGATGGCTTCGAAAGGCCGTTCGCGAGATGAGGCGAGATAGGCTTTCTGCAAATCAGTTAGCAAATCAGCTGCCACAAATGCATTTCTGTCACCCACCGTCGACCAGACGTCAGCCCACAGATCGTCGACGCTTTTGCCTCCGCCCCAACCCTTCCAAAACAGCTTTCGTGCATTGATGCCGGTCTCAGAAGCACGTAGCTCTTTCTCGAGAGACTCTACTAATTTCAAGGCATGGTCAAGACCATTTTCAGCGTCGTCGTACGAGTTTGCTCGAATGTACAATCCAGCTACGAATATCCATGTCTTTATCAAGACACCCACCTTATGCTGTCTTTCATGCAAGGAGTGGAGTGAAGACTCTGGCAGGGACGATGTGAATACCGGATGAGGTGCCGGAAGACGGAGGTCCTGAAATGGCGGCTGATCTTGGTGCCCTGCTGGAGGCGGCCATTGGTCATGAGGTTTGTTATGAGCTACGCTGTTCAAAGGCTGCTCTGGACTTCCATCAGCTCCTGCAGCGGCGTTGGCAGGTAATTGCGACAATTGTTCGGTTGGAGACTTGTTCTCGTCCTGCTCAGCGATGCTCCCAGCAGGTTTTGAAGTATCAATGCCTTTGTGTCGACCATGAAAGGGGATATGGAGGTGATGCCGGTGTTGAGCCTTGGGTGCTGGGCTTCCATCTTCGTTGGTGACGGTGATGGAGATCGGTGGCCCGAGAGTTTGCCCGTTCGTAGAGGCTTGTAGGCGCTGTGGAGGAGATGTCGGGGCTGTCCCATCAACAGAGACGATAGAACGCTGCCCCAGTGTTCCTTGGTCAGCACTACTGCGCCGGGACCTTGTAGAGCGTGGTCGGATGCTGCCTTTGATACTTCTCAGGGTATCGCCTATTCTCGAGGGAGTCGCAGATGCTGCCGTTGCGGGTGGTCTCGGTGCCTGCAGCGTTGCATGGTCCGTGCCGCCGAACAGCCTGGAATAGAGGCCCAGGAGGCCGTCGGTGAGATCCACAGCAGCATCAGGTCCTTCCATGAGCTCAAGCAAGAGGATCTGTGTCATTCGGATCTGAAGGATACTCTCCTTCTCATATCCTTCCATTTGCTCGACAATACCTCGACTGCTAGGCAGGGGCACTTCTTTCTCGGCATCGGCCGAGAGCCCTTCTGACCTGCTTCCAAAAAGCACTTCGGAGCTGCCGAACTGGCTGTAAGCCGCTTCACAGATTTGTGCTGCAGTTTCAAATTGATCTTGCGCCGTAAGACAAAGCGCAAGCATATGCCACAATGGTAGCAATGGCCGTTCCCGCTGATGGTGCTTTTCCGCTGCAGCATCTCCATTGAGCATTACCGATTCATCTAGAGCATCCCGAATCACTTCCATAGCTGCCCCCACATCCCGCATCTCTGCCAGTACAAGTGCAAGCCCGTAGGAGGTCTCGCTGTTGTTGGGTTCAAATTTCTGTGCTCTACGAAAATTGTTGTTCGCATCAGCAAGCAGAGACGCCCTCGAAGCCGATTCGTAAGTGAGCTCTGCCCATCGCGCCTGGCATATGCCAAGAGATCGATACGCCGCGGAGAGCGTTGTTGGCTTTAGCATCGATTCAGCCGTTGCACTGGACTGTGTGGCGGTGTCACCGTTCGTGAGTGCTGAAGTGCTGGTGGTCGGCCGCTTTTGGGACAGCCACTTTTCGATAACCGCACCAATCTCGTTGGCCTTTTCAGCCTCATCTCGGTCGCCATAACGACACAGCAATTTCACAGCTTCAGTCGTCGCCAGCATGGCTGTATCGTCGTCATCGAAGCCAATTTCGTGCTTGCCTGTTTTCTCCGCACGCGCCTTCCCTTTGTCCACGATTTCCATATAGCTGTTGAAAGCATGGATCGCCAGGTCAAATTCGGCCAATGCTGCATGCAGGGTGAACAGGTGTCGAAGGATCGAAGTCGAATGGAAAGTCTTAGTTGCCGCTCGGTATAGAACTTCCAGGACGTCTCGGGATACTGATTGCTTCCCTCCGTCTCCAAGGTCTGCTTCGCTCCATTCTGGGCCGGTGAAGACCCTCCAATTGGCTACGACCTGATCCGCCAACCCCTCAACTTCGGTATTGGCCTGACTCGCCTTTGGAAACTTAGTCTCTTCCAGTAGGATTGCCTCGTATGCAGACTGGACGCGCTTGAGTTCTGTTCGTTGCCGTCTTCTTGCTGCAACTCGTTGAACCTCGGAAAAGTTGCTGGACCAAGGGATGAAGTCTTCCGGAGCACCGTTCTGTTCTGGACCATACAGCAAGCCGTGCTGAAGTATATTTGACAGAAGGTCGTGATGGGCCCTCCACACTTGCCTTCGAGGTACATCTAAACGTGTTGGAGAAGTGGTGCCTTTATGGGTTGGCGCTCGTTGCCAGAACTCAGACCAGGCCCGGAATGGACCATAGGCCTCGCTGAAGTCCTTGGGTGATGGCGAAGGCATCTGCTTGACACTGTACATGCATGCTCTCGCGAGCAGACGCTCTGTCCATCTCCGCAGCTCGAGACTCCGGTAACCGGGTATGTGAGAAGCAGCATCCTGGTAGGCTTCTCTCGCTTCGCTCTTCCGCTCTAGTATCTCCAGACATGATGCTCGAATGAAGGCGCGCTTCACATGGCACACTTCTTGCCAGCCCAACGTGCCTGCTGCGTCTCTCGACGCCTGACCCGTGGGATCCGCAGTGTCTAGTAGTTCGAGCGCTTCCTGCGGTGCCTCTTGCAACCAATGGATCTGGGCCAGACAGATGCTGGCGATGTACGAATCGTCTGGGTGGGACGGCTTTGCTGTGGTAATGGCCTCGCGCAGACGGGGTAGGAGGTCGCTGAGGCTATGTATGCTCCCAGCGGTTGCCGACGAGGCGGATGTGGGACGATGCGAGGCGTTCGCGATTTGTGATTCTGCTCGCGCGGCAAGCGTCAGACCTAGGCAATCGTAATTTCAGCAATCGTTCGTCCTGGCAATCGAACGCCGGGGGCATACACTTCCTATCCGGACAGTGCTTGTCCACCTTGCGCGTCCGTTCGGCGATCTCGTCCCAGGCGCCATTGCAGAGCGCCTCGTCCAGCAAGTTCAAGTACCGCGCACCCTTTTCGGCGTTGGGCGCTCGGTGGAGACTCATTGTGCAACTGTCGCGCCGGACTCGCAGTCGCCAACCCTATAGAAGACGCGGCATGTCTACGCAGCACTCCGCACCAGCATCGCGACAGTGTTCCCAGCGCGTGCAGAAGTACGAATGCATGTACAGGTACAGCACTTCTCTCCCGTACAACGTCAGTCCCGAGAAACGTGGAGCCCTGGCAGGGTAAGCTGCAACACGCGGGTATAGCCGACGCTAGTCATGCAGGCTCTTCTTCGCTCTTGCCTCGAACACATCTTGATGTTGCCCTTCAGCACACGGCCCTGCAGGACCCTATCGCACCCTACCACACCCTCCATCGAGGCTGGGACAGGATGGCGCAGGCGAGTGCGCAGTCGGTGAGCGCGCTGCGGGCTCTCACCTACCGTATTACCACGACTTTGGGCCCCGAGCTACCACAGACTGTCGCTCAACTCTCCGGCTGTATCTGGAACTGCCGAGATCTGCTCTCCTTGCCATCGGAGAATAAACAGACTCGCGAAACGGCGGATCTGCTCAAACGATACTACACTCGACTCAACTCGCTGCTGCAGGACCGAAGCATCGAGGGACGATGGGCTGCTGTTGTCTTGGTCAAAGCAACCATCGAAGCCGGAGGTCTCGAAGTCCTCAGCAAATGTGGTCCTTGGGTACGCAGTCTGATAGGATCCCTGAAGAAGCCTGATCCACCGACAACACGGAACTTGACTGTCATCACCGTGACCCGGATCTTCATGCTCACATGGGACTACTCTAACCTCGTCCGGGAAATCACGACACCTCAGTTGAAGAGCTTTGTACCACTCTGTCTGGCAAACCTTGAGAACAAGCGATGCTCATCGACCGAACTGCAAACAATCCTGGAGGCATTTGTAGTCTTGGTGCCTAAACACCCGACCATATTTCGCGAGAGTGAAGCCAGACTACGTTCGATTCTGTCTTCCGTACTCTCCGGAACCGGTTTGCAATCTGGAATTTCCTTCCATTATAGCGCCTCTCAGAGGAATGCTGCGGAACGCCTGCTCGTACTGTTGCATCACTGTGCACCCAAACAAGGCGGTGGCGATAAATGGTGTGAGACCTTGAAGATGACTGTTCAGGCTGCGCATGCCACCTGCGATCGCATTTTTCGCTCTGTGCATGAAAACTGGCGTTCAACGAGCGGCGTCGATAGCTCAGTGCCCGCTCATCGTTCAGCTGCGGGCGACGTCGAGTGTGACGGTGGGGATGCAGCTGGGCTGAAACCTTGGAAGGGGATTTACGCGGGCACGGAGAGACTTGTTGAGCTGCTCAGAATCATCCAAAATCACCTGGCGACTGCCACTTCTACGTCAGTCTCGTTCAACATTGGCATCGTCGCAGATCTGCTCGCAAGAATCTTCAGTGTGCTGCCTGCGATTGGGAAACAGGATACCATGAAGTGCAACAACCAAGTATCGAAAGACGAGCGTGAGGCCATGTTTGCAGTGCTGCACAGCATCCATGCTGCAGCTCTGGTCCTGAATGCGGCGATCTATGAAAGGTTTAGTCTTTCCGCTTTGGCTCTTGTGCAGTCTACACTGGAGCAAGCTGTACCCGTTTTCCGAGCTACCAGCGATGACTTCTGTCGTCAATGGGTTTTCACTCTGATCGCTTCCATGATTGACCTGTGTGGCCCATCGATGACGCGAAGCGAGATATCCGACTTGTCGCCGCTGTTAAGAGCTGCTTGTCAAGAGGTACTGCCCCATGATGACTCCACGACAAGGTTACAAGCCGGAGCCAATGGCGTGAAGCAGCAGTTGGGACTTGCAGGTGGCCAAGTCACGCAGAGTCACCCCGTACATCGCTCGCCTATTGTGCAATCAGCAGAGAAGCTGTTGCGAACTGCGATACGGAAATTAGATGCTGCATCGTTGCCGCCACAAGTCCGCGCTCAGGTCGACAGGGTTGCTGTGCTGGGGCGACGTCAGGAAGTCTTGCTTGCCAGCGTCATGAATCCTGCAAAGAAGCACAATGAAGCTCGCTTGGAAAGCAGCCTGATGCCGATACTAGCTAGACAATTCGCCCATCATCCTCAGACTGAAGGACTACTACGACCCAGAGTGCCGCCAGTCACTACGGCAAAGAAGTCTCTCGACAGCTCTGATGTGAACGTTGAAAGCGACGAGGAACACGATGCTGAGGACGTTGCTGAGGACGTTGCTGTTGGCGAGGGTGAAGATTGGGGAATCGATGCAGCAGTAGAGACTCCTCAAGGCTTCGATACGCCAGAGAACGCGGAAGACGTACCTACAGCACCTGTGCATGATGTAGCGGTCGTACCTGAAGTTACACAGCTCAGCAAGCGCAGAGCCGTGGATGAGATGGACATAGAAGTCTCTGCCAAGCGTGTGAGGGCGACTACCGTGGCTGAGAGTTTACTCCCGGACAGCACAAAATCACTGCCAGGAGCAGACCCGCAGACAATGCAAGCAGGAATTCCTGCGGTTGTTGCCTCCTCTCAGGCTACCTTCACCACTGCCGTGCCAGATCAGCCTGATCTGGACGATGATGGTAGTGACATGGAGATACCGGCCATAGATCCTAATCCGGACACCGATCCAGAGGATGGTGAGGATAGCGAGGGAGCGACGTGAAGGATATGGTGCACTCAGTCTCTTCCCTGTTATCTTGTAGACAGTGACAGAATATGCAGCTTTTGCACTGGCGTAGATCTGTCTTGCTCGCAATCTCGCTTGATATAACCCCGAGACGGGGCAAATCTATCGATTACAAATCTTTTCGCGTTCCAACAGCATCTACAGAGATAGCAGTGTGGAAGCCAGCAGCCACGTCATGCAGCACGACAGTGCAATGTCTTGATCGAAAACACTCAAGATTATGAAGACAAGGACGTCAGCACTAAGAGGCCAAGACTGCCGCATCCAATATCCCGGACGCCACAACCGCCACGACCGCCATGGAGAACTTCAGATATCTGGATAGAGTTCCTTCTGGACTGCTGTACACCGCCGTCCCTTTCATCATAATCGCATCGATTCTTTCGGTGACACGAATATGGACGACATTACAATACCATCGGGCGCTACGCCAATATAACGAGAGTTTACAGATCGGAACCAAAATCGTTCGGCCACCACAAATCCCATACTCCATCCCATGGCTCGGCAACACCCTCTCCTTCACAACACCATATCCTGGAAAGTTCTACACAAACCTTTTCCAATGGCATCCTCGAGACGTCGGCGTCACCACCCTCGTCATCGGCGGCAAGCGCTGTCACGTCGTTCACTCCCCACCAGCAGCCCAAGCCCTTTTCAAAGCCCGCACTCCACACCGTGAGCTCATCGAAGTGGATCTCTTCTCCAAAGTCTTCGGCATGCCACTCGAACAGATTCAAAGTGCCCAAGAAGGAAAGCACCTTGAAATCGAACTCAACGCGAAGTACCTGACGAACTTCGACCGCGTGAACGAACTCACAGCCCACTTCGTGCGCGTGCTGGAAGAAGTCCTCGATCAAGATTCCTCCGAAACCGCCAAACTAGATCGCACAGAACTCTTCTCCTGGCTGCGCGACCGGCTCTTCGTCGCCTCCGTCACAGCCCTCCACGGCTCGGAGCTCCTCCAACTCTACCCATCCTGGTCAGAAGACTTCTTCGCATGGGATGCAGACTTCCTCCAATTCTTCTTCGGAAAACCCGCCTTCCTGATGCGCGAAGCCCACACCCGTCGCGAACGAATCTACTCCACCCTCGAGAAATGGAGTATCGAAATGCACCGTCGCTCACCCGGCGGCAAGCCCGTAGATCCTGATGCGGGACCCGCGTGGGAACCGCTGTTCGGGAGCCGACTGAGTCGCGCGAGGCAGATAGATTATAAAATGCGAGGACTCACGCCGCGGAGCGGTGCATGTCTGGATGCGGGCATCACGTTTGGTTTGGCGAGTAATGTGATCCCGGCGACGGCGTGGATGTTATTCCACATTCTGGATCCGCAGGCGCCGGAATGGTTGCTTCCGCAAGTCATGGCTGAGATCAGGGAGAGCACGAACGAGGATGGAAAAACGTTGGATATTCTCACGTTGATCACGCAGCCACTGTTGCAGAGTATTTGGATCGAAAGTCTGAGATTGTATTCGGATTTACTGGTCAGTCGAGATCTACCGGAAGATTTGCAATTGCCTCTCGATGAAGATGGGAAGTTGTTCGCACAGTTACGGAAGGGGGATCGGGTGTTTGCTCCATCCTACATTTCGCAACACAGTCCTACTTGGGCCGTTGGGGATTCGGACGCGTATACTTTCAAAGCTAATAGATTCCTGTCCACGGATCCCAAGAGCGGGAAACAAAACTTCTCCATGACGGGAACGGCGGGGAGGTTCTTTCCATTTGGAGGTGGGAAGACGCTATGTCCTGGCAGGATCTTCGCGAAGCAGGAAGCGATGGGAGCCGTGGCGATGATTTTGCTGCGGTTCGAGATTGAGGTGGAAGGGTATGTTGACGGGGAGAAGAAGCCTACAGATCAGTTTCCCGGCTTCAAGAAAGCGTTTCCTGGGACCGGAGCATTGGTCCCTGGTGGGGATATGGTTGTGAAGATGAGGAGGCGAGTATAGTCTTGATTTGATGTAAGGTCCTCTACAACATTTCAGCTCGTGAATCACGATCATCAACTCCCGGTCCTTGGTCTTTGCCACAAGCAAGACACCCCAATGCAATAATCTCCCGTGCCGAAACTTCATCGAATGATGTCACGAACACAGTGCGATGCCCTCCTCGCTCCGTTACGAAAACACTGGATGCATAGAACCTCACCTGAATTTCTGCTTGCTTGGACAATACTCTCCATGAGCAGTACTCTGTATGGCTTCCCACATTGTTATACAGCCATGCGCGACTCTCCTCTGATCTGTCTACCACTATCGACATCCCCGTTGGTGAAGCTGACAGCGATGTCCCAAAGACTAGAATTGCAAACGTCTCGAGCATCGCGGAAGGGTTGCTCCGTCCGAGTGTCGTTCAGCTTTCATGCAATTCAGAAAAGCTCGGACAGTTGCGTATGCAGAAGGATCAAAGACACGCTCTACCTCAAGATGGTATCCCGGCCCGAGACGGGTTATGCTGCATGTTTCTTTGGTTCAGACAAGTCTCACGCGATTCACACACGCCAGAACCCGCTTGTGCACGTCAAGGTTTTTGAAGGCATTCGGTGACCGATAGGAACGTCCTGACCGCAGGATCGGGAGGGGGAAATGTGACTTGCAGCTCCTCGGACGTGGTGCTCGAGAGTTGCAGCAGGAGTCGGGCCAGGGATGCATGCAGGTTTCGCACCTATTCTCTGCGTGTAGAATGACAATCCGCCACTTGAGGAGTATGGCGAGTAGGAGTGTGCCCAGCAAGAGGTCCGTCGATGCCTCGGATGTGATGCAGGTATGCTGGACCATTCGGCAGCCTGGACACCGTGTCTTCTGGCCGCGTTATCCCCATGTTCCTGCTCTTCGGTTTGCAAGTCGACCGCGTTGGGCATCAAGAAGAAAGAATGCGACAATCCCAATGGAAGGTTCGATTGCATATAGACGAGATCTCCATTTCCTAGCAGGCCTAGTGTGGTTGGAATTATGGTTGATGACAAGCAGATCTGCATACCCAAGTCAAGGCACGAAGTACGGAGTCAAGCCTCCCGGCCGCGATCCGGAAGCCTGTTTTCACAGGGACGTGGAAGTGGGAAGCTGTTCACACATCCGCCACCTTTCTTATCGCCTTCGATATGTCTCCTTCTGGCGGAAGCGGTGGCGCCTCTCACATACTGTATGGGTATGGCCCTATGGTGATGGTGGGATTAAATATCCCAGCTACGCGAGATGAGGAGATGTCGGTCCAGATTTCGACGGACCGCCCTTGACTCGCCTGCTGCTCAGTCCCAGCACCGCCGCATCAAAGCCTTCGTCCACGAGTTTCCGCGGCTTCGTCCGCCGACAATCTGCGGCAGTCGGGACATGCAGCTAGCACGCGGCAATGCAGCTAGACGAGCGAAACGTGGTGCAAGTGTCTGGAACTGGTAAACGCGAACGCTGGATGGCGGCGCCTGCGGGACATGGGCCCCAGCTAATCTATTTAGCATAATCCAACCGGGACCCATCAGTGCACATCAACCATAGCTGAATTATAGTCATTGTCGCTTGGCAGCTAGCTCGCTTGAGACGCAGAGGCTTCGCGACACCAGACACGGTTCACTGTGATAGCATGTGGATGTTCTGAACTTGTTGTAGGTATTGGATACTCGCTGACGACCATTGTCAGTACCGGACGGCAACGAACTCGAGGAAGCTGGACAAAACGCCGTACCGGAAATCGGCCGAATCATCATCCTTGGGTGGAACATCAACACGACAATGCTCCCGATAGCTGCTGCTAAAAGCTTGTTCGAGAAATTTGATGCCCAACCCTAGCATTACAGGCCTTCGCGCTCCTTTCTCGCCGAGACACTTCGTTGCAGTCTGGAAGGTGACTATCGAAACGCTTCCAATGGCGGGTACACGTCCTATTCGAATAGTGCTGATTCTCGGTTGGCGTCATGTCGACCTGGTCTTTCTCACTCACACACGTTTTCTTGTTCTACCTGATGTGCTGTCGCTTGCGTTCTTGCCAGAACTACTGATGCCTGCAGAACGCCCGCCTCGTTCCTGAATCCGCTGGCCGTCTTTGCTCTTTGCCTGGACGAAACGAAGTTCACTCTCCGAACGATGACAGACAATCCATACTTCTCGCAAGTGCCCTTCTCAGCATATCCAGGGCAGTACCAATGGCAGCAACCGACACCAGCAGAGTATTGGCCACCGGCTACTACTCTACCACCTCAACATCCGCCAGGCTATCTCGGACAATCGTACAGCGTTCCTGCATCACTACAGACCACATCTGTCACGAAGCCGGTGACGTATGACACCGAGTTGTCGGCGAGTGTGTCGCCAGTGGGCGATGGTTCGAGGACCAAGCAACGGAAAGCTCGTGCTGTCCAAGCATGCGAGCAATGCCGATATCGAAAGCAGCGATGCGATGAAGGGCAGCCATGCAGCTTCTGCAAGGAGAATAGTTTGGTTTGCCATTATCGGCCCACCATGCCGACTAAGAATGACAAGGTAATCGACTTCTTGCTCTCGTGGATGACAGATCATGCCGATGGACTTAAGGCGTTGAAGGATAGATTTGAAAGCCTGGAAACATACATGAAGACGACTGAGACCAAGCCAAGCAAGATAGATCCGGACTCATACTTGGTCAGGACCAATAGCATACGGCCAAGCTCCAAAGGCGCTCCTTCCAAGCCACGGACGAGATCTGATCACGAATCCAGCTCGTGTATCATGCTCTGGCCAGAGGTACGAAAGGTCCTCTCGGTCTCTAACACAGAGCTCGCCGAAGATTATGTCATCAAGGCCGAAGACCGCCCAGTCTTGAACTCTTGCATGTCTGAACATATTCCAAACGGGAGGGCTGACGCAGCTCCTTCGACTTGGTCACATGGTCGCTCTGGAGACTGTCAAGCAGACCTGGATCTCAGCTACGGTACGATCAACCGTCTGCTGGACGCATACCTGGTCAATATACATCAATTGCATCCATTCCTTGATAGGAGAAAGCTTGTTGTGTCTGTCGATCATTTTATCGATCGATACGGATGTGATGAAATTGCAGTTTCGTCAAGGTCTGGCACACATATGGAACCGCCTTGTAAACGTCGACGTCTCGCGACACCCAATAGCACATCTGGACCGCGCAAGATCGAAAGGTCTCCGGCCAATGCTGTGGTCCTCTTCGTTCTGGCCTTGGGTGAAGCCTCATCTCAATGCAACTCGCCGCAATCGCAGACCTCTGGTTCAAAAGCTCAAGTCTCTGGACTGCAGTATTTCGCACAGGCAACTTCAATAGCTGCAGAGCATTTTGATGGATACGAGCTTGTACATGCGCATATGTTTCTACTTGCTGGCCTATACAAAGCTCGGCAGGGTCGCATGAGCGAATGTGGGAGTTGGTACTCTTCAGCCGCGAGGGTCCTGTTATATCTGATCCAGCGCCATAATCTGGTTAAATTATATGAAACGTCCGGCCCCAGCTCGCTTTCCAGCATCGCCTCGAAATACGATCCTATCTTGACGGCTGCTTGGATATGCCTCTTCCTAGAAAGCGACATGCTTCCTGAACTGAAGCTACCTCCAAGCGGGATTCAGCGTCTGCAGGAATCGTTGCCGCTTCCTGCTCGTCTTGCAGATTACCCTCCAGACATGGATACGTTCAAGCCTGACGGCGATGCCTTCTTCACCGCACAGGTGAGACTGCAACGCATCCTCCAACAAATCCAAGGATTCAATGAAGATGTATCGTGCCTCGACCAGGACTCCTGTAGACCCGATGCGACAATGAAGCACTACGCCTGTTGTCTTCAGAGCTGGCGGAGTAGTCTACCTCAACCACTCCAATGGGATGATGGCGACATGCCGCCTTCAAGTTGCCTTCAATCCCGGCTGCGCTACAAGTACTGGGAGGTCAAACTCCACATATTGTGCCCGTTTATCGACTATGTTCTCCACATAGAGCCGGGTGTGCGACGTGGGATGTCGCTTGAATCACTTGCGAAAGATGCTCGGGGTCGTCCTCGTCCTTCGAACGAAAAGCGGATTCTTGCGATGATTGAGGCGTTCTCGGTTGAATCTGGCCAAGGTGAAGTTCTCCGCATTGCAGAGCTTTGTGTTGAGGCCGCCAAACAATGCATCATGTCGTGTAAGAATGTTGCGACCAACCCGGCTGGACCGGGAAGTGTCGCGATCGCACACTCGCAGTTCCACAACACGCTCGTCCTGGCTGCAGCGAGCCGATGCGAGAAGTTGAGACACATGGCTCCCACAACCGTCCTGGCGACGCACTTTGCCGCGAGCATGGCGTTCCTGTCCAGTCTATCGACCATATCGCCGGTGTGTGCTGCAGATCTCAAGGCTCTATCAGCGGTACACAGGACTATATTCGGGACGCTGCACGAGGCGACCTGACCATTGCATCACCTGCCGTACACACAATCATATGGCTATTTGAACATCATTGAAGTCGTTCTCTGATTCCCGGAATAACTGAAGTAGAACTTCTTAAGGTATGCTTCGGCTGCTGCATCTGAAGCCCGATATGGACCGGTCACGGCCATACGCAAGGGCAGATTCTTGTGTGATCTGCAAGCGCATTGGCCACAGACAAGACTCGCATGCTGCGCTTGTATGCCACCTATGGCCAAATTGCTCTGGATCGTCGAAACGGTATTGCACGGAGTAGCAATTGCCCTCCTTCCAAGGGATGCTGCAGGTCTCTTCCATCCTTCATTGCTTCCATCGCAGTACACGAACTCAGAAATGCACCATCTGTTGCGGGAGGACCACATTCCACGTTAATGCCATTCCTTCACGCGCACGTGGCGTCGTCGCAACAACATGAACATAACCTTTCGGCACATCGGCAACGACCAACCGCGAGCCCTGGTGTGACCCGACTCCACATCGGGTGTGGAGAAACCCCGTCCAAGTGAATGGACGTTGCGAACATTGTGTCCCGTCGGCGTATTTTGCATGTGATCGCCGCTCGAACTTCCTGATGTGTCAGGTGTCGCGATGATGTGCTATTGCGTGCTGCATACAAATTGATCCTCGCCAGCCATGTGCTTTCCAGCCGCACCTCACTTGGTGGTACTGATCAGCTCCTCACACCAACCACGACGGCCAACAACGGCCATGGGCTTTGTGCCACGGAAAGCTTGCCTGCCGCCCTTTTTACTTTAGCCTCCTTCTCCCGAGACCCTGCTTTGCTTGCTTGAACCTTGCGACCTCGACTTCACCTCTTCCCCTGACACCGCGAACTGGTGCTCGCGATACCACTGTCCTCACCATGGCGAAGCTTCAAGGCACTCGCCTGGGAGCCTTCCGAGCCTACTTCTTCGGCTTCTTCGTCTGCACGGCCGGATTCCTCTTTGGCTATGACACAGGCATTGTTGGTACGTTGATCTAAGCCTCATACCCTTGCGCCAGAACAGCTCGTGCCGCGAAAGCTTATTCCAAACGGCCACTAACGTGTGAGCGCTCCATGCAGGTGGTGTCTTGACCATGACAGCGTACAAGCGCGACTTTGGCTATACCGACAACACGACCGTTTCGGCCGTCATGGTATCTCTACAGAATGTAGGCGCCTTCTTGGCTGCTGTCGCAATATCTCCCGTCTCTGAACGATATGGGCGGAAGAAGACGGTTCAAGTCGCCTGCACCATCTTCTGTCTTGGCGTGATCTTGCAAGTCATCCCGTCACACTCTCTCGTCTGCTTCTACATCGGACGCTTCATCGCGGGTCTTGGTCTCGGGTCGGCGACGGCTGTGGTTCCTGCGTACAATGCCGAGCAAGCTCCCAAGGAAATCCGAGGAAGACTCGGATCAGGCATGCAGATGATGTTTGCAGCTGGAGTGCTGATATCCTACTGGATCGACTACGCCACCGTCCATGATATGAATATCTCCTCAGCACAATGGCAGATCCCGGTGGGCTTGCAGATCGTTCCTGCAGCGATCCTGGGGCTCGGCCTCGTCACCCAGAAGGAGAGCATCAGATGGCTTGCGAAGAAGGGCCGCAACGAAGAGGCTTGGGAGGCTTTGATCTGGATGCGTGCCGACAACGGACCTGAAGTCAAGGCCGAATTCAACGAGATCAAGGCTGGCATTGCGGAGGAGTATCGCGCCAGTGAAGGATTTAAGAAGCGTGAGCTCCTGGAGCCGGCAAATCGGCTCCGCCTGCTGCTCGCCATTGGCGTCTTCCTTGGCCAGCAGTGCACTGGCATGACAGCTCTCGCGTACTTCGGTCCCCAATTCTTCAAGCTCCTTGTTGGGGCTGGGGAGAAGAATCTGCTCATTACCGGCCTCTTCGGTGCCGAGAAGTTCATCACCGTCTCGATCTACATATTCTTCTGCTCCGAATGGTGGGGGCGAAAGCCGACATTCTGGATCTCCGCACTGCTGATGGCAGCTTGCTTCGTCATTGTCACGGTCGTCAACAACACCACGCCCGCTCCGGTCAACAACCAGACCACATCCGCTGGAATTGCTACCGTCGCTATGATCTTCATCACCAACTCCATCTACCAATTCTCTTGGGGACCACTACCTTGGCCATACGCCGCAGAGGTGAGACCAACCTTCAAAATTCATGTCCCTGAAGTCATAAACTAACACAACATCTAGATTTTCCCATCCCGCATCCGCGAATTTGGTACCTCAGTCGGAGTCGCAACACAGTGGCTCTTCAACTTCCTCTTCTCGCTCACCACGCCCTACATGATCGCCGCCTGGGGCTCCTACACTTTCCTCTTCTACGCCTGCCTCGACATCATCATGGCGACACTCGTGTTCTTCTTCCTCAAAGAGACGAAGGGCCACACACTCGAAGAAATGGAGCAGATTTTTCATTCTCGAGCTGCCTTCGATAACGAAGCTGTGCGGAGAAAGGCGATTGAGAACCTGGGAGAAAGTGAGGACCGAATCACGGATGTCGAGGTCCCGACGAAAGGGGACAGGGATGTTTAGGCTGGAGCTACAGGAAACAGTTTCGATGACGATACCACGAGATGCGGTTGTGTAGCCAGTTTTTCTCTATTGACAACAGCTCTGTTGCCAACTGAGGCCTTTGTGTGCCTCACCGGGCAGAACCGGGTGTGTGAACTCTGGCCACCGACTTTATTCACGTCTGCTGATCCCCCGCAAGCTTGCGCTGCTATACTTTTGCTAAATGAGTATGTTTCTCCCCAGTCGTGCGCAAAACCTGCTCTGGACGATTTAGTCTTCCGCAAGCGGATCATCATGGTGAAAACCACGCATATGTCTCATAATGGCCGTTTTCCGATTTGTCCCTCTGCGTTCTACAATATTGCCAGCACAGGCCAAGCAGTGTTCTGACCGCAGACTGTGCGCCGATGTCACCCGGACCTGTGCTCAACCGCAGCAAGTCAAAACTCTCCTTATCTGCTGATTGTTCAGTCTGCAAGACTGTGTGACCACCACGCTCACTCAGGTCTCGACGACACAGGTAGAAGACACCAAGTCAATGCAGTGACGGAGCGTCGTTACCAAGATGGTCCAAATCGTCTTTGCCGTTGGACTGCTGGCCATGGTTGCAGCCGAGGTTGGGATCCTGTTATCGAGTCCGCCGGTGTCAATTCCGAACGAAAGCCGCAACGGTGGAGAGTCTCATACCGTCTTGGACTATGTCATCTTCGCTGCGAAGAGATTAGCAGACCTTGAATCGGAGCAGAATTCTTGAAGAGTAGGTACCACGGTCACTTGTAGAGCCTGGACTGACGCTGATCGATTGTCAGAAATATTGGAGCTCACATATAACGAAAAATGATGACGAGATGTCGGAGTTGGCAAAGCATTGCCCCAAACCGCCCCAGATCATATCACCAGAATTTTGTCAAAGCGAAACTGTTGACATGAGGAGCCATACGAATTTGCAAACGATATACTAGCACTATCAGCTCTTCGCTGTGCTCACCTTACTCAAATGTGAGGCGAATCCTCTCCACCCAATCCCGTGAGCCATCTTTGAATCGCCGAATTGACCTCATCCGTCGTCTCCAGTCCAACCCAATGCCCAGCATCCAGATACACCTCGGTAAGGTTCTTGCAATACTGCTTCTGAGCCTTCGCAATGCCCGAAACCGCGACATCACTGATTGGATCCCAATTCGCTCCAATGAACAAGACAGGCATGCTCAGATACCCTTCGTTCTTCGAGTCTTCCAACGAGTACTTCCGATTCGCCTCGTGGTTGGCATACCAGGAATCGGCACCGAGGAAGCCTGTCTTCTGCATTGCTCTGATGATCTCCTGGAGCATATCTTCGTCCACGCAAAGTCTTTCGGTCGGGATCTGTCGGAGTTGTGGTGGAGGCGCTTCTGCGCCTCCGAACCATCCCCCGGCCTTGGTGACCGTTGCGGTGAGACCTGGTTTGCCGACTTCGGCGGGATTGCCTTTGGCGTAGATGGCGCGGATGACGCCTTCGACGCCTTTTTCGAACCAGGCGCTGGCTTGTGCGAGATGGCTTTGGAAGTAGACTTGATAGTCGTACTGGGCGTGGGGATAAGTGTCGATGGGGTAAATATCTCTGTTGACTGTTTTCAGGACTTCTTCGAGTCCGTACTCGAGAGTGTGGTAGGGTCGAGCGAGACATGCTACTGCCGATACCTTCTCTGGGTAGTGCTGTGGGGAGAACATAGTCAGTCAAAGTCATGATTATTGAATTAGTGATGCTCACAGCTGCGAAACTCCAGACTGCGACCGCGCCCCAGTCATGTCCAATCCAGACGGCTGAGTCTCGTTCGAGATGGGCGAGAACTTCGACCATGATTTTGTTCACGTTCTCCAACGAATAGTCTTCCGACCTGGTCGAAACGGTCGAGCGGCCGTAGCCTGGCATATCCATTGCCACGACGCGAAAGCCCTGTGCTGCAAATACCTCGAGCTGCGGCGCCCACGTCATCCCGATCGCAGGCCAGCCGTGGCAGAAGATCATAAGAGGTCCATCGGAACGTCCGTCGGCGATATAGAATGTCTCATGCTGGTTGGAATGGGTGAAAGTGTGCTGCTCGAAACCTTTCATCTTGTGGTCCTGCGTTGTCGAGTTGAAGTTTCTCGTGGCTGATTTCCCTCGAGCCTGGCCATTTTTAAAACGTCCTCGTTCTGGCTTCTGCTGCGGAGATGTTGTCCTTGCGGATGTTGAATTGTGCCGATTTGGTCAAGGAAGACGGCTGCGTGGTATTTACCAGAATGCCAAGAGGAAAACGATAACGACAGGAGTAGGGCTGAAGGTCAGCTGTCTCCTTGGCGAGACACCGTGTTGGATGATAGTGCTTCACGGTGGCTGAGCTTGTGCTGAGGCCCTTTTGACAGCTGACGCCATTAAGGATCCCACGGGCTGAAATCCGAGCGGTTCCGGGTGCATAACAGATATTATTTATCAATGACCTGTAGAACATACACTCTCAAGCCAGGACCGAACAGGCATTGTCCAACAAAAAGATATACATGATTCTCGAGTGCGTCGCTCGACTGGTTGTTTTCAGATTGCTCTGCTCCGACCAACGTGGACTGGGATTACGGTTGGTAATGTCCAAAAATGCCTGGCCATCAAGGACGAGACTGCACCAGATCCACGGCGGCGACAGCTGTCCCATAGTGCTTGTTACGGGAAGGTAAAGGAGTTGCTATCCTCTGGACTGACTACATCATCGTATCCTTCAAGAACCCTCATTCTTCGCTCGGCATTCCTTATCGTGAAGCTCCTTGCCATTCTTTTCCTCAGCACTCGGAGTGTGGTTGTTGCCCCGGCACCACTTGGGGTCCCTCGTCTAAATGAATCGGCCAAATCCTATTTCGACTTGAAATGTACAGCCGCGCAGGATAGAAGAGGTTGTGTGTCCGTCTTGGGAGGAATGCGCAGCAGATGTGGAGTTGAGGAAAACCTGTTACGATGAAAATTGTGCTAATTCTGCAAAGGAACTGCTGGGCAATGATATCTTGAAGCTGCTGGTGTTTGGTCTCAAGCGGACTGAGAGCTATCTTGCCAAGGTCGCAGCTTTGACTGACTACCGTCTTTGAGTGTTGTCCAATGTAGGGATTGAAACGCCAGTGCGTCAAGTGTCCATGGGACCAATACCTGTATCCGGACCTACAGAAGCGAGCTGTCGCCATTCTCCTATTACCATGATTCCAGACGTGACGCCGTTGGTGATGAAATTTCAAAGGATCTGGTGCAAGTCGTACTCCATTTCGCATCCACCTTCGTGTTTGTCGAATCCATCAACAACAGCGTCCTGCTCGTCCAGAAGTTCAGCATATCTGGATCTGGTTTCATTGATAGATGCGTAGGTCCGCATCACGTCGCAGAAGCAGACGAAGGCAGCGGTGATAACATTTGACCCTTCGACGAGGGGTTGGACGATGGGGAGGATGTGGAAGCCCGCGGTCCGCCTGTCGCTGGAGCATCCTCATATCGAAGCGTATAAACTTCATGCTCTTGGCCAAATGGGTTAGTTTCGAGATCTCAAGTAGCAACTCCATGTTCGTTTGATTTGCCAGGATGAATGTCTTGTCCACGAAGGATTGGCAGACGAATACTGGTAGCAGTATCTCGTTCAGTGCATGGCAGGCCTGTCGTCGACTGAACAGGTCCATGCCAGAGCCATACTTCGCGATCGACTCGATTGATGCTTGAGGCGTGAGTTGGATTTAGGTACTGTAATGCAGGTGAAATCTTGTACCAAGCACAAACAGTGGCGGGAGAGCCCCGATATCTTCTCTGCCAAACACACTCTCGACACTCCCCTGCCGATACCCAGGTTTCTGGACCATAGCGGATTTCCCAGTCATTATGATGACTTACCACAGACAGCACCCGACTGCGCGACTTGGAGACGGCGACCACCCTTGCCGGTCGTGGCACAAGCGTCGCTCCGGAATCCTACCGGCTCGCTGATAGGGGCCTACGGCTCATTTCCTTCAGCGATAGGGTCTACGAGAACAAGCCTACTCGCGACTGCTTGCTGGCGCCTTTGCAGAGCCGCCATCAGAGCGGAGTCGACAGCATACTCACACATCAAGGCAGACAAATGGAGAAGCAACCGGAGAAGATCTTGCCCGATACAGCAGTTCAGCCCCAAGCAAAGAAGCGCAAGCAATTCAGCAAACAAGACTTCATCAAAGCTTTGTCGTCGACCACAAATGGTGACAGCGTGGAATCGAACGACGTCGTTACTGTTGGGCGCCAAGTTGGTCAAAACTGCGTTAAAGGTTCGGAACCCGATGGTCTACGGAAAGCCTCAAGGAGGACCGCGGAGGGAGCGCCTCTGATCCGAGCGGCCTTCATTCACGCCTTGACTGCAAAGATAGATGATTTTCGAAGTGCTGAGGTACATCGCACGGCCTTGCAGGCACGCTTCTACGATTTATGGTGCTGTAAAGATGGCGAGAATCTCAACTGTACCGAGCCCATGTGGTCTGTTGCGAAGCGAAGCAGGACGATGGCTCTGACGCTGGACACACTGGTGTTGGTAAATTGTGGCGCTGCGACTGGCAATAAGCAACTCCTCGGCGAAGCGCGATCATTGTACTCATTATCCCTGGCTTCATTGCGTGCAGAGCTTGCAAGTCCCATCCCAGAGGGCGGCTACTTCAACTCCTTACTCGGTGTACACATGCTCCAAGTCTGCGAACTTTTCGACTTCCTTGCTGTCGGCCGGGATAGTTGGCGACGGCACGTGTCTGGTCTCCATGCCATCATGACTCGGACTAAGCCAGATATGCATCGCGCCAGTGCTGAGCAGGCAGGTTGGGTGCTGGCAAAGATCATACGAGTCCCGTTTGGTCTCTGGAATGGTCTTGTACGTGAAAAAGGACAGGCTCCAGTCAAAAAGTTCACTGCCAAGTCCATCCGAGCTTTGAGACGGAGCGATCCTGACAATTCCCTTTTCTGCTATGGCCAGGTGCCTTCAGTTCTCCAGCGCGGTGACACTATCGTCTTTCAAGGCAAAACGGCCACCGCACCAGATGTCGCTGGGGTGCTGGAAGATCTGATTGCCTCAGAGGGCGATCTACATCAGAATCTGGCCGCTGCCTACGGAAAGTCAAACCAAACTACATACCATCGTGTGCCGGCGTGCACTTTCAGGACATCTGCCATACCTGTTGATCACGAAGTAACAGTGTTTCCCTCAGCCAACGTCTTCCCTGACCTGCTCACCGCCTTGGAACACGTCTATTATTGGATGTGTCTCCTCTCACTGCGACGAATGCATCTCGGAATCAGGTCAGCAGTATCCAAGCGGGCATACCCATACGAGTACGACTTCTGTGGCTTTGACGAGGGCTCCTTGCTCAGTGGTGCAGAGGAATTTGCGAAGAACATATGCATGACTTTGCCCTATATGTGCTTGCCTGAGCGAGGGTATATCGGTATGCTCTGCGCTATCGCTCCGCTACAGCTCGCATCACAATGGTACAAACAGCAGCACGATTGGGAGAAGCTAAAATGGTGCCAAGAAGCTGGGACTGCGATCCAGAACAGAGGAATAGCAGAGTTTGACCTAGGTTGAGCCTATGGTGCTCTAATTTCTAAGCAATGTGATGACAGCTTGGTCAGAAAATGCGGCAATGCCGTTTCTGGCACTTCCCGACTCAATGCTCAGCTTCTCTCGCGAGTTTCGCATGTTTCGTTGCACAAGACAGGCCGCTTCCGCTTCGCATCTTCACAAATGACGTTGTGCCCCGCCACTCAAGTCGTACAGCCCTACCCACGCCTTCAACCCAAGGATCCATGATGGCGGCTCCAGTAGTCAATATAAAACCCTCGCGGCATCCCGGAAGATTTCAACAACATCACTTGACTGAGACTCCTCATCTTCCCAGTGTTGAAGGCTATTTCCAGGAAAGCTTGGATCGAGAAGCTCGCCATGTCTGGCAAGAAGGTACTGGTGATCGGTCCAGGATTCATCGGTTGGAATGTGCTGGATCTGCTCCTAGCCGATGGCTACAGCGTCACTGGCTACGTCCGGAGGGAGGAACATGGCACTCAACTCGCAGCTTCTGGAGCCTCTGTAGTCATTGGTGACTTGAACGATACTTCAAAGATCGCCGAGAACGTTCTCAAGCACGACATAGTTTTCCATACTGCCACAGCGGACCACAAGCCCAGTGTAGAGGCAATCCTCGACGGAGTCAAGCAACGAGCTGCTAAGGGCTTCTTGACAACTTACATTCACACTTCAGGGACGAGTGTGCTCGACGATCGTTCGTTCAACGCGTACAAGAGCGACAAGGTCTACCATGACAACACGCGTTCCGAGGTCGATTCTGTTCCGGACGATGCGCCTCATAGACAAATTGACTTGGCCATTGTCGAGGCTCAGAAAGAACTTGGCGAGAAGGCCAAGATTGCCATCATGATCCCCCCGTTGATTTATGGCTTCAACCCGCGACATGGACGGCTCACTATCCAGATCCCCACTCTGACTCGCTTCGCTCTGAAGCACGGCTATGCAGCCCATGTTGGGAAAGGACTGGCAGTTGAATCTAACATCCACGTCATGGACCTTGCTCGTGCATACATAGTTCTACTCCACCACCTTGAAAAGGTATCTCCCAAAGACACACTGGAGAATCCATATTACTTCTGCGAATGTACGGGTGAGAACGAGCCATCTTGGTACGAGGTTGCGAAAGCAATTGGCGAAGGTCTACACAAAGCTGGCAAGATCAAGGATCCCGAACCGAGAGAGCTCACCCAGGATCTATGGGGGGATGTGTTCGCAGAGTTCACTGGTGCTGTCATTGCTCTCAACAGCAGGAGCCGGGCGTTGAGGCTCAGAGACCTAGGTTGGAAACCAATCGAGAAGGACTGGAAATCATCTTACCTCGAGGATGAGCTGCCACAGATTCTGAAGGAGGAGCAAGGAAGCTTTTCTGGATACAAAGGCACTGTGGCATCGTAGATCGGACAGCAGCAGCCATTCGAGGAGACAAAATTGCCTCAGTGGCGGCCAGTTTAATCCGTTATCCCCCGGGGCTTGACTCCCGAGATATCGGCTATGACAATGAATCACGTATCTGCCAGCTTCCATAAATCACCAGGCCATCGCTTCCGCGTTCTCAACCTTGGCAACTCCAGGCTGTCTGTAAGATTTCATTGCGGCCAAAGCAATGATCGAGACTGTCGTGTGAGCTTGAAGCTGCTTCAAACAAATGTTCGTCCGTTCATGCCAGTCCCCGAAGTCCTCATTCCTCTGCATCCTCTCGTACTTTGCGGGCCAAACGATCCTGGGTGAAGCAGCCTGCGTGACATACGACATACCTCGCTCCGAATTTGCCGGCATTTCTGCAGTAAACTCATCTGATGGCTCGCCCTACGTGAATCAAGTAGAAGTTGCGTCTCGAAATCTACGAGCACATGCCGATTGCGCAGCTCGGCAGGAAGTTCAAGCAGAGGCAATGATTGAACACCCATAATCGTTGTGGGATCTGGGGCCCTCTCAGCTGCGATGTGTCCGAGCAGGTCCAATGTTATGTGGGATGCCTCTCATTTTCTTTACTTGCAAAGAGACGGAGGCTGGAGAGAAAGACGTGAAGGTCGGACTGCAAAACGAGGCTGAGGCTGAAATGCAACAGGTGGCGACGCCAAGCTTCTGATTATGAGCGCCCACCAAGTCAAGGGGATACGAACTATTCTACTGGGGGTTATCGAGCTCCGGAGACTCGAGCGCAGTGCCAGGAACTTCTCGGAATAAATGCCATGCACAGAATATCTTTACCCGACACCAGGCAACCCAATCCTTCGACTTCATCCACCGCGCGGTGCTGAGCGTTCCATGCCTTCATTCGCCCGTCTCTTGAGCTTCGTCCTCCGTCGACCCCTCCACATCTTTGAGAGCCTTGTATCGCTCTCTAAACTCCTCCAGGCTAGAGATCACCGTGGCCCGTGCAGTATCACTAGCTCGAAGCGCGTTCACCCTGGCAACGAGGTCCCCCTGGTAGAGATATCTACGCTTCCATGGGTGCGGGTCGACATACATCGAAGGCCGCCAGACTGGAGAACTCATTTCCTGGTCTTGACAATATCCTTGTGCAAATAGCTCTTTGGCGACGATCGTGAACAGTTCTTGAGCTTCCTTCCATTGATCCTCAAGTATCGTGGTGTACTCGGGGATCTTTGATATCCTCTCTTGATTCTCCTCAAATGTCAGGTTCGGCAAGAGACGGCCGTTTTTGTAGAACTTGTTGTAATAGTCGAGAGCCCATTGCCAGTCGGCCTTTGTCGCTTCGCTCCATTGGTGCATAATTATGAACCTCGACTTCAGCTGGCGCATTTGAGATGGCCCAAGCACTCGTAGCCAAGAGCACAGTGTATCCTTATCGTCGGCTCCGATGGATCCGGCGAACCGATTTTCGGACAAGAAGATTGGGAGAGCGTCGTTGCGGACTTTTCGGCATGTCTTCAGTAAGGCCGTGCATCTTGGAATCTCCTGCCGTGAGGCCATGATTAGTGGGCTTTCTACCACGACCAAACGGTATATGACGTTCAAGATCTCGCCGGGAAGTTTCAGAAGTCGACAGTCCTGCTTCGGCTTGCTTCTCGTAAGGACTACTTCGAAAATACGTTCGTTAACGAGAATGTTTTCAGGTTCTCGCCTCTCCTCCCAAGGCGGAACTACTTCATTGCGGCGAGACCAGAATGAGCCAGGTGGTCCATAGAGCCCAAGATCACGATTCATGCCATGCATTTTGTATCGTTGTCAAGATGGCGTTGTTGAGTCGAGGGCATGAGGTCGAAAGTAGAAGCATACACAGACTCGGCACCCTTCCCCAATCCACACCTACGTGAAATCGAGACGGTTCCTGTGCTCGAGAAGCCGCGAAAGCCGAGCCAGGACAGCGAGGAAGATAACGACTATGGAGGTGACCTTTTCGTACGCCCATAGCCTTCACCAGGAATCTATAACCATACGAGAAAGACAGCTTGTGAGAAGAATTTCACTCGGTGCGTTCGCTTACGTGCTGTCCCATGAATACGCAGAAGTTACACGGCTCCACACCTCCTCTTTTGACCACACCGTAATCCAGCATCGTACGGCCCTCTCCGCAGCGTCGGTCAAGCGCCCTCCACGAAGCCACACATGGTGGCATTTTCCCAATGCACAACTACGAGCGTCAACTATGTGTCCGGCCTTTTCGACCTATCATCTGAGCTATGTTCAGAGGGTTCCGAGAACCTATGACCTGACGCCCACCTGTGCCATCCAAGTCTCCCACCGCTCCTTAGAATGCTTTGCCTCGTTGCGCGCCATGACTGCATCGTCAACTGAGCCTTTTTACAGATTATCACGTTATTCGCCGTGAGCCCTCGGAATCCTTCTTGTCAAGCCACGTCTTGCAGAGCCATATCACAAATGAAATAGCTCACTTCCCGTCGTCTGGTTCGATGAATCGGTCACCTGGAAATCGCCATCTCATTTCCAGAGCAGCTCAAATTCCAATTCTCAGCTGCGAATTCCCGAGACAATGGATTGCTTGATGGTTTTCGGGGTGGAGTTGATGCTGATGTTTACGCGTCTTCGATGGCTTCCAGCGTTACGTTGGAAGATCGGTATGACTTGGAGCAGATCTGAGAGGCCGTTGTCACATTCAGCTATTTGATAGCAGCCGTAGTCGGGAACACCTCGACGGCAGTCCAGCTTCGGTCATCAACTTCACCAACGTATCTTTTCTGCATGTCCACCGCATTTTGCTTCATTACTGTTCTATCGTACACAAGCTTCCACAGCCCAGTAGGAAGAAAAGAGACACATTCCGAGTCCGTGCTTGAACTTCGCCAACGAACAAGCTCAGCTCGATGCTTGCTATCCCGCCAAGGGCGATCGGTTTGCCAACGCACCACATCTCTGCTTCGCAGTGAAGTACCTTCTGCACCATGGGAAGGCCGCAGTTTCACCCTCATAATCGTCCTCCTACTCTTGATCCGAGCTGCCATTCGCACTGCCGTCCTCACTACCATCCTCAGTACCATCCTCAGTACCATCCTCACCACCATCCTCACTACCATTCTCGGCACAATCCTCACTGCCATCCTGACCGCCAGCCTCACGTCCATCGTCACGACCATCTCCCTCGCCATTGCCCCCACGGCCAAACATCTGAGCAGCTCCAGCAGCCACCGCCGCTCCACCACTCACGGCTGCATTCACAGCAGCCACACCATAGCCACCCATAGCCGCGCTCTGGAGAGTACTAAACTGAGCTCCGGCGCCGAGTGCAGATTGCCAGGCGGGTGCGAGCATTCCTGTCAGTCAGTCAGTTAGTCAGCGCTTTGCTTGTATGTTGAAGGCAGTGCAGATGGTGGAGGTCACCAGCCACAGGTTCAGCAGCGCCGAAAATCCCATGGCTGCGAGGGCCGGTCCTGCGATGATGACTGATGCGGGGCTTGGAAGGCGAGACGGCGGTTGCGGGTTCTGATGTAGTTCTGAACGCAGTCGGCCATGTCTTGGGCTGCGTCGGGGAGGAGACGGTGGTGGGGTTTGATTTATATCTGAATGCGATCCGCCATGCACTGAGCTGCTGGAATCGTGTGTCCAGCCGTTGTTCGTGCGGCATCCATAACGCGTCTGCGCATGGCACTAAAACGTTCGATGATGTGAAGTCCTGCACGAACTGTTTCCGGCATGAAAAGAATCCCGCTGGCAGCTTTCCCGACCGTCTTGTGAAAGACTCTATGCCACTTTTGATAGTAGGCATTGAAGGAGCATCGAACTTTGTTTCTGGAGTAGTTGACAGCGCTTTACGCTGCGTCTCTGACACGGGAGACCGCTTGTCTCATAGCGATGATTGTGAAGTTTTCCTTGGCCATGGCGAAGTAGCAAGAGTGTTAGACCTGGTGTGTTGTTCGAAAGTCTTGCGATCTATTTTGATTTAGTACGAGGAGGGAAAAAATTCGGAAATGTTCGCTCATACTGTCGCTTCACATACACCAACACCACTGACTGATGAAGCGTGATTTAATGGTACAAAATGGTCTCGAGTGTGGGCCCACATGTACTGATGAACCGCGGGTTTGACTTTGAGATGACAGCACTTGTGGGACAGGTGTCGGCGTTCGTACCTGTCTGCTTGAGACATTAGCGACCTTGAACCAAGGAGGAAAGGTGGATGACTTCTCCAGAATCTAGGGTCTTCGTACATGGTATTGGAACTGACTTGGAATGGACTGGCGTAGTCGAACATAACGTCTTGCAGCGTCGTGGAGACTGGGCTAGAGTATCATGCATTCAGTTCTCTTTCCTCTCGCCTCGGCTAAGAGGTAATGTACATGCTCCATCCAGCCTCGTGATCCATTCAACGCCATTTGGTCTCTGCCCATGCCCGTGACCATGATACAGTTGGACTGCTTACTCCGGAGGTGCTCCGCTGCCCTCACCAGCAGGTCTCGATGCCAACACTTGCTCAGGACCTTGCGCTGATCCTGCGGCATCGCCTGCTGCACTTCCTCCCTGTCGTGCACCTCCTCTGCGGTTCGCATTTGCTTCAGCTGCAGCATCTTTCTCGCTGTTGATCTTTTCCACTGTCTTCTCGATCTCTTCCGATGGCAACATCTCCACGGTCTTGCCTGGTGCCATGATGGCGATCTCAATGTTCTTGGCGCCGGTCTGTACAACTTCGAGAAGCGACTTGATGGTAAGTTCAATGGTCTCGGCGCGGGTCATATCGTCCTTGTGATTACGCTCTAGGAACTCGCGAACGGTCTTTGATGAGCGTCCAATGGCGTTTGCTTTCCTGTGGTCGTGAGTCAGTGATCTGTTTTCACTTACTCCGGTCTGTATACATACCATGCGCTATAGATACCAGATGGCTCAGTCTGGTACAGTCTTGCCTCCTTGCTGCCCGGGTCGAAGCCCACAATCAATGTGCTGATGCCGAAGGGTCTCACACCACCCGACTGAGTGTACCGTTGCTGCACACCTGCCACGTACTTGGTGATGTACTCCACGCTCACAGGGTCTTCCACTGTCAAGCGGTGTGACTGAGCTTCCAACCGCGCCTTGTCAACCAGAATTCGTGCATCTGCGTTGAGACCAGCGAAAGCGAGGCAGACGTGGGTGTCGACCATGGAGATCTTGGAAGGCGTGATGCGAGTGTCTTGCAGCTTCAGGGCCGAGCGTTTCTCGCAGCCCAGCACGACGACCTGATCATCCTTTGCGGTGCCCTTCACAGCAACTGCACATGTTCCACGCTTGACGGCTTCGAGAGCGTATTCGACCTGGAAAACGTGACCGTCGGGCGAGAAGACCGACAAGGCGCGGTCGTAGCCTGAAGCCATGATGGGCGTCGACCGGTTTTAATCTGGTGTTATGCTTTCGGTCTGCAAGGGTATTTGGTTGAAAGTCGTCGTTATGCGAGGCGGATCTTGTTGGTGGTGATGGGAAATTGTTGTCAGGATGTTTCTGTTGTCTGCAGCAGTCGCAGGTCGAGCTCCAAGGCGTCGAGCAGACGCGAAGCTCTCTCGGCTCAGATGTGCCGAAAAGTCTACCGCTAAGCGATACTCCAATGACGATGTTCCCGAGTGCTCGTTCACAAAGGTGCACCTCGCTTCTCACACTCCTTTGCTTTTTTCTCATTCTTCTTAGCCTGGCGTATTGACCACAGACACGTCGCCCGGTATGCCTTCAGTCAGTCGCTGCCTTCCGGCCCTTCGCCGCATACGAATCGCGAATCGCACCTTCCAGCAAGCGGCCCAGCTTCGAGCGATTCAACGGCTACCACAGGCACGATGGCAACACGCCGAGGCTACCACTACTGCCTCCAATGCTGAACACAACCCGCCAGAATCACGGTCTGGCGTATCAAACAAGAAGCAGATCAAATTCACATCAGAGTCTTACCCGCACATCAAGCGAGACTCGCGCTTTAAAGAGTTATCAGCAGACGATGTGAAATTCTTCAAGGATGTGCTCGGTACAGACAATGCTATAATAGACGGCATCAGCCAAGATGCCACCAGCGATCTTGAGGCCTTCCGAGCAGACTGGATGCGAAAGTTCAGAGGCCAGACCAAGCTCGTTCTCAAGCCCGGCTCAACGGAAGAAGTCAGCAAGATAATGAAATACTGCAATGACAACAAGATCGCGGTGAATCCCCAAGGAGGCAATACTGGCCTTGTTGGAGGCTCCGTGCCAGTATTTGACGAGATTGTGATCAACCTAGGCCGATTGAATAAGATCCGCGACTTTGACGACGTATCTGGTATCCTGGTTGCTGATGCTGGTGTCATTCTCGAGACTGCCGACAACCACCTCGCCGAGCATGGCCACATTTTCCCACTCGATCTCGCTGCCAAGGGCACTTGTCAGATAGGTGGCAACGTTGCGACAAATGCCGGAGGTCTAAGACTGCTTCGATATGGTAGTTTGCATGGTAACGTGCTCGGCATTGAAGCTGTATTACCGGACGGCACTATCGTAAATGACCTCGGCAAACTCCGCAAGAACAATACCGGATATGATCTGAAGCAGCTTTTCATCGGAGGTGAAGGCACAATTGGCATAATAACAGCTGTTTCCATCCTCTGTCCGCAGCGCTCCCCTGCAGTCAACGTAGCATACTTTGGCCTCTCCTCGTACGAGAAAGTGCAGGAAGCTTTCAAAGAGGCCAAAAAGTCCCTCCAGGAAATTCTGTCTGCATTCGAGCTGATGGATGGCAACTCTCAAAAAATCATGTCGCGTGCTTCGGGACACAAGTTACCCCTTGAAAACGAATACCCATTTTACTGCCTTATCGAGACCTCAGGATCGAACGAAGAGCACGACAGCGAAAAAATGTCCGCATTCCTGGAACATGTCATGGGCGAAGGCATAGTGGAGGATGGTGTGCTCGCAGAAAACGAAACGCAAGCAGCAAATCTGTGGGCTTGTCGGGAAGGCGTCAGCGAAGCATCGCAACATTTCGGGGGTGTTTACAAGTACGATGTGTCAATACCACTGCCGGATCTTTACCAGCTAGTAGCGGACTGCCGGCAACGATTCATAGACAATGGCCTCATGGATACCGACGACGACAGCAAACCCGTGCTTGACGTCATTGGATACGGACACATGGGCGACTCAAATCTGCACTTGAATGTTTGTACGCGATGGTATGACAAGGAAGTCGAGAAAGCGCTCGAGCCTTGGGTGTTTGAATGGATCCAAAAACGCGCGGGCAGCATATCCGCAGAACACGGCCTGGGTTTGACGAAGAAGGACTACATTGGTTACAGTAGGGATGAGACCATGATTGGCCTCATGAAGCAGATCAAGAATCTTTATGATCCGGTGAGTACTACCATTGCGCATCTTCGGAAGCTCGCGGTGCTGACAATACCTGCAGAACGGCATCATGAATCCGTACAAGTATATATAGATAACTTGCTGCCCGCTGAAAAGCGCGGGACCGTGCTTAAAAGTGCCTCCCTTTCCTCTGACTGTTGTTGTCGTCTTGTCCTAACTCTACATTTGTACCCTTTGTATCTGAACAGCTGACGTGACAGACTTTCGAACTCGAAGCTGAAGAGCTCAGCTTGAACCACGGCAGGCACTGATGTGAAACGAGCGATATAGACCAAAGGACCTCCACTGCCTTGCAGCGGCTCTGGTAGCTTTGCAAATCTTGATCCGGGCTTGGTGCTCCGAGACGTATGATGAACATGTCTCGGTGATCTTGCGGCTGCGACCAGCTGCTGATCGACGCCAGGATGCAGGGCCAAGTCGGGCATGTGTTGCCCTTCTACGATCGACTGGAGTCGCCGCTAAAGAATGGTTGTGCTGTGGTCAAAGCGAAGTGCAGAATTCAGCCACGCAGGCGTTTGCGTCTTCAGATATATCGTAGCAGAGGGAATTGGAGCATAACGACGCAAAAGTTGTGTTGCCGCTAAGACACATTGATCGCCAGGAATGTTTGGCGGGCAGGCTTATATGCCAGGCTGCTGGTGGCGAGTGTGTTTTGGGGATTGGCTTTCATCGCTGCGATGCGCTGAGTCTGTGTGCTATCGTGTTTTACGATTTGGCACAGGGTCTTCCCAGGAGGTGGAGAGGAGTGAGGTCGGAAAGAGGTAGCAGGAATTGCGCATGCTAGAAGTGGGAGGTTACTGAGCATCGGCGGTCTGGCCGCACGAAGCATTGTTGTCCTTGGCCCTGTAGGGCAACCCACTCATGCATCACCCGAGCTTTCTCGCCTTACTGACGGGACCAGGGTGTGGGCTGCGAGTGTTAGTTCAGACTGCACCATCTCTACGGCGAACGGAGAACTTACACAAGAATCTCAAACTCGTCCCATCGATTCAATGAGAGATCGGATCTTCGGTAGGCTTTCAGCACATTCTCGACTTTCACGCGGGCGTTGCGGTCGGCAAGCAGTCTCTGGACGGGTAGGGAGGTCTCGAAGGACGAGTCGAAGATCAGCAAATTCCGCGAGCCGTCTTTCCTTCTTTCGATGCCGACGATGCTCATAGAGTGGCCGAAACGCTGAAAGTACACTGGTGCTGTAAAGTGAAGTTAGAAAATGCTTGGGACGTCATCTACACCATCTGCGTTTCCACCTTACCCAGTGTTGTGATGTGCGACGAGCCACGCTTCTCCGCCAAATCGATGCCACTCATGAAGTACGCTTCAATATAGTCTAGCAGACCGTCCACGGCGGTACTTCCATCATCTTCATCTGCATCCTTGAAAGACAGCGCTTCAACTTTGACGTTGATCTGCTGGAAGAATGCTAGGGCTTCGTTCGTGCCAATCCATTTCCTTGTATTGCGGATGCCGCCGGTCTCGAGCCTGCCGTACGGGCACTTGCCATTGTCCCAGGCTCTTTCGATCGTATCTTGGATCCGGAGCACGTCTGGCAGTTCCTGCGGTCCATCCGGATTCATGTGTTGAACGTAGGTCATGAGAAGCTGAATGTTCCAGTAGCCACAGAAATTGCCATCGCATTGAATCTTCCCGATGTGTCTTGTGCTAGGGTGACAGAGATACGTTGATGTGGTATCTGGGTCCAGTGCACACAAGTCAGCGATGAGAGGGATTAGTCCCGATGTCTGATTCGCGATGACCGTCTGTCGATACAGCCTGCCGTCTCTACCAATCTTCTGTATTTCCCGCGGTTGGCCACCGCGAAGTAAGGCTTTCCGCACATCGGCAGGCATGTTGTCTTCAAATGCGTAAGGTCCAAGTTCTCGTTTCCCAAGCCTAATCGGGTTCTCTGGCTCCCTGTGCCTGCGGACAGTCGAACGCGCTTGCGACGTGAGTGTGGACGTGCCAGAGAAGAGGCTCAGAATGCTACCAGCACGATGATGTCCTCGAGGTTCTGGGCTATCTTTTCCGGACTTCCGTCGGCTCCCACGTCTACGAGGGCTTCGCAATGGATCAGTGACGTGGTCTGTCGACGAAGTATTTTCCATTGCCTTCCTAGGCGAAGGTTGTGATCTTGCAGGACTTCTTCGCTGGGGCAATGCGGGTCTTGGTCCCTCAGCCTCTTGTTCTGACAAGGCAGCTGCAGCATGGAGACTCAAATGCTCATCCGCTTCTGATAGCAGAACATACTCGCCGCAACTAGGTCTCGTGCACTTGGTCCACGTGTCTCCCGGCATTGTATCGCTGCTGCGACTGTCTTTCGAGACAACATTGGAATTGCTCGAGGAACTGGAAGCTTGTCCATGATACGCGACGAATGGAGAATCGTCTGTGTGATACTCCTCGATATGTAGCTGAACGCTGTAGTCACTGCCTCGAAACGATCCGCAGAATGGGCATACCACGGCATTAGCCATGCTGATGGGGGTCACGGAACTTGCAGCGACGTCTGGTGCCAACGGGCATTGTGTTCATCTGACGAAATTGAGTCGATGACGGTCTGAGAGTTACAAAGTGAAGTTGGGTGAGATGGAATGGAGGTCGTTGCCAGCCTGACAACATTACGGTACTTGCAGTTGCTGAGCCACACCGAGCCACGAAACTGAGGCCGGCGCGTTTGATGATGAGCTCACTTGGAGCGCAGCACGGGCCAAAGTCTCGCACATGCAATGGTGCCGCCTGAGCCATGGCCGTTGCTGCGTCAAACCGCAAATGTGGACAAGCAAGAAAGGAGGGGCAAGAACTGTGTTGGCTCATACAACACTCAGACTTTTCAGCGTACGCCGATGACGCATCTTGGCATCCGCGGGGCGTACAAATGTTTGGGCAGCCTCAATCACTTCTTTCCTCTCAAAATGGCGGCTCACATTCGAATATCGCAGAAGGGACTCCCTAACAACCATGGCTACAGTCATCCTCGGAGCGCAGTGGGGTGACGAGGGAAAGGGGAAGATCGTCGATGTGATTGCGCAAACTGGCATTCAGTTGTGCTGCAGAGCGCAAGGTGGACACAATGCCGGACATACCATTGTGAAGAATGGCAAAAAGTTTGATGTCCATATCCTGCGTGAGTGCGTCAATGCCTTCAATGCGATCTTCCCTGACTCTTTCCAGCTTCCGGAGTCCTTACAGATGGCTGCGTCAACCTCGTCGGCACTGGTTGCGTGGTTTACGTGCCGAATTTCTTCAAGGAGATCGAGATGCTGGAAAAGGCGGGCATTGATACCAAAGATCGTATCCTCGTCAGCGACAAGTGCCATGTCGATCTGGACCTCCACACCAAAGTCGATGGCCTCGAAGAGGTAGAGCTGGGCAAGGCGAACATTGGTACGACTGGAAAAGGCATTGGACCGACATATTCGACGAAAGCAAGCCGCAGTGGCATTCGCATGTCGGAAGTCTTCAACAAGGCAGTCTTTGACTCCAAGCTTCGGCAAATGGCTCACGCGTTCAAGAAGCGTTACGGCGATTTGCTGAGCTACGATCCCGAGGAAGAGATCAAGCGGTTCGACGATTACCGCGAGCGACTGAAGACGTATGTCGTGGATCAGACACCTTTGATCAAGTCGGCACAAAAGGGTAATGTGAAGATCCTGGTCGAAGGAAGTCAGGCTCTCATGCTTGACCTGGACAATGGAACATACCCCTTCGTCACATCCTCCAATACCGGCATGGGTGGTGTCTTCACCGGCTTGTCGATCAGTCACCGCAAAGTGGACGAGGTCATCGGCGTTGTCAAAGCTTATACGACCCGTGTTGGCTCCGGTCCCTTCCCTACTGAACAGCAAAACGAGATCGGAGAACGCCTCGTCGACATCGGCAAAGAGTACGGCGTCACCACTGGCCGAAAGCGCCGCTGCGGATGGCTCGACCTGGTGGTAGTGGAGTACTCTAATTCCATCAACCACTATGATGCGATCAATCTGACCAAGCTCGACATTCTGGACGATTTCGATGAGATCAAGGTTGCTACGGAGTATCGCCACAATGGCCAGAAACTCACTTCCTTCCCCACGGATCTCACGATATTGGAAAACATCGAAGTACACTACGAGACCTTCCCTGGTTGGAAGAGTAGTACGGTCGGCCTTCGCAAGTGGGAGGATCTGCCTCAAAATGCCAGGAACTATGTTGAGTTCATCGAGAGATTTACTGAAGCTCGCGTGAAGTACATTGGCACAGGTCCTGGGAATGAGAATATGATCATCAGGTAGGGAAAGGAATGAAGAAAAAGTCTCGCAAGAAAGGTCGTCCCTTTGACACGGAACGGATGTGTGCGCTTGGAGCGCTTCAGGCGCTGCGCATAGCTTGTTAGATACTTGAAGCAATGAAAACACTTACAAAACTAGATTGGGATTATGCTGCGCTTGTCTGCGCAAATCACCTGGAAGTGATTACTCAACTCCATACCGTCCGGTCTGCAACGCTTCAGGTACCCCAAGTGACGCGCCGCAGTGCCTTCGTCGTTGCAATGCTCGTCGTCAAGTGCGTGTTGTTGTTCTAAAGTCCAGGAAAAGGAAAGCGGCGGATCTCGGACTGAATGTTTAGCAAGCACAGATTTCTATACTCTCTCATATGCAACGATTCTTTTGAGCCTGTGCGCTTGCAGTACCGCGAGCGCGTGGAGAGGTTCAATCAGATAATGACTCAGCTCCACGCGATGCAGTGCCACACCAACCCTTCATATCCCACTTACTCCTCCTTGACACCACCCCGACCCGCCTTCTCCGCAGCCTCTATACTTTTCTTATCGGTCTTGATCTCCCCCGCGCCCTGTCCCAGCATGCCCGCCATGCCCGCATTCGCCTTCCACGGCCTCTTCAGATCTCCGCTCGCCGGCTGTCCGAACAGATGCACCTTCACCAGGTTTCCCTCGAAAGCGCCTTTGAGCGGGATGATGGACTGGATGAGCAGCGGGTTGGTGTATTTGAAGTACAAGTGCATGACGGCCATCATGCCCACGCCCATGAGTTGCGATTTGAAGAGACCTTTGAGTTGTTGCTGGTCGTAGGCGTGCACGGTGGTGGTGACGGCTTTGGGTTCTTCGGTCGAGCCCATGGGCGCGGGTTCGACATACTTGAGGACGGTCATGTCTGGAGGGAAAGCGTTGTTAGCCACATCGGTGTCGGTTTTGTGTGACGATGGTACATACCTCTCTTCTTGTCGATCTGCATCTTCACGTAGAGGTACACGCCGAGAATGATGACATTGCTGAGGACGTAGAGGCCGCGCACACCGTTCAGAACGTTCGGGTCGTCGAAGGGGATCTTCTTGCTGGCTTGCATCATCACGAGGATGATGACCAGATTGGTACTGTGGTTTGAGCATGGTTAGTAGGGTGATAAGGCAGTGGTCGCGTGCGAACGTGTACGAACATTTGGGGATTCATGGTGGCGGTGTCCTCGAGCGCGATATGGTCGGTAAGGATGTTGCTCGATTCTGGTGTCCTCAAGCGTGCTGGCGAGTTTGGAGTGGCCGCGGGATGGTCGTGCGGATGGATAACAGATAAAATACCTGTAGTTGGTGAAGAGACAGCTTGCCTTGCCCACTTCGGCGCACAGGCCGCTTAGAGGGCTTGGCGATCTTGCAGTTGAGCCTCACAGGCCTGCAGAACTTCAGCTCCGCGGTCTACAATTCAGTGCACGTCTTGTGATCTGCGCAAGGCCTCAAATCTCTCCGTCTGCAATGCGCACTTTCGCAGAGTGCAGCATCTCACGTGGTCGCGGAGTTCACCACACATCTACGCCACGTCCTGGCTTTGCCCACCAACAGGCGGGCGTACCGCTAGCTTTTCCTCTCGTCATGACTGCGAGGGGAACATGAGCCGTTCCCGTTATGGTGTCCCGAACACCACACCCTGCAAGGTGAAGGTACAGTACCCCAGTGGTGTTGGCCGAGCGTATTTCTATCTTGTTCCCTGTTCGCGTGCTTTCGTTTCCTAGCTAAATTATCCGGCTGGTTGCTCAAGACCATACCAGGAGCTTTCTTGGTGAGGTTGAAATTTCATTCTGCGAGGACACATCTCGAGCACTAGTCTCGGGTAAGGGAAGAGTCATTCAGTTCCTGTCTTTGACATTGATCGAGCACGACGTCACAGCCATGGGAGTCCCAACAAAGGAAATCCAACTTTCCACCTTTCCAGCAACTTCACCCTCCACCGCAATATGTCCTCCTCATCAAGAAGCCACCGAGGCGACACAAGAAGATCTCGCCTCTTCGGTCCGGCCCCAAAGGACCAGGCTCCGCCTCCTCTTCATCCTCATCGCCCTGTACCTCTCTCTGTTCCTGGCCGCTCTCGATCACACCATCGTCGCCACCGCCATCCCCACAATATCCTCCGATCTCAACTCCGCCTCAGGATACTTCTGGATTGGCTCAGCCTACCTGCTCGCTGATGCAGCAGCAGGACCGATCTGGGCGAAGATCTCGGATATTTGGGGAAGGAAGTTGGCATTGCTGGGTGCGGTGGCGTGGTTTGCGGTTGCGAGTATTATTGCGGCTAGGGCGGAGACGGTGGAAGCGTTGGTTGTAAGTTTGCGATTGCGTGTGGGAGGCATGGGAAAGGTACACGAATGGTGATGATGTTTGATTGCCGATTTCCTAGTCTGATATGCTCGCTGACTCTACCTTTCTGGTGATCCAGGCTGCGAGAGCTCTCCAAGGAACGGCCGCTGGTGGACTGATCCAGCTGGTCAATATCACGATAAGTGACCTGTTTAGTATGCGCCAGAGGACGTTGTATCTTGGGATGGTCAATGTAGTCTGGGGCTTTGCAGGAGGCACAGGCCCGCTAATCGGAGGAGCATTTACGCAGTAAGGTGAAGCGACGTCTCTTGGTTCTAGATGCGGTTCCGGATTGAACAGTATTGCTGACACTCTTTCTTCTCGTCAGGTACGTCTCCTGGCGTTGGTGTTTTTGGATCAACCTCCCCGTATGTCTCACCAGCTTCATCCTCCTCCTGTGTTTCCTTGACGTCCACAACCCCCGTACCAGCGTCCTTACCGGCCTCAAAGCCTTCGATTGGCTCGGCACCATCACCATCATCGGCGTCGTCATCATGCTTCTCCTCGGCCTAGATCTCGGCGGTGTAGTCTTTCCCTGGAACTCAGCCACTGTCATATGTCTCATTGTGTTCGGAGTCCTGATGATTGGAGTCTTTCTATTCAGTGAGAAGAAACTGGCACGATATCCACTCATACCATTCGTAATCTTTAAGAATAGGTCGACGAATGGCGCTTTCGCGGTTTGCTTTTGTCATGGGATGGTTTTCATTGCACAGAGTTATTATCTGCCGCTTTACTTCCAATCCGTCAAGGAAGCAGGTCCGTTAAAATCCGGTGTTCTGATCCTGCCCTACGCCGTGCCTGAAGCAAGCATGGGACTCATCAATGGCTTTCTCATGTTGAAAACTGGGCACTACAGGGAAATCATGTGGATTGGGCTCGCGCTTCTCACTTTGGCTACGGGACTGTACGTGTCGCTGGACGAAACGACTCCTATCGTAAGGGTCATCGGTTTCGAAATCTTGGGCGGCATTGGTAGTGGCTGTTTGTTTGAAGCGCCTCTAGTGGCAGTGCAAAGCATGGCTTCCCAAGAGAATACAGCTGCCGCGACCGCTACTATTGGATTCGTGCGGAACCTCGCTACGGCCATGTCTGTCGTTTTGGGTGGTGTGGTGTTTCAGAACGGCATGGTAACGCGAGCTGGGTCCCTCCAAGCAGCAGGGTTGAACAGCACTCTAATCGCTGCTTTCGCGGATGACAAGGCGGCGGCAAATGTCAAGCTGATCCCGTCAATTACTGATGCTGTGCAGCGAGGAGCTGTAGAGTCAGCATATGCTTGGAGTCTGAAGAACATGTGGATCATGTATTGCTGTATCACAGCCGTTGGACTACTGGCTAGTGGACTCATTGTGCATACGAACCTAGAAACGGAGCACACAGAGACTAAGACCGGGCTCCAGGACATGAAGAAGCGGTCTGAGCAAGTATAGTACATATCGTGAACTGGGGTATCTACGAGATCCTGTCTGCGGGCTCTCGTCTGCTGAGTGGGTATTCTTATGCTACACTGCTTGTTGTTGCAGATACTGATGCGTAATTTCCAAGTCTAGACGAAGGTCTCTTTTGATAACCAACTCTTGCTACAGTGTATACGTCCTGCCTTGGTTGGTGTAATGCCCAGGACCTGATAGCGCTGGTCATGCAAGCGCTTTCTTCGAAGGGTGCGTCAGACGTTCAGTCGATGACCATCACCTCGTCCGCAGCGATGGCCTTGGGTGAATCATGCTTATCCAGGTTGCTTTCGTTACTGCCATCGTGCAGTGCGAGCTGAGCAAGCTTGAGTCTAGCTGCTTCTGGCGTCCTTTGAGCTAGAATAAGGGTCTGCCATGCGCGCCACAATACGCTGCCTTTCTCCTAGGAAGGCTGCGGCCGTGAGGGCTGCTGGTTCGCCTCTGCGTTGCCATTGGCATCCGTCTCAACTATGGTTTGTGGCGCACCTGACTGGGTTGGGTTATTCGGCATACTGGCAGGCATGTTCGTGTTCATAGCCATTGGCATCTGCATTGGTGCTATGCCATTCATATTCATGTTTAGCGGCATGCCGTTGAGTCCAGACATGTCCGCGGCCATGCCATTTAGACCGCTCATAGTCATGTCCATCGCCGGCATAGGCAGGTTGGGATCGAAGCCGAGAGCCATCTCAGGCGGAATCGTGTAGAGACAGTATATCTTGCCCTCAAGAGAGTCACCGTCGAAGAGAGCGAAGTTCTGAATTGGTTGCTCACGTTTGCCGAGGACGTTGATAACGTCTTCGCTTAAGCGACCACCAACGAACGCCGCAGTTGGGGTGATCTCAGCGCCCACGTTCTGAAGGAAGCTTCTCAGGAAATCGCCACTAAGTGTTTCAGCTGGAAGACCTATTTCTGCTGTCTTCTGCTTGGCAAGTTGTGCGAATCGCTGAAGATCTTGAGGGTTCGCGGCCGGGAGGTGACCGAGCTCTCGCTCAAATTCGAACAGAGCGCGTAGACATGGCAGTAGAGGTGGCACGTTCTTAAGCTTGCGTCGGTTGTTCAGTACATCCAGTGGAAGCGGTGACGAGTTTGCAAGGATGAAGGGACAGTAGATCTCGCACTTCTTAACAATCTCTTTGGTCTTGCCATTGCTCTCCTTATTCTCAGTAACACCCAGTACTGCGCGAGTCAGAGTTTCGGCCGTCACAGCAGTCGGTATATTCGACTTCTCGCGTTCAATGACGAATTCGTGGGCCACAAGGTCTGCGAAGATGTACCCGTAAAAGCCGTGGATCCCAGCTGCGTAGAAAGGTCTGCTCGCGAATCTGGCAGCTGTGTTGATCATGGAGAGTGTCATGAAGTCGTGATCACATGCGATGATACATTCGAATTGAGCGTAATACATCGGGTCTCGCACTAGCAGCTCCTGTAGCCCACCGTCCGCTGTGACTGTGACTCGTGGGTTCAGCTCTTGTATTCGAGGTACAGCAGCCTCGCCACGCTGTGAATGTGTCAGTGGACTTAAACAACTTATAGTGAGGCACTTGTGCGTACCGGCTTGTTGATATCTTCTTCCCGCAAGAAGAAATTGGTCCCCAAGTCTTCCTCCGACACGGGCTCATTGTCCACAATGGTCAATTGGCTAATTCCTGCAAGAGTGAGATTCTTTGCAATCTCAGTTCCCAATGCGCGCAACGAAATCAGCAAGACTTTGGCAGATTGAATTTGCTGCTGAGCTTTGGCACCCCACAGGCGAATTTGGCGGTCATAAAGAGCCATATCGTCGGCGCTCAAGCCGGGCGCCGTGGTAGTCGTGGTCCCACTGGCCACCCCATTTGTTGATTGGGGTGGCATTTCCATGCCATTGCTGCGACCAACGCCGTTGACCTGCACATCTGGCTGAGGAGGATACTGGATTGCCGCTGAAGTCTGGCCTGGCGCAGACATCTTGGCGGCTGTTGTCAGCCGACTTTGCTGTGTCTTGATATGATCTCGGTACTGAGTGATTTCAGGCAAGTCGCGCTAAGATGATGTGAGAAGCCAATTCCAGCTGCCGTGCTCCAGCCGAGTCACACAAGAACGGGTACGCCTTTCGCCTCGGTGACCTTTGAAGGCGTTCTTCGAATCGGCAATGTGTATATCGGATGCCGAAATGAGCTATATGCAAAAGAATCGACCTAAGAAGTGAATCCGCGATTCTTGGAGCACGTGCGCACGGATCGGCACGAGCCAGTAGGGCGGAGTCAGGCAAGCGCGACCCTGGCTGCAACTGCACTGACGTCCCGCTTGCGATGGTCCATCCTCAGCTCTCAGTACGGTACCACTGGGAAGAAGCCCCTCTCTGTACAGCCAAATCTGTGCGGTCACCAGACCGCCAACACCTTCTCGCAAGTGGGTTGGAATCTCAATGACAAGGCGGCATCTCCATAGACCGCGTCATCCTCCCACTCATTACATAGTACCGCCGAGGCCGACGCCGCCAGCATGCCAGATCCGCGGCCATTCTCGTTCTCCTCCCTGAGGGTACACTGTCCTCCTTCCCGCAGCCATACTCCGCCCGCTGACAGAGGAGCAGATGGGCTCTTACGACCAGCCTCCAGCAACGGCCGAATCTTCCACCCCACGTACTCGTCGAAGCCGCCTCTCCAGCGCGCTCCGAGCAACCGAAGACATGGCTGCCAGCGACCTCGCGCAGATGGGTGCTTCGGATCGCCCACCAGCAACTCGAGCACCACAAGTCGCACTTCAACGCCGCCGCCAGCGGTCACCAGGCTTGGATCACCGAGAGACAGGCAGTGACGATACCGCTAGACGCCGAGTGAAACGGAGGAGGTTGGATACTGAGGTGCTGACGCTGCCTAGAGAGCCGATTAAGTATGGTTACTACGGCCAAGTAGAGTCCGGCCGGTTGAAGCTGGAAATTGTCTCTTGCGATGGTGGAGAACATCGAGATCCACGCTCCCCAACCACCTACCTGGGCTCTCAGAACATCCTGCGTCATGACAAGAGCGTGTATTGCTCTGAGAGGCCCAGCAGTGGTATTGTATTGTGTCATGCAGATGACACGCCCTTCTGCCTGGAGAAATTGCATATTGTTGGTCCAGAGCATGGCTTTACCGCACCGTACTGCCACTCCTATCCTTGGCTACTGAGAACCCACTAACGTAATGCAGTGTTCGTGAGGGTCTTGTTTATGTTGCAATGAACTTGAACGATCTCCATAAATACATGGATCCTCCTTCATATGCAAGACGACAGGGTATTGACACGCCGCCATACCGTCGCCGAAGAAGTCACAGGTCGTCTCCTGAACGTGGCATCACTCTTTCTGAAGCACTCCGTGACCCTGAAGTCGATGCGGCACTTGACAGAGCATATGAAAGAAGTGCTGCTTCTGTTGGGCGGCATCGTCCTCCAGGAGAGGAAGTGCACGACTGGTCGGCATCCTACTATGGTGACGACTTTGGCTTCGGCAGAGAAGAACCCGAAGCTCATTGTGAGATTCCTTCGTCAACTGAAGCAGCAGAAGTACTCGTTTCCGCTGATGATGGCTTACCTGTAACGTTACTCAGTGACGAGGAACCTGGGCCTGAAGAGACCTCATCGCCCGATGTCATTGATTTCCGTCTCCAACGCCTGCGTAACATGCGGCGCAGAGTAGACATGGAAAGCTGGGATCGAGACCGAGAGCGATGGAGTGGTGCAGCACGCTTCGAAGGCGGTAACGAACGAGATGACTCATGGAACTTACGACGACTTGATGCAATGATGGCACGCTCGCGAATGGCAGACTCGCCAGCACAAGACGATCTTGATGAAAGAGAACGAGCGAGCGCTCATGCCCCAGAACCAGGTTACGGACCATCATACTACCAGCCGACTGACGAGAGGGAATACTACGACGACGGACTGAACGACCCCAACGTCACACGAGCGAAATTCTACATTAGAAGAGAGAAGTACAAAGTCGCCATCAAGTTTGAGCCGCCTGTTTCCGGACGCTTCATCCTGCTAAAGCTTTGGTCGAACCGAAGCAATGTGGACATTCAAAGCGTAATTGCGAAAGGCTTCGGGGGAGCGAGATTCTTTCCGGCAGTCGAAATTCGATAGCAAACGGCGTATTATGTGTGATGCGCGCCGACTTGGACATATACAAAGCCCTGTTTCTTGCCATATCCTCCTAGTGCCAAGCAATCTGAGCTCACGGACCTCGTTCCTTCGCTTGAGCACAGACCAGAGCTTCTGCCTAGCCTCGTAGCTACCGATATAGAATGGGCAGGTAAGTCGATATTCATTCTTGTGGTTCACTCTCTATTTAGCAGCCTGGGACCATGTTGGAGTGCCGGCACGTGGATCTCGTTCTCGAGCCATCGCCGCACGCCGAAGAGGCTGGCTTTATCCCTCTTCAGCCTGCGGAACTGTCAGCAGCAGCACGGGGTGGTGGTCATGCCGGCGAGAAGCAACTTCAATCTCGAAAAGCTGAGAACCTGGCCGCTAGCAGGCCCTCTACGTTCCCGCATCCACTCGTGCTCCCGGGCGACGAACTCGCATGGGATCCAGACTCCGAGCCACAAACCCTCCAATCTTGGATCGAAGAGCCCGAGCGAAACCAAGTGACAAGAGCCAGACGTACGATCTATGTTGCACATGTCCCAGCTGGTAGATTCGCCGCTGATCCTACCAACACCACTACGTCCCTTGACATTCCTGTTCCAGACATCCAGGATGTGATATCTTACCTGAAAGCGTTCTACCATCCGCTTCCGGTCAAGTCTATTGCCAAATCCACCAGACTTTCCTTCGTCCCCTGGACACAAGAACCCTCATCCCGCCGGCCAAGACTTCGAAAAGAGTCGTCATACATCGGTCTCCAAATCTCTTCGTCCGAAGCGATCGGCATCCGACACCGTCCATCCAAAGACGGATTGTTCCCTCAACAACTGCATCTCGATGATCTCCTGGATGCGGCCATAGCAATGCTACCTGCGGATGCTTACGCTTTATTGATGCTGACGGATCACGATTTGTACGAGGATGAGGACGATGATTTTTGTTGTGGGAGGGCCTACGGCGGGAGTCGGGTGAGTGTGGTCAGCTCGGCGAGATATGAGCCGACATTGGACGAGAAACAGGGAGTGGAGAGAACGCACGCGTGGCCCGCTAGTCATTGTGCGGAGTATGTGAGGACATGCTGTGATGAGGGCGAAAAGGGACGGGTGATCAAGAAGAACAGACGAAAAAAGGCGAAGAGTCCCGCAGTGAACCAGGACGGTGCTATGCATGCCGCTGTACGAGCTTTCAACTTTCCCAGATTCGAGTCACCGGAGAGTCTGGCAAACCTGTGGTTTTCCCGGCTTTGCAAAACCGCCTCACACGAACTAGGTCATTGCTTCGGGATGGACCACTGTGTGTTTTATGCTTGCATCATGCAGGGTACGGCGGGTTTGAGTGAGGATGCTCGACAGCCTCCATACCTGTGTCCGGTGGACTTGAAGAAAGTGGTCACGGCCACCAAAGCGGATGAGATGGAGAGGTATGAGAAGCTGAAGGAGTTTTGTGGGGTGTGGGCGAACAAGGATGGTGGGGGAATGTGGAGTGCGTGGGAGGCATGGTTGGACGTTAGAATGAGCGAGCTAGTAGAATGAGAAAATTATCACAACCCGAGAGGAGAGGAGCAGATCCGAGGACGGTCTAGTGTCGGTCAGCATCGGTGGCACATCATGGATGTCTTCCTGCGGGCAGCATCTGAGCCTTGGTGAATGAGTGCCTGTTAACGTGATAAAGCCGGGGAGCATTTTTCATTATGAGTTCACGAGTGCTAGAGTGGAGGAGTAGTTGACCGGTCTTGCTTCATACATAAATGCTTCTGAGGTTTCGTGTTCCCAAGAGCCACAAGGCTTTTGTACTCACACCTACGCAGTATTCACATGTATCATCACGCAGGGTCATAGGTCCGGACTTCTTTTCGGCCCGACTCTTCTTGGGGAATCTTTGATATATTGTACAACGAGGACCGAAATGATCCCACACCGGCGCCGTAAATCATGGTCCCAAAAGTCTGTATGGAGACTCTTTCGCACACACTATAACTCAGATCAGAGAGTCTATGTTTCCGTCCAAAAGAGGGTATTCTATTGCCTCAATCTCTTCTGCGAGATTCCTTCACCCATTGGTAGCGTCGTGCTTAAAATTTAGCTATAGAGTGGTTCACGCTCATTGTGCCCAAGTGCGTTATTCTCCGAACCCTCTGTGACATTCCCTGAACGCGTGGCATAACGGGAAATTCTATACTTGTCTTAGCCGTTTCCCAAGCCTCTTGTCCCGGACTTCTCCCAACTATTCGACCTCTCGCCCGCCGGCGCCCATGCAGCATCTATACCCCGGGGGTAATGCGCAAATTCTTATCGACGCACAAGGTGAGACATGACTACAGACCACGAGACACGTGGTTCGAGTTGTATTGAGCGAGAATGAACTTTCCCCTGCTGCCGATGAATGTGGATCTGGACACGAGAGAGGACCAAATTCGTGCGCTCATGAATCTCCAGCCAAAAAAGATCCCTTCGCCTTCGACACGCGTATTCGAAGCTCTAGTCAACTCAATTGCACCACATGACTACCACGTTGCGACGCAATCAATCAAGCTTTTTAGCCCGATCCGACCCAGCAAGACCATTGGCGCTTCGAGATCATCCTAACGTCCTGTGGGCCGTATGTCCACTTTGGACACCAGTCGGTGCAAAGACAGCACAGACATGGGTGGCACGTTTCATTGCAGGGTGCTCCAGGTGATGTATGCAATGCTCGAAAGCCCGCTTGGAGACTTGGAGGAGGAGCGGGGCTCCATGTGTCGCCAGTTAGGTGATAGTCTGGATCGGGTCTTGCTAATCTTCGGGAGACGCGTGAAGAACGGTAGGTATAAAGCTGTGGTTGCCGAACCTTGCTTGAGCTGCGGTGTAGTCCTCTGTATCTCTTCCGGACCTGGATTCCAGACTTTTGATCTGGAGGACGTCAACAAGGGCACCATAGGGATCGTTCGAGGGAAAGACTGCCAACCATGGGTCTCGCATTGAAGAAGCCAAAGGATGTGCCCGGCAGATCATGGCCGGCGATCGTGATTGGTCTGTTCGTCGCCTTTGGCGGTGTGCTCTATGGATATGATGTGAGTTTCATGCGAGAAGGTGCACTCGATCGATGACTGATGGCCTGCTAGACTGGCACAATCTCTGGCATTCTGGCTATGCCCTATTGGATCAACGAGTTCAAGACCGGAGACAATGATGGTATCACAGCTAGTCAGAACGCCTTGATCGTCTCTATCCTCAGCGCGGGCACATTCCTGGGTGCACTCCTCAGTGCTCCAACAGCAGATTGGATGGGCCGCAGACTGGGTCTCATGTTCTCCGCAGGAATAGTCTTCAATCTTGGTGTGGCTCTCCAGACCGCTTCCACCGGTCAGCCTCTTCTCATTGCTGGACGCTTCTTCGCCGGTCTGGGAGTGGGTCTTCTTTCTGCCATGGTGCCCATGTACCAAAGTGAGACTTCACCAAAGTGGATTCGAGGCACTATTGTAGGAGCTTACCAGTTGGCTATCACAATTGTAAGACGTCCATGCATGGCCAGCGACGACGGATGCTGACAGTCCCAGGGCCTCTTCCTTGCCGCAATCGTGAATTACGCTACTCAAAATCGCAACGATTCTGGCAGCTACCGTATCCCAATTGCCGTGCAATTCGCGTGGTCCATCATCATCTGTGTTGGACTTTTCTTCCTCCCAGAAACTCCTCGCTTCCTGATCAAGCAGGACAAGCACGAGCAGGCCGCTCAAGCTCTTGCCAGACTACGCCGCTTACCAACGGATCATCCTGCCTTGATTGAGGAGCTTGCAGAAGTGGAAGCAAACCACAGATATGAGCTTAGCATCTCCAAGGCTACATACCTCGATTGCTTCAAGGGGACTGTGGGCAAGAGGCTCATGACTGGGTGCTTCCTTCAAGCACTGCAACAATTGACTGGAGTCAACTTCATCTTCTATGTGAGTCATCAGATATCGCTAGAACGACATTTAGAGAAAGCCACTCATGTTGCAATAGTATGGCACCCAGTACTTCGAGAACGCTGGCTTCCAGGATGGCGGGTTCACCATCACGGTCATCACCGATACAGTCAATGTTGTGTCAACGCTCCCTGGTCTCTACTTGGTTGAGACAATGGGGCGTCGCCGTCTGCTTTTCGCGGGTGCAATCGGAATGTGCATTTCGCAATTCATCGTGGCTATCGTCGGCACCGTAGCGGGGACTGACAACTTGCCAGCCCAGCAGGCTGCCATTGCATTGTGAGTGTGACTTCAGCTGGGGATCTAAACACGAAGCTGACTATAGACAGTGTCTGTATCTACATCTTCTTCTTCGCTGTCTCCTGGGGTCCTGTAGCATGGTAAACCACATCGCTAATCTTCACTCCCGACCACAAAGCTAACGTGGCTACACAGGATTGTGACCGGCGAACTCTACCCCCTCCAGAGTCGTGCCAAATGTCTCTCCATGACCACCGCGACCAACTGGCTTCTCAACTTCGTCATCTCCTACGTCACTCCCTACATGACCGACGCAGAGTACGCCGACTTGCAATCCAAGGTCTTCTTCATCTGGGGTTCCTTCTGTGGAGTCTGCATCCTCTTTGTCTGGTTCATGATCTACGAGACCAAGGGACTCTCGCTCGAACAGGTTGATGAATTGTACGCACGCGTGAGCAAGGCGTGGGAGAGCCAGAAGTTCGTGCCGGAAATCAAGTTCCAAGATGTGGAGGATCATAAGCAGGCGGCGGGAAGGAACATAAGCATTAGTGAGATGGCGGAGCAGGCTCAGCGGAAGAGGAGCGTGACCCATGTTGAGGAGCAGGCTGAGAAGACGGCCTAGGATGGCTATGTTGTGACGAATCTTACGGACCAATAAAGACTTGCGATCGCCATGTCGGGATGCAGCGGCATAGATCTAATGAGCACATGGCCGAAATGCATTCACTTCAGCATTGGGTATGAATATATGTCCAAGACTGATGGTCGTATCAAAGTGCACAGTCCTGTACTGTCTAGGCGGTTCCGTGATTCTCGCCATGCGGATACACTTTTGACGCAAGACGAGAAAGGCGAGGTTGTCAATCGTCTCCCTCTGCGCATGCTTTGTCTGCGAAAGTGACGTGCGCTGCATCTCGTGAGTCCTGAGACGTTCCGGGGGCTCGGGACTGGCCGTGGTGCGCTGCTCATTGGCCTGCTCGACCTCACTCACTTCAATGTTCCTTTGTCGCTTGCCGTCGCATGTTTAGAATCTCGGGTTGCTTTCAATATTTCTGTGCCGTTCTCCAGGGACACGTGTTTCGGCGGCTGAGCAGAGTCTACTTGACCGATTCGACTGTCGTGACCGCTGTCTGCCGTTCCTCAAAGCCTCCGCCAACTCTTTCAACATTCAATCCTGAGCCTCGGGTGGATCGCTTGGCCCAGGGAACTGAGCTCCTTCGCTTCGTAGCGTAAAAGAACCCATCTTGCACAAGGCTAACACGGTAACCTCTACCTATAGAAGTCCGGTGACCATAGGAATGCACAGCAAGAATCGGCGCGCACGAACGCACACCACCACAGTTGTTGACTCATCAACGGCAAATGGTCAGTCTGTGAGATCAGCAAAGCGCATGGCAGGGAATGTGGGTCTGTACTCATACGCAGCGTTCGCCGACTAGTTCACTTCGCCAAATGTGTCGATTGGCGATCTATCCCGCGCGCACGAGCTACATGCAAGAATTAATCCAACAAGCTCTGCGCGGCCTTCTTCTTCCGCTCCTGTTGGCGTTCATGCTTCTTGAAGAACGTATTCCGTGGCTTCGCAAGCGCCTTATTGGCGTTTTTCTTGCTGTACTCATAATATGCCATGTCCTCGCCGCCAGCGAGCGACGACAGCGTACCGGCTTGCCTTCGCACACCTTTGCCCTTAGCCTTGCCACGCGCAATGTTCTTATCAGAGAAAAGATCGTCTTGTATATCCTCAGCATTGCCAGCCTCTTCGTTTGCTAGCAACACGAGTTGCAAAAGCTCCATACGATCTTTTTGGCTGCTGTATCGAAGTCCTGGCATCCTTTCAATTCCATTGAGATGGGTGATGACTTTGAATGCGTAACCTTGGTCGACTAGGAAAGCTTGCCGTTTGGAAGAATAATACATCTCGTTCGTGTCTTTCGAGACGAGGGAGTAGAAGAATGCGTTGAAGCCTTCGTCGTTTCTGCGTTTGGCTCGGAGGATGCGGCCTAAACGCTGTGCTTCTTGACGTCGTGAACCGTAGTGTGAGGATACTTGAATCAGACAGGTGGCTTCAGGAAGATCCAGAGAGGTGTCACCAATCTTGGAGAGGAAGATAGTTGAAACTGCATCATTCAATTGGAAGTTCTGCAACACCATCTCGCGCTCTTTCTGGCCCGTGTCTCCGAAGATAAATGGCTTTCCCAGTGCTTTAGCATATTCCTTGAGTGCGAAGACGTTGTCTGAAAACACTATGATCTTGTCACCTCTGCTCTCGTGAAAGTTGATCAGGAATTGGCACGCTTGGAACTTCCTTGGATTCATGGTGGAAAGCAAGCCTCGCTTGTTTGTAGTCTTTGCGGCCAAGTATTCCGTGTAGAATTCTGTAGTCATTGGGCACCACACTTCGGCGCATTGCACTCGCGCAATATGGCCTTCCTCGCTGAGCTGAAGCCAGTTGGCCTCGTACAATTTCGGTCCAATCAAGAAATTGAGGTCTTTGATCTTGTCGTCTTCTCGGAGAAGGGTCGCCGTCAGGCCGAGCTTGGAGTGCGTCTTGATACGCTCCGTGACACGCCTGAACATCTCGGCCGGCACGACGTGTACTTCATCGAGAACCATGAGACCCCATTCGCGTGATGTGATGAAGTCCATGACTTGTTTGCTGTCGTGGGCCCGGCGGGTGTTTTGGGTAACCATACTGTACGTGCAGATAATGACACCAGCTTTGTGGTTCAGCTTCTCCTTCTCACCACTGGTGAAAATTGCAATATCCTCTGGATTGATGTTCGACCACTTTTTGAATTCCTCCTTCCATTGCACAGCACTCATCGCGCTGGTGCATAGGACTATCGCGCTCTTCTTGACAGTACATGCAGCAGTGATTCCCACCAGGGTCTTGCCTGCTCCGCATGGCAACACGATGATTCCACTTCGTGCACGTCCATTTCCGAACATCTTACTAAGTGCATGCTCTTGGTAGTATCGGATTTGCACGTTCGGCCGAAGGTCGATATCCAGGTTCGCGTTAATGTCGTCTGCTCGGAAATCGTACTCTTCGGTGAGTGGAAGGTTCAGTTTGACGTTGCAGTGCTCTTGGACGAGTTGAATCTTCTCCCCATCAATTTCAAAGGAGTGCACTTGGTCTGTCTCATCATCATCCTCTTCTTCGCGCAGGAATTCGGTCATGTCCTTTTCAGCTTGACGTCCCCCGAATTCGTCCTCACTATCTTCTTCATCGTCTTCTTCTCGTTTCTGTTGCTGTTCAATTTGCGCCATGGCATTCTTTGCACGAGTAGCTTCTTCTGTGCCGCCGATGATCAGATCTCCCTTCTTTGCGGCCTTCTCGGTCACTAGCTCGTTTGAGTCGTCGACTCGACAGGAGCTAATGACGGGATCCCGCAGCAGCATTTGCAGCACAGAGGCGTCATTACTTTCAACGAAGTACTTGTTGTGCTTCAAGACCAGGCGGACCTTTCCAAAGGACTGTGTGACCTCGTGGACGAATTCAATGATGTTGGTCGGCACCTTGGTCTTTGAAAACAATTCGAGGTCACGAACGATGTCCGACTCGGTGAGACCTACTGATACGGCTGCGAAGAGACTGTGAGGACTGATGGTATACTCGTGCATATTTGTCGTTCGACTTTGAGGCTCTGCAATGTTAATGAGGAAGTTCTGCGCTTGCTTGAAGCTGGGAGCAAATGTCTCGAGGACAACCTTTCCATTCTGCGGGTCTATCCATAGCGGCCGCAGGTGATGGTCGGGTTTGAGAGGCTCATTGAAGTAATCACGACTGGGCTTGAAGAGGTGGCTCGCGGCGTCACGTCCAGAGTGCGCACCCTGCGGCTTCTGATATGTTGACGGTTGATATCGCTTCACCACACCTTCGTACTTCTGACTTCTCGCCGGCACCCCTCCCTCCGACATATTCATATCCTCGCTGTCGCTGTAGTCATCATCGCTCAGACTAACAGGCGTCGGTTGCCTGGACTCGGAGGCAAGCCTCTTGGCCGGTTGGCCACTTGGGCCGCCAGCTTTGCGCTTTGGCGCCATGTCGAGTTTTGAGATTTATGGCGATGTAGGTAGGGCAATAGCGCTGGGAGGGAAGGTGGTGTACAGCTCTGTGAAAGGATGGCGAGGTGGAAGACAATATGGTCAGATCGCAGCCCCTCGCAGCCTCAAGTCTCGCTTGCAAGGCTCTATGGGACCTCCCGAAAGTCTGCTGCGGAGATCAGACCGTATCCGATCACTTCCGCACTTCTCGCCGATCTTGTGATGCTGTCGGCGATGTCGCTCTCTTCTGCTGTCTACTTCTTAGCTGAGCAACCAGAATTGTGACTCCGTAGCGTAGAGTTCTGAACAGTTCTTCGATTTGCCTTGAGACTTGAGCTATCCACCAACCTTGAAGCTACAACGGCCTCGATCTGTTCGTAACACCTTCTCGAAGCAACGATGAACACAGTACGGCAGCGCATCACAGACTCCTCACCAGGCCCTAACGATGTAATAGATCCGATCTGTAGGTTATGGATGGGGCGTTCTCATCGTTGCCGGTGCCGGTTCATACTACTTCGCCAAGAAATCCATCAACGCCGATCGAGAAGAACGAGCAGCACACAATGAGAGACTACGACAATCACAGAACCGACTACGAGCACAAGAAGCCGTGTCAAGAGATTTGGCCATGACAAAAGCGACTTCTGCGAAGTCAGGAGAGTCGAAATATGATACGCCATCGCCGAGTCGGGAAGGAGCAGAAGATCCAGCACCGACACAGCATGGAGTTGAGAGCAGATACGAAGCGAAAGAACCATTTCGGAGTCGCAAGGGAGATCGGTTTAGTTGAGAGCTCGTCTCGAGTTCCAGGAAACAGGTCAGGTCGTGGCCCTATAAACTGAAATGGTCAGCCAGGAGAGCAGTCGAATTGTTCAGTGCGGGACTCTTCTAGGGTTCTCCAAATACTGGCATTTCGTGCAATCAGGAACTCAGAGTCAGCCCCAGCTTTGAGCTTTGCGGAGAACCTCCTGAGCTGTGGACAAAGCTGTCCGGTTCTTAAATTGAGGCTTTGTCGAGGATTCACGAAGAGCCGAGCCATTCTCAGCGGCTCTAGACAATGTCGAATCTACCTAATGTACAGCTAGGGAATGTTGTAATGATATCGAAATGCGGCATCTGATGCCAGCTCTCTTGCAATTCCCTCATTGTGGAGCACAGCTCCTGTAATGCCGATATGCCATAAAACTCCATGTTGACGAACCATCCGTCCCCCGGGGATATCTCTTGAAAGCCTCCAAAATGCAACGCCTGGCTATAGACCAACTCCATCGATGGTACCTTGATCTGATCAATCGATGAAAAGATCAATAGCTGTGTTGGCTTCATCTCCTCAACCTCATGTACGCCCCAGCATAATCATCCAGACTCGACCCAGGGAGGCAATCACGGAAGCTCAAAGGTCGGCTGTAGTACCGTAGTCAGCAAACCATCGATCGACCACATCTGCCTGCCACTGCTCAACTTACAATCGTCTTTGGTCCGTCGCGGCACCCTGAGAAATCACATACGCTCCAGCCAAAGGCGCACTCACTACCGCACACCAGTATCCGACCGCTGCGGCAGTCCCAAGACGGTCATGATTGTGTGACGTTCGTGTTGATCGATAGGTGCTAAATAAGCGTGAAGCTTGTTGGAAGATGGGACGGTTTGCGATCGCCATGTTGATTCTGTTGGAACAGGGTTTGACTTGATTGTTCGAGTCGTTCTGTGGTGTTGTAGAAACGTTCAGCAAGACTCGTAGGAAGTCCGAAGAAAGGGAGATGGGACAGGAGCAGCCTTGAGACAGGCAGGCTTATGAATTGCGGTAAGCAATATGCGTGCGGTCTTATTGGCTCCTGATCCCAGTGTCCGAGAATAGTAGCTCAGCGCGATTTCTTCGTCAAACGAACTGGATGTGGTGGACAAGTTATAAGCAATCTCGGACAGACTCATCAAGCAGGGAACTGTCTTCACTTTGAAGGCTAGCATCAGGAAGCTCTTCTGCTCTTCTTCGTTCCATCAATCTCCCAGCCGGAGATTCGTCCCGCACGCACTCACACGCCGCCGACGCGGGATGGCGTGATCCCTGGATGAACGCATACCCGCATGACATGCCGCAGATCACAGCCTGGTCGTCGCCTGACAAGTGGCAAGATCACTGCCAGGGACTTGACAAGTCCAGCGAGCTATATCACCATACGGGATTTAGGCACTTTTTTTTTGGCACGATCGTGCAGCCTTTTTCATCGGAAAGCTGTCATTGTTCGTCGTCAAGACTCGTGGCAGTTGCGACGGCTGGCTTCAAAGATTATCCAGTTACCGTCATACGCAAGGACCATTGGATCCCTCTGACGGGCGCCACAAAAGTAGAGCACGAGGCGGTGCTGCCGTTCTTGCACTGAATTGGACACTACGAAGGTGCAGAGAGAGGCGAAAGGTTCAACAGAGTAGGAGGATATCTCGAAACTCCTACCAGACACGAAGGGCTACCTGCATACCGCCTGCACCGCTTTGATTCTTGCTTCTTCCGCTGCCTTAAGGCGTACGATCACATGCGGCACATTGACCTCGAGCACTGATCATGAATCAAGATTCGCACGGGTGAGAAAGCACGTGTACCAGTTCGCACGTGTACCATTCTGAGGATCACTCAAATGCTGTCCTCCACACAGCGAGACTCTCTTGCGGGTCTCAACATCATCAAGCAATGACCTTCTCACGCCGAGCCGGGAAACTTCCATCTACATCACGTTATATACATGATGTAGGAGGCAGTATGTCCACCGGCAGAGGTGCAGGGTACTGGCGACAAACTCGTAGCTTATGCTCATCTGGATCCCGTTCCCCAGCAGGGTTCTGATCTCCGCCACGCCTTTTACTTTGCAGTTGCCCCGACTAAGAAGAGAAGATTTGATCGAAATGGAAAGATTCTCTTTGGAGAGATGGAAGTTGCGGACAGAAAGGAAGTCAAGATGCCTATGCGGAACGCTCAATTCGTCAAAACCTCGTCCAGTCCTGCTACTTGTCCGAGAGCCTTGAACATACCGAGATCAGTTGAGCAGGAGCTGGGTGGCTGAGAGATGCTGGCGTCGCTGTTATAGCGGCGGCGGCAACGGCGATGACGGCAGCTTTGTAGTTGCCACTGCAGATGCTCTCTAGAGAACACATCGTTCCATCCTTCAGAGATCCATGCTTTTTGGCGAGCACCAGCCCAGGATTCCCTATATTTAGAGCGTTTGAACTGTGGCCAAGAGGAGTAGAGGTCGAAGGCTACTATTTTCGAACCCACTACCAGCCCTGGGGCAAAGTGGGCATCTTGGGTGTTTGATCTCCTTAGCATATATGGAGTCTGGAGGATTCTGCATCCTTTAGCAGCATACATGTAGCATAGTCATCGATCAGAGCTCAGAGAACTCCGGGGACATGCACTCCTGTTCCACAATGCCTCGCTAATAGTCAATCCTCTCCGTCCTCATTCATTGCCAAATTCCTCTACATTCAGTATGGGTTTTGGTCTAGTAGAACGGTCGCAGGTACCAGGGTGTTTCCTCTTGTGTCACGGGAGATCTCAACAGTTTCAAAAATTGTGGTTGATTTTGTCATAGTCTCGGAGATCTTGGGGGGTGGGTCGACGCTTACACTCATCAAGAGAAATTGCTTGGTCGGGCACTCTGACAAGTTTGAACTGCTCGTACAACCCACCCTTTCCGTTTCTCGGTCGACTGAGGCCAACAACACGATATAGCCCATCGTATCGAATGCCTTCTGCAGGTGCCCATCTACTCTGGCTGGCCGAAGTTCGTAGTACTCTTACAGGTTTGCGCGTGCGTAGGGAAGCATGGAGTGCTTTTGTGCCGGAGGTGGACTCAGCATGGCTGTTAGGATTTTCGTTCTCGTGGCTACCGGAGCCGGAGTAGTAAATCGTGTCGCCGTTGTCCTTATCAAGCTCGTCATATAGGCCACTTACGACAACAGAGTAGGCTCCTGTTGCTGTACTACCTGAAGGACAAACTCGGTTCAGCTACAGTCTTCGTGCACTGAAATGCAAATTTCCGATGCGTTTCACTTACCATGTATTCCGGCCTGTGATGCGCCATGTGCTCCGTGAAATAGCGCCGAGAGTCGAAATGGAAACCACTGACCTACTTCCAAGCCGTTGTCACCGTACTGCTTACAGTCCTTCGCCTGATACTCATCGTTCAGTACTTTGCTCAACTTGCCAGTGGTATAGTTCTTCCTTAATGCTAGTCCATGCATGATGCCATTGCGGCCCCAGATAGGGTGATCATATGGTGGTCGCTTAATGCGACAATCATCATTCGAGGTTACAAGTGACTTCGGCCGCTTTCTCGTTGATTCATCCTCACTGTTATCACTTTGCTCGCGCTTTGTTGCGGGTAGTTGCTCAGGTTTAGGAGCACCCCACCGCTCTGACTCAAACTTGTCGTACAGTTTTCGGGCCTTTTCAACTTGCGTTGGCTGGAACTGAAAGGCTGGATTTTGGTAGATAAGCTTGAGGATCTCGCCGACCTGGGCACTCTTTTTGAGAGCCACGGACATCGTCACCTCATTATCCAGCCACGATAGCAGGCTGTCAAGACGTTCATGTAATGACTTCCACGGTTCGGTCGATGGGTCGGGAACTTTTCTGCTTTTTCGGCTTTCTTGAGCAAGTTTAATGATGGCCTCTTTCTTGTCCTTGTTGATACGTTCCACCTGTTCGGCTACATCTGCCTGCGCAGACATGGTGATATGTTTTGGGCCTTGCTTCAGTGTGGCAGTTGACGTAGTTACGTGAAGTGAGGTACAGGTAGCTACGGTCCCGACTTTAGCGAGTCTCAAAGATGCTCGCTAGTGCCGAAGCTTAAATTGACATGGTTGCACAGTTGGGAAGCAAGCACGATTCTCTAACATCGGCGTGGTCATGCTCCGCACGACTTTGCAGTGTAATTACTCTTCCATCGAAAAGCCCAGGTATAAAAGTAGTCTCCCAGGCAGTGGCAAACCACCTCCCCATTGGAATACCCGCGAGTGAGCAATCCTGTGAGTCCTGGCTTAGAGGCACTGCAGAGCGGGAGTAGATGAGATCAGCAAGTTAAGTGTGGTAGAACTCCCCGGAATAGGCCTCAGGCTTTTCCAAGTCTGTTGCTTGCACCTCGACCGAACAGCGAGTCGCCGCACTCCTGGATCCCACGGTTCCAGATAATGCCTCTGATTTGGAGCATGTGAACAACAGTATTCGGGAAACCATGCCTGTATTAGACATGATTCCTGCTGATAGAGTCTTGGATTTCCAGGCCTCGTTCTCCAAACCCAGATAACTCCCGTCTTCTCACCATAGAAACCAAGACACCACGCCTCCTCCTCCGACCAGTCCTCGACTCCCGATATCCCCTTTTTCTACACGCTCTAGTCTAACCCTCTTATCACAAAGTTCACGTATCATCTCGCCAATCCCCCTCCCCAATCCACACTGTCCCTAACCGCTCCTAGAAACCAAAGGCCCCTCCCCTTCCCTTTCCCGCTCCTCCTAACTCCTCGACGACCTTCTCTTCCTCTGCCAACCAATTCTCATCCTCACTATCACGCTTCCACCATCAACATCTCCCGTCGGCCTTATCGGAACCTTTCGACCAGGGGAAGCAGGATTTTCTCTCCATCCTGATTTCTGGGGTCACGGGTATGCGGCGGAAGCGGCTTGAACATATTGTAATTGGTATCTGAGGCAGTCTCCTCATCAGAAGCTTTTTGCGAAAGTGAATGTGGAAAACGGAGCGAGTGTGGAATGTTTGATGCGGTGTGGGTTTGAGAAGGCAACGGGGAAGGAAGAGGCTGCTGATGAGGCGATGAGAAAGGATGAGACGAGGGTGACGAGGGTCCTGGGGATGGAGGCTGGGGTGTTTTGAGCTCAAGTATGACGCGTGACAGTGTAGCTGCTTAACGTCGTCAATCCGTGCTGTAGACGCACCGCAATGCCAAATGTGTATCGCCCTATGTCAAATGATGTACTTCTCCAGAGACCAAGCCCATCACAACTCTTTCTTCGTGCCAGCGCCCTCCGTCTTCCGCTCCAGAGTCGCTGCAACCCTCTGCCTCAGCTCAGCCCCATCTGGAAATGACTGACTTCCTTTCCTCTTTTTGACTTCCTCAACAATTTCATCGACCATCTCATCGAACTCTTTACCAGGCTCAGATGGTACACCAAGGGTCGCTCCTTGTAGACTCTCCATACTGTCTGTCTTTTGGAGCCCAGGTCTTGTGCTTCTGGCCTTGACTTTCTTCGAGAGCCAGGTTTTGCCTGGTGTGACGAGGAATCCACTGCACAGAGCCACGCCGACAACGCAATAGAAGTACACGCGAGCCCAGATGAGCATGCTGTCGTGGATAGTGAGCAGAATGAATGGTGTCGTGACGAAGGAGAACGCGAGTTGTGTTACGACCCAGGTGAAGACATCGTAATAGGGCTTGTATTTGGTAGGTCTGGAGCCGTCCGGTGTCAGGAAAAATGGGCGAAGTAAACGGCGGGCATCTGAAAGATGGTCAGTACAACAAGATTCACGAGCGTTTTTGATACAACCTACTCTTCGCAACATTCTGAACAAAGCTTGCCAAAAGAAACGTCATATAGTATCCAGGTGCAAAGCCATGCCAGAAAGCACTAGTGACAAACGTGGCCATGCTGGCTCGAAAGCCTGGCTTCTTGCCTTTTGGAGTGACTCTCAGGTAGATGTAGTTCCTCAGCCAGTGGTTGGTGTTGATATTCCAGTTTCCGAGATAAGCATGAGTGTTCTGAGCCAGCTCTACGCCTAGTGGTTTTATGTTGGTCAGTCGACTCCAGTCAGCCTTGCCTGTCTTAGGATTGATGCCCTTATAGCCGATACCAGCCAGAATACAAGCGCCCTCGGTCAGAGTCCAAACTCCGTAGTACTTCATGCGCTGCACAAAGTTCATCATGTAAACATAGAGCACTCTGACCAAAAAATTTGGATCTTTGAAGTGCTCGTCCAGCAATACTTGTGGGCCAAATGCGCTGGAGAACTGGAGAAAGGCAACGATCCAAACCAAACCAGTCACCAGCTTGAACATTGCAGGGGTGGCACTTCGCGGAATTTTCCGCTTCTTGCGTGTTGGTGGAGCTTTAGCAGGATCCGTTCCAGGGGGTAAGTCGAACATGGTAGTGGTGATCCAGCGTTCGTAGTCCACGTAGTCAAAAGCAGGGCCAGCCATTAGCGAGGGAAAGAAGGCTACGAAGCCCGCATAGTTGAGCGGATCTGGTAGCCTCCTGATCGCTCGCTCTTTCTGGACATCGTTCAAATCTGCATCTTTCTGTTTTCCATCCCAGACATTCCAGCAAAAGGCAGATAGTTTCATCACCATGACCATCTGTGCTCCGGTCACATCCACGGAGCTGGGGCTGTCTGCAATCATGCGGTAGATGTGGCTGACGGACATGTGGCCCATGAGAAAGACGAAGCCAAGCCATGGCATATATGGACCATCCACATAAGCAGCAATCAGGTATGTGCCAATGGCGTCAAAGAGGATGACTACTAGTCCTCCCCATAGATCGAAGAGGCCGACTAGGTAGAATAGGGCAACACTGGGAAGCGTCAGCTCGGCTTGAGGTTTGTGCTGTGTAAGACTGACGAGATGTTGAAGATGTTCCTTATATAGGGTTTGTCATCTGGTAGCCGCTTCAGAAGCGCAGCGAGCGGATACGAGATCAGGAATGAGCATATCAGTTTGACTGTGCCGGGTTAATGGATGCTCTCGGAAGAAAATTGTCCAGGACCTCACATTCGTCAGTTGAAGCGCCCAGCTTCCCAGCGACATATTCGAAGGCTGTTCAAAGCGATATATCAGCGAGGCCGTTGAGTAACGCACATGGTTCCTTTCCGTACGATAATTTATGTAAGGTAGCATTTCGGCTTCCGGGTCTAGCCCACTTGGTTCCTTCTCAGGTTACTATCAGATCTTCTGGCTGGCTCAGATTACTTCATCTCTAAGCCATGCCAATGTTCGTCCAGAGAGGGTGCTATCATGGGAGAATGATTGTGTGAGTCGAAGTGTTGGGATACAAAATCTAGAGCCTCATGCACGAAGTTGTTCGGCAGCTGCACGCCCGACGTCATGAGCCAAGCTTCCCTGCTAACGCGTGACGCGGTTCCGTGTGTTTGTTGATGAATGATAGCCGATAACGAGAGCCGATAACGAGGTGACATTAAGAATACAGATTGAGCAATGTGCAAGTCACATCAACCGTACATTCGCGAGAATGCGTAATCGGTAGACTTTCGATATACCTCCAAAGTTGTTTTTCCATGCCTTTAGAATGGGTATCTGAACATTCCAAGCCCAAAACACCACAACAATACAATAGTCGCCGGACGCCTCGCTCAGCACAAACACGATAGACCCCACAAAGTGCACCTCATGACAAACTGCCGCCAGTGACTCCATTTGCTCGCACCTTCAACCGAGGCCGCCCCAAGCGCCGCGGATCCTTCGTGCCAATTGTATGTCCTTCTGCATGATTGTTACGCGCTTCGCGTGTATAGCACATAGGTTTGAGTCTTCGAAGAGATGAACGAGGAATGCCTCAGCAGCTTCTTGGAGTGCTTGAATGGCCTGAGACTGCCATCTTGTGACTTCGGAGCCTGGTGGTGCAACGTTCAGGCAAACTTCACGTACCTGTTGAAAATGTGATCAGTGCCCGATCGCCCAGAACACGCCATGGGTCCTCAACTTACCAGTCGCGAAAAGGGCAGCTTTAACATCAGCAGATCTGTAGATTTCTGATAACGCCTGATCTCTCTCAACGCAACAGTGCCTGGCTTGTATCTCTTCTTCCTTGGACTTCGATTTGCACTTGCTGCTCCGCTGCTTCGTCTCGGCCCTTTCCCTGCTCCAAAAGGGCGCTTGCCGCCCCTCGTCGGCGTCGACGTTGCTGACTTTCCACCGGTGCTTGGTCGACCTCCTCGCGCCGAGGACGCTGCCGCTGTCCGAGGCATGATTACTCGGTCCGTGCGTCCTGTGTCAGAAGGCGCTGAGACCGATCAATGTTGCCAGATGGCTAAAGTTCCTCTCCGAGCGCGACGGTATTGTTGAAGTCGAGATGGACGCGTCGCGTGCCGCATTCGATTGGTGCTGATTCGGCGCGATTGATACGGCAAACGAAGGCACGATCAAGTAAAGTAACTCTCAGGTTCCCATCTGTCGATTGCAGTCTTCGCAAATACACGATAGTGAAGGAGGCACAACGCCGGGGTTCGCTTGGTATAGCTGATGGTGTTGTTTTGACTTTCCCAGCCACATGTGTTTCTGTCCCTGCCTCGCGGAATGTATTGGACGCGCTAGCTCCGAGTGATGCAGAGCCGCACCCGTCGCCGAGTGTGGGGCAGCATCGGCTTGCCTGCTTTGGGTGGTGACGCTTCCCACGCTTCCGCTTCAAGGTTCATGTTGTGATAACAGCTGTCGCTGTTTGTTGGTTCAAGGGACACAATCGCTCAGTCACATGCGGACGGCTTCACTTCTTGGAAGCGTCCATCCAAATCCTAGGGCTACACTCCAACCTCTAACGATAAAGTCACACCTGCAACACTCGACCTAAATTCATCAGGCTTTCAGTACCAACCATCGAGCAACATGGCGGCCGTGATGAATGGTGCAGATGGTGCGCTGGGCCAACTGCCTCTGGAGCAGTGGTTCTTCGAGATGCCCGTGTGTACAAGATGGTGGACCACAGCGACCGTCATAACCGGCATACTGGTCCAGTGCCAGGTGCTCACGCCCTTCCAGCTCTTCTACAGCTTCAGAGCCGTCTTCCACAAGCAACAGGTCGGCTGCATCAGCTTGAGACTGCCTTGCCCCCCTCGCTGACAGCTTCACAGTTCTGGCGGTTAGCGACGACATTCATATACTTCGGTCCGCTTTCTCTCAACCTCCTCTTCCATATATTCTTTATTCAACGATACGCGCGAATGCTCGAGGAGTCCGCTGCATCTGTCGCACACTTCAGCTGGTTACTAGCGTACACATCCGTCACTCTCTTAGCGATCGCACCACTCTTCAGCCAGGCCTTTCTGGGAACAACGCTTAGCAGCACATTGGTGTACATCTGGTCGAGGAGGAACCCCGATACAAGACTCAGCTTTCTAGGGCTGCTCACATTCAAAGCTCCATGGCTACCGTGGGTGCTTGTTGCCTTCAACGTTGTGCTTCACGGACACTGGCCTAAGGATGAGCTATGCGGAATCGCTGTTGGCCATGGTGAGTAGGGGCCGGCCTTGGTCGGTTCAAATCATGCTGACAGATCACAGTGTGGTACTTCTTTAACGACATCTACCCTACGGCACATAACGGCTCGCGACCCTTAGATCCGCCGCAGTTCTGGATCCGGCTGTTCGAAAGAGATGCACATCCGCCACCTGAGAGCGAGGTTCATGCTGCGGCGGTGAATAGAGACATAGCTGCGCCACTCGTACCTGACATCAGGTAGCTGTATTGCGCATAGATCGTATGAAACGACCGTTACGAAGGAGATAACAATCGTGTTCCTTTACAACGGATGGTTTGTGAGACAAGCTACATCTGCAAGGCCCGATTCGTGAAACTGCACGAGCCACGTTTTTGTGACAGATGCACTGCATTGTCCGCAGCCTTGTTGCAGAGGACTTCGACGAACCAACACTAAACTATAGGCTTGATCGGAACGGCAACTGGCACTTCAGCGCCGTCGCATTCGAGTCCTCTTGCTATTTCTAATCGCATCGCGGAATCATCAGTTCTCAGATACGTGCTTTTTCCGGTGACGAACCAGAACCCAATGGCGATGACCAGCATTACGCCAAACACGGCAATCGCGTAATTCATATCAGCCGGCGCTGGGCTAGGCTCGCCAGGAAAGAAGAAGAAAACCGTAGTGATGCTGCAATAAATCACAGACACCCAGTTACAGAGAGGGCCCAGCTTGCCGAGACCGAATTGTCCTCCAGCAGGCAGCTTGTCTCGCCCGACGACCAACAAGCACGCGATCGGCATTCCGTATGAAATTGTCAGGGCAATCGTGCTCACACTGAGGATGGCCTCCAGAACCGTGTTGGCGAACAGGTATAGTACGCCAATCAAGGCGATGAGAAACCCTTGCAGCCAAAGTGCTCTTGCCGGAACCTTCCAGGTCGAATCGACTGTAGCAAAAACGGTGCTCCACGGTATTCCACCATCTCTTGCAAATCCCCAAGTCAATCGGCTGCCAGTAGTAGCGATACTGACACCTTGACCAAGTCCGTTAAATATGAAGAGTGCAAGCAGGGCTGCACCTCCTTCGAGTCCCACGGTCTGCTGCACCAATTCCATGAACGGCAGTCCGGTTGGACCATCCTCAACCGTCTCGAGATTCTGTATGCAGAACAAACACACCACCATGAAAATGAATCCCGTCACAGCTCCGAGCAACACCGCCAACCATATGACCTTGGGAGCATTCTTCTTCGGCGCTGGGATTTCCTCAACCATGTGAACCACCGCGTCGAACGCAGTGAGCCCATACGCAGCCTGCAACAATCCCAAAAACCAAACCACCCCATCTCCCCATCCCGATTGATTGATCCAGTCCCCAAACACAAAACTGGCAGGCTGATACGTCATATTCCTCTTGATGCCGACACTAATCAACAACGCCAACGCAAACACAAAAAACAGTCCCACAAAACCCACTCCCACAGCATCATTGAACCAAGGCAAAATCTTATCCTTCCTGCACGCCACGAGGTTTACGACCGTGAACAGCGCCGTAATTCCCACATAGACCAAGAACTGTACCCAACCCTCACTCGCCCCAGCCCAGGACGGCTCAAACATGACCTTCATGCCCAACAGGAAATTCGTCATGAACGCAATCTGACTCGCTGTCAACGTCCACCATCCAAACGTGTTGATCCAAGCACACATATAGCTCAGCCACCTCCCCATCACTCGATCCCCCAGCAATCTGTGCACCCAGTAGGCCTGCCCCAGAGCCGTCGGCATCGAGGAACACAGCTCGCCGAGGGAAACCGCCACACAGATATTGCAGACGAAGACGAGCACCAACCCCCAGAGGATCGCGATCGGTCCGCCATTCGTGAGGCCTGAGGAGAGTCCTTGGGCGAAAGTTGACCAGGTTCCGAGGACGCAGAAGGCGAGCGCGAGCATGGACCAGATGTCGAACTTTCGGGTCAATTCTTCGACGTGTCCGAGGGTGGCGAGGTCGGTGGCATCGTGGATGGATTGAATGGAGCTTTTACGCGCTTTGGGGTGGTCGGTGAGGGATGAGGTGGAGGCTTCTATGTCGTGGGTAGTCATCGTGGTCGTCTTATCTCGTGCAGTACGTCATTCGTATTTTGTTCTTTCTGGCTGGTTATGCTGGAGTGAGATCTAATAGCAAAAACAGTGATGGGATTCGTAGGAAGTAGAAGAGTAGTGAAGAGGTGCTGTAGTGGAGCTTGATCTATGGGCGGAAGGACTGAGTTCTTCTCTATAAGATCTTCTGGACTCCGCATGTCCTCTCAGGTACTACTGGCCAAGGGAATACACGGTACAGCCAAGCATCTCTCCACGCGCTATGGATGCGACAGTGCATGAGGGAGGGCTCGTGCACAGGTGTAGCGTCGGATACGCATTCCCAATGCGGAAATATGCTGATAGAGGAGTGCTGGAGCTAAACGTAATGCCTTACATGAATGCCTCATGCTTCTCCTGTTTGTACGAGGCAAAATGTCCTGTTATGACTGCCATAACAAGCTCTACGGAGGGCACTCAAAGTTCCTACGATGCTTCGCATGTCGCTAGCTGCTTGCGATAGCGGAGATCGAATGCAAGTAGTGGGACCGGATGGCGTTTGGCCATACAAGCCCAGCCATTCCTCCGAATCGGTTTCGTCCCGGACTCGGCGATGTCTGACATGTTTCAATCCAGCTCCGAATGAGGCAGCCAACGCTGAAGAGTGCTGGCGAGGGATCTTTCACCTCCTCCTACTTCTCCCGGCAGGATGGAAGTGGTGCAGTTCAAGCCTGGATTGGAGCCGCCGAGGTATCAAGCTTTTGTCCGTCGGACTCGCTCTTTGATGTCAGCACGGTAAGCTTAGCACAGTAGTGAGACTGTGATGCAACACAGGGCTCTCGCTTCTCATCATCGCTCAGGGTAGCCTTGAATGCTCGGCTTCTGCGTCTGCGTCTGCGTCACATCTTGCTTAGCCTTGGCTTTGGCTCAATGAAGAGCGCCTCGCCAGTCGCACACACGACTATCTCGCCATCGTCATCCTCGCCGTTTCCGATGCATTGCTTCAATTCCGCACAAAGCCATTCTTTCCTGCCTTCCTTTTTGACTCTCCTCGTTGTGACCATGATCGAGCCCGGCGTCCTGACTGGTGCCAGGTACTTCACCTTCAGCTCTGCCGTGAACGCCGTCACTTCATGCGGCGGCAGTTCTCCAAAGGCTTTTCCAAGCTTCACGTCTCTTATGTGGGCTCTTTCAAAGTTGACTGACTGATAGATGCCCATGCACTCGTCCAGCATGGTTGCTGTGATTCCGCCATGTATGATGTCTGGATGCCCATTCATGCCATTTCCCACAGTCATGGCTGTCGAGACTTCTCTTACTGGCTCGTCCTCGATGTCTGGTCTTTTGTAGAAGCTAACAGCGCTTCGTATGGTCCTGGGAGTCTTGAGGATCTCGGCCCAGAGCGAGTCCTCTCCATCGGATTTCGGCCTTCGGCTGCCAGGAACACGACATACAACGAGTGGTTCGTTGATCTTCCGAGCAATCCATGGGATTCTCAGAAATGTCGCTTTGGTGTCGGCTGGGGCCATATCGCTGTTCGGTACTGCAGGGTCAGAATCTGCAGAACCAAATGGCATTCTGGGCGAGTGGGGGTTAGTATATTTGTACGGCAGTCCCATGGCTCATCTTATCAGAGAGATATGTGGCGGTGTGCGTTCCTTTGCATGTGATGCATAGAGCACTTTCCAGGACTGTGGAAACGCAGTTCCTCTTGCATCGAGATGTGTGGATGCGGTGCCAGGAGAGCTTGCAGTTGCCAGGGTTTAACACCGCAACCGAGGCAAGACCGGACACCGTCAGGCTAACATCACCACTTCTCCGTCTGCGACATTGGAAGCGCCAGTACAACCTAATGTACGACACAGAAGGCTACGGGGAAAGAGTATCGCACGTCCGAGACACAAGCACGCCAGTCGTCGAAGCAGGCAAATCAAATACGCCGGGTACCAAGCATGCCACAGCCTTTCGCTCACCTCAACTGATCACGAATCAATGCCGGACAAGATGTGGACCACCATGAATGTCTTTGCTTGTCATTCATAAGCATCGATCAACAGCCGGACTGTTCTTGTTTGACGCGTAAAGGGCTGTGGTGCTTGTGTAACCAGTAATTTGTTGTGCAGAGTGGCCGGCGTGACATCAACCATACCACCGGTATATCAATACTCCCGTGTTTGCGCGCTGGTTTCACAGCAATGGAATATGCCTTTTGGCTTGGACAGGTAAACACGGCAGACGCATGACCTTGAGCTGTCCACGCAGACCTACCCGATGCGAACACCAACTTGTGCATGCGCTGACGCCAATGCAAGCACTGCATGAGGCACCGAGAACACCTCAAGCGCGCAGCTCTGAGCTCATCCTCCCACACTCGGCATCTCTGCTCTCCTTATGCCCTACCCCTGGTCTTTGGGTGTGTAACCTCATCTATCTATAATCAGTTCTCCATTCTTTCGCCATGTCATCAGCCAATCCTTCGTCAGTATCAGAAGCACAACGCACCAATCCGGCTCATGCAGGTACCGACCTGGGAGTTGCAAGAAGTGCCGGGCATGAACGACAGCCATCTGCGCAACAGGCTACGGCTGCGGATATTCAGAGTTTCGAACAGTTACAAGTCGATGTAAGGCTTTATTGAGCAGCATTTCTTGGAACACAAGAAGCTGCGTCTCAACTGTTCCCCCGATGTCAAAGCTAAGTTCATGGCGTGTGCGGCGACAGGACGACGCAGATTCAACTCTCGGCGATGAACTAGAATCGTAAAATACCGAACCTTTCGCATGCCAGCGAGCATGACTGACGTTCTATCAGGATTACAACGTCCATCACGTCGACGGTTACGAACTACAAGTATGAACACGGACGTCGATATCATGCATTCGACGAGGATAGATATGTCTTACCAAACGATGACGAAGAGATTCAGCGCCTAGAGCTGCAGCACAGGATCTGGAGAATCTTCCTTAGTGATCGAGCGGGCCTAGCACCCATCAGTCCCGGCCCTCGCAATGTCCTCGATATAGGCTGCGGAACAGGTGCCTGGGCCATAGATTTCGCAGAAACTCACCCAGAGTGTCATGTCATTGGAACTGACCTCTCGCCAATCCAGCCTGTAAAGTTTACATCCATGCTCGACAAGCCAAAAGGCGGAGAACTCGACTAACACAGCCATCCAGAACATGGTTCCGCCCAACGTCGAGTTCCTCATCGATGACGTGACCTCCTCCTGGCTCTATCCACACAAATTCGACTACATTCACTCCCGCAGCCTCCAAGTCGGCATCAAAGACTGGTCTGTCCTTTGCACGGAAATCTGGAATCATCTCGAACCCGGAGGCTGGATTGAGTTCCAAGAATATCATTGGCCCTTCACGTGCGATGACAATACGATTGAGGAGTTTGGGCCGAATTTCAAGCTCTGGAACGAGGGGATCAAAGAGGCGAGCGAGAAGGCGGGCACGAAGCTGGATGCGATTTTGAGGGCGCCGGAACTTTTGAGAACGTTGGGGTTTGTGAATGTGGAGTCTCTCGGAAGTAAGTGGCCTTTGGGGGTTTGGCCGAAGGGCAGGAAGGAGAAGAAGATTGGGTGAGTTGAAGGCATTCGTTGGTGGATCTGGCGAATTTGAGTCATGCTGATTGGGGAAACTGCAGAGCTCTGTTCCAGCAGGACATGATCGAAGCGTTCGAGGGCGTGAGCATGAGGATGTTCACAAAACTGCTGAATTGGAGGCCGGAGGATGTGTTCCACTTCATTGACGAGGTGAAGAAGGAACTGAGGGACGGCAAGATGCACATTTATTTGCCAATGTGAGATACATCCGGCTTTGGGTTCTACTGATACTGACGATAGCCGCAGAGATTTCGTGTGGGCGCAGAAACCGCTTGACGCGGTGTAGAGAGGTACATAACTCGGATGAGGGTCGATCTCAATCCTAGAACGCACGATCTAACTAAATCCGACTGCTTTCTTGACCTTGTCCATAGTCCTGGAGGCACTTTCACGAGCGCTCTCCGCTCCATTTGCAGCGACTTCGCGCAAGAGTGTCTCGTTCGCAATGACCTCTCCATATCTCTCGCGCACTGGCTCAACGAGCTTGACCACAGCTTCGGCCGCGCGTTCCTTGAGGCTACGCAAGTGCATACTCTCCATCTCCCTTGCAATCTCTTGCGGGGTTCCGATGTCTCCAAGTTCCGCACCTCGCAGAGAGTAGTAAAGCATATCAATCAGATTTGCGACCCCAGGTCTGTTCTCCGGATCGTATGAGATGCCCTCCACAGAATCTGTGACCGCAGATTTGATCTTCGCTCGGATGGTCTCCTCGGAGTCAGTCAGAAGAATCCTCGACTTTGGGTTGGCGTCCGATTTGGACATCTTAGAAATCGGTTTGGATAAGGACATGACTCTCCGCGCGGGACTGATGATGGTTTCCGGCGGCACCAACGTCCCGGTTCCATAGATATGGTTGAATCCGATTGCCACCTCTCGCGCGAATTCAAGATGCTGCGCCTGATCATGTCCGACGGGGACATGTGTCGTCTGATGGACCAGAACATCTGCAGCCTGCAGAACGGGATAGGAGAAAAGTCCTAGTTTCAGCCTTTCGTTGCCTCCCTTTTCGTTGGAGGTTTTGTCTTTCCATTGCGTCATCCGGCTCAGATAACCTGTGGAGGCTTGACATGAGAGAATCCACATCAGTTCGGCATGTGCTGAGACATCTGATTGATGAAAGATGGTGCTTCGTTTCGGGTCCAGACCTATGGCTAGGAGCATGGCGAGAGATTCTTTCTTCCATTGTCGTAATTGTGAAGGGTCTTGTCGGATCGTGATCGCGTGGAGGTCGACGAGAGAGTATATCAGCTTTGTCGAAGGCTCTGATTCATCCTGTAGTCGGACCCATTGTCGAAGCGCACCTAGGTAGTTTCCGAGATGCGGAACCCCTGTTGGCTGGATGCCGGAGAAGATGACTTTCTGACTGTCTTCCTCCTTGTTGCTGAAGTTGCGCCTACTTGAAACAAGGCGTGTCGATTCAAGGCATCTCGGTATGTTACCAACGCGCCTTCGTGGTCGGACGCACGGCAGCATTCAGGTTGATGCGTTCATGGGTCGAGAAGCGATGATTGATGGATGCATGTGTACTTCGCAGCTTCCGGTGGAGAGCCTCAGGCACACTCCCGAAGCTCCACAGCAATTTCCGCGGAGAGTTCTCAGCACAGCATATTCTGCAGCACGCCAGAGGTCTGTGCTCAATAGTGAGGATAAAACAGCTTCGATCTCGCACTCCAGTCCTGTTCTTCTTCTTCATACTTAGTGAGTCTCCTCAACCAACCCCATACACTTGAACTCTTGCTAACACCTTCCAGCCTTGTTGGGGCATGGAGGCTCACGAATCTCTTATGCCTAGCAGAATCGCCTGCATTGCACAGCGCGGCGCGAGACTGCTATGTCTATCCTTCGGGGTCGGCACTGGCGCAGTAAGTCTTGACACGTACCCATCATATTGTCCCGCTCAGTTCTAATGATCTCAATAGATTTTTGCTGGCTACCTTCACATTTTTCATCAGTCCTCCGCCGTCGGCGAAGAGTTGGAGAAGAATCACTTGCTGGGATTAGATTGTCGCGCTTCTCGTGCTTGGTAGCTCCTATAACCAACTGGCCCGTCGTGGCCGCAGTGACAGACCGGCTTGAATCATGACATATAAATTAGCGAATGTGACAAGAACACGATCATGATATTTCCAAGGTAGCTACATAGACATTCATTGTTGTAGCGATGCCGCTGTAGCTATTCCCATTTGGTTCTCCGATACCTGTTGTGTTGACGTCGCCTCAGCCCAAAATGGCGGGCATGCCAAGTCCGAAGCTGCTGCCAGCCTGAAGTTGTCGCATCAGTGAAGCTCCAAAACAAGTGCATGTCGGTCCCACAGCTCCAGTGATTACCGCAAGAGAAAGGTGTATGCTAGGCCTGCGCCCAAGACCAGTTTTGAGAGCTCGTCCTTCGCTACTTGAGCTTATACAAAGCACTTCTGCCTTTGAGCAGTCGAGAGACCCAGCAAAAGCTGCCGCGCTAAGCAGCCACATTCGTCTACCCGAAAACACCAGCACACCTGCTACCTCTACCGCGCCCGCCGCATTACGTCCGTCAACGCCGCCAGCGGTCGACGTCGCACTCCCTCCGAGTCCCGAATACCAGGAATCTCCAGCACCGCCGCAGCTTGTTGTTGAACAGCACGAGGATCTGCAGGCAGAAGCCGGTGCATTGCCCATAGAGACAGAAGAGCTTCAACCAGCAGAAGCTTCAAGCAACACCGCCAAAATGAGCAAGAAGGAACAACAGCAAGAAGATGAGCTCAATCAAGGCTCCATCTTCTCCGTCTCCGGACCCGTCATTGTTGCGCAAAACATGACGGGTGTGGCCATGTACGAACTGGTCAAGGTCGGCTTCGACCAGCTGGTTGGTGAGGTCATCCGTATCGACGCCGATAAGGCTACTATCCAGGTCTATGAGGAGACTGCCGGCGTCACAGTTGGCGACCCCGTCAAGCGCACCGGCAAGCCGTTGTCCGTCGAGCTCGGTCCTGGTTTGATGGAGACCATCTATGACGGTATTCAGAGACCGCTCAAGGGTATCAGCGAAGAGTCGAACAGCATCTACATCCCAAGAGGCATTGATGTGCCTGCTCTGGACAGAAAGAGGAAGTGGGAGTTCACACCTAGTGACAAGTTCAAGGAGGGCGACCATATCACCGGTGGCGACATCTTTGGTACCGTGATTGAGAACTCCTTGCTCAGTGACCACAAGATCATGCTGCCACCTCGCGCACGAGGAAAGATCACCAAGTACCCCAAGAAGGGCAGCTACACCGTTGACACCACCCTGCTTGAGGTTGAGTTTGAGGGTCAGAAATACGAGTACAGTATGCTGCAGCAATGGCCTGTTCGTGTGCCTCGACCATCCACAGACAAGCTCAGCTCTGGCGATCCATTCATTGTTGGTCAACGTGTGCTCGACGCTCTCTTCCCTGGTGTGCAAGGTGGTACTGTCTGTATTCCCGGTGCTTTTGGCTGCGGAAAGACCGTCATCTCGCAATCCGTGTCCAAGTTCTCGAACTCCGATCTGATTGTCTACGTGGGATGTGCGTATTTCTCTCTCTTATTCGTTCAGACGTCGTTATTTGCTAACCGTCCTTGTAGGCGGAGAACGAGGAAATGAAATGGCCGAAGTGTTGATGGACTTCCCAGAGGTATAACCATCATACTCCTCATTTGAGATCAGATCTGACCCGTCCTTCTCTAGCTCACGATCGAATTCGATGGCCGACAAGAGCCAATCATGAAGCGTACCTGTCTGATCGCGAACACTTCCAACATGCCTGTGGCCGCCCGGGAAGCTTCAATCTATACAGGAATAACGATCTCAGAATATTTTCGTGACCAGGGAAAGAATGTCGCTATGATGGCCGACTCTACCTCCCGATGGGCTGAGGCCCTTCGTGAGATTTCTGGTCGTCTCGGTGAGATGCCTGCAGATCAAGGTTTCCCAGCCTACCTCGGTGCGAAGCTTGCATCATTCTACGAACGTGCCGGCAAGGTCATCTCTCTTGGATCGCCAGACCGCAAAGGAAGTATCTCCATCGTCGGCGCCGTGTCTCCACCGGGCGGTGACTTCTCTGACCCCGTCACAACCTCGACTCTTGGTATTGTACAGGTCTTCTGGGGTCTTGACAAGAAGCTTGCTCAGCGAAAGCATTTCCCATCCATCAACACGTCCGCATCGTACTCCAAGTACACAACAACCTTGCAAAAGTACTACTCCGAGAACAACCCAGATTTCCCCCAATATCGCGAACGTATTCGAGAATTGCTATCGACATCTGAAGACCTTGACCAGGTCGTGCAGCTTGTCGGTAAATCTGCGCTTGGCGACGGCGACAAGATTACTCTTGACGTCGCCACTTTGATCAAGGAAGACTTCCTTCAGCAAAACGGATACTCTGATTACGACCAATTCTGTCCTTTGTGGAAGACTGCTTGGATGATGAAGAACATGATGACTTTCCACGATGAGGCACAAAAGGCCATCTCGCAAGGCCACAACTGGAGCAAGGTTCGCGAGGCTACTTCTGACATTCAGAACGAGCTACGAAGCATGAAGTTCGAGCTCCCGACTGAAGGCGAGGAGAAGATTAGCAAGAAGTATGAGGAGCTTTTGCAAAAGATGCAAGAGAAGTTTGCGAGCGTGACGGATGAGTAAGGGAATGTCCTGCATTCGGGATCAAGAGTCCAATGGCAGGCTTTTGTGTAGATAACGGACGTCGTGCAGCGGTATATAGATCATCAACGACTGTTCCAGTAGATTGCGGTCTGCAACACTTAATGTGCCTTGGTTGAAGTGATATTGCCACACCTGTGGCGATGTAAGAACCATTACCTTGCATGAATACGAGCGCCATCAGTTGTCAAGCCCAAAGTTCCATTGTACTGGTTACAATGGAGATGTCAGTGATGAAGTGAAAACAGGTATTGATTTCGTGGCGTTGGGCCCTTGAGCTGTGAACCTTGAGGCAAGCCACCACATGCTTCTTGGCGTCCCAGGGTCATGCGGCTTCCTTAGGACGTAAACTCGCTGGTACAGAAGGCTCCAACATTAAAACAAATCCCTTACACTCGCCACACCTCGCTACGTCGCGCCTATCGCCTAGATCACCTCTGATCCCCTCGCAAACAACTGAGCATCTGCGCGCCGTGAGGATCCGACCGAGCTTTCCCTGAACCACCGCCTGCCATGGCGACGAACCCCAACGCGTGAGCACCAAAAGTACACATAGCAGCCGGGGCGCTCGGTGGACTGATCAGGATTATAGCATAAACGTCAACGATCCGGGGCTGATCACACTCGTCAACAAGCTCCAGGATGTGTTTACCACAGTCGGCGTATGTTCAAACAAGTGGCAGGAAGTATGGAGCTCAAGATACTGATATGTTACGCAGGTGCAAAACCCCATCGATCTTCCCCAGATCGCAGTGGTAGGGTCGCAATCAAGTGGAAAGAGTTCCGTTCTAGAGAATATCGTCGGCAGAGATTTGTATGCCTACGTTGCGCCTGCGCTCTTCAGAAACACATACTGACCGCTTCAGCCTACCTCGAGGCACAGGTATTGTCACACGACGACCGCTTATCCTTCAGCTCATCAACCGATCATCACCTACGAAGCCGCAAGAAAACGGCATACCGAATGGCGACAAGGCGGAGAATACAGACAAGGAAGCAAACAGCGAGGAATGGGGAGAGTTCCTGCACATACCAGGTCAGAAATTCTACGACTTTAACAAGATTCGGGATGAGATTGTCAAGGAGACTGAGAGCAAGACTGGTCGGAATGCCGGTATCTCGCCTGCGCCGATCAACCTGCGAATCTACTCGCCGAACGTCCTTACACTCACACTCGTGGATCTGCCGGGTTTGACGAAAGTGCCCGTTGGTGATCAGCCAAGAGATATTGAGAGACAAATCAGAGAGATGGTGCTGAAGCAAATTTCCAAGCCAAACGCGATCATCTTGGCAGTAACAGCAGCGAATACAGACTTGGCCAACTCGGATGGTCTCAAGCTTGCGCGCGAGGTTGATCCTGAAGGGCAGCGCACGATCGGTGTGCTTACCAAAGTGGATCTCATGGACGAGGGAACGGACGTTGTTGATATTCTCGCGGGGCGCATCATTCCTCTCCGGTTGGGCTATGTTCCAGTAGTGAATCGAGGACAACGAGACATCGAGACGAAGAAAGCAATCTCGTATGCGCTGGAGAATGAGAAGAATTTCTTCGAGAACCACAAGGCATACCGTAACAAGGCGTCATACTGCGGTACTCCGTATCTGGCCAGGAAACTGAACCTCATCCTGATGATGCATATCAAGCAGACTCTGCCAGACATCAAGGCACGCATACAAGCTTCGCTACAGAAGTACAGCGCCGAACTCCAGTCACTGGGCGACAGCATGCTCGGCAATCCTGCTAACATCATTCTCAATATCATTACTGAGTTTTCGAACGAGTACCGAACAGTGCTCGAGGGTCATAGTGCTGAGTTATCCTCGATTGAGCTTTCTGGCGGCGCGCGTATCGCCTTCGTCTACCACGAACTCTACAGCAATGGTATTAAAGCTGTCGATCCCTTTGACCAGGTCAAGGACATTGATATCCGAACTATCCTCTACAACTCCTCTGGTTCCTCTCCCGCACTCTTCGTCGGCACAACTGCTTTCGAGCTGATCGTCAAGCAGCAAATCAAGCGCCTCGAAGATCCATCCCTCAAGTGTGTTAGCCTCATCTACGACGAGTTGATCCGGATCTTAGGACAACTGGTCAACAAGCCGATGTTCCGGCGGTACCCGGCGTTAAAGGAGAAGCTTCACGCTGTGGTCGTAGGGTTCTTTAAGAAGGCGATGGATCCAACCAACAAGCTCGTGCGAGACCTCGTTGCCATGGAAGCCTGCTACGTGAACACTGGACATCCTGATTTCATTAACGGCCACAGAGCGATGGCGATTGTCAACGAAAAGCACAACGCATCGAAACCGGTCCAGGTCGACCCAAAGACCGGCAAGCCCCTTCCACCAAGCGCGCAGCCGCCTAGAAGCGCGACTCCAAGCTTAGACTTGGATGGCAACGACCAGTCTGGATTCTTTGGCTCCTTCTTCGCCAGCAAGAATAAGAAGAAGATGGCTGCCATGGAGCCACCACCACCTACACTGAAGGCTTCTGGCACACTTTCAGAGAAGGAGACGCAAGAAGTGGAGGTCATCAAGCTTCTGATCACGAGCTACTTCAACATTGTGCGGCGGACCATGATTGACATGGTGCCTAAAGCCATTATGTTGAACCTTGTGGAGTGAGTATTGCCTTCGCACAACCCGTAAAGCCCAGATACTAATCCTTCTTACAGGCACACCAAAGAAGAAATGCAACGTGAACTTCTCGAACGAATGTACCGCACACAAGAACTCGACGACCTCCTCAAGGAGAGCGACTACACAACCCGCAGGAGAAAGGAATGTCAGCAAATGGTCGAGTCGCTCAGCAGAGCCTCGGAAATCGTCAGCCAGGTGCAATGAGCGGCGTGAGCCTGCCGCCCATCTTGCTTTGCTGTTTTTTTGTCGTCGTTTGGTAAAGCGAAGAGGCCGGAAATTAGAAAGCACAGCCTTTGGGGGAAGCTGGATGTGTTGCTTGACCTTTCTCTCCCAGCATATCGTGCAAGGCGTCTAGAGTTGTTGTGTCTGTGTGTGTCTGATTGTCCTTCAGGTGCTGGCTTTTGATATCCCCATCGGAATGAAATGAGGTTCTAGTGGCTTTTCTTTACCGACCATTGTGAACTGGGCTTCATTGCTGGCTGTCTTGATGTGACGGGTAAGGTAAGCTGAAAGATTCCTGTTGAGAGGGCCTCGACACGGAGGAAGCTGATGCAAGTAGCCGTTCAGAGAGGGTCAGGTGTCAGCGCCAAGACTTTCATGTGATGCCCGGGCTTGCCACGAAGTCGACACAATGCATAGAGCCGTATGAGTGGACTCGACAAGACTAGCGTATCAAATTGAATGATATTATTCGCGGAGTCAGTATGGATGGATTAGAGAACTTTGCCGATTCGGAGGAGAATGGAATCGTTGGTAATGGTGTTGATGGATCTGATCCAGCGCTCAGGATCGTGGTTGGAGAGGAACACTTCTGCGTCTGGACAGGCGTTGATGAGCTCGCGTGCACGGAGTGGACTGTCAGTATATCGCTGATTCCTGATTCTCAGCATCGGCGGCATCTGGCTCGAAGCCCTAGTGTTTCAATGGATTTGTGCTGGGAGGAAAACTTATATTGGTTCTCCAGAATTGTTCCTCGAAATACTTCGCCATATTTTCCGGTTCTCGGATTTGTCATTGTGGTGTTCCGCTTCGACTGCTTTGCCTTCTACTTCTTTCATGATCGTTGCTTAATTTCGCAACCAGCGTTCGCGGAATGATCGTAGTTGTGTCTCGACTTTTCCAGACCCGTGTATGTAGACCTTGTACTCGCGGGTGTAGGACGAAGATAGATTACTGCCAATGGTGGCTTTCTAGGGTGGTGGGCAATTTCTGGAAAGAAACGCTCGTAAGAAAGGGCTTATTAGGCCTCATTCCGGTCTCTTTTTCCGTGTACGAAGGTATTCAACAAGTCGTTGACAGAGCGGTCAGTAAAGCAACGGAGTTTGGCTTGAAGATGAATGGGCGTCAAATCACTCTTCTCATATCTCGTCTAGCTGAAATGCCTTAACTAGTTCTCAGTAGCCGACTCTTGAACACATTTTGGTGGACTCTGAAGGATCAACAAGCTTTGGCTTTGCTTCAAAGTGCATTCTTGCTAAAAGGATGAGGCTGACTTCTCCTTGTAACTACATTACTTTTTTTCGAGAACAGCTCGATTTAGCGTCGACCCATGAGCCTCTGGAAGCGATCCCATTGTTCTGTTCTGATCGTGGAACCACCATCGACCGTTCCAGTAATCTCTACATTACTTCCCCACTCTGTAACAGCGCTCTCGGGTATGCTATGCCACAGGCTTCCTCGCCGTCACCACATGCAGACTGAACCACATGTAGCTCCCCTCCTGGAACTCCCGCAGGGCTTTTTCGTAGGCTTCGTCGACCCACGTCCGGTCCTCGGCCGGCGTGTTCGATTGTCCATGCGCGAAGGAGAAGATGGCTTTGATGGCCTGCAGTCCGCACACTGATGTCTCGGTTCGAGTTTCCGCCACACGGTCCGAAGCGATGATGTCCTCTTTGGTGTCGGTGAAGCCGGCTTCGGTGACGGTTTTGCTCAAACCTGGATGAATGGCGTCGGGATCGAATTTGCCCAATTGCACCAGCAAATCGACCATACTTCGGCACAGCTTGGTCTGAGACTCGATGGACACTCCAGGCTTGCATTGGATGGATTTAATGTGGGAAAAGTTCGATTCGTTCCATTGGATGTATCCTCCCGGCTTTACCAGCTGGAATGCGTTCTGGGCGACTATCTGCCATTGGTCGTTGGTGAGAGCACAGATCAGATACCGAATATGCACCACATCGAAAGACTGCGCCAGATGATCTGGGATCGGCTCAAGGATGTTGAGAAGCTCGTATTGGCATTGACTTTGCTCTGATGGTGGTGGGAACTGAGCATCAGACAGGTCCAAACCGACGAATGACCACGTCGATGGAGCTGTGGCGGCTAATTCTCGTATCCAAATGCCAGTGCCGGTCGCGACATCTGCTATCCGGGCGTTCTCAGGCAATGCTTCTTTGATGCGGGGATGGAGCAAGAAACCCAAGTTGGTTACGATCAGGCGATGTTGTTGCTCGAGTCGCGAACTCTCTGTCTTGCTCCGAGGCAACGTGTATGTGTCAACGAATTCACCGTTGCTCTTCATAGTGTATCGCAATCGTTGTGATAAGTGATCGTGAAGATGGAGACGAAAGAAATGCCTCTGTTCACATCGCTCTATCCATCTACCCGGTCCTCATAAGCTCAAGCTTTACGCTTCCACTGCGCTAGCCTATCATATGACTCTTTTGCACGGCTGTAACGGCAGTTGATGATCAGATCAATGGTCAGCACTTTAGACGCCAAGGCGGTTCTGATGTTTCTGAGCTGCCATGCAACTGGCGATCCGCTGGCTTTGCTAGGTCCCGCGGTCCTCACAAGAAATACAGGACGAGAAGTCAAATTTCGGCGGCCGGAAGAATACTACAGCCGAATCGTCCCTGGCTCGAGTATGATGCGCGGTATAGGTTTATGTGATTGTTATGACATGCTCTTACAGCGATGTATAGTAGCCGGAAAAGCTGGTCTGAGAATGAATAATCAATACTTCAGGACAAGACCCACTATGAGTGAAGTTCAATGGATCTAACCGTAGAGCCTTTCCCACACTCAAGCAGGATCAATGCTTGCAGTCTCGAGGCGAATGCAAGCAATGACCACTGATGGGGCGCTTATGGGGTCTTACTCCAGGCGTAGGATAGGGATATCCGAAAGCGCGTGCTTTATTCCTGTCTGTCTCTTTTACACCTCTCTACCTTCCCAGTACTTCTTTGACTCCTTTCGCAGGCACTGGCACAACTCAGCTTTGCCTACGCCAGTTTCTGAGCCCGAGTTTGATAGACGTACCCTTCTCAAAGCCTTCTCAGCTCCAGAACGACGACCACCTGGATTCTTGCTACTAGCCCGAGCGAAGGCTGCTCGAAGACAGTCATCCATCAATCCTCTGTTGAACTCGATGTCGTTCATCTCTTCTGCCTGGGTAGCAAAGTCTCGGTGGGTCTGCGACTGCCACACATCTTGGCGTGAGTGTTTGCTGTGTCCAAGAACCTTCGGAAGCTTTATCTGGTCGACTTCTGATGCAATGCCAAAGCGGCAGCCAAGCTGGTTCCACTGCGATAGATTCGCGCTTGAATTGATCTGCAGAGTGCGTCAGCGGATGCCGTCGGCGTGTGTGCAGAGCATCCTGTATCTCACTTGCTGCAGGGTCATATGGACGAGGCTCTCGTCGTGGCCGTATTGGCTCCGAAGCCGCGAAGTGAAGTCAGCATCGAACGCAGCTTTGCCTCGCTGCAGGAATTCTGTTCGTTTGGTATCGCCCTTGATATTTTTCCATGTCTTTGAGAGATATTCAGGGTAGGAAGGAGTATCCAGCGGGATGGTGGCCATGCTGGCCTGAGCTGCTTTCGCTGCCTTCGCTGCCTTGGAGATGGCCATCGTGAATATACCTCGACTTACCTACGTGTACGAGTCGGACCAGGCTTTTATGCCTCTGCGATCCCTACAGATCGGAATGGCTGTCCAGCTCGCATCCCTCTCTAGGCAGCTTGTGCTACAAACAGGTGGGCCAGATGCTGGGGCGGCTAAGCATGAATCCATTGTGATACCACACCCGGTCATGCTACTGAACGGATCATCGTGAATCGGCGGCGGCGACGACGACGACGACGACGTTCAGTTTCGTGTGAGGGTTCAGGAAGGGCAGCAGAGGAGGGCGAGATCGAGGAAGGATCGCAAGTTGCGACTTCGACCTGTAGCTGATCGTTCCCCGATCTAGCCTAGTGCATCAATCAAGCGGGTGCAGTTGGCGAGTCCATGTTGAGATGAACCACTGATGCAACATACATTGGTATTAAAATGAACTACATTATTGCCAACTTTTAGTATTCAGCTCGCCAAGCCATTTAGCTGAGCGCCTCTTAGTGCCTCCATGGCGTCTTCCAACTCATGCTCATATACAATGACATGGCCGGCTCTGCTTGTGCTCAAGTAACTCATGTTAAACATTTCTCTTCCGAGACAACCTTTCATGCCATCTATAAGCCTGCTCGATACACCGCAAACAATGCCGGTGCTCTCCAATGGCAGATCTTTCAGATCCAGTGTTATGGGAATCTGCTCCGCATCCTCCGTGCCAAGGAGTATGTCTTGGCCTGCATTGGGGAAGTGCTGAAGTAACCGCCTCTCCATAGTCAAGGAAGCCGACTCGTTATCGGTCAGTGTGATCGAGAAGAATCTGGGAGGGGGATAGCTTGTCAAACATCTCGCGATGCCGAGCTGCATCTTGCCTTCTGTGAAATTGGACTGTGAAGCATTCGGGGTGCTGTTCTTGATGCCGGCACATGTCACTAGTTCAATGGAAGGATCGACATGAGGCGTGATGTTGTTACGAGCCAGTGTCTTGAAAGTCTTAGTTTGCAGATCCGAGACTGTCGTTGGCGGTGGGGTCGTTGCGACCGGCGTGAATCCAAAGCCAAAGCCATCAGACGACGATGATGATGAAGGATGGCGCCGATGGAGGAGGGGTGAAGCAGGATTGGTCATGTGTCCAGCCTCACCGTCTTCACTGTCTGCCTCAAAGATGAATCCACGTTCCTCGAGGGCGTGAATGACTTTCGGCCTCAACCGCAGAGGGACCAGGATGAAATCGGAATAATAGCTCGTGATGAAGAATATGGGAATGCCGGCCAACGCGAGCGGACTTGTCAAATCCAGCACTCTTTGGACAGCTTCCAGACCTTCTCCCCCAATTATGATGACGGAATAGTCCTCTTCGCTGATTGACACACTCTTCTGTAGTGCGGGACTGAGTTTCTCGATCCACGGTGCAAAGAGCGCTTCGGCCTCTTCCCGAGGACACACGATGGAGCATTCGTTGGGCGTGATGGAGACATTCACGAAAGGATGCCAGAAGTTCCAGGGTCTCGAAGGTGGAATTACAGCACCATCATCGTCGCGTAGTCCATTATGGAGGAGCAAACTTAATATAGGCTGTAGGAACAGCGGGAAGGCCGAGGGTGGAATGTGAATGAGGGCGAGATGGGTTTTCTGGACGCGAGTTAGAGATTATTGAACGATCAGAGCGAGCTGTGTTCTTACCAAGAAACCGATCTGAGCATTTAGCAGAGTGCTGGACTCTGTTATGGGCTGACCCATGGACACACAGATCGTTGAGCACGAACGCGCTTTTGATTATAATATCACCTGGGGGACTGGATGGACACGAAACCAGGTGCGGTCACTAGATGCCTCGACAAGCTAGCAAACCCAAGGGCGTGATCCTGAGTCACGTCTTGACTTATATTCATCGATTTACACGCTCTACTGGAAGCGGGTATTCTGCGTATATGGTAGTCTGAAAGTTCATGTCCAGTGGCTGCACCACTTCCCAGACTCCAGAACCCGTCTCGTACAAAGTCAAGGATGAAGGTTGGAGATCCGCCACAAGACTGGAGGGCACGGCACGAGGGAGGCTGAGGGTTATGTACTGGAAAGATAGGCGTCTGTGCTGCTGTATCCAATGCAATGGCGAAGCGATGCGGCGGTCCGACGTCACAGCGCAAGCCGACTGTAGCCTTGAATGGTGAGAGGTGTCGTGTATGTGGTTGTCTGGACCAGAGTGGAAGTACCTCGACCACTCGGTTGGTAACCAGAAATTCCTGGGGTAAGCTGTGCAAGCGTGCACCGTGGCGTGGGATGCGTTGCTTTTGGCGAGTGAGCCTCGTACCTCTCCCTCACCCAATACGCTGTCTGGAGGAATGTAAGCAGGTGGTTGGCAGCTCTACCGAGTGGGTAGGGTGTGCAGAGTGACTTGCAGCGTGGGATTGCAGCAATATGGTGCATCGGGCCGCCCGCCGGGTCGAGGCTGGAAAATTTGCACGATGGGCTCCATTGTCGCCTGGGCACTCGCAGCCTAAGGTACGCTTGATGCTATAGCTGACCTACCCACCGTCTGTCAGCGCCGGCTCCGGCCGAGCTGAGAGAAGGAAGGGCGGGCATCGTGGGGAGCGAAGGGAAGAATGGCGGCATTGGGCGGATTGATTGGAGCAGAGAGTGAAAACGACCAGCTGAGTCAGGCGCAGAAGGGGACGGGAGCTGGCGATACGCGGCCCAGACATACATGTACAGTACGAGGCGTGCCAGATGACCGGACCAGCATCAGCATGGCACACGTCCTCATCACATCACCTCTTGACGTCTTTCACGTGGGAGCAGTGCTCACGAGATGAGGTGTCGTCGTCGGCCGATGCAGATGGGGAGGGGTCCAAATCGCAATTTCCCGCATTGACCACCTCCACGAGATGAACCGTGCAGAGGTGGGAGGTAGTCGGAGCTCTCGCAGGTATACTTACATGTACTGGGAGAGCACGCGCAGGAAAGTGCTAGGATCTGCCATCTGCCATCTGCCATCCGCCGTCCACCACCTGCTCCCGTACAGGATAGGACGGGACGGGACAGGACGGCGTCCGCATCGGTGGTGCAGTGTCCGACCGACATGAGTCCGGAGGTCGTCAATGGCCAGAAAAGGCGCTCGACCAAGACACCATTGACACGATGGAGGACCGCAACGTCATATCAGCACAATGCGTCTCCTTGCAGTTAACACAGGAACAGGCAGGCGCTTCACGCGCTCCGCTCACACACCTGCAGCAACACCTGGGGTGGGGTCCGCCGCGGCTACCCGAGGTCCAAACCCTCCGGCACGCTGGCTCTGGGCTGGGATCAGTGCATCACTCATGACGGAGCGTGGGAGCGAGAACTGGCCCCAGGCCCCAGGCCGCCGACATGCACTTTCTAGCCTCTTTCATGCAATGCAGGAACGTGTGAGCTGCTCTGCTGGTCTGGTGCGGTGGTGGCACACGATACTGCACTATTCGCCCTCGACCCTCTTTCGAAGCCGTCGGGCATGATCGTCGTCCCATTCGGGAGCAACAAGACCGAGCTTGGCTCCGAGGTCAGCCGCGAGGAGGGCAACCCGGAGATCCAGCCGACGACAAGGACCCGACAACGTGAGGTAGAAAGAAGCTTGCCTGAATTCAAAGCATATCTAAACCATCCCTCGCCATCGAACGAGCATTTATCCTCGACTCAGGCAGCTCCTTCCGAAGAAGAGCGGCTCGCCTATCAATGCGGCACGCGCTCTACAGTGCGAACAGGGACGCGATCATACCGCAATGCATTGATAGTAATACGGGTTCCACTGCTGGCACTTCAGTCCTGCACCACATCCTCTGGCTCCTGCGAACCCTAGTCCACCACATTGCTGATTGATGGAGCCTAGTCCGGCAGATACACTCGGAACGCTGCTGCCAGGAACATATGCTGTGCCGGTCGGCGAAAGTCCGATCGTTCCTGTGGCACGTCTCGAGGTGCTGTTGGCGGATGTGGGATGGATCTCGGAGCTGGTTGTGCCACTCCTTCAGTCGTGGTCAGCTTGGTCCTCACGATGATGGTCGCATGGCGGGAGGGCTGACTCACGCCGTGTCGTTGCCCTTCAGTGAGCCTCCATTGAGCGCGAGGATCTTCTCCGATGCGTGCTCCGCAACGTTCACGATCAAAGCGCTCGGGTTCGTCGAGGTCATGCCGGGAAAGATCGAAGCATCGACGACAAACAGATTGTCCATACCATACACCTTCGTGTCGGTGTCAACGACGGAAGTGCCATTCTCGAGACCAGAGTCCAAGCCGATCTTGCATGTTCCCATCCAGTGGTTCGCCGTACGAGCTGCAGCCGTCACTGGGTAATTGGACAAGAAGTCATCGAGGGTCTGGTTTGACGAGGGGTATTTGATGCTAATGCTCGAATCTGCTCCCAGCGCCGATATCACAGACTGCAGGCCGGTCTTCACAGCAGCGATATCGTACTTGTCCTGCAGATATGGGACCTCAGACACGGCCATGTTCAGTCCTTTGCTGATTGTGGCTTTGCCACGTCCAGTCTGGCCACGACCAAGGTATTGCGTGATACTCACAGCTTTGGTACTGTTTACGTCGTGACTGGTCTCGACGCGAGCCGTATACTGCAACTGGCGAGTGATGCCATCCGCACCTTCGATTTCCTGCCAGAAGTTTGCGACGAGGTTTGGCGCAGACTGTGCGAGAATACCGCTCCGACTGTCAAGATATTTGCTGGCATCACTCTCGATTGGATCATCATACGCCGCATAGAAGTCGTAGGTGGTGATGTTTGGGTGAGTGAGTACGATGTCAGTGCTGGTGTGATCGTTGAGACCCTCACCAACTGGTAAGGTGATCCACTGGGAACTGTTGATCATGCTGCCGCTCTCTGCAGATTGCACCACTTCGAGTTGGTCCTGAGGTCCGATGCCCGAACGAAAGAGGATCTTGGGCGTACCAAAAGCACCCGCACTGAGCACGACATTATTTGCCTTGATAGTACCACAGAGACCACCATTGAGAAACGCTTCGACTTCAACGCCGGAGGCTGTGCTTCCGTCACGGACAACACGTGCTACGGAGGTATTGGTGATGAGTTTGAAGTTGTCTCGCTCGCTGGCACTGACAAGGTAGGTAGCCATCGGACCACCGCGTTCGCCGTTACTGAACATATGGTTCGGTCGAGAGAAGGTGAAGTTCTTCTGAGCCGGAACCAGATCCGCAGTGACGTTGTTCCACCCTGAAGCCGCCAGAGCGCCGGCAACAACATTGTAACCTTCCGGCTGATAGATCACACCGTCCATAGAAGGGCAGGCAGTGAACGGGACCCGCTCAAATGTCCTCTCGATCGCGGCCTCCATGTCACTGCTCTTCCATCCCTCAGGAAAGTCCTCGTCCAAGTCGCTTGGGTTCGCTTTCCACCACAGACCAGCGTTGACAGCGGTGCCACCTCCTAGGACACAACCTGCCATGACACCAACATCTGTGCAAGCGATTCCCTCCGAATCGACCCAAATCTGATTGTCCAGACCCGGAACATCGAAACGTGTAAGATTTGAGCCTTCCAACCAGGTAGGGCGCATGGTGCCACCCCATCTGCCGGAAGATGGAGGACCTTTCTCGATCAGCAGAACGCTGGCGCCGGATTCGGAGAGCTTGTCGGCGACGGGAATACCGCCAGCACCAGAACCGACGACGATGTAGTCCCATGTCTGGCCCATGATCGAGGTGTCATTGGCACAAGTCGCAGCTGAAGAGGTGGCAGTGGCTGACGCTGTCGTATTACCTCCCGAAGTACCAGTCGGAGAGGTGCTATTGGAAGTCGACGTAGCCGCGGCCGTAGCGAGAGATACCCACGATGTGTACGCCGCATTCCGAGCAGAAGCCACTGTCGCAACAAAAATATCCGCCGAAGCATGTTGGACAATCCCCGCGTCAGTCTGTTCAGGATTCGTGGGAGCCTGTGTAGCTTGTGCCCAGCCCATGAGTTGTGCGGCCGCCGATGTGGTCTTTGGCACCTGAGCACTAGACGCGCCGTCTTGGTCCCATCGCCAGCAATTTTTGCATCGGTACGTCAGACCGTAGTGTGTTTCGTTGACGAAGGAGTCGATGATTGCTAGCGAAGCATTTCCAGTGTAGACATCTGGCTCTACGTATCCTGACGCGTACCGGAACGAGGACATGACTTCTTCTCCGTTGATCCAGGTCAGCAGGATCAGCGAGTTGGTCATGCCGCTGGTGTGGGTGAGACCCATCCAGGTGCCGTTCTCCGGAATGGTTGCCACAAGACGTCCGATGTACTCGTCGGTGTAATCGGCGGCGTTAGCTGGAGCCAATGCCATACCAAATTGCGCATCGCCATTGCCGATGCCCGTACTCCAGGTGTTCTGCCAGAATGTGATGCCATTGTCGTCTGTGTAAGAAGCGAATGTCTGTGCCAGCGCCCATGGAACGAGAGAAAGGGGTGCAATCAGCTGGACGAACTTCATCATGAAAGTCTGGACCTCGCCTGGAGGTCGTGTGCGCTGCACTCTTTTTACAAGGAAAGACTGAAGTGAGAATAACGAAAAGAAGCTCTTCAAGAGCAGGGAGTGTGGTGTCGACGAGCACACGACGAAGGAATCTTACCAGATCACAGAAGGGAGCAAGGAATCACTCTCGTATTATATTTTGCTTCCTCCTGGTTGGTTCACACCTATCGTACTTCTCGCAGTCGCGAGCGCGGCACGAACAGCATGAGATAAATTGCGCGACCGAAGGGATACGACGAAGGCGTCTGCTCTGGACGCGAGCAGAGATTATGTGAAGCCTTGTTCGGTGCAAGCCATGCCATCGCACTCTGGATCTTGGTCCTCGCGTGGCAGATATAGGTCGATTGTTGTAGCTGACATTCGCTTCCCGCTGTATACTGCGACAGATAGATGAGGTGAAGTCTGGTGGCCTCGGACCGTGCTGTAAGCCAAGCCTCGCTTGCTGTGCTTTGCGACACACCTTGAGGATTGGGAGATTCGAATAAAGTGGGTTGGGTGCTTAAAACGGTCATGGTTATTCCGAGTGCTTGATGTTGTGCTTCGATGTGGGTGTACTTTGGAGATAATACTGGTAATGCTAACATCACCTCCGAAATCTCTTTCTTCTGGCGTTGGGGTGAGTTCCAACCGCTCATGTCTGCGAATATCAGCCAAGACGCGAGCTCAAAGGACAGATTGCTGCAGATGAAGACAGGCGCTCAATATATCACAGTGCCGGTAGCAAGATTCGTGCAGAAGTTTGCTTTTAGCGACTGCAACGTCGGAAACGTGTTTGGCTTATGTCTGCCTGACCGGGCATTGATGCCAACGACCAGCTGGTAGAAAGTTCTGCCTAACATGGCCATGCAAGAGAGGTGCTCACTGCAGGAGTCAAGTTGTTCGTCCATGCGATCTCTACTGCCGTATCTCTTCGCCTTTGATGGCAATATCAATTCGGGACCGCTGTTCTCGGTTAGCAAGTCTATCACATCACCCACCCAAATCGATCGATCTTGCACCGCCTTCGCCGGAGCTCTCATACGTTGCTTGCTCAGTCATCAAGCCAGCGAAGAAGGACACCTGACTGAAGCAGACCTGGAATCTCTTCAAGACAGGCCTGCTCCAGCAAATGAGAGCGCAAGGAAATCGCCATATGCCGCACCACCTCGGTGGCACCCATGAGCCCTGGACGGTCATCACTAGAGCGCGATGTCCTGATCGTTCCTCGGCCCGTTTGATGATGGCGAGTGTTTGCTGTATAGACCGAGGACGCACGACATGGTCGAGTCCTGAATTTTGAGGCGAAACCTTCTGCACGCGTGCATCGCTTGGGAGCGCTGACGAGGACGGTGGTTGGCCGGCGGGCACGTGTGGTGTCAGTCAGAGAGGAAGGGCCGTGGCGCAAGAGCGTGGTCTGAACAGGCACGTCACACTGATTGCACGCCACGCCGTCGTACTGCATGGCATAGACTTGGAATGTGCGCTGTGTTCGCATATCGCGCCTGCACAACGTTGCGGAGATACTAGGTGACCTGCCAGCGCATGACGGGGCGTTCGGGCTGCCCCGATGCCGCCGCGCGCTAGCCTAAGCAGTATACAGGCCATGCCAGCTCATCACTCTGCACTCTATTCTGCCTTTCCGCCTTTCCCCATGGCACTGCCGCCTCACATATCGATAGCCCGGTTGTCGCATGATATGATGAGACGATGGAGGAGCACGGCGGGCGATGCTGTCGCCATGGCAGGCGTGCGTCATGGGCGGCGCGGAGGGGAGGGCGTGGTTGTGATGAACGAGGCGACCTCGACACTGCACGGCAGCTGCAGTATCTCCTCGTCCTTATGCAGGCGCCGACCCAGCCTAGTCTCTGTGAGAGCGAGCGCGTACATTTCCTCCGGGCACAGTCATTATTCCAAGACCGACCGCCCATCTTCCACACCTCCCACCCACACCGCACACCGCCCTCGTCGCCCTCGTCGCCCTCGTCGCCCGGAACTCCCAGTCATCGTCGGGTGCCATCGTCGGCGCTCACAACCTGCCCAAATCGAGACTGCACAGACGCCGCCGTCGGGAACGCTCGGCTCGCCCCTGACCCCTCGTGACTTTCTCCACTGCCCGGCCCTTTCGCATCTTTGGCCTTGGCAGACTCCGGTGCCATCTTCACTTGCGACCACTCAAAACCCGCCTCTCCTTCCAGCCCAGCGAATCACAACACTTTTGCCTCGCGCTGCGTCTTATTGGACAAGGCCATCGACCGCCGGAACCAGGGCAGACGCGAACGTCATTCGATAGCGAAGTAGGTATGCTTTCCATGTTGATTGTTTACACTCGAGCGCCGCGCTGTCGCAGCGTCAAAGTCGTAATCGCCTGCCTCAACATGGCATTGCCCTTGCAAATGCCACTGCAGCCGGCACCGGCGCTCCCGAGGGCGTGTTGCGACTTCCCCATCGACCACGACGACTGACCACTACGCTCGTAGGTAGACAGTAGACATCCAGAATCACCGGCGGCTGCCACGCGACGCGACCAGTGCAGCTGCACACATTGCAATATCCCGGCACGCATAGACGAGTACATCATACCACAGAGCATCCGGCGCCGAGGAGGAGTCACCGCCTGTGCGCGGCGCGCTGTTTCGTGACCCGATCGACACGACGCGCATTCGGCGCATCGCTGTCGCAACACGGTCAAGATGCAGTACGGCGGTGTTCCACCACAGCAGCCTGCGCAACAACAGCAGCCCAAGAGGTATGACGGCAAGAACGGCGCACCCCTCTACGACTCGGGACATGGAGGACACTACGGAGCGAGTGCTGCCATCGCTGCGCAAGGACATGCGCCGCCACCGGAGACCTTCACTGGTCACTGGCAGAACGTATCGCAGGGTCTCAGTGGGCCGTATCGTGATATCCTGAACACGTATTGGCAGAACCAGGTCACGAAACTGGAGACGGAGGAGCACGACTACAAGCTGCATCAACTGCCCTTGGCCCGGATAAAGAAAGTTATGAAGGCTGATCCCGAGGTCAAAATGATCAGTGCTGAAGCACCAATCCTATTCGCGAAAGGCTGCGACATTTTTATCACAGAGCTCACAATGCGTGCGTGGATTCATGCGGAAGAGAACAAGCGACGCACTCTGCAACGCAGTGATATCGCCTCTGCGCTGGCCAAGAGTGATATGTTCGATTTCCTTATCGATATAGTACCTCGAGAGGACGCGACCCCTACGCACAAGAGACGACCCGAGTACAACGCGCAAGTGGGGTCGTATACTGTGCCTGACGCTCAGAGTGCCACAGCAGGACCGTTAGAGCAGCAACCACAGATGGGTGGCCAGCCCGAGTTCGGCGGCGTGGATCAACAGCACATGCCGCAAGCACAGTACCAGCAGCAAATGGGCGCTTATCCACCGCCTCAACAGCAGTACGGAGGCGGCCAAATGTTCGATCCAAATATGTACGCTCAGCAAGCGCCGGGATATCCAATGGGCCAAATGCAAGGCATGCCTCAACAAAATGTAAGTCTCTACACACACGAATTTTCCAAAGATGAAGGCTGAGATGCTGACAGTCCTAGATGTACGGCCAGCCGCAGCAACCACAGCCACCGATGGGACAGCAGTACCAATCAAATCCGCAAGGTGGCGAAGAGGATGCAGACGGCGAACAGGATGCATTTGGAGGTGGTAATGGCTAGGAGCCATCATCGCTGGATCCAAATCTTTCTGCAACTGATGCGTCCAAGGTTGTTCTGCACTTGGAAGCAGCCGTTCCAGCCCAGGAGTGGCTTTCCGAGCGGTACAGAGATGAGAGAACGGTTGATGAATCTAGGAAAGAGTCGCCTAAAAAGCGTAGATCGACGCGGTCCAGGAAACCACCTGTCAAGTATGGGCAGGTTGCTGGAATTGCTGCTGATATTGATTTGAAAGAGGAGGAATAGTATCCTCCACCCGATATTGATTCGATATCGGTGACTAGCGTTGGCATTACGAAAATCGACACGAGACATATTTTGCCCAGCCCAGCATCTCTATGCGCCAAAGATCTGCACTCTCTCCTCAAGTGGCTTGTATGTCCTCTCGCGTTTCCTCACCAGTCCATTGATTGGCTTGCCAAACACCAATTGAGCCTTCAGCTTCCAAGTCGAAGGCAGATTCCACGTCTTGCTCACTTCGTCGGAAAATTGCTCCATGAAGTTGAAATGCTGTAGATTACACCCCAAGCCTTCCAGCTCTAAGGCGGTCCATGCCACATACTGATGCATGCCGTTGCTGACATCGCCCCACGAAGGCACCAGATTTCCAAACAAGGGATTCTTCGCTGCCAAGCCTGACAATGCCTCTTCGTCCTCGAACCACAGCACTGTCCCGTAAGCTTCGGTAAAGCCAGAGATCATCTTGCCCAGCATCTTCGCGTGCGCTTCGGGGTGGACGTTCTTCGCAGTTGTGTCTGCTAGCTGCCATAGCTTATCATGCTCTGCTTTGAGCAGGATGACAGCTCGAGCGCTTTGCACGTTGAAGGAAGAGGGCGAGTGCTTTACGGCATGGTTGACGATCTCGTGGATGCGGGAGTCGGGGATGGGAGATTCTTTGGAGAGTTCGTAGCAGGAGATCCGCGCTTCGGCTGCTGCAAAGAGAGAGTCGGTGGTGGCTTTCGAAGAGGTCATGGTGGATATGTGGTATGTGGTATGTGACAGAGCGAGGCCCACTTGTCTTGTGATTCCCACGGAAAAGAAGACTTGAAACAAGATGAAGAGTGATGCGTCAAATTAGAAACATCACGACCTACCGAGCTTGTATGTGATGTCGTCGGAACAATGATTGTGCCATATCACATGTGTCAAGGTTCAGGCCGGTCCATGGGAGGTGGATCTGGATCCAGGGTCCGCGCAGCCCCGCCATGGAAATGATGCCCCTCGTTATTGCCATGCTGCAGCTCGAAGCGCTTGCTGGCTCACCGACGCATTAAGAACTCTGTTTCTGTCTCAAGTCAACATTTTTTGTCTTCTTCCTCATCACACCGACATCCATTGCCCGTCGACAGCCCCTTTACACCACTCACACCAATTCAGAACACATTCCACAGCTACCATGAAGGCCGGTAAGAACTATCTCCCAGCTTCTCAACCATGCACCAGTCATCGACTGGCTATTACCATTACACGTCCGCCGCTCTAATACGGATCATTGCTAACAACATCTGAATTCTCCAGTCGTTGCTGGTGCCGCCGGTGGTATCGGCCAACCTCTCTCGCTCCTCCTCAAGGCCTGCCCACTCGTCGACCATCTCTCACTGTACGATGTCGTGAACACTCCAGGTGTCACCGCCGACTTGTCCCACATCTCGTCCATCGCTACCATCGATGGCTACCTCCCAGAGAATGGCGAGGGCATGAAAAAAGCCTTCAAGGACGCCGACATCGTCGTCATCCCAGCCGGTATTCCACGTAGGTGCACACCCTTCGTTTAGCTTCAGTGGCTTGGCGCAACGTAGGAAGAAGTCGGAACGCAGGACATGTGCCTAGGCACAACAGCATGGCGCTAATTCATTGATTGTCAACTACAGGCAAGCCAGGCATGACCCGTGATGACCTGTTCAAGATCAACGCTGGTATCGTGCAGGGCCTTATCCAGGGCGTCGCCGAAAACTGCCCGGACGCATACATTCTCGTCATCTCCAACCCAGTCAACAGCACCGTGCCAATCGCAGCCGAGGTGCTCAAGAAGGCTGGCAAGTTCAACCCAAAGAAGCTCTTTGGTGTCACCACTCTGGATGTCGTCCGTGCCGAGACCTTCGTGCAGGGTATTACCGGCACCAAGGACCCATCAAAGACTGTCATTCCAGTCATTGGCGGCCACTCTGGCGAGACCATTGTGCCACTCTTCTCCAAGGCTGAGCCATCTGTCGAGATCCCACAAGACAAGCTCGATGCCCTGACAACTCGTAAGCTAACACGTCATGAACGCTCAACATGAAGCCGCTGACACTCTTTGTAGGCGTGCAGTTCGGTGGTGATGAGGTCGTCAAGGCCAAGGATGGTGCTGGTTCCGCCACCCTCTCTATGGCTTACGCTGGTTTCCGCTTCGCTGAGAAGGTTATGCAGGCCGCCAAGGGTCAATCAGGCATCATCGAGCCAACATTCGTCTACCTTCCAGGCGTTGACGGAGGTGACGCTATCGTGAAGGAGACTGGCCTTGAGTATTTCTCCGTCCCAGTCGAGCTCGGCAAGGATGGTGCACAGAAGGCTATCAATGTCGTCAAGGATGCCAACGACTACGAGAAGAAGTTGCTCGAGAAGTGTTACGAGGGCCTTAAGGGCAACATCGAAAAGGGCATCGACTTCGTGCACAACCCACCAAAGAAGTGAGTCTATTCATTGTTCCTCCGGTGACTTCTGGTACTGATGGCTTTGTGCTCAGGGAGTAGAGTTCCTCCACGCTGACGCAGGCCCGGAGCCTTGCAATAGCTGACCCCAACCATGTAATGATGAACATGAGCTTCTCCACGATGCGTACACAGCATGACCCTAGCGACTTAGATGAGAAATGCATAGTTGTGCATACAATAAAAAAAGCTGTTGTCTACAAAGGTCGAGTATCGAGTGTCTTTGCAATTTTCTTTCCTTTGCCTCTTGTGGCAACCATTTCCCAGATCAACGAGCCTGATACACATTCCGAGCGCACAAGAGGTGTACTAAAATCAAGCCCATGTGCCTACGAGTTACGTGTGAACTGGTGTGCTTTACTCCATCAACACCTTCTGGCATACTGCCGCATATTTCATGCTTGTAGCGCATCACGAAAATCATTCCATTTCGAATACCATATCTCAAGATATGTACAGCAGTGCATTACGCTGGACCCTCTCTGGCCTTCCCACGCGACAACTCCCGACCCAAAGTGTTCCGTCGGGCAAACCAGGCTTTCATGTCCCTCGGATGGCCGCCCTGATGTTTTCGTGATGACCGGGCACTTCATCCTGATGTGTGTGTGTGTGTGTCTCCTTCCATTCCGAATCGTCCCCTCTCGGCTATTTTCGGTGAGTTTTTCGGCCACTTTTTCCATGCTTGGGGCATGGGGCTGCGTCCAGCGTGTTAGAACTTTCAGCCTGAAGTTTTCACGGACTTTTGACCTTCGGCCTAATAGCCCGAAAACTCACGCCTTTGCCTCAACAGATTGCTCGGTGAGGCTGCGCTACGATTCGGCTCGGATGGCTTTTGATGTTTGACGGGTTGCTGGGCTGATTCGGGTGTGAGGTGGTGCGTTTCGCTTGCGAGCGGATGAGAGGGGTCAGGGATTCCTGTTCTCCCGTGTGTCAGGCATTGGAATGCGACTTCGGAGGGTGCCGGCGGCGATGTCTACTCCTGTTAATATCCAGGCTCGAGCGTACGGATGATAGACTTACGAAGGGACCGGCTATGCTATGTCTGCCTCGGCCAGGCAATAAATGCCATAAGTCGTATAGCTTTGACAGCTCACTCGGGACGTCTCAAGCATTAACGAGGAGCAGAAACAGATTCGGCGGCATGTGCCGGAACTCTGCTTTGAGGCCCAGCTGTCAGAATCACATGCGCTGCATGGCTGCTTCCATGTTGATGCCCCTACTTCTGACGTTGGCTGATGATACACACTCTGCTACACATTGTGATCCGCTTCATGCTTTCGCTCCCTTCGTCTTGATCTGAAATGTCGCCGCTGGTATCTCGGACGTTTCCGCTGTGATAGCAACATCGACACCCAGACTCTGTAAAGCGCCTCTTATGACGCCGCAAGGAAAGTAGAGGTACTACAGTGAAGTAAGAAGACTGTCACGAAACAGATCAAACTGGGACTTACGGCTTGTGCCCTCCTCAAGGCATCTTCAGCTGCTTTCGGACCTGCTCTCCGATCCACTGACATTCGGCTCAACGGCTGAAACCGTGAGTCGGTCAGGACGAAAACTCCTCGATGGTTAGTCTTTAGGTTGTCGATCTGTTTCCGAAAGAGCATGGTCCATAGATCTTTGCAGATGAATTTGATCGCGTCTAAAGGTGTGGTGGGCCGGGGTTTGCCAGCACTGAAACTGATCAAGCAGGATCATGTCAGCATGATGGGTATTGCCAGTCAAGAATCATGTGATCCATACCTACCGCTCAGCCAGACCTTGTCCAACACGATATCCCAGACCATCGAGTCTCCAGAACACTGCTTCGCGAGTTTCCTCGTCCATGTAAGCCCCTCCTGGAGCTGCGTTGCTACCTATACTTGCGGCGTTTCCACCTGCTGTTTCTGTCACGCTTCCTCCTCCTAGTGCTGCGCTGGACGCTGGGACGGCACCTGTGGGAGCTGAGGAGTCGCGGATCGCAGTTGGCTTCGCAGTGCTGTCGCCATTGAAGATCTTGCTTTTCCGGAACTCTTCCACAAGGGCTTGCTCGCGGGCGTGAAGTTGATCTGTTATGCGTTGGGCGAGAGGCACGAGTTCGATCAGGAGGAAGTCGAGGCAGGAGACGTTGAGTTTAGGATTGAGGATGTCGTCTTCGGGAAGCTGCGAGGATTGTTGTTTGGACATGGCGGAAGACTTGCACGCAGGAGCCCGCGTCTCTGTCCAGTCTTATGATATGGGATATACTGCGCTATCTCATCATCGCTGCGTGAGTTGAGGCTACACCCAGTGGTATATGCCCACGTCCAGTGCGCGATGCTGCTCTGAGGTGTGTGGAGAAGCCCCAGGCACAGATCTAAACTCTATCCGGTATGGCTCACAGGTCTCTGCAGACTTCAGCTTTCGCGCTGCTGTGAAAATCGATCAACTCCATCATCTCTTGGTATGGCTTTAGGCCAGTCAAAAGCTGGTACATACTGTTGCCTATTCGTCGGTATCGCGTGTCTATGCGAGCATCTGCGATCACTACAACCCCCAAGCGACCTCGTACGTACCCGCGTGAAGCCTGCTTGGCCGGACAAGCGACTCGTGTTACTGCTCAACCATCAAGTAAGCATGGCAGGTCAAGAAAAGGCATGTTGCGGCGTGGTCTTGGGTGCATGATATCCTCCAAATGAGGCTTGATGAAGTGTACCCGGTATCGGCTCCTATGTTACAGTATGTCCGCGCGGACTGCTCTGGCATGTCAGTCAATTTTGGAAGCACTGGCCTGGATCGCTGCGTATACAGAGTCAAAGCGTTTGCTCCTAAGATAGATCTGTCGAGTCGAGACGATTACAGAAATTCCCAGGCTACGTAGGGCACTGCTGTCATTGCCCAAGGTCTTGAAGAGTGGATGTGCTCCAGTCCAGCTTGAGACTCATGCAAGTATCTAACAACTGGCCGAGCCTTCTGAACCAAGAAGGCAGGTGCATAACTGTTTGGGAAGTCTGAAAATAGGCCTGCAGGTGTATGCCACGAATAGCTCACATTCCTTTGCAATGACGAGGAGCGTTCCATGGCCCGAAATACCTACCCTCGGTCTATCCTGAGCACTATTGATGCAAATTGGTGAGTAGACGCGGAATTGAAGAGAGATCGCCCCTCAGGCAAGGCATTGGGCAGTATTGGAAATATATTGGCTTCCAGGAGTGTCCCGTCGGAGTTCGTTCCTCGGATAGTGGGTCTATGAAGCAGTCGCAATGACCAAATTAGCACATTAGTCGGCCTGTGCGGATTGTCTGCGCACAGCTTGACTTCGACTTTCCCATGCGAGGCTGCATGATCCACACGGCATCAAGATACTAGAGTGCTCTAGGGGTTGTAAGAACCACGATGTGTCGCGATCGAGGCCTTGATTGTTCCATGAGCGCAATATGTGGTCAGGACAAGACGTAGATCCCAAGTCTGACAGACACAGTCACTTCCATCGCTGACCTGGAGACCTTTGCGTCGACCCGACTCACAACTTAGCCAAGCCGTTTGACACAATCACGAGCGTTTCAGGGCAATTAAACCAGCCGATCATTTGAGATTCGAAAGCTCAGAGTGGCGGCAGCCTTCAAGCTAGCTAGCTGGATTCTCACGTGGCTATCTAGGATATGCAGATGAGGCTCAAAAGGTGCGTAACCTTATAGCGATGTCCAATGCGCTGAACACCCCACGCCGGGCAGTGAGCGCAACAACCTCGAGTGTCTTCATTGCTTTCACCGGTCTCGATCAGATTCCTCGAGGCTTTGTCATCAGATCGAATCACATCGCTCGCACTACGTCTCAGTCGACTCACGAAGTATCAAACTGTGCAGTGCTCTTCGCCACCAAAGCTGTCCTCATGCCGCAACGCTCGCCCATCCGCCTTAAGTACTCTTCACTTGATTGAATTCGCATCGTACGGAGCCGAGCTAGTTGCTCTTCACCTTTACTGCGGAACTCACCGTCACCCTTTGAGTGAATGGTCTGCTGCTCGCTTCGGACGACAGCGGTCGATCATGAAGATACGTCAAAAGACTTGTCTGCTGCTCTTTCAGAAAGGTATCGATGTGGTCACCCAATAGTTATGTCGGCACGTAAATCGCGAGGCATTCGATAGGCTCTCTGCCTTGCAGTATTTCATTCTGCAATATACGCTCATGCAGAGGTGGGATGTATTTTGTGCTTACCTCTGCTTATCAAGGCAATACATAAGATTCTGGTATGTGTTATGCTGGTCTCTCCTAGGGTGGCTGTTGACTTTCTTCCGCTCTTGTAAGGTGTTTCGGAGAGTCCAATTCAAGCTGTGCGAGAGTGTCTACAACGTGTTGCAGCGGCCAGCATCATTTCTCCAAGCTCTATAGAACGAAGGATGAGTGATCTCAGGTTTTATCACAACAACGCTAACTCTTACATGTCCTCGTGCCCATCTCCATGCTCATGTCCACAACCACATCCCTTCTCGCCTTTCGCCATCCTCGCTCTCTGCGCCCTCGTCAATCCCACCCGTTTCGGCAACAGGGCCTCACCACTAAGATCCCTCTTCAGCTGCATCACCTTGCTGCCAACATCCCGCCTTCTAAGTGTACCATTCGCATTCGCGGCAATAGCATCCAAATAAGCCCCCAGCCTGAACCCCGCTTTGGCGATCTGCATCTCCACCGTCTCCACAGCCGAATTATAATAGTCGGGGTAAAGCTCAGTATTATTATAACTCTCTCCACCCTCCGGCATAACCACAGTACAAACATAGCTATTCCCATCTCTCGCCCAGACCATAGCCGTGGAAATAGGGTCCGAAACATCAATTCCCTCCAGCCAAGATTCGCTTTGCTCTGCATACTTCCCAGAATCGATGTCCACGATTAGGTCGTCAGCCCAGCTGGAGGCCTCGGCGAGACCGTAACCACCGCGGAGTTCTTCGGGAATACTCGTATCCCAGGCCGCATGCAGATTCGTCTCGTCGCCGTCGAACGTCACATCAATTCCATTTCCCCCAAGCTCATAGGCCTCATCATGGAGTGGCTGCGAGATATCACCACAGAAATGCACGATCCACCTCAGCGCATAATTCCGCTGGAGAGCTGCCAGATCACTGGCTTGGACACGTTCGGTATAATTTGCAATCGCCGAGACGACGCAGCCTTCATCTGTGCAGTCTCGTTCGTAGTCGACATTGCAGGCTGTGGGTGGATCGTCCAGGGCGTCGATGTAGTGGAAAGGAGCACTAAACTCGCCTTCCGCCGTGTAGCGGTATGAATCGGCCCAGGTGGAGGTGCTGGCGAGGTAAGAGGACGAAGTGTCGTTGAGGATGGATTGGGCCCAGGAAGTGGTGGAGGAAGAAACGTAGTGTTGTGCAATGTAGGCGATGGTCTGGTGGCCTAGGGAGCCCCAGGCATGGGCACCTTGGAGGCTGGTGCAAGCGAGAAATATGTAATGTAAGTTGTTCATGCTGGCTTGGTAGATATGGACATCAAGGTGGACAGTGAAGTGAATGAGAGCAAGAAGCAGTTTTGAGCTCGTTGCCACAGCTCACCATGGCACCTGCCTATCGCATATTCATTTATGTCTTATCATAGTAACTCCAATCGTTGAAAGCTTGTGTTGCTCGTGTTCCTGCATCTTCGGCCACAATGCTCGATGCAGTAGGTCATCAGCGCTTCCGGCACCTGATCCTTACTGCCAAGCGCTTCACCCCGCCAATCGCGTTGAAGCTGCCTCTGATCAAGTGATCTGGTTGAAACGGAGACCAGATGATCTTAGGGTGAGTCGGCGATGTCCGTAAGCAAAGAGAATGCAATCTCTAGCTTCTGCAGATACTGGTAAGCGAGTATCACTGTGTATTGGGTTCTGGCAGCGTACGCGAACGTGGCTGGAATATTGTAATTTCGTCGTAGGTATGCGCATAGGGTATCTCGTCATTCCGAAGATGTAGTAATTCACATTATGGTCGTCAATTGCTGCTACTCCAAGCTTGCCGGAACAGCTTGGACAATTTCTCTCCTTGCGCTTCGTCCTTCAGCCGGGTTGTCAGGAAGCCTTGCAAGTCACTCCAGAAGTCGTCTGTCTGCAGAATAGATTCTGGCGAGTCATCTGATGTGTCCATCTTTTCCGCCTCTGCGGCGGCTTTTTCACTCCCAGGAGCTGGTGTCTTCTCGTCGACCTCCATCTTGTCTTCCATTGCCGCGGTGGGCGATGCTGCCACGGGAGCAGGCTTCTTCTCTAGTACGGCCGGACTCTGAGCTCGAGGTGTGCTACCTGACCCTCCCATGATCATAATACTGAACTCCACGTCGCTCTCAATTCCAAGATCTTTCAGCGTTCTGAGATCTTGTGTGGGCTTCTTATTCAACAGCAGTTTGATCTTATCTTGCTGTAGACCTGTCTTAGATGCATATTGGCTCTTTATGTCGAAGATGGTGGTATCCAAGGCAATAGTGGACAGCGTGACGGTCTCGCCTGCTTTCATGGGCTTCAGTGTTGCGGTGATCGTCTTCGCTTGAGCTTGCTGTGTGGAGGTGGGGCCAGTTTTCCGAGGGTATGGGTGTGTTTGTTTGGGTAATACATACTGCGCCGTTTTAGCACTATGCTCGGTCTATAGAGAATCTGTGGAAACATACGGGACTCTGGTTCGGATACTTCCTAGGATCGCTGACATGGTCGGCAGGCAGCTTGATGGGCCGCTTGTCGAGCGTGGCCAGGAAGGACTTGGCAAAAGTGACTTCGGACATGATGTGGCGTTGGAAGCGGGCGTAGAGGGTGTCGTTCTCGAAGTCAGCCAGCTTGAATAGAGTGTTGGGGTTGTGTTGTGGTGCGAGGGTGTATGGATGTGCCTGGGATAGAGTTGGCTAGGATGTGGGAACTCAGGGAAGCTCTCCAAGTGATGCAAGTCAAGTCGCGCTAATAATCTCCAATCACATGAATGCCGCCTTCGACCTCTCATCCACTTCCACTATGACCAGATAGCAAGCGCATCTCCTCAGCGACCATGGCGAATCTCTACAATCTCGAGCCGCAGCCCACTGCGAAGGTGGTGCTGAACACTTCAGCTGGCGACCTGACAATCGAACTTTTCGCGAAACAGACACCCCTCGCTAGTCGCAACTTCTTGCAGCACTGTCTTGATGGCTACTACAATAACACCATATTTCACCGATTGGTACCAGGTTTCATTATACAAGGTGGCGACCCGACTGGAACAGGATCAGGCGGGATATCAGCGGTCAATAATGGCGAGCCATTCCAAGATGAATTTCACAGCAGACTCAAGTTTAATCGGAGAGGCCTGCTGGGCATGGCAAACGAAGGCCCAGATAGTAATGCTTCGCAATTCTTCTTCACCTTGGACGCGACACCCGAATTGCAAGGGAAGAACACCATGTTCGGCAGGATTGAAGGAGACACCATCTACAACCTGATGAAGATGACGGACAAAGATCTAGTGGGCTTGGAGGAAGGCAGCGAAAGACCAATGTATCCGACAAAAGTCACAGGGGCAGAGATATTGGTTAACCCTTTCGCGGATATGGTAGCGAGAGTGAGGGAAGCCCCAAGAAGTAAAGCAGAAGGCAAGAAGCTTGACTCTAGGAAGAGAAAGAAGCCAGCCGGCAAGAACGTAATGAGCTTTGGAGGGGACGAAGAGGAAGAAGCTGCACCTGTGCTAAAGAAGGCTAAGGCAAATCCGAAGTTGGTTGTGATGGATGAAGCAGATGCGACACCTATACCCAAGGCGCCCAAGGAGAAAAACCCAGAGAACGGTATTGTCGAGCAAACACCACAGCACGCGGCTGAACTAGCAGTGCCAAATTCTGCGGCAGAGAACTCAACAAAGGTAGAAGAGCAGGAGGATGAGGATGAGGAGTCTGAACCAGAAGATCGGGAAGCGAAGCGACGGCAAAAATTGCTTGAAGATACCAATGCGCAAATAGCACAGCTCAAAGCCAGCATGAAGCGCACAATTGATACGAACCCCAAGGAGAGGGAGAAACCGAAGAATGCGCTAGAAGCCATGATTCCGGCTACTTCAACACGAGGACGAAAACGAGGAAAGGTTGCAGATGAGCAAGGTGCATTTGACCTTTTCAAGGCGTTCAAGACGAGACTAGAAGATCTACCGGAGGATAAGACGACATCGGCCACCGCTGGTGCAGGCGCTGCTAAGGCAGAAGAGGAAGCCAATGACCAAACCAAACCAGCCTTACCAACCACGACTGATACAGCAGGAGACGATGAAGCAGAGCTCTGCGATCTACACTTTATAGCAAACTGCCAATCTTGCAAAGCATGGAATGAGGAGAAGCCAGATGGAGAAACCGAAGGTGATGGGGACGACGACCCAGGCTGGATGTCTCATACGTTGACGTTTGGGAGAGATACGCTGGGCAAAGACTTGCAGTGGAAAGAGCAGATGAAGCAAATCGAAGTCATTGATCCAAAGGAGAAAGCTAGAGCTTTGAAGGAAGAGAGACGGAAAGAACGTGACCATAAAGGCAAGGGCAAAATGAGGGACAGGAGGTGATTTTGTTGTCTTAGCATCATTCATTTCAGGCTCTCCTCTGAAAACTCGATTGCAAAGCAGTTGTGTCGCCATGGTTACGCGTCTGGACCCGCGAACGCCCAGGAATGTCTCGAGACATCAGGCTCGACTATCCCATGCAGACGAAGCACCGCGGCGCAGAATTGATGGCGGTGAGTTGCTCATCATCGAAGCAACCAATCAATCTCGCGTCGTGTAATTTTGAGAACCCGACCAAGCACAGACTTGATACCCAGTAAAATCTTTGACTCCGATGATTTCTTGTCTGGCCAGAGTAGCCATAACTTCATCCACTTCACAGTCGTGGCGCCATTGCGACGTCTGCCATATAATACGAGGATCGAACGCAGCAAGAAAACGACCGGTTCGAAAGACAAAGAAGACTTCGGGAGCCGTAGACTCAAAATAGATGCTGAAAAGGCAGGACAAGAACTTAACGACTGGTGTAGCATGTGGTGAACATAGTCAATTGCTGCCTTGCGTCAGATGGGAAGAAATATGCGAAACCTTATGGGGAGGATATTGGACCAGTCAAGAGTACTACTCAACTTAAAGGATTGGCAGAAGTGGGTGATAGCTAAAGCGCCTTCATAGATTGCTTGTGACAGGTCCGTGCATGGGCTTGGCGTTTGGCTCTCCAACGTACTTGAAATCTGTATCTCCCGTCCTCAACACTGTTCCTTGAGAACGTCATACACAATGTATACAGGCTCTCTGTTCACCGGTGTGCATCGCCCGCACCTGAGTCACAAGGGTCCTAACGCCCCTCTGAAAGGCACCTTTGAGCCAGGCGCAAACGTGGACAAGACGCCACCACCATCGCTCCAAAACTGTCACCAGACTCTCAACACAACGGAGCTCCTCGAAGAGATTCTTACCCACTTTCCCATCCGAGACCTGCTTTTCGCTCAACGCGTCTGCTCGACCTGGAAGAACTGCATCAACGTCCATAGGCCAGGGATTGGCGAAGTCAATTGCCATGTATTAATACGAATGAGGGCTGATACCTCGACTCCGCTGCACTTTCGCCGTGGCTACTGGCATCCTGGAGTTCTTGAACTGATCGGGAGGTCCGGAGCCTCCATCACGTTGTGGAAACAGCGGCAGCAAAAGGAGAACGGGCACGGTGGAGGGAAGGGCATCGCGAGTCTGGCGGGGTCTGCATCTCTGCGGCAGACGCTGTTGAGTCCTGCCTTGAGGTAGTTGACGACCTGTATGATGCTGCAGGAGTTTTGTCAGACAGTGAAAGTATAAAGGAGATCTCGGCACGGCTTCTCTTTCGCAGTCCACGCACAGTGAGTTGTGAGAGAGAATGGATGTCAGCTGTTCGGTACATTTCAGAGGATCGGAATTGAGAAATCGCGATATTTACGCACGCGTGTGTATCCCTACCATGGTTGTGAGCTGCAAGCTATTCAAATGCTAAAGAAATAACGATTCCATCAAGGAAGCTCTTTTTGGTAATGGCGTTGGCCTAGAAACACTCGATCGTCGTAATGGTCGTCTAAAGTCGTTGATGTGTAACAACCTCGACTTCATGGTTTAAATCCTAATTGGCTAGGGCTACGTCCGCCAGACGTCTCTAATCATTTCTGCTTCCGAAATGTTTCGATTCGAGGTCTCTCTTATCACTGACATTGCCCATGGCCAGGGTATAGCTGATGGCTTAGCGTCCCTTGGAAACCTTTGAAATGATGTTGTCGTGCTCAATGTCGTCTGGGTCGTTGGCCTGGACATCTGCAGCAAGTCCGTTGAGCGCGCGCTTCAGGGCTTCCTTCGAGGAGGAGTACATCATGCGTGGCTGGTCGTCCATTGTCAATTAACGAGCGTAATCCGGAGATAGGTGAGGACTCACGTATTGTGACGCATCATCTGGCACCCAAGAAATGAAGGTGATCTTGCTGCGCTTTCCATCGCCGCCCTCGGCGTTGTACTCGACATCGAACACAGCGTATCTTCCGCCAATGCCCTCTTCACCCCTCTTGTTCTTGCTCTTGGCGTCGATCAACTTCTGTCGGAACTTGCTGTAGTCTGGGTCTTCACTGGTTTCCTCAACCACAATCTCCTTCCAGTCGTCGGAGATCTTGTAGATGATCCACTTGGTCTTCTTGCCCAGCTTGAGCTCGTTGAAGGCAGTGATGCACTCCGGTGCGACGGAAACGCTGAACGAGAGTCAGTTTAGGAAGTCATCGAAGATCAGATGTGCGAGATCGGGCGAATGTTGTGGTGCGCGTTCACTGATAACATACCCCGAGGAGGCCTGTGCATGATGGAGTCAGTGCTTGTTCCTCATCACATCAATTGCAAAGGCTGTGCTCATACCATGATCGCGAAAGCAGCAGAAGTGTCGAATGTCCAAAATTGCCTGCGGCCTGGAAGGAAGTGTTAGCACTTTTTGTTGGTGAGGTCGCGGCGCGGCGCAGCTGAAAAGCGCTGCGGTTGCCTTAAGCGAAGGAGTCGGCCTTACTGGAGGTCGCGTGTGTGCGTAGGCAGCGGGATATCAGAATTACGTGGCCGTGGAGGTGTTGCTTGCGCCTATCTCCCGATTGTTTGTGAGCCAGACGGTGAGGTCTAAAATTGAGCTAAGCACGTAGTGTTGCCGTTCGCGACCATCACGGACGAGGGGTCTGGTCGGTGGCGGAAGGCAGGAGCCCCCACTTTCTGTCGGCCTGAGGCATGAACTGAGCACTCCCATTCACCTCCCGAAACATAATCATCCCGAACCCTTGGTTCGACAATCGCCATGCATCATCCCCTGCAACTTCACTTCATGGATACCAATGAATTGTCAGCACGATAGTCTACGACGAGACCCGTAATAGCAATGTCTCTATTTCCAGCTTAACAGAACCCCTCTGTTTCACGCCCGCTCTACGCAGTCCGGATTCCTATGCTACTCCAATCCTGCCCCTTAATCCACTGCTCAACATTCGTCAACCGCCCCATCTCCACCCCCGCCTCCTCCGGCCCTACCACACCCTGCTCCCCTCCCGTCCAGCCAAACCGACTGTTATACTCTCCACTAGCATTGATCTCCTCTGCCAGCCAAGCCGGCAAGCCTGCATCCACCAACATTCTCTCCGTCAAGTACTCTATCTCAACTTCTTTAACTCCTACCGGCACGATGCCCATGATCAGCAACACTGTTAACTCTCATAACGCGTATGCTCACTCACCCAGAGTTCTCGCCCAAAGCCGCGCCATTTCCTCCGCACTTGCGTTCCAACAATATCCCAGCAACTTAGTGCCTGGAGGAGACTTCGTGACCAAGGCGCGGACGAAATGGCCTGTGTCATTCGGCGGATGGACGTAAGGGATTTCGTGACCGTGGGAGGGCAAGAGATTCGAAGGGTATAAGTACTTTCCTTCTTCCGTATCGGACTTTCGTGGTGTCCACATCGGCCACGCCCAAAGGTTGGAGAGGTAGAAGCCAATCTGAACGTACGAAGAAACTTGAGCCAAATCGGGGAAGGAGCTTTTGAGGTATGTGGTGTAGTCGGCTTTGGAGTCGAAGTGATAGTTGGCGGTGATGGTGCCGGAGGAGAGGGTGCGGGTTGAGGAGAGGGTGGAGAGGATGAAGCGGTGGAGAGGTTTACGGGAGTGGGTCGAGGCCGCGGCGTGGATTATGTTCTTGCCTTGGGCGAGTTCATGCTCGTAGCTAGGAGAGGAAGATGTGTTAGTAGGTGTGATATTCGGGCAAGCCGGAGAGATATGTATGTTTTCTCACCCAATGACATTAACCTCCACGCCTCTCTCCTTCGCTTTAGCGAACGCAGGTCCCTCGAAGGTACCGCCAAAATCCCACCCGTCCATCTTCAGGAAGGACCAGAAATCCGTGTTGGAGAAAATGGCGTCTGCGCCGTCGAAGGCTTTCTCTAGACTCGCTTGATCGTCTAGGTCGCCATACACAAGTTCGATGTCAGGAAATTGGGCTAGGAGAGCTCTCGAAGAGTCGGAAGTCGGATTACGTGTGATGCCTCGGACTCGCCAGGTCGGTTCGAGTTCTGAGAAGACTTTGGCGACAGAGCCCCCTTGTTGGCCGGTAGCACCGATGATAACGAGGAGTTTTCTGTTGGAGGTCATGGTTGCGCTTGATCAAGTTGAGTGAGGTGGAAAGTATAGTAGGACTGGGAGACCGTCAGGGTTTTATATCTCGCACACATACACACCGATAGATCCATTGAGCAATCCTTGATCCGTCACCGCATCGGTAACCTCACTTGAGGCATTGTTAGCTTTGAGGTCTTAAGGATTTTATTCAGCATTAGAAATGCCCGTCACTCCGATCTTCCAATGGCGTGCCAGCAGACACTGTATCACTACACCAAGCGGCAGAGGATCTGTTGCAGTAGTGCTCGGGTCGGTTTTGTGCAGTATACTTGATGCATCCTCTTGTAGCCTGGCTGATATAATCAAACTCCGAAAACTCGGCCAAACGATGTGAAGTTGCACCGGTCGCCGACCGACGAGTTTGTCTACCTGTGGGGAGTGGACGACGGGGACGTTGTATCGGTAGAAAGGGCAAAGCACAATCCAACACAAAAGTACATTTTCATCATTCCAGCTCCCGACCTATTTATCCAGTCCAATATGCTGAACGCCTTGCTGTACAAAGGGACAGAGTTACAATCTAAGAACTCTGATCTCCATGTCCACTAGCATGCCTGCCTGATGAAGAAGCACCACCTGGGTCGAGCAATAAATGCGGCTTCAAGAAGTTCTCGTCAAGTCGGTTGAACAAGTCTCCGGCATCTTGACTGGTGGCGTTCAGGATCTGCGTCAACGCCGCCCTTGGGTTGAGCGCAGCTAGTCGTCCTCCTTCGCCGTGCGGCTGAGTGCCGGTCTGAGAGCTGCGGTTGTCTACATCTCTGGACGGTGTCCCTCGTCTTGCATCAGGTGGTAGATCAAGATCGTCGTCGCTGATAGTGCTTTCGTCTTCTTGCACAAGCAAACCCTGCTCTGCTCGGCTTTGCTGGTCGTCTCTCCTGATTCGCGAACTATTCCTCCTGTCCAACCCAGGTGCGGTCGATGTATGTCCTCCGCCGCCGCTGTAGCTCGATGTGTCTGCTCTGCTACGATGGTGGCCGACATTGCCGAGACCTATCCCGCCGTTGCCAAGGCCAACATTACTGTTCTTGGGCGTGTGTCCAAATGCTGCGCCATTCCTTCTACTGTATCCACCTTGCGGCACAGGCTCGATATCAAATTCATCATCGCTGTCTATCTCTTCCACGACTCCAGTGCGTATGTTCAAGATCTCCAACATGCGTGCTGTCGTTCCACCGAAGATGATGACGGTCAACACGACGGTGACCAGCACTGTCGCTCGCAACGCTGCGCCATCCTTCCCACTCAACCCAGCAGCCAAGGCGACACCAACTGCTCCTCTCAAACCAGCCCAGAAGAGCATGATCTTCCAGTTGTTGGGGATCTCTTCTGCTAGCGTCTCTTGCCCTCTTCTTCTCGCTCTGTATCGAATGAACCAGTTGATCAAGGCGCTGAGAGGGAAGACAGCGCACCATCTTGCTACACAAATTCCTATCAAAGTGACGAGGATGAACAGCGGCTTGTACTCGAGCGTTCGTTCAGTGAATAGCGATAATCCGAGGTAGATGAAGATGAAGTTCTCGGTCAGTTGGGCCATGAGTGAGAAGGTGAATTTCGTGGTGAGTTGGGTTCGGCGAGACATGTTGTGGTATGCGTAGTGCTTGAGGCAGATGCCGCAGAACAGCAGTGACACGATACCTGGGCCTGATTAGCTGATTCGATAGCATCGTTCGCCTCAACTTACCGCTCATGTGAATCGCATTGGCGAAGAAGTACGATGCGTATGCGATTAAGAATATAAGGCAGCTTTCGATCTTCTGGTCGCGGCGAACATGTGTAAACTTCAACAGCAAGCTTGTCGAAAGGCCAATGATGAGACCGAGGGCAAGGCTGCCGAAGAAGACTAGCAAGAAGACGCCGATACTCTCAAACAAACTCAATATGGTGAGCTTGCCCGCCTCTTCGCCCGCCTTGTACTTTTGCGCTGTCTCGAACAGCACAATCGCAATGGCATCGTTGAGGATACTCTCCCCGAAGATGACGGTATATAGCTTTGGATCGACTTTGTAGGTATTGAAGATTGCGAGGATTGTCACAGGATCGGTAGCAGACAGCGTTGCGCCAACCGACATCGCATCGACAAACGAGATGTCCAGACCCTCCAATGGTATGCGCGTCCATAGCCAGAGTATCACCCCCAGCACGAGCGCCGATATGAATGTCCCCGCGAATGCGAAGGTCAGGATACTGCCGATGTTGCGAAAGAAGTTGCCCTGGTGCAACTCGTATCCACTGGCCAGAATGATTGGCGGCAGAAGGAGGTTGAAGAAGAACTGGTAGTCGAAGGTTACAACGTCTAGCACGCTGTTAACGCTTGTCAATCGCAGTATCAGGCCAATGACCATTCCCGCAAAGATTGATACGACAGTCTCGTGGACGGCCTGGATCTTCCTGCTTCGGAGGAAATAGCTGGTGAAGAAGGCTAGGACCAGGAGGCAGATCAAGATCAAGAGCGCCCATGACGAGTATATTTCCTTCTGGCCTGCTTCTGGATCTTCCTCATCATCGGAGTCCGATGTCTGCCGCGCCGCCAGCTGGAGGGCATTGCGCGCGACGTAGTGGGAGAAACCCATATCCAGCGACGGTGCTGGCTATCGCATTGCTCGGTGGGCTGTCCGCAGTAACTCCAGCTGCGAAGTGGAAGAGAGCGAAGTGGATGATCAGGGCAGGTGTGCGCTTTTACACGCTCGGTTGCGGAAGCGACAGAGGAGGTGGTAGCCTGGACTCTGGAGGGGCGCGGTGAATGAAGTGGTCGGATGGGGAGGTATGAATCCGGTTGCCTCCAATTGATGTTAACAGCTAGCTCTCTCTCTTTCACGTGCAGCCCAAGACAACGGGCGGGCAACCGTTCCTGTCTTGGCACCGCCGCCGACCCGCAGACTAGGTTTGGGCCATGTTCCTTGCAGCTTCTCCGCCGCTTCTATACAGAGCGTCGGCACCGTGCATGATGACGGGACTGGAGCTTTCTTTCCTCTTCGTTCATCATCGTGTCATCGGCGGCTTGCTCTTGCGCTCCTCGATAGCGCCTGCGTAGAAAGCGCCATTCTTTCTGTGTCCGGGTGAGACGAGAATGCATCAGCTTCACCCGTCAGCCACGTCGTCGAAACACCCGCGCCGCGTGACGCCCGTCCTGCGTCAAGTTTCGTGATGTCCGGCTTCTTCTTCGCGTGATCGTTTTGCGCCCACCTGACCGCGCAACCTATACCCTCACCACCCTCACCACCCTCACCCACTTCCGCTGCTCGCCGAGGATCATGTTTGCAGGATTGCGACTTCTCTTTGTTCGCACCAGCGCCCTGCCTCCATAGTCACTGGGAACCTCAGAAGCTCATGTCTGCCGAGCAACGGGGAATTCCAGAAGTCAATATCAGTCACCAACACACCATGAAGCATACCCCTTCACCTACCAGTTTCAACCCTTCGCGTCGCGATCCGCATTCACACAACTCGATATACGCAACCCAATCGCAGCCTAAACACGTTCAATTCAGACGAGATTCGCAACCATCCTTCACCCTGGACAGCCCACCCAAAGATGCGGCTTCGAGGCCACAGCTGAGCGGCCGCGTGCGACCAAGCGTAGACCTGAGCAAAGAAGACAATTTGAACGAGCATTCGCCGTTATTGCCCCCGCGCGCAAGCGAGGAAGTAGGAAGGGTTCCAAGTCTCTCAAGCGTCAGTAGTCCTGATCGCAGTAGTAGCGAGACGTGGAATGCCGAGCAAGGGACACAGGAAGAGAGCAAGAGCAGTTGGTATCTGTTTCTCTTGACACTGTCCTTCTTGGGGTGAGTTGGCATGCTGAAGAGCTCGGGTTGTCTAGCGTTTTATCCAGCGTGGCATGAGAGCTAACACGACAATAGCCTGCAGATAGCGTGGTCTGTAGAACTTTCAAACGGCTCACCATATCTCCTTAGCCTCGGAGTCTCGAAAAGCCTACTAGCTCTGGTCTGGATAGCTGGTCCTTTGTCTGGCACTCTTGTCCAGCCATATGTGGGCATCAAGTCCGACAGGTGCCGGTCACGATTCGGAAAGCGTCGTCCGTTTATGATCGGAGGAGCTATTGCTACCATCATCTCACTCCTGGTTCTAGCATGGACGGCAGAAATCACTGCCGGTTTCCTGTCGATATTCGCTGTCTCGAAGGACAGTGAAACCACCAAGACGCTAGCGATCATACTGGCAGTGCTCATGGTATACATCTTGGACTTCAGTATCAATGTCATCCAAGCTGGTGTCAGAGCATTTGCAGTCGACAATGCACCCACTCATCAGCAGGGCGCGGCCAACGCTTGGGCGAGTCGAATCAGTGGAGTCGGCAACATCATGGGATACCTCTTCGGGTATGCCAATCTGCCCAAATACCTCTGGTTCTTTGGCAACACTCAATTCAAAGTGCTTTGCGTTATTGCTTCTTTGGGCCTGGTCAGTACTATAGCCATTTCTTCCACGATATCAGAACGCGATCCACGTCTCGAGGGAGAACCCGCGAAGCAAAAAGGCGGTGTTGTTGCGTTCTTCAAGACTCTTTGGCGATCAGTGCAAAGGTTGCCATATCAAATCAAAGCCGTGTGTTACGTGCAGCTCGCAGCCTGGATAGCTTGGTTCCCGTTCTTGTTCTACATCACAACTTATATCGGCCAACTTCACGTGGACCCCATCTTTCGCGAGCACCCAAACATGACCGATGAGGAGATCGATGAAGCATGGGAACATGGCACTCGTGTCGGTACCTTTGCACTGTTGATATATGCGATAGTCTCACTGGCTGCGAGCGTTGTTCTTCCTTGGTGTGTGACTAGCTCCTACAAACCTCCTGAGCCGGCTTCGCGAACGCCGATGGCAACCACTCCGAAGACCCCTCGCACACCTTCGAGACCGGACGGTGAAGCTGGGTATTTTGATTTGCGTAGGCCGAGTGTTAGCGGTACTGCTGGCGCGGTCGACTTCCTGGATGGCGAAACATTGAAATCCGCGAAGAAATCAGGTTGGCTTAGAGAGCTCGGACGAATGGCTCCCCAGACAGAGATAAAGTGGTTGACGCTCAAACGTGCCTGGCTACTCTCACATCTGGTCTTTGCGGCGCTCACTTGGCTTACGTTCGTTGCGAGCAATACTACAACAGCCACCATCCTTGTCGGACTCATCGGCATTCCATGGGCCATGATGATGTGGGCACCCTTCGCACTGATCGCTGCCGAAGTCAGCAAGCGGGACAATATTCGACGTGGCTTGATCAGACCTCCGCCAACAAGAGATGGTGAACTACTTGCACGAGGCGAAGATGATAGTGAGGGCGCCGATCAAGCTGGTGTGGTGCTCGGCATACACAACGTGGCCGTTGCTGCTCCTCAAGTCTTTGCCACGCTGATAAGCTCGGCAATTTTTAGGGCTTTGCAGAAGCCACGAGGCACTCCAGGCGACGACAGCGTTGCATGGGTGTTACGATTTGGTGGATGCTGTGCGGTCGTAGCGGCATGGCTTACACGAAGGATTCGCGAGGAAGGCGACGAGGAAGGAACTCAGCCCAGATGGTGAGCCAAGGAAGTGATGTGGTGACTTTTGTTTGGATACATCAAGACGCATTTTGGATGGGTCCGCAAGCTTCGCCCCATGGTTAGAGGCATACAAAAGAGCGAACCGATTAGCGCAGCGTTATACCAATTTTATGGATCAATGAATCAACAGGCTACGATACTCCTAAAAGGCAGGTGACGATCGCTCTTGCCTTGCCTGAATCCCTGGAACTGGCCGGACCTAGGCTTCCCAACTGCTCTAGTTGGGCTTTCTTTTTCTACTCTCATCCTCCCGTGACCCCATTGCAGCACGGCTTGAATCGATGCTGAGCTTGTACACGATTTCCAGAAACGCATGATAGCAGAGACACCGCTAAGAAAGGCAGCGAAGCCAGCTGCAGGCAAACTGAAAACGCGTATTTCAGATATGCTACAAGTGATCCTCCTTCCACCAGACTAGAAAAGAGCATGGCATCTTCCATCAACCGACAAATGACTCTGTACCGGCGTCTTCGCCTGTGCGCATACAGCATCTTGAGCGGACGCCAGACTACACGCAGATGGCCTGATTCCTGATGTACCAGCAGAATGCTAGAGTCGAGGAGCTGGTAGAAGTTGAGAGGAAAGGGCAGCACCTGCTAAACCATGTGAGACATTAGGCATTTTCCCCCATGCCATCCCCAGAATTCTGGGAGACCTGAAGCCGAGCACGAAGAAAGAACCTGCACTCATGCGAACCAGGATCACAAGTTAAGACAGCAGTTGGCTACCGATTTCGACTAGCAGAACCGTGCCATTGGAAGAAGATCTCCGGGAACTGATGGGAATCTTTGGCGACGGTATCAGAGCACGGATCGGCTTCTTCGCCGCCTTCAGCGAGTCGTCGCCAACGAGGATGTCGCCAAACTCCTTGAGAGGATCGATTTCCATGATGATTCTGTAACGAAGAAATGGAAAAGGAACGGAAGGAATGGTTGGGAAAGGAACCTAGACTTGGTGGAGTACGCTCTTTCATGCGAGGAAATCTTATTTAGACTCAAGTACGTGTTAGAGCGGCGGTGTATCGCCGTCAACGCATCTCTCTCATCTCCGTCTTGCTTGTCTGGCAATCATCTTCGTTCGTTTTTTCCGTCGTGGTGAGAGACCAGGATAGACTTTCGGCTCGGCACGAATGGGCCGAATACCTGTTACTCAACTGGAGAACCTTGCATGAAATTTGGCCTGCATGTGAATCGATTCACGATCCATTTTTGAGATTGCTCTCCAGCTACGACTCTCGCCGTATCACTTCTCGCACAAAGTGTGTGATTGTCGTGGTGCTCAACTCACACTCCACTGATTTTCTTACACATTCAAAGCGGCCTGCGATCATGACCACAACAATCAGTACGGTGCTTTTCCTGTGCCAAAATTGAACGCTGCTAACACTTTTAGGGGTTCCGTGCTCTTCCGCCAATATCGGTATGTAATGAGCGTCATGGAAAAGCTGGTGTCGACTGACCAGACAAAGGTCCCGGATTCGACGTGATCGGTCTTGCTCTTTCAGACTGGCTGGAATTGAAGGTTACTGTGAACGATCCACAGTCTTCCGGAGCACCACTCAACTGTAGAGTCACGTACGAAGGTCAAGGAGAGCAAGGCGTTGACTTGGAGCCGGAAAGGAACCTCATCACTCAGACTGCTTTGTACGTGCTACGATGTCACGACCGAAGGGCATTTCCAGCGCCAACTCATGTCCACATCAAGAACCCGATTCCTCTGGGAAGGGGGCTGGGATCATCAGGGGCAGCAGTAGTGGGAGGTGTATCCCTGGCAAATGAGGTCGGACAGCTTGGCCTTTCAAAAGACCGAATCCTGGACTTTTGCCTCATGATCGAACGACATCCGGACAACGTAGCAGCAGCACTGTTCGGTGGTTTTGTGGGAAGCTACCTCAAAGAGCTTGATCCGGAGGACATGAAGCGCAAAGAGATTCCACTTGCTGAAGTCTTGCCAGCTCCACAAGGTGGAGAGGACACAGGACTCAAGCCTCCTGTTCCACCTTTCAACATTGGCAAGCACATCCGCTTCAACTGGGCGAAGGAGATCAAGTGTATTGCGATCATACCGGACTTTGAGGTCAAGACGGCGTTGGCGAGAGGTGCGCTTCCAGCAGACTATGCCAAGGCAGATGTTATTTACAATCTTCAAAGAGTGGCACTGTTGACCACAGCACTTGGACAAAGCCCACCTAACGCAGAGCTGATCTATGATGGCATGCAGGACAAAATTCATCAACCGTACCGAAAGAGTCTGGTTCCAGGTCTCACGGAAATCCTCCAGTCCGTCACACCAACATCACATCCTGGGCTGCTTGGTATCTGCTTGTCTGGTGCAGGTCCGACCATCTTGGCACTGGCTACGGAGAACTTTGACAAGATCGCCGAGCATCTGATTGCTCAGTTCAAAAAGGAGAATATCACTTGCGAATACAGACTCCTCGAGCCAGCATATGATGGCCTAACAGTCTCTCACGATGATTCCACAGGAGCGCAAGCCAACGGCATGACATACGCGGATGCAGGTGTCTCGATTGATGCTGGCAACCTGTTCGTTGACAAGATCAAGCAAGCCGTCAAGTCCACAAGACGTCCCGGTGCTGATGCTGAGATCGGTGGTTTTGGTGGCGCACTCGACCTTAAGGCAGCAGGCTATGAGGAACCTCCAATCTTAATCCAAGCAATCGATGGAGTTGGAACTAAACTCAAGATCGCATTCGCTATGGAAGAGTTCTGGCAAGTCGGAATTGACTTGGTTGCAATGAACGTGAACGATCTGGTCGTGCAAGGTGCTGAACCCCTCACGTTCATGGACTACTATGCATGCTCGAAGCTGGACCCAGAGGATGCATACAAATTCGTAGAAGGAGTCGCAAAGGGCTGTGTGCAAGCTGGTGCGGCACTTGTTGGCGGCGAGACGGCTGAAATGCCAGGCATGTACCAAGGTAAGGACTTCGATGCCGGCGGTGCCGCCACTGGTGCCATCCGAAGAGGCCAGAAAGTCCTTCCAGACAAGGATGGCATGAGCGAAGGCGACGTATTGCTCGGTCTAGGCAGCAGTGGCGTCCATTCCAACGGCTTCTCACTAGTACGCAAGATCCTCGAACGCAAAGGTCTCGACTTCCACGACCAGGCACCATGGGCACAAGGCAAGAAAGTTGGCGCAAGTCTGCTCGAACCCACTAGAATCTACGTCAAACCTCTCCTAGCAGCAGTGAAAAGAGACCTGCTCCTCGGCATGGCACACATCACTGGTGGTGGTCTGGAAGACAACATTCCTCGAATGCTTCCAAAACATCTTGCTGCTGAGATCGACGCTTCTGCATGGCCCGTACCAGATGTGCTGATGTGGTTGAAGAAGGCTGGCAATGTGAGCAGTAAGGAATTTGCGAGGACGTGGAACACGGGTTTGGGAATGGTGATTGCTGTGAAGGAGTCACAAGTCGCTGCTGCTACTGAGGCGTTGACGAGCGAAGGCGAGAAAGTCTATCGGGTAGGAAAGTTGGTGGTGCGGCAAGGTGAGGGCGTGGTTCTGAAGAATTATGAGCATTGGGATCGATAGATACGAAACTTCGAACAATGTTTCTTTCACTTGAGGGGCACTGGAGGCATCTGGTCCGTTTGCCAAGACTCACATGCCCAACATATTCCTTCTCACTCTGCCGTAGGGACCCGAGTCATGCTTTACGCTAGCATTATGCCGAAGTCGCGAAGAAGTTCCTCATTTCTCCAATGTATTCAGCTCCGCTCGTGACAATTTCAATGGCACAGTAAGCGGCAATTAGCGGCACGCACACTGAGCGGACGGTGGGCATAATCCAAAAAACCGCATAACGAATACAGTACTGACTTAAGTTCAAGAACGTTAACGATCGACTTCCCACCACCGCTAAATGCACAACCTGTAGGACCGGTTTCAGTCTCGTGCAGTTTCAGGGGCATTAGTGCTGGAGAGTGAGGTTGGAGCTGCGGCTGTGACACCTCGCAAACGCCGATGGCGACGACCAGCAGGGCCGTCATTGCCGGCGACGACGATTATTGCGCGGGGAGAGGACTGAATGAGAACGTTCTATTGGGAGGAAATTATTGGAGGAAGAGGGCTCGAAATGGATGGCATGATGGAACAATGCTTGATGAGGCTTGAGCAGCATGGCGTTGAGCAGGATATCATGGCGGAAAGAGGTTTGCTGGTGATGTATAGAGCGCTTGCACTGGATGGGAAGCATTTCGGAAGGGTGTAATTCTACGTTTCCAGATCATGAGCTTCTCGTTGATAGAGAGGCTGAATATGGACTAAATGCATTGATCGTGATAGTGCATTGTGTTGTGCTTGCCTCATCTGAAGCATGACAAGTGATCGCATCCTGGTCGAAATCGACGCTTTATCGAGTTAGTTGTGCAAATCGCACAACTCCTGTCCAGTGCCAGAATATCATATCGATGCTGATCCCAATGATTTCGTCTGTTGCCGTGTCCTTGATCCTGTCGCTAGGGACTTTCTACTGCATGTTGTCCTACAACTACCGAGCTCAGTTAAGCCTGCCAAGCCCTTCCAAATGAGGTTTCCAGACTTTTGGAACGACACTCGGACCAAGTGTCTTTGGCTGTTGGTACGACCAGCAGTACGTTCGCTGTCTCCGATCTCGCACATGCTGTCGTTGTCGATGATGAATCCATGCTGTGTGGTGCGGTGTAGAGCTAGGGCCGTATACAGTATCTATCAGCGAGCACTGATGCACCTAAGCCATATTTGGTATAAAGACAGCGAGTTCATGACCACGTGATCGAACCTCCCTGGATGGTGCCATGTTTCCCCAGCTGCATTCTGGCATTGTAGGAGATGATCTAGCCCTTTTGTTCCGGCTCATGGATACTCGACATTCGAATGGCCTTGTTCGTGAGGTTGACGAAGCCGGACAAGATCCCGAATCCTCAGTACGCACCGTCTGTAATGATCGAGACGCCGGACTTTCCATGCGCCAACATAGATGTAGCCCAGAATCTCATGCCTCGAAGCTGGAGATGCTCATGAATCGTAATCTTCGTGACTGTCATAAGCCTTTCATTTGATGACACTGTTTTCTCCCCGCTCTGTGATGGGAGTAATTGGCGAACCTGGAGTGGCTGGAGAGACAGGCCGGCTGACTCTCTCTGTTATTTCGACATCGTCTCCAACGCGAAGCACAGCTCCGCTCGGACCGGCGCACGCGTACTGGCCGAATACCGGCTTGTCTGCAGGCAGTATGAGCAGTCGGAATCGATCAGTCCCAATCAAGACTCATTCACTTACGTGGAAACAAATCATTGACTCTCCGATCTTTGGCCAGGAGGCCATAGAGCTGGCGATTAGTATTGATCATGCTGCCTTTGGCCAAGTCTGCGTTCAGACTGAGGCAGCGTACGCATCTGAATAAGCAGCGTATAGATACCTCCTGCGCCGGATCAGCCTTAGAGCGTACGGTCAGCAGATCCCATCGGTCCTCGTCATATGGCTCGACTTCGTTGCCAACGTCAACATGTATGTTGGGCCGGAATCTGACGATGACATCCTCACCACGTGCAGAGGGCGGCAGCCTTCTCCTTGCATCCTCTTCAGAAGCTGAGGACGTCACAAGCAGAGGGGCGGCGTCGGCAAATCGCACACGCTGAGGCTGTAGCTTGTCGTTGACGGCGATGGATAGAGCTCGGTATTTGTGCTTCGGCATGAAGACAGCGCCTGGGATCTCTCTTTGGCCAGTGCCACCAATATATAGAAGTCGCACAGGTTTCTCCAGATGTTGTGTGAAGTACTTTGAGACATCCTCCCCCATGTCGATGCCAGGTGCCTTGGTCCCAAATATGCTCACTTGGTAGACTTTGGCATTCATCAAGCTCACGGGGGATGGAGTCAGTGGTAAGGTGATTGCCGCATTCTCTTCGGCGTGCACGTGCGTGATCGTCAGCTTCGACCAGGACCTATCAATCATGGTATGGAACAGTCCGAGGTCGAAGTGATTCTTGATAGTGATGTGTTCTGCGAGCCCTTGGGTCTCACTGGTGGGCGGCTTGACCAAGACATATTGACGATCGAAGCGTAGTCCTTCATTCGTGATTTCCGCGGCATGCACTTCCACAGGCCGCAACGACTTCACCGGGTAGATGAAAATCTAATTCTATCGTTAGCACAAATCTCAGCGTGACAACCCCTACCCTATGCAGGCGAAGAGGCTCGCTGCCATACCCGCTTGATCTTCATGACGGAGCCGACTGCATGCGATGAGTCTGTTGGCGGGGCGCAGAGGTGAGGAACTTCTCAGCAGCTGGGATGGACACTCCAGACGACTATTGACTGTGGTCGCGACACCCTGATCGACGTCGCTCAGCGCGACATGCGATGACGGGTCGCTTTCTCGGCGGTGGGTCGGATGAAGCGTCCTTGCTCGGCAGCGCCGGGAGCGGCCACCTCGATAATTACTCAGCCTTTTGCCTCGAATACCATTCGAAGGTGTCTCTTCCACTTGCAGGCCGAGCGAGCGTCTTATCCTACGCGACTTTGACCAATTGAGCAATTCAGGAGCGAGCAGCGTTATTCGACGCCCGACAACCGTGACAGGCGTTGGTTATTTCCTGCTGGAGCTCCAGCTTGCTTCGCTGCTGTATGCCTTGAATGGCGCAAGAAGCATCGGAGAGAGCCTGCGACAGGTGCAGAGAACGTCGCGTCAAGGTATGGATGGGTTCGCCAACACAAGCTCGAGCTTTCCAAGCTTCCTCCAGCGCCAGTTCACTTACCATTTCTCCCAGTGCGACAAGAGACAGCCCCATTGTCTACGCTGCGAGAAGCTCGGCAAGCCATGTCCTGGCTACGACAAGAAGCGGAAATTCGTAGACGAGGGCATCACATTGAGGAAGAAATATCAAAGTTCGAGTGACCATGCTTCCAGCAGCGAACAGGTAGCTGTACCAGTGTGTTTTTCCATTGTCCATGCTGTCGCGCGAGGATTTAAAGTTGACGATATCCTAGCATTGCGAGACGAGCGTCCATGCAAGTGCGACACCAAATTCCAACTCTCCAGCAATCAACTCATCAGGCCAACATGTCCCAAAAGCCTCCACATCACTAGCACCGAGCAGGTTTCGAAGCATTGAAGATACCCTTTTGAATCAGCGAGCCACCTCTACCAGTACTCCGCAGAATGGATTGCCTACTGTGTCACTGGACCCAGTGACGGAAGCTATGCTCCTAGCAGATCCCCCTGCACAGGTACCTTTGACGAATACTGATCCCATGCTGGATGAGATGTGGAAGAACCAGACTTTCGATCCAGAATTCTTTGACCTCCAGCCGGACGCATACTACTCTGCCGCAGGCAACACTTGCGGTTTCTTGCCTAACATTCCTGAGATCGTGGACGAAGTCGACCAGAGTGACATATTGTTGAGTAACTCTGTGTCAGGTACACCTTTGTCAACCGGCATCATCTCTGGTTCGTACTCGGATAGCTAGTGAGTTTCCAATATCGCAGACAATGATTCAAGTCTAGCTGACCATGCGGATCACAGCAATCTATGGGCTCCCGAATCGCAGCTCACCACCAGTGCTCTTATTACTCACGAGCGTGATCATGAAATGGCGTATCTGATCAGACATTTTACGGAGTCGATAGGTCCCTGGTGCGTCGCGCCATGATAGATCGTTGCAGACCGATGCTGACTTCCTCTAGGATGGACTTGTTCGACCGAGATAAGCATTTCACACATCTGGTGCCTCTGAAAGCCCTACGAGATGCCTTACTTCGTAATGCAATAGCCGCGGTTGCAGCAAAGCAGCTTGGACGTGTTCATGGCAGCAAACCATTCACCTACCAGCAAACTCAGAAGCCATCGGCGATGGAAGTGCTGGACGACACTGAAATAGACTGGTTTTATAAGGCTGCCAACTACTACGATAAAGCCATCGCATTCTCACGCCAATACCTTCAAGCTGTCTCCGGAGGCCTCAGCACTTCGCCAAGTCCAGATCCACAAATCGCGGCATCGATGGCCAATTCAGACGATCTACTTGTTGCGGTCTCGATCTTCTCATTGTACGAGTCTTTAGATAATCTTGAAACAGGATGGCTTCAACATTTGGCTGGGCTCAAGTCCCTCCTCGGCGCCGTGAGCCCTTCGCAGCAGGTGGAAAACCAAGCTACTCCATCTCTTACGGTAGGTCGACTGGCCTCTTTCTGGAACTTTGCGAGGGCAGATTACCAAGCAGCATACCTGAAGCGGCAGCAAACACTCCTGGACACGGAGGACCTGGCGCTATGGAACAGCTGCGGACTAGAGCTCCAACAAGACGGCTCGTTGTACAAGTCGCAAGACTACGTCAAGAACGATCCACGGCACTGCCGTGTGCTCGTAGAACTCGTGGCGCACACTCTGCTCTGGCTGGTGCTTCGTGTGATGAACTACCTCGCAAGCGACGAAAACTCGTCAGCAAGACGAAGTCAGTGGGAGCAACTCGCACAGCATCTTGACCAGTGGTACAGCAATTTACCGGCGACGTTCCAGCCCTGCGCGCAGATCAGACATCCAGCTTCAGGCCGGACTTCTCGCTCTCAGCTGACGGAGGCCTTCTTCAGTATTGATGTCTGCGCTGCTTCGATGCAACTGTACCACTTTGCGCGGATATTGTTGCTGCTGCATCGACCCATCAACGTGGAAAGAAGCGCGTTTAGGAACAGGCTGAAAGCATATCGAGAGGTGTCGACTGAAGCAATCAGGCATGCACATGAGATTATTGGAGTCGCTCTCGGTCGTCCACATCCTGCGATTCGGGTTGAAATGCTGCTTCCACTTTCTACGGCGGGTGCATGCCTCGAGGAGAACGACGAACGAAAAGTCGTGCTGGAGCTGCTCAGGGCTATTGAGAAGGATACCGGGTGTGCCACAGGTCTTCGGTGCCAGGAATTGATACAGGAATGGGGATGGACAGCAGAGCCGGAAGGTATAGCATGATGAGCGGCACATCTGCCGAGAAGACCCTGGAGCAATGTCTCACCTGCGCGCACCGGAGGATGCGCCGGAGCTTATCGCAATTTCATGCTGGTCGAAGTCTGGCATTCTCAACACGTCTAAGCGTGGACTAACAGGACGCCTTCCGGTCGGCTTCATGAGTTTAAGAATTCGGCATCTCAAGTTTAGGCCCCGCCTTCACACGCGGTGCATTATATCCGTCAGCCACCCGCATCAGCAAGACAGACAATTGGCCAGCCCTGCTTTTGCGCTAGCAGATGTTTGCAGAAGGCTGGATGAGACAACGACAGCGTATCCGACGTAAGACACCCACTACTGCTGGCTATCTGCAGTAGACGTGCATGACCGTTGAGTGTTGAACACGAGGTGCGCGGGACGACGCAGCAAGAAGCGCAAGTGGCGTGCCGGACGACCGAGTGTGCGAAAATGCCTGCACCGGCGTCGCGAGGCGCTGCAATGCCTGTGAAGAGGAGGTGTATCTCAGCGCATTCCTTGCGAGGGTGTCATAGAACGTTGGCATGAGCTATGGCACCTCGGTTGATGCCACTAGCAATTTTGCCTGCTCTGTGGTGTTGGGGTCCGCACATTGCGCTGAATGACTGGAGCAGGTCATCGCCCTTGCAGCCTGCCGTCTAGCTTGCAAGGGGATCCTAACATTCACCTGCAAAATGCACAAAGCGCCCACGATACCGGCTCTGTTGACATTCTTTTCTTCCTACCATTTCCGCTTCCAGGACCACGCAACTTCAAGCATACGATCGACTCGGGCCCGATAGTATAATGCCAACCGTCTTGCCAATCCTGCCGAGAGACAGGGTTACATCTGTCGGTGATGCTCCAAATTCCTCCTAGAACTCTAGTAGTGGCTGTTGCGAAGTTCGGTGTCAACAATGAAGATGCACTTCATTCACTCTTTCCCCTCTCGGTGTCGAACAAACACTTCACATTTTCTGCAAGATCTGGGGAACATCAGCAGCCTTAGGGATCTCGCCAAGCACGTCAGACGAGTCAGGTCGGTTATCCGTACTTGTGATCACCGACCAGGACATACGAATGCCTGGAATGTACGGGTACGCACCCGAGAGAGCAGAACTGCTGACTGTGCACGTCAATTCTGTCAGAGCTACCGCGCCACGGAGAGGCCATGGGGAAGGGGATGGTAGGTTGTGTTGTGCGATTTCGAGCGACTCTCAACTTGTGTCGAGAGATCTGCAGACGCAGCACCGTGGAAGAGTGTAAATCGATATCAGCACGTGCATCACCAAGGCGTCCTCGAATCTTTCGGCGGAAGAATGTCGCGCTTGCGTGTCGCCCACTACAGCCTTTGATTTAATGGCCTGGTTCAGAGGACGGGGATGATAGCAGTTGACTTCTAACACTGCCATGGGAGAATTGGGCCAAGATCAGCATTCGATGTCGAGATCACAGCTGATGTTGGCGTACTCGTCCATACGGCGCGAGCGCGGGTGTTCTTGCTCCCTCTCGCCGGTGGCCCAGCTCGTAAAGGGTAGCGATGCGCATGCACTGGTATCCTTATGTATGACATGTCGTTCATGACTCGTTGACAGCCAGCGTAGCACAGGAACGACAACGTCTTCCATGCTTCACTTGTCACTCTCCCTGGGCGAAATGGCGTACTCGTCGTGGATGTTGGTGCTCGGGGCATCACATGCATTTCGCAGCGAGTGAATTAAAGTCAGGGCAAGCACATGCGAGCAATTTGACGCGTCCCGTGCTCACGCGTGCCTTCACCAGGCACGGGGCGGGGTTTCTGCCTGGGACTCTGGCTGCCTGGGACAGATCTGCTTCTTCCTGCATCTGCTGCTGGTCGCATCGAGTCGATATCGAGCATCCAGCGGACTTGGGACCGGTGCCGACGATCCACGACCAATCCAACGCTCTACCATAACGCGTCGTGCACGCGTTCGTGGCGACTTCCCTGCAGTGCCCGCGCATTGCCACTCCTGCAGCCCCTGGACGATTTAGCGCGGGATCTGAACTCGGATCTGGTCCGACGGGATCTCGCGTTTGCCTGGCGAGTTACAGTGCACCTCGGAATCTTTCTCGCCGCCATACAACTTCTTTACAACCGGACGGAGGAAGAGAGAAGGGAGGATCCTCACGGGAAATTGTCTGGCGGTGGAAAAAGACGTTGCCGCCTAAGCCAAAGACGAGACAGCCCTGGCAGTTCCTGAAGCCCGCGGGCCACTTTTCAATGGCGCGACCGACGAGACGTACCTGTACGACAATGCCTTTCCTCCTCTGCAGCCTGATCTCCTTTCAACTATCTGTTGGATGTTCTGGATTCTCGCTGACCATGACCTACAGCTGCCCCTGCCGCTAAGAGCGCTGCAGCTCCTCCACCCGGGCGGCGATCAAGCGGCCGCAACGCCATCGCCACCTCCCGACCAGCTTCGTCCATCGCAAACACCTCCGACATAGACTCGAACGACGAAATCAGCCTTGCAGCAGCGCCGCCCAGCAGCAGGGTCGCAACAGGCGTCATCCTGCCTCGCCTCTCCAGTATGGAACGCTCACAGTTCAAGAAGTCGCCACAGAAGAACAGCAAGAGCCCGACGGAGTCCTCCCTGTCTTCACTCGATGCAAACACTTCGCGCGACTCTTCAATCGAATACGAGACCCCCGGAACCACGCCCGCCGCTTCCATCCGTGCTGGTCCCTCTACATCAAAGCGCAAGCGATCAGCGCTCGGCAATGTCATGAAGTTCGAGGATTCAGAGGAAGATGAAGACGATGACTTCGTACTGGCGACCCGACTGCAAGAAGAAGAATACACAAGGAGCGGCGCAGAGCAGCCACCTCAGAAGCGCACCAAGATGGTCATCGATGACTCTGAAGACGATAGCAGCGTGCTGAGTGAACCCCAGAGTCTCTCGTCGCTCGACTCCGTGCCGTTAGCGGCCAAGTCATCACGGGTCACTGCCAAGAATAAGGCGCCAGCCAAGTCATCAAGCTCCAAGGTCAAAGCAGGGCCATCTCGGGGTGTTAAGAGGAATCCAATTCGTACAGCTAGTTCTGTTGCTCGAGTCTCCTTGAGGAAGAGGGTTGTTTACGACAGCGACGATCCGAGTATGGACAATGCTGGCATCGCAGACAGCGAAGACTTGTCCTTGGTGGACGACTCTGATGAAGCGGTCTCGATGACTGGCGTGTTAAGCGACACTGACTCTGATGAAGTGGTCCCGACAATTGGCGGATTAAGCGATACTGACTCTGACGTGCCACTGGCTGCCCCTAGTCGAAAGGTCATTGCTGGACGCGGAAGGGCTACGGCCAGAGGCCGTTCTCGTGCTGCTCCTCGTGGTCGTAGAGGTCGACGTCACGGCAGACTTACTGCCGCTGATGCAGCAGCCATGAGCGAGGAGCTCGAGGAGATCGTAACGCTCGGCCACATGACACGGAAGGAGCGCGAGCGTAAGAAGCTCGAAAAGGCCCATCCGGATATCAAGACCATGTGGACGGATCTGGAGAACATCCCTGTCATCAAACCAGTGCCCGCTGCACAACCGCCGAGCATTAACCGCAAGCTCAAGCCATTCCAGCTCGAAGGTCTCGACTGGATGGTTAAGCAGGAGCAGACTCAGTACAAGGGTGGCCTCTTGGGTGACGAGATGGGTATGGGCAAGACCATTCAGGCCGTTTCGTTGATCATGTCCGACTATCCCCAGAAGGAGCCGACACTCGTGCTCGTCCCTCCTGTCGCGCTCATGCAGTGGAAGGCGGAGATTGACGAGTACACCGACGGAAAACTGAACGTTCTTGTCTACCACGGCTCGCAAGCCAAGAGCAAGAAAATGACAGTCAGGGACCTCAAGAAATACGACGTCATCATGATCTCCTACAACAGCTTGGAATCCATGCATCGAAAACAGATCAAGGGACACGGCCGCGGAGAGGACATTGTTCGTGCGGACTCGCCAATACACGCCATTCATTTCCATCGCATCATTCTCGACGAGGCACACAGCATCAAATCAAAGTCCACTGGTGTTGCTAATGCCTGCTTCGCTCTCAAGGGCACATACAAGTGGTGCCTGTCAGGCACACCGGTTCAGAACCGCATTGGCGAGTTCTTCTCCCTGCTTCGCTTTCTCCAGGTTCGCCCATTCGCCGACTACTTCTGCAAGAAATGCCCATGCGCCATCATCCATTGGCAAAAGGACGAAGAGGGCTTCTGTGTTGCATGCAAGCACAGCATGATTGAGCACGTCTCGGTGTTCAACCAAGAACTGCTTAATCCGATTACACAGTCCGACGAGCCAGAAGATCGGGAAGCCGCCATGGCTAAGCTACACATGATCACCGCGCGTATCATGCTTCGTCGAATGAAGCGCGACCACACAGCATCCATGGAGCTTCCTCCAAAAGAAGTCATCATTCACAATGAGTTTTTCGGTGAGATTGAGCGTGACTTCTCGTCAAGCATCATGACAAATACCAACCGTACGTTCGACACCTACGTGGCGAAGGGCGTCATGCTGAACAACTACGCCAATATCTTCGGCTTGATCATGCAGATGCGTCAGGTGTCAAACCATCCTGACTTGCTTCTCAAGAAGCATGCTCAGGAAGGTCAGAATGTCCTTGTTTGTAACATCTGCGACGAAGTGGCCGAGGAGGCCATCCGATCAAAGTGCAAGCACGACTTCTGCCGCGCGTGCGTCAAGTCGTACATCCAGTCAGTAGAGGCTGAAGGTGGCGAGGCCGATTGCCCGCGCTGTCATATACCTCTCGCTATTGACTACGACCAGGCGGAGATCGAGCAAGACGAGGACTCGGTCAAGAAGTCGTCCATCATCAACCGCATCAAGATGGAGGATTGGACTTCGTCGACCAAGATTGAGATGCTCATCTACGACCTCTACAAGCTCCGTTCGAAGAAGCAGACACTGAAGTCCATCGTCTTCTCGCAGTTCACGTCCATGCTGCAGCTCATCGAGTGGCGCCTACGACGTGCTGGCTTCAATACGGTCATGCTTGATGGATCCATGACGCCCATCCAGCGTCAGAAGAGTATCGACCACTTCATGAACACACCGGACTGCGAAATCTTCCTCGTTTCGCTCAAGGCTGGTGGTGTGGCCCTCAACCTGACTGAGGCTTCGCGGGTGTTCATCGTCGATCCTTGGTGGAACCCGGCCGCAGAGTGGCAATCTGCAGACCGCTGCCACCGTATCGGGCAGAAGCGCCCTTGTGTTATAACTCGTCTGGTCATCGAGGACTCGGTCGAGAGTCGTATCGTCATGCTTCAGGAGAAGAAGGCGAACATGATCAACAGCACCATTAACAACGACAAGGGTGCTATGGAGAAACTTACTCCCGAGGACATGCAGTTCCTTTTCCGCGGCAACTGAGTTGCTCGCCATATCGCAACCGCATCGCGTGTACGATGAGAGCGTGTCGAACGAAATGTATGACTACCAAGAGTTCTAGATACGCTGCATTTGATGGTGATTGAATGGGAGGGAGTGTGTGACGATGTTGCTGAGGCGCGTTTACAGCTGCTCGCATGAGAGCGCATTGCATGAGAGTATGATAACGAGAACTATGATAGTCATTCCCCAGCTGTTCATGAAGTAGGGCCGGGCCTGCTTTGCAATCCTCTTGCATGTGCCTCCGCAGAATGTAATCACACTTGATATCTTCGTCCCGCCTCGGCTTCGGTTATCATCCGGCTAGACTTGAGATGGAAGGCAAGACCTCACTCCCTCACCATCTCAGAGAACCCAGCTCTTGCAACCACATTCCCTCCCAGCAATAACACGATTCAACGCCTAAGAAAATGTCTTCCAAAGAACTCACCATCATCGCCACCCTCTACCCGAAAAAAGGCAAAACCGACGAGGTCCGTACTCCATCTCCTCCTGCTGCCTTCTATTTACAATATCTATCTATCCCGTCACCTTTCCCCCTCCCTTCCACAAATCCCTTCCCGCCTTCAACAATTGATATCAGAAACCTCCCCCTAATATGCTCTCCCCCCCGCCTCGAACTCAACTCATATCAATCCAGGTCCTCGCCCTCCTTACCCAAATTTCCGAATACGTCCGCGCGCACGAACCGTTCGTGCTCCAATACGAAATCCATCGCTCCCTGCGCCCCGATCGGACGACGGGTGAGGAGGAGATTGTCATGGTGGAGAGGTGAGTCCTTTCCTTTCCTTTTCCTTTTTTTTTATTTTCCCTCGCTGGCTGGCTGGTCGATAGAGACATGCATGCATTGGGCTGAACTTTTTGTTTCTGTTTTTTTTTTAACATAAACAGGTATCAGGATCAGGCGGGTCTGAAAGCACATGGATCGAGCGAGGAGTTTGGGGCGTTTAATCGGACGTTGGGGGAGAAGGATTTGATGCGGGCGCCGATGCAGTTGAAGATGCTGGGGAGGCAAGGGGGGTTTCGGTCGAGATTGTGATCGAATGACAGAAGACGGGAGGGGAGAGGAGAGATGGTAGCGGTGTGTATTTTCTTGAGTGGGGAAGTGAAAGTGCATTGTTGAGATATGGGTCTCACGCTCTTCAAGGGAGCGTAGCAATGCAATATAATGCATGCATGCATGCATCGTCGTCTATATATAAGAACGGGTCGTGATAGAAGTACACATGATCGTTTCAATAGTGCCGACAACACCACGCTGTGAATCCGAGAAGCCCTTTCGCTCCGGCCTCCCACTTCCTGCACTGGCATAAACCGCTTCGCGCGCTGTTATACCTCTTCCTAACGCCATCGCCACCTTTTCTGTCCGTGTTTCCTACAGCTTCGGCTCTAACTCCTCAAACTCCGAAACGTCCTTCACAGGTGTCGGGCCAGCAGACAAAGGCAGACTGGCCTTAAACGCCCGAACATCTTTGATTTTGACGACCGGGTTTTCCTTGGCCTCGCTGGTTCCGTTCACGCCGTTGGTAGCATCCGCAGCCTTTGGCTCATCGGGTACATGATTGGCGACGATGCCAGCGGCAGGTAGGAGCTGCGGTAGCGCGGCCTCGCCCTGCTGAAGGATCTCTTTGATGATCTCTTCAGGCATGCCGCTGGCGGCGAGGTAGGTTCCGACCGCAGCAAGAATGGTGGGCACGTCTCCATCGGCAATGTTGACTTTAGCGAACTCGGCGGTAAGAAGGTCCACGTCCATTGGTGGGCCGTCTTGCAGCATTGATTGTAAGAGCTTGTCGATCTCGGCGGCGAGCTTCTGGCGTTGCTCGGCGGGATCAATGTTTGCGGCGATGTCTTGGACGGAGGTTTGAGCTACGAGGTGCACAGAGTATCTCCGTCGCTCTGGTGAACCTGGCAGGAAGAGTCTCGTGTAGAAGTCCAAGACCTCGTCCTTAGTCAGTGGTTCAATATGCTCCACATCATGGTAGACTGCAACGTCGTTAGTAATGGTTTAGCTCTTCATTGCTGTGCAGACTCACCAAGATCAAAATCGAACTGCTCTGAGCAAATATGAGACCACAGCCGCCCGCTCTCTTGGTTGAGATTCTTGAGCTTTTCGAGACGCTTGTTGATGACACTGATCTTGTTCGCTTCGAACTCCTCATCAGGCATGTCACGAATCGTCTTTTCGAAGCCACGAAGAAATAGGTCGATACGCTGCACCAGATACTCGCAATCCTTCTCACTCTGGATCAAGATGCGATAGCCAATCTTCGTGAGTAAGACCAAGGCTCCGCCACCAACAATGTAGCCAAGCTGCTCCTTCGTCCGGAGAGTATCGAAGACAGGCTCGGTCAGCATTTGGTCCAGAACAAGAGCCTTCGCACGTAGATCTCTGTCTTGAGCATTGCCGAGAATAATATTGTACTCGATGCAGTGATTGACATTCTCCGGGTTCTTGAGAGAATGCTCGTAGACGTAGTCGATGCCAGGTACAAACTCGACAGTGCGGTTGATCTCCCATTGGCTCTTCGGAAGGGGAACAGGCTTCAGCGTTGCCTCCACCAGATCGCCTATGCGCAGAGCATCCTCCTTGTACAAGTTACCATGAGCGAGAATCTCGATGTGACTCTGACGCAGGAACTCCTTGCCAAATCGTCGGACATCTTCGATGGTGACGCTTGGTATCTCTTCGATGTAGTGAACCTGCGTCCAGTGTTTGTCTCGGGCCAGCCACTGCGAGTATCTGGCAACTTGTCTGAAAGGCTCTGCGTACTCCGAGTTTTTGAAGTTGCGGAGTGCTCGTTCTTTGATTATTTCGAACCTGTCCTCTTTAACTTCATGATCGCGCAACGCAATGAGCACCTTCTCAAGCAGAACGTGCATCTTGTCGTTGTAGCCGCTCACAGTGAGTTCAAGCCGGCCAGCAGATCTGTAGACCATGTACTCCAGTCCAGCCAGCTCCGCATCGTAAGCATACTCGGTCAAGCTATCATCCACGAGATCTTTGTAAAGCATGGCTACGACCGCTGTGAAGGGACTTGTCTCAGTAATTGAGTTTCGAAGAGCAACATGCACATTAGCTTTCGGGACCCAGAACTGATCGTCCTTCTTGTGCCAAAGACGGACATTGCGATCGTTGCGAAGCAAACGTGGCGTTGTGGCTGGAGCGCTGACCTCTTTCTTCTCCACGTCTAGTCTGGCAGGGATGAATTCGTTCTTCGCTGGCAGATGCAGTTCAGCGGGTCGCTTACTCGCAGGTGTCTGCATAATCTCGACAAGGTCGGTCATGAGCTCTCCTGGAATGCGCTCCATCTTGTACTGAGTACCATACCACTTCTCTGTCTTATCCCAATCACCCGGGAAGTCTTGGGCGCTCAGGGTGAAGCGGAAGTTTGATGGTGTCAAAGCATCCAACCCCTTTCGAATGGCTTCGGGATTGAATTTGCGGATGAGCGTCTGCCCGCTCAGCAGCCATTCGCGTGGAAGCGGCTTCTGCATGACACCACTCAAATGGCTAGTCGTTCGTGACGCTGGAATCTTCTGTCGGAATCTGAACTCGATCTCGCAGAGCTGCGCCTGCTCGTCGGCAATCCACTGGTGCGGTGGTTCAGATTTAAGCATGGCGATGTACTGGAATACTGTTTTGAGGACCTCCTGATAATTTGCGAGACCTTGCGTGGTCAGACGCATGCCAATTGTAAAGAAGGAAGCTCCAGGGCAGACTGGACCTGCACCCGCGCTAAGCTCGCTGACCCATCCCTTGGCTTTGAGATATGCCAGAATACTTCCAGGACCCTCGTGACCGATAAGATGAGAGATGTAGCGAGACGGCTGAGACTCATACAAGTTCTCTTCGTCGGGATACGGGAAGGAAATCTCCATCGTCCTCTGGTCCATCACTGGTTTTGCGAAGATTTGAGTGCCGAGTTCCTTCTCGGTCTGAACGGGAATGCCATCCCACCTCAATTGAGGTAGGTCTTTATTGGGCACGTCGGAGAAAAGCTCCTCTGTCCAGCTTTGTAGCTCGTCTAAGCTTTCCTTGCCCAGCACGGCCAGCTTCATTCGGTTTGCTGAGTACTGCTTTTGGTAGAACTTGATGAACTCGTCACGAATCTTCACGCCACGAGCGATGGGCTCATCGTGTAGGATCTTGTAGTTGCCTGTTGCGAATAGGTGGTATGGGTGACCGGGGCTGGATGTAGCCTTGTTCAGTTGCATCATGCGCCAGTTGTCCGCCTGCAAGTTCTTCTTGTTTTCCGAATCTACGGCTCGCAATTCACGGTCCAGTGTGCCTTCCAGGAACAAAGGCGCCACGAAGAACTGTGAGAACCTGTCCAGTGCGCCATATAGAGGAGCGTCGTTCTTTTGGGTCTTTGGCAGAGGCAGACTAGCCTGGCTCGTGCTGGCAGATGATCTCGGGCTGTTGGATGTGGACGAAGACGAAAGTTCAAAGTAGTAGTTCGTCGATGTGGGCGCGGTGAAGGCATTGCTATAGCCACCGTACTTGCTCAAATACGAGTTGTAGTCGTTTTCGCCTGGGAACTGTGTGAGCAGCTGTCAGTGTCTGCGCACCTGTCCAAACGATATCTCTACTTTCTTCCCAAAGCTGTGCTCACCTTCTCAGTGCCCATGAAGAGCAGATGTTCCACCGCGTGCGCCATGCCTTGCATCTCTTCTGGATCTGCCAAACTGCCCACGTTGACATCCATGGCCGCGGAAGCCTTGTCGGTGTCGGGGTCGTGGATGAGGAGCACCTCGAGCTTGTTCGGTAGGCGTATGACTCGATATGATCTGTTGTCCAACAATGGCTTCTCGAGCTGGTCTGCCAGCCGTTCGGTGTTCATGGCGTGCTCAGGCCGGCTGCGGAGGATGTTTTGCGCAGCCATCGTGGTGGATGGGCGGGCTAGTCTTGAGCGGGTGAGAAGGTGTATATGACGAGGGAACGAATGACTGGGCGACAAACAAGACAGGCTCCGCGAGGGGGACGGACGTTGGTCGGACAATGCGGGCCGTTGCAAATGGAGATATGAGGCGAGCTGACGTCTTATGGCAACAGCGGGACAGGCAAGCGGGTGCAGTCGTACGTGCACCGAGGTGGCAACAAGCGACAAACGGGTCGTGCGGATGTGAATGTGAATGTGAATTTGGAGGTGAATGACTTGGACGGGTACGCGCGACTGTCAAATTTTGGATCAGCCGCCGCGATGGGCGCGAGAATATCATATCAACGGAAGCATGAACACAGCAAGGATCTTGGTATTGTTTCCATCAAGGTCTTGCCAAGCCTGACTTCAGCCACCCGACATGTTGTATGAAGAACACCGGAACTTTGTCCGACTTCTCGCGGCTACTGTACTCTTGGAGACCAGGAAGCTACGGGAAACGCAGCTGAGGGATAATGTTGCCTGTGCGCTGTCTGTGCTCGGTCGTGCTGCTGTCTGGTCGTCGTGGCATGCGATACCGTACGTGACAGTGCACCGTCTGCAAACCATCTTAAGATGTTCGACCCGGTAACTCCCTCTACACTGGTCGTCTGTGTACACGAATGTTTGCTACCGTCGAGACATCCATCATCGGCGACACGGTCCCCCCTCGCCATGCACGTCTGCAGACATGCTGCAGCCCTACAACCATTCGGCCTGCTGGCGACCCAACAAGGATGGGGTTTGTAGCAGTTGCACAAGATCTTCAGGGGATGCGAGTGCAGCTTCACCTTCACCTTCACCTTCAGCAGAAACACAAAATCATCACTACGAGCCGTTCATCAAGGTGCGCACCTCCTGAAGCCAACAACGCATTCCAGGCCTGAAACGGCACTACGACCGTTGGTAACCTGATCATACGAGTTTCCGGTCGCATGTCTGGGAGCTTGTTCCCGGTGTGAACGACTCGAGACACACCAGGATGCCCGGTACGCTCTACCGGCTGCCGCGAGCCGGGACCATTTGGCACGACTCCGCGGGAAATTCTATTCCAACTACCGCGCTATCAGTTGCCCTAGGTCCTGGGTGCGCGATATTAAGGTATGTGCTCTCCAACATCTCCCACAAGTTGACGCCCAACCATCGCTCGATGAGATTGAACAAGGAGTTCACCGAGATGCGAAACTGTGCTACTCGCGTAAGATTCAGGATTCAACTTGCCAGCGTTACCTCAACGCGTAACTACAAGCACACGATATCTTGGAACCGCGTCTGCAATGTCTCGGGACCGACCACAAGTTTCAGTCGGGTGAGACCCTGTCTATTTGGGGGAGAGTCTGTAGATTGTTGCATTGTGAACCCTCCACTTCACCATATTTCTCGATTGTAGGCTACATTAGATAGTAGATGATAGATGCTCAGGGATACCATATTCGGAAGTTGTACGCGATTGATCGCTCAGAACTGGACAGGGCTTGAGATAACCGGGTGGGAGGCTTCCCTCTATAAGAATTGGTTGTCGTGATACAACATCTGTACCATACTGTAGACAATGGAGAGAGGGCGAATACAGCACCGCGATGCTAGCGTTCGGGCCGAGCTGTGGACGGTTCGGCATTTGACTGAAGCGCAACGCATAGCCGAGACGCTCGCAGCAGCAGCAGGGCATAACAAAGTTTGCGCGATAAGATACCATGCTGCCACGAGCCGTCCCAAGTAGGTCCTGTGCATGTACATGTATACATGTACATGTCCTGTACTGTATGGTGAACGGTTCGGTGCGGCTTAGTGGCGGCCTCCAAAATTCCAGGTCACCCACTGGATTTACACGCACATGTGACAACGCAACGTCGAGGGTCGAGCCAATCTGATCATCACAACCGAAACTTGCTCAATGGCCTAACCGACGAGAACATGCGCCAAGGCGTCCTTTCCATCGCTGAAATGAGCATCGTGCTGCTCGGGACATTTGACAATCCAGGATACGCAGGAACGCGGTGTGTGCACGAGACACCAAGGGACATAGATAGTCGGCTTAGGATGCGGGCGGATCCCAAAATATATGCTATAACCGGCCCTACAAACGCTACAACATCCAATAGCAAGCAATTCAAAGCTAGAACAGGTGCGAATGCCGGCTGCATATCCAGACTCACCAGCCAGAACCACAGTCCCATCCCGCCTGCCGACTCGACCGTAGATGGCCGAACACAGAAAGTCCAACAGCGAAGCGCAAACCCATCTCGACAACCAGGTCCTGATCGAAGCAAGTCTCAAGCAGATGAACACATCATTTATCAGAACAGCCCACCCGCATGCGTTCGACATAACACGTCAAGGAACGGAGCAGAAGGGTCTGCCAGATCAAATTACAAGATGTGAAGTCGGCAAGCTGATCGCACGTTTTTACGCACGTTCCGAAGATTTCATCCTCTAGCGCGCGATGCGAGACTACCTCCATGATGTCCGCAGCTGAGTCGTGCACACCTCGTGTAGTCGAATCAGAAGGGGGAAAAACGTAAACTCATCAACCAAAATTGCAATTCATCACAGCTATCTGTTATGCCAAAGGTCATACGCGTGTTCAATGCTTCTAGGGTATCTCACGTTTCGTATCAGTAAAGGAGGAGTATTCCGTCAAGCCAAGAAAAACGCCTCGCTAATGCCCAACACACAATATACAGCCGATGCCGTCGACATTCCCCCGTTCAGCGACAGACCTCTACGATCCCTAATCAACCTGCACCTTGACGCCGAACAGCTGCAGTCGGTGCAGCACACGCTTCCGGCACACGGGGCATACGTCGGTGCGGTCGGCACAGTCGCGACAAGCGATGACGTGTCCGCAGTCGTAAAAGGCCGTGGTGATCTCCTTGTCGTAACAGATGCGGCAGCACGTCTGGTCCTCGTCGGTGACGGTGCCTCGGAGGACAAAGTGGCCCGTCTTGCGGCCTTCCTTAAAGTCACCTTCATACACGTTGCCATTTGCCTCGATGAGCTTGCCTTTGCCGTGAGGCAGATCGTCCAGCCAGTCGCCTTCGTACACTCGGCCGTCCATCGAGTACGTCATCCTGCCGTGACCGGACTTCTTCCCATCCTTGAATTGTCCAAGATACTCGTCGCCGTTGACGGCGATGAGGTGGCCACCGCCGTGCTGGACCAAGGCTTGGTTATACTCGCCTTCGTAGTAGTGCTGTCCGAGCCAGTCGTGCGTGCCTTTCTCCAAACAAGTCGGCTCTGTAGCCTGAGCTTCGATGGAGAACACGGAGTCGTCGTCCACATCGCGCATGACGACGTCTTCGCCGTCCATCTGAGGTTGTTCCGGAGGAGCCGCGGCGGCTGCAGCCCGCTCGACGAGTTCGGAGAGCTGATTGAGACGCTCGCGATCTGTTTCTCCCGGAGGATGGACCGATTCGTGAAACGAGCCACTGTCCGCGAAGTATTCGTGCACCGCGGTCTTGGGTGGATCGGTATAGTCAGCTGGTACTGTATATGGCGGTAGCCACTCCTCGGTGTCGGAAGAGTCGAAAGCTTGTGGAGCGACATCGTCGCGAACGTACATGACCACAGATGTCACCTCGGCATCTTGGTGATCGTCGTATTGGCTGAACGGCGAATCGTATCCAGAGCCTGGCGACGGCTCACGGCCTCGTTCCTTAAACCCAGAATGCTTGCCTTGAGCTTCGGTCTCGGTAAGAACAGTGACCTTGCCATCATGGTATGCATACCAGCCTTTTCCGATACCGTGTGGGCGCACGTACGGGATGTAGCGATTCGAAGCAAGAGAGCCGCAATGGGTCACGAAGGCAAATAAGGTGTATCCAACACCGCTGACAGTGAGGTGATCCGAAACCTCGACTTTGTTGGTCAGTTTCTTCCACTTCCGCGTCTTCTTGTCGTGCTCTTGTCGCTGCAGCTCGAGAGTCAAGAGCTGCGGACATGCGATGGACTTGACGTGCTTATCAACCGCAGCTTGAACAGAATCGTGATCCTTGGTGTTGAGGCGGCTGGCGCCGCACACAGCGCCTTTCTCGGGATTAAAGGTCCCAACAAGCTTCTTAAACTTGCCGTATTCCTCGCCCTCCTCGAATTCGTAGGATGCGCGACACGACACCCGCCACAGCATCTCCATGACATCTGCAGAGTATGGAGTGCTAGGTCGGCCGAAGTTTGCGGACCTTTTTCTCAAGTACATCTTCAGCAGTAAGCCCTGCAGCCATTTGCGTGTTTCGCCATTCCCGCGTAACTCCTTAGCCCATTCTCTGAACGGTTTGAAATGCAGGAGTGGAACAGCAGCGGCGATGTAATGTAGAGACTTGGTGAACGGCCGTAGACCAGTGGTAGAAGTGATCATGTCGGGGGACGACGTGCCATGCTCCCACTTGCAGCCCGTGGGATCATCGACGACGCGAATGTAGGCACGGAAAGCCAACCTGTCGTTGCGCAGAATGGCTTGTCGCTGAAACTGTTGCCGGCGAGGGAGCTCGTAGCGAGGGGTCTGACTGAAATAGCGCCAACCATAGTCTGCCGACCTCTTGTGGAACTGATGTGCTTCGGTCTTGTACTCGAACACGCGAGGCTCGGCAGGATTATACATGATGATGCAGATCTGAGCGGCAACCGATCGACGCTTCTTGACACGCTGCTGGCCCTTGAGGAAAGGGAATGGCGGATTGGCGAATTCCTCAGTGGCATCCCATTCCGGTGTATGCATTGTGACGTTCTCCAGGAAAGCGGACAAGTAGTCGGTGCGTTGTCCTTTTGGGTAGAATTTGATGCGCCAGTCGAAGCCTCCGACGTTGATCGTGGGAGACCGCATGACCAGTTCGTCGTTGGGGTTGTCAGCGGTGCCATTGAACCTATCAATCATCCAGTCGATGGTGCCAGACTCCACGGGAACAAGGTCAGGGTCGTTGGGGTCGAAGAATGTGAGCTTCTCCCAGTATTCGTCATCCGTGGCACTAATCTCGCCCTTGTTGATGATGAACTCCAGCTCATCTCCCGTGGCTTCGGACTTGTCTTCGCTGATTGGACTCCAAGGCGCCGGCGGCTCGTCATCTCCAGAGCTCTCGGTGTCCTCGTTCTCGCTATGATCCTCGTTCTCGGAATGCTCGTTTTGATCCCCTCCATCTCGTGCATCACCGGCGCCATCGCTGGCCGAGGGTTGGGCAGCTGGTACCTGAGGGGCAGCGGCTGGAATCAAGCGTGGTATAGGCTGTCCTCCTGTTGACCTCCTGCCATCTCGAGCAACATATTGCAGTGTCTGGTGATCGAAGGTGACTCCGTCTGCTATCATGGAACGCTGGAAGTCGTCGTCAGGTACCAATCCCTCCCTATCGAGATTGAACGTGGTGAATGGATGCATATCGGCTATGTCTGAATCTGATGGTGGTGAGTCGACTGCAGGATGAATGGTGTCAGGTGCCGGCGGTGCGGCCGGCTCTGACGGAGCGTCCATGTCGCCCGCAGCTCAGTGTATGGTGTGCAAGGCACAGCTTCGACCAGCGGCGGGTGGAGGAGTGATGCTCTGAGTTTGGCGATGCAAGTGGGAACGACGATACGACTGCTGCTGGTGTAATGCCTACAGAAGTGTGCTACAGAAGAGGAATTGTCAGTGTGCAGGCTGGTGGTCCGGTGAAGAAGAAGAGGATGACTGTTATCTCGGTGGCTGGGCCGACAATAGGCACGCTGCACAATAGCAAAGCTGCTTCACTCAAGGCAGCTCTTGCTATAGTTGCTGCATGTGATGGCCGCTGCGGCACGGCTGTCGATCGCGGAAGCAGCTGCGTTCGAGCCGGCGGCAGGCAGGACGGGAGTGTTATCAGGTCGGGTGGAGACTCTGCAGACGACGGGAGTGTTGATTTACGGTGTGCGACTTCTCATGGACTCCCTCGTGCGTTGCTGTGCTGCCTCCAGTTGTCTGTGACGACCCCGGCTACACTCGGCCCCATCAAGAGCAAGAGAGAGAGAGAGACAGAGCGCGGGAGACGATGGGACAGGGTCCAGAGATCAACGGGCTAGTCAAATGGCACGTGCTGAAGGCGCAACGCTCGAATAGGATCGTCAAACTCTCACAACTTGTGCAAAGTGAGGCTACAACCATGCCTGCATCTTCGCAACTCATTTGAACCACGCAGGCATTTCGGTGCGCTGGACGTACCTCGAAGACTGAGCGTGCTGACTTGTCGTCAACAACCCGTCTCCCGCGGCGTGCTCGTTCTGCCAGCCGTCCACGTCAAGATGCAGGCAGGCCTGCGGCAAAGCCAGGCGTGCATAAGCGCCAAAAGTGCCTTGCGTAAGCGCGACGAGCGTTCGCAGGAACTTGTTCTCACCAGTACATGCAGTATTTTGTCCGGAACGAAAGACGTGGGCAAGTCCCTTCAATCGTTCTTGCTCGCGGTGTCGATGTTTGCGAAGGTGGCTGCCACGATTAATGGGAATGCCACAGTGGCTTCGGCATATACCTGTTCGTATGCATCAGTGCCTGGCGCGGTGGGAGCGATGATTCATACACACCTTCACGCTAGCTGCGTCGGCTTTGATCTTGCCCCAGCTGACAGCTTCGTCTGGTCGTGCGCCGGCATCCGAGCCATCGAACTCTTGCGCCGTGTTGATATACACCGCACTCTCCGCACCATTGCGCATCAAGTTGGCGTTTGCGATGTGGTGTTTGACGATGCCTCCTCCCAGAATGATCATGCCAGTGCGCTTGGCTCGGACGGCAATCGTGTTGATTTTGCGAATGTCTTCCACGATGTCGATACGAAGCTGCTGCGGTGAAGACTTGAAGGTGTGGAAGTACAGCATGTCTCCCAGACTCCCGTCGGTCAGCGCGGGACAAAACACGGGAATGTCGTTCTTCCATGCCCAGTAGTACACGGAGGATTCATTGTTGATCTCTTTGCCAAGCCGGTTGATGATTTTGCTCGGGGTCCATTGCACTGCTTCTTCCGACGCCTTGGATGCTTCTTGTTCCTCGAGCAGCTGGTCGAGTATGGGCATGACCCAGTCCTCAAAATGACAATAATTGTCGTTGGGGACAAGCAGGTTGCCGATGCGATTCATGCCTTTCGCGCGCAGAGTCGCGCCTGGCGTTGAGAAGGATCCCAGATAGGTTTGGCCCAGGCATTTGATGAAATCTTCCTCCACCCCGCCCGCAGTCGTCACGATCGCTGAGACATGCTTGTGTTGCACTAGCCACCTCAGTGTCTCCCGCAGACCTGACGATATGAGGTTGGATGTATATCCGAGGAAGATGGTTGTCTTCTCCCCCGACTCGGGGTCGCGCCAAGTCCTCTACAAGCACCATCAACATCCCATGTCACAAGGCAGAACTTTGCAAGAAAAGGTTTCTGCGTACCATGCCGTTGACTATACCAACTGCCTGCCCTATGGAAGTCGCCTGGAAGCCCATGTCCGTCATGTTTCGCACCAACTCGGCGACGGTGACATTGCGATCAGCGAATTCGTCAAAATCTAGCCCTCTGACAGGCACTGCACCAGCGGGCACAGGATCGGAGGGCTTGAGCACTGCATTCTGTGCACCCGAGGGCGCTGAATCCAGTGAGGCGGCGCCATTCGTGGAAGCCATGACGGTACAGCCCTGTCCTCACGATTCCTCGCTGTTCGTGATGAAAGGCTTGCACGAGATTAGTGGTGCTGCGCGTGTGGGGCCCTCTCACACCTCGACAGGTCCCGCCAAGAAAGTACAACCATGGCCCCTGCCGCCGCGCTCGTGGAGTCGATCCCCGGGTCGGTGGCGCTACGATGTCGCCGCGGCGTTGGAGAAACATCGCGCTTTTGCACGCGGTGAGACGGCGACGTGTGGTGGCAGACGAGTGACCCGCACGCTCCCGGTGCTGTTGGTCGTCGGCCTCTCGACCACGAGTACCGTTGTCGAATGTGGCATTGTTCAGGGACGGAGCACTGACGACATTTTGCATTTAGAGTTTTGAGGATGCTTTGCATCCCGGCTACTCTGCATCGAATCCCTGCTCCGCCATCCGCTGATTGATTTGGCTAGCCTCTGCTCTGGCACTGGGCCACGACTGGGCCACTGGGCCACTGGCTCCCCCAGCACTGGCGCCCCTCCGCTCGTCACGCATCACTGCAGCACGCTTGCATGATCGCGCAGACGGACGGGGGCGAGGGCTCTGGCAATGGCAACGGCAACGGCAATGGCAGTGGCGATGGCATAGCGTGGTTGACGAAGACAACCGTGTCACAAGCGGTGCAAGCACGGCCTGCAACCCCGAGCCTTCTTTTGTCAGACCCCAGATCCAGGAGTCGATTTCATGAAACGCCTCTGCCAACGGGGACGGGTCAGATGAGTTTCGGCGGGAGGCCCTGTCGAACGGTAAACCAGAGTTTCCCAGATTCCACCGGCGTGATTGGTCCTGAGATCGACACTCAGATCCGCAGCTTAGGTCGCCCTCCAGTGTCATCCTCCGACTACCAACCTCATCGTCGTCGTCGACACTGCGATCCATCTCCACCGCCGTCCTTGCACGCCAAGACCCGTCGGAGCGGAGAGAGCGCGTCCAGTTCACTCCTTCGCCCGACCCTCTGCCTTTGTCGCGCCGACGCCAGGGAGATCTCGCGAGACGAAGTTCTGGAGACCGCCGCCTGCGTGACAGCCGCGAGGAGCCTCGACATCCCGCCCGGTCCTCTTTCACGCGCGCTGCACACGCACACACATACCCGGCACACTCTGTCTGGGCACTGCACACCGTCCGTCGCGCTTCTCGGGCGTCAGCGACCGCATTGTACAGCTGTCTGCCGCAGTTGACCCTCTTCATCAGCTGCACTGCATTTCTTCTCTCCACCTGGCACGCCTGCACGAGTCGAGCCGCAAGGTTAGCACGAGCCAGGCTTCTTTCCACGCTTGTGGCGCACCTTCCCGGCTAGTAGCGCTGGACCTTTGAGATTGGCGGGCCTGCACCTTCAAACAAAACCAATTCATTCACCATCACCACCACCACCACCACACACGACTTCGACACGCATTCTCCATCCATTGGGACCACACAGCCTCGTGGATGTTCGCTGCGACCCTTCACGGCTGGCCCATGAAGTACTAATCCACGAGCCCAATCAAGCTTCGTCAACAGACACATCCTGGTCGCAGCTGCGGCGTGGCGCTCCTGAAAAGGCGCTGCTGCCGATTTTCATGTCGTATCGTAGCGGATCGAGCTACAGAGGACCGGCAGACAGGTCACGCTCGCCGCCGCGCTTTCCGGACAGAAGAGGCTCGACAGCGAACACCATCTTCGACGGGCGGCATTCAGGACCTCCCCCGCCACGCAACGCTGCAGACGCGCCAAGAGGCCCCAGATCGCAATTTGACGGACTTTCGTCGCGCGGACCTCCCCCGTCTGGAGCAGGATCCGGTGTAGCACCACGAAGACTTGCCGATGCGCCGCCTCTAGGCAGTGGTGAGCGCTCACGACCTTCGTTTCGAGAACGCGACTACCCGGATCGGCGAGAACGATCGCCTCCACCTCGCGAGCGTTCTCCGCCAAGGAACTTTAAAGAGCCTAGAGACTTTCCCCCACGTGACCTCGACATCCGAAGCGCCCGCCGAGCCTCACGCGACGGCCCTCCGTCTGCTGGATCGAATTATTCCGATGGCGCAACATTTTCAGGCTCATCATATCGAGGTGGCTTCGCCCGAGGGAGAGGCCGGGGTGACTTCGAATTCAGAGGATCGACCCGAGGTGGTCGGAGAGCTGTTGACGACCGAGGTGATTTATTTCCAAGCAGGAACCGAAGTCCACCACCCAGATTTGGAAGGGACCTTTCGCGGGATGGTAGAGAACCCGAGCGGCGCGACGACAGAAGGTTCGATCGTCGCGAAGATGAACGGCGACCTGAATGGGTTGATCGCGAGCGCGAGCGCGAAAGAGATCGGGACATTGATCGCGCAAGAAGAGACCCGCCACCCGCACGGCTTGAAAGCCGAATGTCGAGCGATGCCATTCCAAGCGGTAGCTCAACATTCCCAACGACGGCAGACGCTCCCATCAATCCGGCTCGCCTGGCCATTATTGAGGGCTCCGGAACAGATACGGCAGCACGTCGAGCATCAACAACGCCCGCCACGCCCGTAGCAGCAAGACGAGATCCACCTCCCGAAACGCCAGCCTATCTGAACGGCAGAGCAGAGACGACTGCGAACAGATATGGATCGAGAGGCTCCAGTCCGCCGACTCAAGCCCCGCCCGTTCCGGCCTTCAGCTTCTCCGTGGTGCCAACTCCTGCCGCTGCTGCTCCACCCTTGGCGGCGTCAAAAGCCCCGTCAGAAAGCAAGCCGGTAGCCAATGCCGAGTCGGTATCCATAGCTGAGGAAGTGAAGCCTCCGGGCGAGGAGAGGCCAGCTCCGCCCATAGATGCACCTACTGCGCCCAAAGCCGCCCCCTCAGCACCCAAAGCACACGCAGATCCGCCTCCGACGGCACCGAAGGCTCCTAGAGCTCTGGATATCGATGCCATAATTCCAGCCAGCAACCGACTCCACGGCGTGCGCTCGTTAGAAAATATATCACGGCCTGCACCGCCGCAGCAAGCTGATGCTCACACAGCCCAGCCGCCTTCATCGATGCCGCCGTCCCCTGGCCCAACACGTCAGACACTACCCTACCTAGCCCAGTCAATCTCGCCGCATCCTCCACAAGTTCCGCGATTCGATATTGCCCCTCCAACCGGGCCAAAAGCGAGTCGTCCTCCAGTCCAACCTTCGCTCTCACCGCGGCCTCCATTTGCATCGCCTCGCTCGGATACTGGCGCCTTTCAGCATGCAAGCGCCTTTCACCGAGGGACTACGCCTCCTCTCACGGCTCCCTCTGGTCCCCGAAATCGGTCGTTTAGTGTATCACCGAAGGTGACCACTTCAAGCATACCGACGTCAACCATACCATCAGGACCGAAAGCCGATCGTGCCCCGCCTGCTGCTCCTCGAGCAGTGGATAGGATACAGACAGCTCAACATGCTCGGCCACCCCCACGAGGTTTCAATGCGCGAACTTTTGCCACTCCTGGATCGTTGCAATGGAAACGGCCTGACGCGCCATACTACGGTGAGAAGCTCGGCCCTACTGTACCTGCGAAGAGAGATGCCAATGGCGACGAGAAAGAGAAAGCAGGTCCGCCCGGGGCCCCCTCTCCAGCTGATGTCAAAATGCATGATGGTTTCGTGAAGACGGACGAATATGAGAGCCACCGTACATCAACACAGACTTCACGGCCTCCGACGGAGGATCAACGTGAAGATGCCATGGACATTGATGCGCAGCCAACGAGCCGGAAACCCACAATGAACGAGAGCCAATCTGCCACACATGCATCTTTCTTCGGTGGTGCATTAGAACGACCCACTGATGACATTGACAGCAGCAGCGAGGATGATGAGCTGGACGAAGAGGAAGACGCCACTCTACTTGAGGCGAAACATGCTCGTAAGGAACGAGAGCTCACATCGCAAATCGTCGACCTCAGCTCGCGAGAATACCGCGCAACATCACCGCTCGAATCGCTGGCCCGACTAGCTCGCCTCTCCGAGAAAGATCTCGAGCAGTACAAGCAGCAACGTAAAGATGATATGGATGTCGACGATGCACCAGCGGAGTCGTCCCGACACGCGGTGCAACCCGCCTCAAACTCATCAAGCAGCGAGGACGGACCGGAAATTCTCACCCCCCAGGGCGAAGGTCTGAACGTAGTGACTATTCGAGAGCAAGAAGACGTGCATGGAAATGTGCGCAGGGTCCTTCGCCGCAGTCCAGAGCCGATCGCCTTACCATATCTAATCAAGCCAGAAGAGAATCTTCCCCTGCATGAGACTGAGGTTTTCCAAGACAATGTCCGCAATCTGCAACAGACCGAAGCGGAGATGCTTGAGATCATAGCAGAGGAGGAAAGGCTGGCTATGGATGCCGAAGACGATGCCATGGAAGCGTTCGAAATCGCCTACCAACAATGGCGAGATGAATGCGAAGACTTGGACAAGGAGAGAGAGAAGCAGGAGCTCCTGGAAAGACAAGCGTCATTGGAACCTGGATTAGACTCCGAAGTGCCGAGTGCGGCTCCGCCGAATCCGATCATTGAAGGCAGAAGGTCTCGATTCAACATCAGTGAGTACGAAATCGAGCAGGTCATCAAGCAGTCCGAGGAGACAGCTAGGATCGAGCAAGAGAAAAATGACCGCGAAGCCAAGAAGATACAGGCCGACATGGAGAAGGAAGCTCAGCTTCCCGACCTGGAAACCTCAAAGACCATTGCTCAAAGCAAATGGTGCAACGAGAACAGGTTACGGGACCCAGATCAGCTCACCCTTGTGTTTTCATACAAGCCCCCACCCGACACGTTTGACGAAAAGGAACAGGAAGTGTTCATCGCAGCCTTCAAAGAAACGCCAAAGAAGTGGGGCGAGATTGCTTCGCTTCTGCCCGGGCGAACCTACAAAGACTGTATTCACCATTACTATGCCAACAAATGGGATGGTAGATTTAGGGACAACAGGACCAAGAGGTTCAAGCGGGGAGGTGGCCGAGGCAGGGGCGTCAAACGGGGAACTTCCAAGGGTGCTGGCGCGATGGCAGACCTTAACCGAGGCGAGGATCTTGTTCAGGCCAGTGATTCTGGCAGCGGGAGACCAAAGAGGGCTGCAGCTCCGACTACTTTTGGTGAAAAGGAGATCGAGTCAAAGGCGAATCTGATGGGCCAGTCGCCTGCCAAGAAGCCTGGGCCAGGTTCGAAGCAAGATGCAAATGGAGAAGAAAAGCCTGCGAAAAAACAGCGACGTGCAGCCGGTGAAGCTAAACCTGGTCGCAAAGGTAAACAGACCCTGGCCGCTCTCGCAGCAGCACCTTCGATGTCACCGAGTCAGAAGCCAGCACCTGCAAAAGATGAGCTTGGACGGGCGCCGAATCTGGAGGACGCTGGTCTGCTGGCCAATCTCCACCGTGGCCATCACGAGATGATGCCTCCGGAGCAACAAGTCATGTATGGTCAAGAGGTAATGCCTCCTCGCATGATCGCCGGCGAAGAAGCCGGCCAACAGAAGCCTCCTGCATCAGTCAAGCCGAGTGCATCTAGCTATTGGTCGGTGCCGGAGCAGACGGACTTCCACAAGTTTATTGCACATTTCGGGACTGACTTTGCCGCAATCGCTGCGCATATGGGCACCAAGACCGCGACAATGATTAAGAATCATTATCAACGTCAGGTTGATGGCGGTCGTCACGAACTCAAGGATGCGGCTCAAGCAGCAGACGAGCGCAGACAGCGCGGAGAAGATCCAGGGCCACCACCGACGCCGACGCCAATCGTGAAGAGGAAGTACGACAACCCACAAGCGACTGCACCCAGAGCGATTGCGCCGCAGACCGACGCCATGGATGTGGAGGAAGCTGGACTGCCTCCACAAGTGCCAGCACCCAAGCACGCTTCTTCGCCTCAGTTCCAGTCGAAGCCTCCACGTTTCACGACTTCTGCTCAGAGCACTCCCATACCAGCTCCCCGCGTTGTACCAAGTCCTCACCCTATGGTAGCAACTCCGGCTTCGACCATGCCACCCGCAGTGTCGCACAACCGAACTCCTCTACAGCATCCGTTGGGTTCTCGGGCAAGCTTTCTTGCTGACAACCGTCCAGAGGCTGGTCCCGGTCTGGGGGCTGGGCCTATGTTCGGCATGACTCGTGAGCCAGCTGCTGCTACACCGCGAAGTCAGCCTCCGCCTCCGCCTCCGCAGCCAGCTCGCACCTTGTCACATCCGGCCAACCCCGATTACATCAACAGCCTCAGACAAGAGCAAGAAAAGGCCCTTCGTATGCAGCAAGTTGAGCAAGCACACATGGCTAACCACGACGAACAAGTGCGCATAGAGCAGATACGGTCTCGTCAGCATCAGCCAGGACCGCGCGGTCATCCAGGCTCACCGGCGAACCAAGCGCTTCCATTGGCAGCGACGGAGCGGAAGCCCTTATTTGAAGAGCAGCGTCCGCCCTCACGCGGCGGATATCTTCCGGGCAGCATGTCACGCGGACCTTTGATCAACCCACATAATCCAATGACAGCAGGACTGGGCGCATCACCACTGGCAGCTTTATCAGGAGTCGGACGCCCCCCGTATGTGCCGTCGCCGCCAAAGGGCGAAACGTCCCGCACAGCTGCAGCTGCAGCTCCGCCAGCCGCCCAGCAGGCGCAAATCCATGGTCCAGGGCATGCGCATGTCCAGCCGCCTGCCCAAGCTGCACCCGCTCCGACGCCCGCACCTGAACCTAAGAAGTCCAATCTGATGTCTATCTTGAACTCTGAACCTGAGGAGACCAAGCCGGCATCAAAGCGTGACAGCTTGCCTTCCGCAAGCTCCACCCGTGTAGCATCTCCTGCTCCTCCTTTCAATAATGCGCCCACCCCACAACCTGTGTCGAATGTGCCCACACCACGACGAGAGACCTTCGGACAGCCATCCATACCAGGAGCACCTTTCAATAGGTCATCATTTGGGCAGCCGAGTTCTACGCCAGCACCGCAGCCGGCAGTACTCAAGCACGAATCCTCGGGTCCAGTGCCGTCTCTACACCCACCGTCGTCTAAGGATGACTGGCGCACCGCCCACTTGTACGGTCATGGCAATCAGCCCAGCCCTTCAGGCCCACCTCCCCTCGATAGGGAACAAAGAGACCCGAGAGACTCCGGAAGGCCACCATTTGGCTATCCAACACACCGCAACTTTGGCTCTCTCAACCCTCCAGCACGCGCGAATCCATCGCCACCACCCCATCTGCTCGGGCATTCGCGGACGCCTTCTCTGTCTGCACAACAACAAAGGGAACCACGCCCAAGTTTTGCACCTCCAAGTACGCAGCCTTCTGTGCAAAGCTTGAGTGCAAATCCTTACAGCAGATCAGATCCTCACCCTGCTTATTCGCAGGCTCCACCGCAGGCTCCACCGCAGGCGCCGAATAGAGTACATCACTCTCATAACAGTTCCATAACTGACAGGCCATCATTCTTTCAGCATTCATATGGCGCCCAACCGACCATCGCTCGAGAGGAGTTGGCCAGGCGCCAGGAAGCTGACGATGCTGCTGCAGCCCGGCACCACCACTTTCATCGTATGGAGGATGATCGCTTCAAAGCCATTGCAGCAGAGCGAGAGCGCGACCGACGGGAACGCGAGGAACAGCAATTCCGGAGACAGCAGGAACAGCAAGAGCTTGAACGTAGGAGGCAAGAACAGGTCTTCGGGCACGATCCACGGGGCCCGATCCACCCATCTTTTGGTACGCCCTTCGGAAGCAGGCAACCCTTTGGTGCACCAAACCTACGTGATCCTGGAATGCGAGAGCCAGGCCTTAGGGAGCAGGCATCCCGCGAGGTTCAAGAACGAATGCAAGAAGAGGAGCGTAGGATGCATCAGATCAGAGCAGCGGAGCCACCTTTCATGAGAGAGAGAGACCGACCACCCTACCCAGGAGCAAGATCCGACGATCCTCCACTCTTTCGAAGAACGACGCCCTCGAACGCATATGGGCCTTATGGACAGCCTCCGCCTGGAAGCAGGAGATAGGATGGAATGTCTCCAGGGGCGAGGCTGGAGGATGAGTTGCTGTTTCAGATGAGCCTGGTCTCACATATATCGACTTACGGACAACCTCCGCCTGGGAGCATGCCGTAGGCTATGTTGAATTTAGGGGTTAGACTGGAGGATCTACCGCTCTTTCGAGCCATGACACTGGAACGGATCCTGACCTTCTGGACATCTCCGCCTGGGAGCGAGGGGTAGTACGGGATTGTGTATGACTATCGTGTCTTTGGATACCCCATTCGCGACGAGAAGCATTCTTTCACCGTGGTAGCGTCTTTTTCTGTCCGCATATGTTGAATGATAGGTTCAGATCCAAATCAAATGACATCCCACTTCTCTGGCTCAACTTTCTTACCTAATCTCTATAGCTAAGTGGTGGCGCCTTCGTATTAATTTTGCACATGTCGATCATCTGATCACCAGATGACCTCGTTGAGCGCTGTCCTGGTCTTCTTTTACGTCCAAGACGAGAATGAGATAAAGCTCCGTTGGGAGGCGCAGCAAACCGTCTGACTCAATCGTTAGGTGAAGTCTTGACCCGAGTGAACTTACGGCACTGCTATAGGCTGGCATGAATATGTGACATTCCGCAGGGAGCTCTTCACATTCGTTCCTGATTTTTCACATGCCGAAATCACACCACCCACGGTCCAGTTCACCAACCTCACCTAGGCTGCCATTTAACACCGTTATTCCTTCTCATGCCACCCCTTTCGACGTCTTCACTCTTCTTTGCAACAAACACACACATCTGACTCAAAGACATCTTTTCCACCTTGTCACCACGTGCTCGCACTTGGACTCCAGCACAAGCACGAATCACCAAGCAGCAGCAGTACCAGCAACGTCATGCCTATGAATTGGAACCCTGCCACTGATGCCCAGGTGCGTTCTTTGTACGCACATACACATCCACCCCGTCCCGCCGATCATCATCGTCGTCGCAGGACAGGAACTGACCTCCCCTGTCCTCCCAAGCTCATCGCCGCCATCTTTCAAGTCTGCGACATCAAAATCTCGAGTCGCGAACTTCGGCAGATCGCGCAGATTATGGGTGAGGGTGAGTCGGCGCGTTTCTTTTTCCGATTTTTTTCTTTTGGTCTTTGATGGAGAAAACGAAGCAAGACAATCGCAGACGAAAGAAACCTGATGTTTGTTCACACCTCGATGATAGATTGCACGCCCAAAGCCCTCACGCACCGTATCGCGAAACTCAAAGCGGTGAAACCCGGCGGCGGCGGCGGCGGTGATGGAGGCAAAACCGAGAAAGAAGATTCGGGCGTGGAGATGGCGCTGAAGAAATCGGGGCCGGCGGCGACGACGACGACGACGATGACGATGGGGAAGAAGAAAGGGGTGAAGGTGGAGGAGCGGCCGCGCGAGGCCTCGAGTCCGATGAGGAAGCGGACGGTGGCGGGCAAGATGAGGACTGATAGTGGCGAGGTGTTGTTGGATGATCGGGAGATTGAGTTCGGTGAGGATGTTGGGGAGGGGTTTCGCAGGAAGAGGAGGGGGGTGGTGGAGAAGCAGGAGGAGGAGGAGGAGGATGATGATGATAGGTTGTTGCTTTGAGACGGGTCGATGATGAGAGCTTGAAGGGGGCTGGGCTAACGGATGGTTTGACGACTCTCGTGTGAGGGAGTAAAGGGGCTGAGGATGATTCGGTCTGTCGCTCGGATGGGTGAGACGAACACGATTTTGGGGCGAGACGATGGCCGAAGTGATGTGTTGTGATTGATGCGGGTGCAATGCAGTGTCTCTAGGCTTAGCAAGGAAAGCTTAGGGTAAATTCTGCTGACGATAACGACACGACAGGAGTGTCTCAGTACTCAGAATTTGATCACGGCGATGAAAACGGCTGCGTATGAATTCGCTTCCGTTTTTGGAGGATGTTTCTGGTGGCGCGTGTGTGAAATTCCGTCGAGCGTTCAATGTTCCTATTGCATTGGGAGCTATGATAACCAGCATCTCGTGTATATGACTCCTCGGCGGGCGCTTTCCTGCTGTGGTCAGAGGCAGCCAGTGCAAGGATTCTGCTGCTGTTGCAGCACCATACACTGCTCGCCAGCTGCGATTGCGAGCAGAAGCCCAAATCGCAGCGCTGCAAGAGGGGAAGCAAAAACGCGGGTAAAGCAAAGGGTGCAACAGATACTCTTGGCGTAGCCTGGGTGCAATTCGAGAATTGTAAGGCTCAGGTCATGCTTGCCAAGCACCCCCGTCGAACTCGAAACTTTTGCTCTCTAGCACACGGGAAAAGAATTGGACACAAAAAGGGATGTCTTCTGGATGCGACACATGGCAGAAATGCAAAAAAAAAAGAATCGATGATGGAGAAGGCCGGACTCGAACCGGCATCCGGGTTAAGGTACTGAGACTAGAGATTCGCCTCACCTACAGCAGTAACGAAAGATATCTGCTGCAGGCCCCCCGTGCACTACCGCTATACCACCTCCCCGATTTTCGTATTCGATGGAAGGAGGGAACATTTCTTGTGCATATATAGGTCAGTTGGTGAGGCTGGCGAATGAGGAGTTTGGCGTAGGCGGAATGAATCCATGGTTGTCTTTTGCTGGGCTAGGGAAGGAAGTCGTGAAGCCTCAGGCTCGGAATGCCTCAGGCCTGGCAAAGGCTGTCCGTTGCGAGTGGAAAGTAGGACTGGTGCATTTCATCGCGTGTGAGGTGACTGACCATGTCTCATGGCTATGGGAGTCGTTCGCTTCTACTGGGTGGAGAGAGCAGAGTCGGTCGTTTTCACGAATGGCTTGACAGCAATCATTGTTCCACGAGCTCAGAACCGTGTGTATTGTACCGTGGCAGTGGCGAAAATCTGCATATCTGTATTCATGCTGTATGACCGATTCCATTGCGACATGATGCAGATGATCGTGGCCGAGTCTTTTGACGCCGAGAAGCAGGATGTCGAAGCACGTGCGGAGAGTGCAGTCGGCTACGATCTGCCATCATTCGGTGTCGGCATGGCACAGTCAGGTTCGGGTTGCCTATCCAGCTGCGGTGTTGCGTGAGAAATTCTCGGGAGCGTGTCTCGTTTACAAAAAGTTTCCAGAAGCTTGCCGGTGCAGCAGATCATCTCCAGGGTTCCATGTCTGCGTTTGCGCCATCCAGGCCGAGTTTCAGGTGCTGTGCGAACTAAGACAGGCTCCGGCATGCGGTGATGCTGAAGATATCGGTCACGACAATGGTGGCGTGGAGGGATGCAAGTAGCATTCTGAATGGCAATGATCGTGGAAGTCGGACGGGGAGCACATGTTCATGGCCGACAGACTGTTACACTGAAGCACATCCATGGATTTCTCCGTCGACGGCAGCATTGTTCGGCTCGTCGCTTGCCGCCTCAACTGCAGCAGGTATACTACGGTACAGTGGTACATTGGTACAGGACAGTGCCTCACCCCTAGTCACTGCATCGGATGGCGGAGACGTACACGTGTTGCGAGCAACCGAGTCCTCACCGCACTGCCGCTCACCATTCGCCGCCGGTGTCTCCGTAGTACAGATTTTCACCAGGCAGAGGTGCAGTGGGTGCGGGAGACGAGGGAGATGGGGCCAATCGAGTGGTGATGCCGCCGGTCACGCACGTTTCAGGGGGGCGGGCGTGCAAGCTTGGCAAGCGAGCTGCGAAGATGGGACATGTATTCATTCTATTGCACGGGTGTCGGTCGCTGTCACGCACGCACGCTTGGTTTGCTCTCTCGCACCGTCGAAAGGGCATCGCCAGCACATACACGGCTCCAGACATTATTGGGGGCGAGGCTGATATCAAAATCGTGCATGTGTTATGCAAGCCGGCGGCCGGCTGGGAGTGCCTTAGGTTAGCTTGATGCTGACCGCGTGAAACCTCGACGGGCGCCATACCGGAAATCGACCTAGCCTCGAAACCCTGAACCGACAGCCATCGACGGCTCCTGGAATAACAGAGCACACTATGCCATACCACACCTCCGCCCATCTCCACGCCTAACGACTCCCCAGAGCATCACGGCCGACGGTGGTGGTTGCCGGCGCTGCACATTCCTTTCGCCACGTGTGTGTTTGTGCTTAGCGACGGCGTTACTGGGGGCATCTATTCGACTTTCTCATCCAGCCCAGCACCAGGCCGAACCGGAACGGGGGGTGGATGGACGACGAGCACTTTATGATGTCCAGCTACTATGACCTGGGCACGCAGGCATGGCAGCCCGACCAGAGTGAGGGCTGGGTGTCCTCAGAGGTATGCAGCGCCGGACCACCACGCTCCCCCGAGGCACGTTCTGACCATCCCATGCACAGGTCACGAAGAAGAAAGTCGACGGCGATAAGGTGACACTTGTCTTCACCCTCGAGAATGGCGACGAGAAGAAAATCGAGACGACGGTCGATGAGCTGTCCAAAGACGCCATGAGCTCCACCTTACCGCCGCTGCGGAACCCGGCCATGCTCGAGGCCAGCGACGACCTGACGAACCTCTCACATCTGAACGAGCCTGCCGTCCTGCAGGCCATCAAACTGCGGTATGCGCAGAAGGAAATCTATACCTACTCGGGAATCGTCCTCATCGCTACCAACCCCTTTGCGCGTGTCGACTCGCTGTACGTGCCGGGCATGGTGCAAGTCTATGCCGGCAAGCACAGAGCCTCGCAGGCACCGCATTTGTTTGCCATCGCAGAAGAGTCCTTTGCCGACATGCTCCGGAACGACAAGAACCAGACCATCGTCGTGTCCGGCGAGTCGGGAGCCGGTAAGACGGTCAGCGCGAAATATATCATGCGTTACTTCGCCACGAGAGAACCTCCCGACCAGCCCGGCGTCCGTCGACGAGATCGGAGCGATGCTATGAGCGAGACCGAAGAGCGCATTCTGGCGACCAACCCGATCATGGAAGCATTCGGTAATGCCAAGACCACCCGAAATGACAACTCCTCGCGCTTCGGAAAGTACATTGAGATCATTTTTGACAAGCAGACCGACATCATCGGCGCGCGGATACGAACGTATCTCCTCGAGCGATCAAGATTGGTCTTCCAGCCGCTTAAGGAGCGGAATTACCACATCTTTTACCAGCTTGTGGCCGGCGCAACAGAGCAAGAGCGAGAACAGTTGGGCTTAATACCTGTCGAGCACTTCGACTACCTTAATCAGGGCGGTGCTCCTCAGATCGACGGCGTGGACGATGCGAAAGATTTCAAAGATACTCGGGCTTCGCTCACAAGACTTGGTGTGCCGGAAGATGTGCAGAGCAACATCTGGAAGATTTTAGCGGCCCTGCTGCACATTGGAAACATCAAGATCACCCCGACGCGGACCGAGTCGCAGCTGTCGGCAGCAGAACCCTCCCTAACCAAGGCTTGTGCGCTGCTCGGTATCGACGCCAACGAGTTTGCGAAATGGACGGTCAAGAAGCAGCTCGTGACAAGAGGTGAGAAGATCATGTCGAATTTGACCCAACAACAGGCCACCGTCGTCCGTGATTCCGTGGCCAAATACATCTACTCGTCACTCTTCGACTGGCTCGTAGAGACCATGAACACGTTCTTGGCACCACAAGAAGTTCTCGAGCAAATGCACTCCTTCATTGGTGTGCTCGACATTTACGGGTTCGAGCACTTTGCCAAGAACAGCTTCGAGCAGTTCTGTATCAATTATGCCAACGAGAAGCTGCAGCAAGAGTTCAACCAGCACGTGTTCAAGCTTGAGCAGGAGGAATACCTTCGCGAGCAGATCGACTGGAAGTTTATCGACTTTTCAGACAATCAGCCGTGCATTGATCTCATCGAAGGCAAGCTTGGTATCCTGTCCCTGCTCGATGAAGAGAGCAGGCTGCCCATGGGCTCCGACGAGTCGTTCGTGACGAAGCTCCACCACAACTACTCCGGCGACAAGCACGCGTTCTACAAGAAGCCACGCTTCGGCAAGAGCGCCTTCACTGTCTGCCATTACGCTGTTGACGTGACTTACGAAAGCGATGGCTTTATCGAGAAGAACAGGGATACAGTACCTGACGAGCATCTCGAAGTGCTCCGGAACAGCTCAAATGACTTTTTGACCGAGGTTTTGGAGTCCAGCACAGCAGTCCGCGACCGCGACAACGCAGCAGTCAACCCGAAGGCGAATGGCGCTCCAGGGGCTAGGAAAGGAGCGGCTGCCGCCAGGAAGCCCACTCTGGGTGGTATCTTCAAGAGCTCCTTGATTCAACTCATGGAGACCATCAACTCGACGGAAGTCCACTACATCCGATGTATCAAACCCAACGAGGCCAAGGAAGCATGGAAATTCGAAGGTCCGATGGTGCTTAGCCAGCTGCGAGCTTGTGGTGTGCTGGAAACAGTACGAATCAGCTGTGCTGGTTACCCTACCCGATGGACCTACGAGGAGTTTGCTCTGAGATATTACATGCTCATCCGCTCTTCGCAGTGGACCACTGAAATCCGAGACATGGCCAATGCGATTCTCAGGAAAGCCCTGGGCGAAAGCAAGAGCGACAAGACGGACAAATACCAGCTCGGTCTGACAAAGATCTTCTTCCGAGCTGGTATGCTTGCGTTCCTGGAGAACCTGCGCACAAGCAGACTCAGCGACGCAGCAATCATGATTCAGAAGAACCTCCGAGCCAAGTACTATCGTCGCCGGTATCTCGAAGCAATCGACAGCATCAAAGCCTTTCAGGCCCGAGCACGAGCTAACATGGCCCGGAGGAAAACCGAAGAAGTCCGACGGCAACGGAGTGCGACCACAATCCAGCGGGTTTGGAGAGGCCAGAAGGAGCGGAAGAACTACGTACGATTCCGCAACGATCTCATCAGCTTTGAAGCGGCGGCCAAGGGCTGGATTTGCCGAAAGATGATCCTCGACAAGAAGTATGCCGATGCCGCGCGCATCATCCAACGCAACTACAGGAGTTACAGACAGCTCAAGAGCTGGAGAGACTACCGCAAGAAGGTCACGCTCGTCCAAAGCTTGTGGAGAGGTAAGAAGGATCGCAAGACATACAAGAAACTCAGAGAAGAGGCAAGAGATCTTAAGCAGATCTCCTACAAGCTGGAAAACAAAGTTGTCGAGCTCACACAGGCGCTGGGGGCATCGAGAAAAGAGAACAAGACACTCAAAGGACAAGTTGAGAATCTGGAGAGCCAGATCACCAGCTCCCGCCAGAGGCACAACGCGCTGGAAGCGAGAGCCAACGACTTGCAAAGAGAAGCCAACCAAGCCGGTATCACTGCTGCCAAATTGGAACAGATGGAGAACGAGATGGCCCGACTACAGGCCAACTATGACGAGAGCACGAACAATGTACGCCGTTTACAAGAAGAGGAGAAGAACCTCCGAGAGAACCTGCGCATCACAACCCAAGAATTGGATGCCGCTCGAACAGCCAAGACGGCAAGCGAGACCGAGAAGGTCAGCTTGCGGCAACAGCTTGCGGAGCTCCAGGATCAACTGGAGTTGGCCAAAAGAGCAGTTCCTGTTACCAATGGTGAGCTCACCAACGGAGCCGCTGCCGGTGCGAGTTCTGGCCTTATCAATCTCGTCGCGTCGCGGAAGCCAAAGAGGAGGAGTGCCGGTCCGGAGCAGATTCAGACGGAGAGGTTCAGCGGCGCTTATAACCCGCGGCCAGTCTCGATGGCGTTTGGTGCGACAGCTGGTGGGCATGCACAAAACCTATCTGGCTCCACGTTCAATCCTGGGCTGGAGAACGTGGAGATGGAGCTGGAGAACTTGCTTGCTGATGAAGATGGCCTTAACGACGAAGTTACTATGGGCCTCATCCGCAACCTGAAGATTCCAGCGCCTGGCGCAAGCCCGCCGCCGACCGACAAGGAAGTGCTTTTCCCTGCCTATCTCATCAACTTGGTCACCAGCGAAATGTGGAACAATGGCTTCGTCAAAGAGTCCGAACGTTTCTTGGCGAATGTTATGCAGTCCATTCAGCAAGAGGTCATGCAGCACGATGGCGACGAGGCGATCAACCCGGGTGCTTTCTGGTTGTCGAACGTTCACGAGATGCTGTCCTTTGTATTCCTGGCGGAGGACTGGTATGAGGCGCAAAAGACTGACAACTTCGAGTACGACCGTCTACTGGAAATTGTCAAGCACGACCTGGAAAGCTTGGAATTCAACATCTACCACACCTGGATGAAGGTGCTAAAGAAGAAGCTTCACAAGATGATCGTGCCGGCCATTATCGAATCGCAATCTCTTCCTGGGTTCGTCACAAACGAAAACAACCGCTTCCTGGGCAAGTTGCTCCAATCGACGAGCACTCCAGCATACAGCATGGACAACCTGCTCAGCCTGCTGAATAACGTCTTCAAGGCTATGAAAGCATTCTACCTCGAAGACAGTATTATTACGCAAACCGTCACGGAGCTGCTCCGGCTTGTCGGTGTGACGGCATTTAACGATCTACTGATGAGGAGAAACTTCCTCTCTTGGAAACGAGGCCTGCAGATCAACTACAACATTACACGAATCGAAGAATGGTGTAAGAGTCATGACATGCCTGAAGGTACACTCCAATTGGAGCATTTGATGCAAGCAACGAAGCTACTGCAGCTGAAGAAGGCTACGCTGAACGACATCGAGATTATCCAGGATATCTGCTGGATGTGAGTATAAATGTACATTGGACGCATTACAACTTACTAACCATTCGTAGGCTCTCGCCCAATCAAATCCAGAAGCTCCTCAACCAATATCTTGTGGCCGATTATGAACAACCCATCAACGGAGAAATCATGAAAGCAGTCGCATCACGAGTTACCGATCCAAAATCGGACGTCTTACTCCTTCAAGCCGTCGACATGGAGGACTCTGGACCATACGAGATTGCCGAGCCACGCGTCATCACCGCACTCGAGACATATACGCCTAGCTGGCTACAGACTCCTCGATTGAAGCGACTAGCAGAGATCGTATCGGCACAAGCTGTCATGCAACAACAGCTCGACTCAAATATGATGGGCAAGGGCGGTGACAACGACGGGATAGACATCCACGAAGGACAATGGCCTGTGCCCAATGGTCACCATGCCAATGGCTTTGGGATGAACGGCAATGGAAATGGACATCCGGTGGGGCTAGGCGTCTCACAACATCCTGTTGATCAGGATTTGAGCGATGACGGGATGGGTGATTACAGATAGGACGGTTCACCTTCTCCACAACCAGAGTCGTTCTTGGAAGAAGACGCGTGTGGTGGGCCGTGATACACAGGCGAGAACGGAGCATAGGTATGCATTTGAGCCTAATCTTTTTGCGGAGCTGGGAGAAGAGGTCTTAATTCGTTCATGGTCGAATCGACACGACTTTGACCTCCTTCTACTGCATTCGGGATGTTTATTTGCCGATAAGGCTGTGGAGCCGTGGCGCACCTGCTTGTTGTAGGAGACAATCGGGCCGAGGCAGATGGAGTGCTAGGATAGGGCAATGGTAATGCATCAATTCTGGTCATCCGGCGTAGCCTTTTCGATTTGGAAGGCGACGCTGTGAAGACTGTGCGATTTCAACATTTTTTCGTGGCACCTCACTTCACACTCTTATATGTCTGCCCATGCTACAGGTATACTAACAACGCCTCGCTCGCCGCCAGCGTGAATGTCGCGCTGCCATCCCTCCTCACCTTCGTCTTCTCCATCACCCGCTTCCCTTGCAGCCCACACGTCTCATTCTTAAACACCTGCCCTCCCACCGTCGGATTACTCCCCAAATACTGTCTGCTCGTCGCACCCGGCGCCGTCAACCTCACCGCCCTCACCTCCCTCCCCGCCTTCGCCGCCAACCCATGCAGTCGAAACACCTCGCGGCTCCTCGCCGGGCCCGTCGGATCCGTCTCGTTATAAAAATCCGAGTTGTACAACAACACCTTCGCCATGCGTCCACTCGCATAAAACGCCCAGCCGCCATACGTGGAGTCGAACGCATCCAGCGGCACAAGATATTCGGCTCCCGCCAGGGCCAGAGTGGCGAAATACGCGCCGTAGTAGGGCGAACCGATATTGTTCGTCCCGTTCCACCAGCAGTACGGACAGTTCCCGATGGTGCCCTGGTGGAAATACACGGCCGACGTGCCCCGGTGCAGCAGCTGCAGCGAGTAGTCCATGACCCACAGCGCCGACCCGAACATGGGCGAAATCCCGCCGCCGCCTTGCGTCGCCGAATTGGTCTCGCCCATGATGTGCGGCTTGTGGGCGGAGTGCGCGGCGCGGATTTCCGGGATGTACGGGGCGATTTGCGCCGCGATGGCCGAGTGGTTCATGAGTTGCGGCAGGTTGGCGGTGGTTTGGGATTGCGGGTAGTTGTGGGAGCAGAAGTCGCGGACGTAGCGGAGCGCGTGGGAGGCGGTTTCGGCGAGGGTGAGGTTTTGGATGCTGAAGCCTTGGGTGGAGAAGTAGACGCCGGCGGAGAAGATGTTGGTGCGCTTGAGGGCGCGGCCGACGGCGAGTTGCCATGAGGTTTGGGAGGCGATGTCGTCGGATGCGGTCCAGTTGCCGCCGTTAGTGTTGATTGGGTCGGTGGTGTTGAAGACTAGAAGGGGATTAGAATGGTTGTTTTCCTTTGGGGATCATGGCGAGCTGAGTGCTTACAGTTGGGTTCATTGGCTAACTCGATGGCGATCAGGTTGGTGATGTTTGCCACGGCATTCTTCGCTGCTGCGATGGTGTTGGACAGTTTGTTGAGACGTCTGTTCAGACCTGGTTGCTGTCAGCCTGGATCACAGGAATTTCTTGGAGGATGCTTTGCCACTTACCCAGTATCACGCTGCCTTTGTATTTGTCTGCCAGGGTGATGAATGATGGGCCATATTGGACGGAAATTGGCGCGTCCTTCGGATCAGCCACGTAGTAGCTGGCAGCCTTGGGCAAAGAGGCATTGTACAACGCTCGATCTCTGTATAGCGGTCAGAGGTGTGGTGAGATTCGACAGCCGCCGGATTGCTCATCCACTCACTGAGTAGTGCCTCCGATACGAAGTGGGGGCCATGTTCCTGTCAGATGTTGGAAGTTCTTCAAGCACTGTTCGGTCGATGGAACGTTCATGTATCCCGGAAACGCGAAGAATTCGATGCTGGAGGGCAGAATTAGGGTCGATTCCCTACTGATATCTGCATTGGCTCGACTCACGAGACTCCAATGGCAGCATCCATCAGCCTTGGAGATGCATTGGGAGGCAGTTCATGTGGGACTGTATGCATGACGGCTTGAGCGAAGCCATAAATGAGGCTGGCCAAGCCTGCTTGAAGCACTGAAGCACGCATTGTGGTGTCGTTGAACGATTTCGAAGAAGATCCAACGAATGCAATGGTTCCTGTCTCAGATATCGACTGAACTCATTTTACCACCCATATCCTTGAGGACCCAGGATCGAACGGCACCAATTATACAGATCTCGAGCCATGACGGGTGCTAAATTCGTCCCGCTGGTGCTCTTGCGTAGATGCAGTATAGTTCAGTATTCAGGCACTATCGACATCTCGCATGCGGAGTGCAGCATCAAGGCTGATGCCGGTAGGAGGAGTCAACCTCGCATGCCTGCACTCGCGGCACATTAAGCCGAATACTGGCAAAAGAAGCATCATGGAGCAGCTTTGCCTTATAGACTTTACTTGGCGTCTGCGCCGGGGTTACCATGAGGCTTGCCACGCCAATGCTTGGATCGATGCGGCATGAGCTACATGTACTTCACGTCTTCAACTCTAAGGTGTTGCTGAAGAGAGTGTGAACAGTCCACGACTGGTGGCAGGCAGAGAGGTGGTGATGCTGGCGCTGGTGGAGCCGAACCAGGGATCGGTGGGGGGTGGGGGTGGAGGCAGCGGCATTGGCAATTTCCGCCAATGACTCCTGGCCCCCTCCCAACATCACTTCTTCGCATTCGGTTCCCTCGAACATCGGCATCTGAAAAGAGTTTGGATCCTGCATTTCCACCCTCGAGGCCTCCATGTAGTGGCGAACGAGGGTCTCTGCGATGACCCGAGGGCGAGGGAGCTTTACCATGACACCGCCAAGCACAATGGCGGTGATAGCAACGACTGATTGTATGCTCTAAATCCCTCTAGCGAGACCCCCTTCATTGCAATATGTCTTACCCGGAACAGAACGTAAGTGACGTTCGACATTGGAAGATCGCGGGTCTAACAAAGCGCAGGTGATTGATCATTTGAACGCGAACTGGATCTGGATTACGCCTTGGACAGACTCTTCCCAGGACAACACCGCAGGCAGACTGGTCACTTTCAGACGACATGTTCGTCTGGAGGCACCGCCCACTCAAGCTCTTCTGCACTTTTCGGCTGACACACGCTACAAGCTATATGTGAACGGCAAGAGAATAGCCGTTGGACCGAGCAGAGGCAGCCCCTACCTGTGGTATTACGATAGCCTAGACATTGCCAAATACCTCCAGGCCGGCGACAATGATTTATGCTTTGTGGTCCTTCGATATTTCGCCGCCACTCGAGTGGCCATGCCTTTTGGTAGAACCGATTTCCCAGGGTTGACCGTTTTTGGCACAATTGAGACTGATCGGGCTGCGATTGCCCTGAAGTCATCAGAGGTTGAACAGTGGCAGGCCGAAGTAGTGGAAGGTATCGAATTCCCGACCGGACTGGTTGATGATGTTTTCCTCCACATTTACGAGCGCGTAGCAAATCCTTCTCCTCAAGGAGTAGCGCTCAAGGCCTACCGCTTCAGGACCTTGAACGGTGATCTGCTACCATGGCGACTACAGCCTCGAATCATACCGATGCCAGAAGAAACACCGGCATTGCTTGCAGAAGTGAGGAGATGCGAAAGTAGTCTGCCAAACACGCAATGGGCATCCAACATTGCGAGCGGCGTCCCGATCCTGGTTCCTGCCAATTCCACTCACACTATGGATCTCCAATTCGAGGCTCATTCGACTGCTTTCCTGAAACTGATATTCAGATCAGAAAGCGGTACTCAGGTCAAGATCAAACTGACTTACTCGGAAGGCTACGAGCGAGAGGCCCCGTCCTACCCTTTCTTCCGCAGCAAAGGCGATCGCTTGGACCACCAAGACGGCCACATCATAGGTCCCTACGACAACGCGATTTTGAATGTCGATAGTGGTCGTGAAGTAGTCTTCGAGCCCTTCTGGTTCCGGACGTTTCGCATCATATGTCTGGAGATGGCGAATGGGTCTTCGCCGGTGGAGCTCACGAAACTAGAGACCACCCAGACAAATTACCCTCTGGCTGTTAGAGGGTATTGGAATGATGCATCTGATCCACAAAGCCACGACATGATGCAAGTCTCGGTCCGAACCCTGCAAAACTGCATGTTTGATGGATATTCTGACTGTCCTTTCTACGAACAACTTCAGTACTCCATGGACAGCCGGGCGGTCGGACTATTCCACTATCTGCTTTCCGGCGATGATCGGCTTATGAGGCAGGCGATCAGCATTTTTGCCTCTTCCACGACCGCTGAAGGTCTTCCACAATCACGCTTTCCATCTCATGTCAACCAGCTCATCGCTGCGTTTCCCCTCTACTGGATCTTGGAGGTGTGCGATCACCACTTATATTTTGGCGACACAGCATTCGCCCGCACGTTTCTGCCACGGATTGACGGCGTGCTCGAGTTCTTCTATCGACATACTGACTCCAGAGGACTAGTCAGTGGACTGCCTGCTGATGTTTGGCAATTTGTGGACTGGGTCACCACTTGGTACGCAACGGATGACCATCCCGACAAAGGTGTGCCAACATCAGGTCGCAAGAGCAATTGCCATACATATTTCAGTATGCTTCTCGCGTATGTCTTGAAACAAGCATCACAGCTTGTGCGCGATGTTGGCAGACCGGGCTATGCAGAGGAGTACGCGAGCCGCGCGGATGCTCTCAATGAGGCCGTACGTGCTCATTGCTACGATGGCCGCTACTTCACAGATTCCACTGCCGATGTTGCAGACAGCCTTTCATATTCCCAGCATTGCCAGGTTTGGGCCGTCCTGTCTGGCGCGGCTCCAAGAGAAGACCATGTCCGTCTCGTGACCGAAAGCTTTGCCGAAAGTGCCGATAGAAAGTTCTCGAAGTGTTCGTACATGATGCGTTTCTACGCATTACGGGCTTTCGCTCTGGCCGGTGACGAGGTCTACAACTCCTTCTGGCCTCGCTCGTGGGATCCTTGGCGGAAGATGCTCTCCAACAACCTGACGACATGGGAGGAGGACGATGTGAGGCAGAGGTCTGACTGTCACGCTTGGGGCAGTGTTCCAGTGTACGAGTACTGTACGGAGATGGCAGGAGTGCGACCTATCGCTCCGGGTTCCCGCAAGGTACTGTTCAAGCCCCGACTGAAATTAAGTGATCAGTTTGAGGCCAAGGTCGCTTTGGGCAAAGACAACCTCGCTCACGTGCAGTGGAGGAAAGACGATGCGAGTCAGTGGAAAGTGGTGGAGCTGCGGCTGGAGAGAGCGGTGCAAGTCGTTAGCCAGATGCCACGGGGCGAGGAGGTGGATAACGGCGTGGTCGATAGTCTCGATTTCGTCTACGAAGACGATGCGTGATGTCGCAGCTGATTCTTTAAGCTGCGAGATGCCAGTCGAAGTGAATATGATAGACTCAATCGAACATTCATTTGACTTGCGCTAAGATTCATGGAATGTGGAGATCCTGGGTCGGAAAGCTTATAGCGATATGCTCCGCCGACAGCCGCGAGCATATGTCAGTGCTAGACTACCTCACATGATTGACTTGAAGATATACGATATTCAATATGATCGGTCGCACGTCGGAAGTTCTCACAACAGCATCTAGTTTCGTTCACGTGTCAAATGGTGATCGCCCACTCCTCCTCTCGCACCGACACGGACCGGCGCGGAAAATTATCCTCGGGCAAGCACCCACCGAGCCGGGCTGCTGGTGGCCATCGGTAGGATTCTGTCCTGGATAGCACGGCTGCAGATCCGAAATCCAACCATGTCCGCACACGAGTACAGTACAAATCCGGGGCCCCAGCTATACTCCAGCTCACCTGCTCTGGGAGGTATGGGGTTTAACTTTCCACTTATCGCATCGCTCCACTTCCCTGTCCTGATGAGGTACCGGGAGGGGAACGACTCCCACCCGTGAGACTGTTATCAAGACACAGAAGTCGATCGAGACGACGGACGTCCCGCTCCCATCATCATCATCTTCTCATCATCATGCCGGATTCTAAGCCTGCCTCGATCCGCGAGGGTGAGGCTCCGAAGACTGAAGGGGCCGCGTACGTCGAAGAGGTGGCCGGCCATGATGCGGCGCCCGTCATGCGCACGACAGAGGACGACATCTCCTTCTGGCGCGCCATCAAGCGCTACAAACTCGTGACGGCCATGGCCATGCTCGCGGCCTTCTCGGCATCCCTGGACGGCTACCAGATCACGTTGAACGGCGGGATCGTGTCGAACAAAGGCTTCATCCGAGAGTTCTTCGGCAACGGGGTCAAAGTGATTCCGGGCAAGTACGTGTCGGCTTGGGGAGGGATCCAAAGTGCGGGTCAGACGCTGGGTCAGATTTTCCTGCAGTTCGTCACGGACGCGCTGGGGCGGAAGGCGGCGTTGTTCCTGCTCTGGACGATTTTGGTCGCGAGCATTTTTGCCGAGTCCTTCGCGACGCACTGGCAGCATTGGTTGGTCGCGAAGTTGTTCAGTGGGATCGGTGTCGGAATGCTGCAGGCGACTATGCCCGTTTACCTTTCCGAGATGGCGCCCACGCAGCTGCGTGGACTGTTGATCAACGCTTATACGTTCTGGTTCGTTTTGGGACAGCTTTTTGGTTCGGTGGCTCTCAATCAGCTCAACGCGATCGATCCGTATGCTTTCCGGACGGCCATCTACACGCAGTGGGCGATGGTGGGTGTCATGGGCATTATCTTCCTCCTCCTTCCGGAGACGCCGTGGTGGCTCTGCGGCAAGTCGAAGACAGAGAAGGCGTCCAAGGTATTGCTGCGGTATAACGGCCACGTGGAAGGGTACAATGTGCATCAAGTGATCGAGGTGATGATGGCCACGATCGAGGAAGAACGCCATTCGGCACAGCAACAGAAGCAGGAGGGACTCCTCTCGGTTTTCCAAGGTCGTAACTTCATCCGCTTCCTTATCGCTTCGTGGCCGAAGATCACGCAACAATTGGTCGGCCTCAGCGTCTTCAATACTTTTGCCACTTACTTCTTCCAGGCCGCGGGCAATAAGAATCCGTTTCTGGTTACGGTCATCTTGGGATGTGTTCAGCTGTTGTCGATGATCATCACGTCTTTCTCGACGGATTCTCTGGGACGCCGACCGCTCACCGTGTATCCTTACGGCGTGACGTCCCTGTCGCTCCTCGCCCTCGGCATCGTGGGCTGCTTCGACTACACGCGTGCCGATCTTGGCTCGTTGCTGGTACGTAGTGACTGCACCGCGGACCGGACCCGAATCGTACTGACCGCATTTCGCAGGTATTCTTCGCTTGCTTAGCAACATTCACCACCACGGGTGCCTCAGCAATAGGTTACGCGTATGCTGCGGAAATCCCCTCTCAGCGTCTCCGCGCGCGTACGGCGGGTTGGGCGCTTGCCTTGAGTAATATGGTCGCGATCATCTTTTCCTTTTGCACCCCTCTCATGATCAATGGTGATGCCAAGTGGAGCGTGAAAACGGGCTTTTTGTGAGTTCTTGCCACGTTCCGGCGTTGTTTGGTTGTCGTAGAAGTCTCGACTCTGACCCTCTCTAGTTTTGCTGGCACGGGCGCCGTGGCAGTGATTATTTCGTGGTTCATCATGCCTGAGGTGGCGCGGCAGACACCTGCTGAGATTGACGAGATGTAGGTCTCACGCTGACACTCCCGCCCTTACCTTGTGGGTTGATCACTGACGCTGTTTTGTAGGTTTGAGAAGAACGTCGGTTTGCGCAAGTTTAAGAGTTATGTGACCGAAGTCGAAGTGCACGCCCAGAATGTTAGGACCAAAGGATGATTTAGCGGTGACTTACAATGGAGTGGAATCCATTTGACCTTTTGGCTGGTGTCGCTGCTTTTCTCGTAGACTGAGCACGTTCATGACCAGCCTTCAGCGTGTCCAACTCTATACCGCTTGATTTGGAAGAGGTGACCAGCTCACGCCTCCTCTGCCCATATTGAGCCATGGCTGTATACTTACGTACACCGTCGGATAGGTTGTTGGAGGTGAACCAAGGTATCCCAATAAAGCCAGCTAGATTTCAGTTTGAAAGGCGCTGGATCAATTCGGCAAACGCTTGGCTAGGCTATGGGGCTCGTATCGTGGCGCAGCGGTGCCAGGCTGTGGCCACAACGTCGCCAGTCTGGTACGCAATGACGAGACTTACCCGAGAAACGGGCACTCTGCTCCATTGCTCATGCCAAGCCTACGTCCGGAACATTTTGACCTATGGCTGTCTCGGCTGATGCTGGGATTATTCATCCGCAAGGCGCAGTTGAGGACCTTCCGCTAGACGCGAAGTCCTGCACACTTGGAGCGTATTTGTGAGCCGGCCGTTAGGTTCGTGGAACACTAGCGAGCGCGGACTTTGCCTAGACGCGAAGGAATGGCCTGATAACCCAGAGACCATTGACTACAGCTACATACTGCAACCAGACTAGAAGGTCCGCGTCCACTGGCTTCCGAGGACCATTGTTCGTCATGGTGCACTTATCAACTCCTGGCGTAGTCCCCTCGCCGCGTCCTTGCTTCGGGTCAAGATGGATGGGAACGAACGATTCGATGATGTATACGATAGATAGCTATCACATGCCACTGCTGTGACCTGGGGAGCTGGATGCTTGGCACTAGAACTAGCCGCGCCGGAAGCAATGCCGGATGATGATCACCGAATGGTTGCATGTCATTGGCGTTGAGCTGTCGTCGAGTACTGTATCTCACCAACGCAGGTGGCCGATCCCGCTGACAGCAGAAGCTGGAACACGTACTCGTTATCTGGAGTGGCAGACCAGAAACGATATCCTGTATGGCACGCACAAGAACGATGCCTCGGCTAGCGAGATAAGATACGGGACTTGGCGCGCACGGCATGCTTGCGTCCAGTCAGCTTCACGCATCCAGCCCTACTGTACGGTACTACACTACCCCAGAGACACCACACACCTCGTCAGCCGGGGGAGACCGGGGGGGTGAGGTATCGCTGTTACATACGGCAGGCAAGCATGCGACCATAAGGCGACACATGTGAAGAGCGTGGATGCTTCGACGCGAACAAAAGCAGCACGACCACATCCTGTGCCGCCATTGCGCCAGACTCTCCGACACGCATCACGCTTCTTGGCCACCATGCTCTTTGTGGTCGCGTGCAGCTCGTGCCCAGAGACATTCAAGGTGCCAGGACAGCCCCGTCCATTCCGCACCGCCACGTGGGTCCCGCTCTTTCAACACCAGACCTTCCCCTCCCCCGTTCGCTCCTGCCTGCAGACCTGCCCTCTGCATAAGATCCGGAACAGGTACCGCCACCTGTGTCTTTCGCTTCCATCCCACCCCTCTGACCTTTCCCGCGAAAGGCCGTCGCTCTCCCACTGATAATTGATGGAAAAACCTCCTGCGACTTCGTCCAACTTCCATGTCGGGTCTCAACAGCACTCGACGGCACCGCATGGCCCGGGAGGCCTGCCCGCCGCCGACGACAGCGGCAATGTCGACGACCCGCCGCCTATACCGAGCGCGGGCTCGTCAAGCAGGGAGTCGATTCTCATGAACGAGAAGGCCCTGGACGCAGCTCGCGATACCAAAACAACAAACTCTATTATTTCCATCGATGATGTTGACACCACCAACATTCACGACAATGCCCACACCCTGGCCCCCGCCGCAGTGGCGAGTCTCTTGGCAACCGACGTCCAGTAAGTGCTGTGTTCTCGCAGCTTGAAAGATCCGCCGACTGACAGAACACTAGAAATGGGTTGACGGCCGCGGAAGTCAGTCGCCGCCGTGAGCGATATGGGTTGAACCGACTGGAAGCCTCCGATGGAGTGATCTGGTGGAGGATCCTGATCCGCCAGGTGTCCAACAGTTTGACCATCGTTCTGGCCATCGCGATGATTTTGAGCTACGCGACAATGGATTGGATCGAGGGCGGCGTCATCAATGCCGTCATTGTCCTCAACATTGTGGTGGGCTTCTTCCAGGACTACCGAGCGGAGCAAACCATCGCATCACTCCTGGCGATGTCGGCTCCGGAATGTAAGGCTGTTCGCGATGGAGGCAGTCTCCACAGCATCAAGGCCGAGGAACTGGTTCCTGGAGACGTAGTCCGGCTTGCCGTGGGAGATGTTGTCCCAGCAGATATCCGCATCATCGAAGCGATTAACTTCGCCAGTAATGAGTCGATGCTCACTGGTGAATCAAAGCCTGCTGCGAAAGATGCGGAATATCTCAGTGCCACGAAAGACGAACCCTTTGGCGACCGACAAAGCATGGCATTTTCAGCCACTGAAGTCACTCGTGGACGAGCGACTGGTATCGTCGTTGGAACTGGAATGAACACGCTCATTGGAGGGATTGCCGCCTCTCTGAAAGACAATGATTCTCCTGGAAAGGCTACCGCAGACAAGAAAGGGGAAGGGAAGGAGGCGAACCCTTCCAGGGTTGCTCGTATGGCTAGACGCGCTTTACATGGACTAAAGAGCGCTCTTGGACTTATTGGTACTCCTCTCCAAGTCAAGCTCTCATGGTTCGCCTTGTTCCTTTTCGCCTTGGCTATTCTGCTCGCTATCATTGTGTTCTCTGCGAACGTCTGGGACATAGATGATGAGACACTCATCTATGGCATCTGCGTGGCAGTAGCTGTGATTCCCGAATCCCTCATCGCGGTGCTTACCATTACAATGGCAGTGGGCTCTAAAGCTATGGCGAAGGGAAACGTCATTGTACGAAACATGGGCTCTCTTGAGGCGATTGGAGGCGTCACGAACATCTGCTCTGACAAGACAGGTACGCTGACACAGGGGAAAATGCTTGCACGGAAAGCTTGGCTTCCAAGTGGCAGACTTGTCCAGGTCGACGACTCACAGCATCCGTTCGACCCGACAATTGGTGACATGCGAGTGGAAGGCCGTAAAACCCAATGGGCTCAGGACGTGCTCAACGATCAAGAACTACGGACCTTCTTTCAGATAGCTGCACTTTGCAACGTCTCAACTGTCTCTGCCCCAAAGGACTCCGAACCGCTCTGGACCGCGACTGGTGAGCCAACCGAAATAGCCTTACATGTAATGGCTATGCGCTGTGAAAGTGGCAAGCAGGACACACTCGTCAGAGATGGCCTCAAGATTGTCACAGAGCACTCTTTCGACAGTGCCGTCAAGAGGATGACGGCAATTTACGAGAGTACGTCCACTGCTCAAAGGACTTGTTACACAAAAGGTGCGACTGAAGTCCTCCTCCCGCTGATGAATATCGACGAGGCGACCTCACAAAACATACTTGCTCAGGCGGACGCGATGGCTAGTGAAGGACTCAGAGTGTTATGCCTCGCGTATCGCAATCTTGAGTCACATCTACACAACAGACACCTTGACCGAGCACTGATGGAGCAAGACCTGCAGTTTGCAGGTCTGGTGGGCATCTACGATCCGCCACGTCTTGAGTCTGCTGGCGCCATCAAGCGCTGCCAGATTGCGGGCATCACCGTGCACATGTTGACCGGAGACCACTTGAAGACCGCAACAACCATTGCTCGTGAGATCGGAATCCTAGCACCGTCCGTCTCGGGTAGCTCCTCTCCAAACGCAGTCATGATGGCCTCAGACTTCGACAAGATGTCTGAAGCTGAAATGGATGACATGGACACTCTCCCATTGGTCATAGCACGTTGCAGCCCAGCTACCAAGCTCAGCATGCTGCATGCACTCAAGCGCAGAGGGAAGTACTGCGTCATGACTGGTGATGGAGTGAACGACTCTCCGGCGCTGAAAGGCGCGGATGTTGGTGTCGCCATGGGCATCAACGGCAGTGATGTGAGCAAGGCCGCGGCTGATATGGTCCTTACCGACGACAACTTCGCATCTATTGTTTCAGCAATCCGTGAAGGGCGTCGGCTCTTTGACAACATTCGCAAATTCTTGCTCCACCTGCTCATCAGTAACATCGCGCAGGTTATCCTGCTCCTGATTGGATTGGCATTCAAGGATCGCAATGGAGTGTCTACCTTTCCACTCTCGCCCCTCGAGATCCTGTTCGCCAATTTGGTCAGCTCTTCTTTCTTGGCCATTGGTCTTGGTCTTGAAGAAGCCTCCGCAGATGTCATGACACGGCCGCCACATTCGCTGAAGGCTGGAGTGTTTACCTGGGAGCTCATAGTTGACAAATTCATCTACGGAACTTGCATGGGCAGTCTTTGCTTGGCATCCTTCTGCATCGTCGCGTATGGTGTCGGCGACGGCGACCTTGGCGACGATTGCAACCACAACTACAACTCCACCTGCGACCTCCCGTATCGTGCTAGAGGAACAGCTTACAGCATCCTCACTGTCCTGCTGTCTGTCATGGCATGGGAAGCCAAACACCTTGACCTCAGTCTGTTCAATATGTATCCGGTGGAAGCCGGACAGCGCTCTCATCTGAGCTTCTTCTACGCCATCACCAAGAATAAGTTCCTGTTCTACGCTGTGTTGGCTGGCCTGGTCACTCCATTTCCCATCATCTACATCCCGGTTATCAATCGCATCGTCTTCAGGCACTTGCCATTGACGTGGGAATGGGGCTTGGTCTTGGCAAGCATTGTCTGCTTCGTCGGTGCGGTGGAGAGCTGGAAAGCTGTCAAGCGCAGACGCAAGGCGAACAAACTTCGCCGGCTGAACAGTAGTGTGGAAGATGAGAAGCGACAGGCTTCTGTGTGATTTCGCAGCTTGGGTATCAAGTTGGAAAGGATGGAGATCGTGAGCATCCAACATGCCCCTCGAACTCGGCTCATCGGAGGTTTGAATCTTCTGGGAATTTTGTATTTTGGCTGACCGCTCTCTTGTAGTGGCGCCATCTTTTGGTGTTGCTGGATGACGGATACGAAGTGGACGCTCTCTTGGACTCGTGGTTGCTTTTGGAAGATTGGAACGGCAGACTCACGACTTTATGACTTGTGCTCCTAGCTTGCTAGTCGAGCGCAATGACCGTACATAGCAATACTCGTCACGCTCTCAACAGCATAGTAAATCGATGCAGGTTCTCCCGGACGCTCAATTGGGGTTTGAGATCATCTTTCAGACGGCCTTTCGCGCACTCATCTACTATATTCACTGTTCCAACCAGACCTTTCGCGCTCCGCTGTCAAAACGTCTATAGACGATGACATCAAATCCATACGGCGTGACCCTCAAATCCAACGGTCGTGCCTCACTTTGTCCTCTCCACGCATAAACCTCGCCCCTTCCTTCTCTATCAGCAGCTCTTGAAGAACGAAATGTGCTGGCCTTTCGCGGATATGTGGTTGGAAGATCCGCCACCGACACCTCCTCGCCGCCATAGCAGCCACTGCAGGCACCGGGCGAGAGCCGTCCGCAAGCAGACAGTTGTTGTGCCTCGCGCACAGACCGTAAGTTCTTTCCAATCACATGCGTCACTTCGAGTTGGCATCCGCACTTTGCAACCTCACTTCAGTTCGCATCCGCCTCTCCTCGCATGCATTGTCACGTAAACATTCGCCGTCGCATCAGACAAGACCTTCCCTTGCCTCCACCTCCAATTGCAAGACACGGACAGATACCCGCACGAGTCAACATGTCTGCCGCTGGTGATGAAGACCACGAGCATTGGCCCTCAGCCAAGTCCTACGCCGAGACGGCCTCACCAGCCCCAGGCTATGATGCCAACAATGGGCTCCACTTTCACAGCTACTATGCCCACAATGCGATGTCGCCTGCACCACCAGCACCAGTCGACTCAAAGCAGCCTTCACCTCGGCGAAATTTCATCAACTACCCCCAACCAGTCTACTACGCTCCACCAGCGAACATGATGGCTCACCCCGAGGCACAGTACTACTCTCATCCCGTCTATACCATGCCCGGAGGCCACTACCACCCGTACCCGAACCCAGCACCTGCTCCAGCTCCCGTCGCACCACAGCCCGCCATGCCGACTCCAAGTGGCAACTCGCACGTCTACATGCCCGCCTACGACGCACCACAGGCAGCAGAGGCACAGACCAGCCCTCACCCCAACGCCTGGCTCGGCCGCACCAAGGCCCAAGTCGAAGAGGACAACATGAGGATCGCGAAGAAGGAAGGTGCTTATGACAAGCGCAAGGTCGCTCCGCTCGATCTGAAGGACGATTCGGTCCACTGGGTCGTCGAGACGGACGCCAGTCACAGTCTACGGTGGGTGGCTTGATCTGAAGCGATTCTGCGGGCTGTTTCCCCGATTGCTGACTGCTTTTTGCGATCCTAGCATGTTTCGCGATATCAAGGAGATGAATGGCGCGTGGAAGGCGGATCCTCGGTACAAGGACTCTTGGTATTTCGTTCGTGAAGAGGAGAAGAAGTAGGACTTGGTCCAGGGCGAAGACAGGTTGACGGTTTGCCGTTTTCTCGAGTGCATGCTGGAGTCTGGAATGACTTTTGGAAAGCGATGCGAAATGGCTACGTTGGCCAAATTGGGGTACTTCTTTTCTGGACCGAACGGGATTAAGGCGGTTTGCGGCTCCCTGAGTGCAGCTGATCAAGACTCAAGCAACATGATGGCTTGGAACCCATACTTTACTGCGATGAATCATGAAAAGCCTTTTTGATGCTTCTCCTTCACTCCTGCCGCTTCCTATGAACGCATTCAAGACGTTGTCCATTCCAGTCCTCGATTGTTACTCAAGGTGATTTTGATCCTATACCAACGAGACTAGGTAGGCTCTCCACCGACAGTATTTCGTACACCTGCGCCACCTCTCGTTATGAGATTGCGACTGAATGCTCGTCAGCAATCAACCCGGTATAGCAACGCGTGAAGTCGTGATGCCACTACGGCGCACCATACCACCATTCATCACCCAAACGCCCCTCAATCCATCCTTGACGTCACTCCTCCGATACCCACTCCCAAACTCCTCCTCAATGCCCTTCGACACCAACCTCCGAAACACCTGCCTGTTCCTCACGATCTTCATCCTCGCGTTCTTCCCCAATCTAGCCCACATCCTGCTCCGCCCCATCACCTACCCCTTCGAACTCCTAGCCGGAAGCGACGTCGCACGACCCAAACTCCCCACTTGCAATTGCTGCCCGCCGGCCACTTGTTCGACGAGCATGGCTTGGTTTCAGAAACAATTCGCCCTGCCATCGAGGTCGCGAGGGTCATATTTGATCACGGACACGGTATTGAAGGAGGTTCCGGAGATTTCAGATTTCAAAGTCGGTAGGTTTTTGCTAAAAATCCAAATGGAGGGATCACGGTCATTCCTCACCACAAACTAACCCTCTCCCCCTTTCCCCCGGCTCCAGGCATCCTCCACCTCTTCGTCCAACACACTTCCTGCGGCCTCTCGCTCAATGAGAACTGGGACGAAGACGTCCGCGCCGACATGTCCGACGCCCTCGATCGGCTGGCGCCCGAAGACCGCAAGGGCACTTTGTACAAACACTCGTGCGAGGGGCCGGATGATATGCCCGCACACATCAAGAGCGCGCTGGTCGGGGCCAGTGTCACCGTGCCGATTACGGATGGGAGGTTGAATACCGGCACGTGGCAGGGGATCTGGTATTTGGAGTTTCGCGCGAGTAAGCATTCGAGGAAAGTCGTGGCTACGATACAGGGGGAGAGGTATCAGAAGTGACGGGGAGGAGGGGCCAGGTTGTGAGGGGCATGAGATGATGTCTGGCATGAGGCATGAGTGCATAGCGGCGGACGAGACAAGACGGTGATTTGGGGATGAGAGATGAATGCGATATGGAACTTCGAGTTTTATCAGTCTGGACCAGGTCTCAAGCTGTCCATCCCCACCCGGGACCAGTGCTTTCAGAGCCACCCGTACCCACCACTCCACGACCAACCACAACGACCTTGATATCAGTGTTCGAATCTATCGAAGCTCCCACGTCAAGACCTCCCATTTCCCACGACCAAATCCAAGAAACCGAAACCGATCCCATCGATCCTCCGCCCTCAGTAGATCACCACCCGCGCCCTGTTCCCACCCAACTTCTGGTACAAATCCCGCAACGCCTCGATCTTCATCCCCTTGATCCCGCTCCGCACCAACTCACTCCCGCGCTCATTCTCGAGCACCGCATAATACACTTTCGCTTCCGGACCGCGCAGCTTCTCAATGCGGACTTGGAAAGGACCGCCGGCCGTCTGATGCCGGTGCCACTGCTGGTGTGTGCGTGGGTATGCGCTTTCCGCGCGACCTGTGTGTGTGTGATATTGTCCGTCAGTCACGTGGTGGTGGGTGGCAGGCAGGCAAGGGATTGGGTTTGGTTTACGCAGAATGGCTTGTTGTAGTGTGGTCTCTACTGGGGAGAGGGAGCCGAAGCAGAGGAAGGGCATTTTTCTTTTTTGGAAGGTGGGTGCGTGCGTTCGGGGTCTGTTGTTTAAATTGCTCAGGAACTGCTTCTACGACGTTGTACGGGTAACAGGGCAGAAGAGTCTGTGCTTTTGTCCACGAGGTGAAATGCTCTGCTCGAGTCGTACACGTGATGCTTGCGAGTGAATGTGCGGGCATTGCACGAGCTTGGATGCACATGGCGGCGCGCATGGTATAGGGAACGTCATCGTGTACTCTCACATGCGTGAATGTTTGCTGATGCGCGTGTGGGCTTCTTTCTGGTTCGGCACAGATGGAGTCTCCCGTCATTGCTGTCTGCGTGTTGCGGGAAGGATGAGGTGCATTTTTGCTTCTGGACCAAGATGACTCTCGTCGAGTTGGGTGAGATATTCTGGGGCGGATTCGAGGCCATCCTCAAGGGCCGTTCGAGTTTAGGGAACATTCCCATCGTACGAGTGATGCAGTTCGGGACTTAGACGTTCTTCTATGTCCACCAGAAAAAGATCCAATATTAGGCTTTTGATAGTGCTCGCGAGTCATGGAGCTAAGGTACTGCATACGCGCACTGCTCCAGAACGGAAATTGCTGTTGTGGTATATCTCGCTGTAGAATCTTGTATCTTTTCCGAGATGTCGCAGGATGAAATTACCAGCGAAGCCGCCTTCGACAACCTCCTGCGTACCTCGGGCAAGTATGTCTTGATCTACGCGTATGAGGGCGACATTGCGCCACAAGCCAGGGAGTACGCGAGGGACTTTTCTCTCGTTCTGTGTGAGCACGCCGCGAGTACTGATCCGGATTGCAGATATGCCAGAGTGTTTTCCAACACCACGATCTCGTATATGGTTGATGTGGCTGAGTTTCAGGACGCCAAGGTCCGTATCATGGTAGAAGTGGTTTGGTTGGGGATTCAATGGTTTAGCTGATTTCTTTTTGCTAGGAGTATTTTAGCGTATCACAGACACCGACTTTGATTCTGTTCAAGGAAGGCAGGGAGTTGAGGAGGGTTGTTGGTATGGATCGAATGGGCATGGAATCTGTCGCGGCTATGCTGCTTTGATATAGTAAGGAAATGATGATATTGTTCTTGTGTCTGGGAGAGATGCTACTTGTCGTAGTACCGAATTGCGATTAAACCATACACCGCCGCTGCCGTTTCGAGTAGCCATGGCACGACATACCTTGAGGGCATTTTGTGGTTACGATGTGGCGCGATAGCTCGCAGCCTGCGAATAGTCTACAGAGGGTTTCTCGTCCGCAACAATCATAAGTCGCCACAATATGCAAAAAGCGAGCTGTAGCGGTCCTGTCGAGCCGACTATAGGCAAGCGCGATTTCAGCATGATGCAGGTGTTGCGCGTGAGGAAAGCGAAACGCCTTCTTATGTTTCTATTCGCTCTTCTCTGCGTCCAACTGGTCACTACTGCACGGGTCGCTGCCCTACACCTTAATTGTTTGCTGCTAGAAGATCATAGACTCAAGATTGATAATGGTCTAGGTATTAACACTCATGCTCGGCCGATAGTTAGCGGCTCCAGGTCGGCACTATGGACCACGATGCGGAAGCATGCTGCATTCTTCGTCTGCCCAAGGAGCTACGAGATGCCATTTTCAGTTTTGCATGCGCTGGAACCTGCCAGCGCGGACTGATCATCACTGAAGATGGCCGAATCCAACGCAAGGTCATGATAGAGAAGGACTTGAGTCCAGACTCGGATGCGATCGCATCGAAACCTGGGCAGCACACGACCAATGCGTGTCAGCACCAGGACAGCCAAATCGGCACTACCTCTAAACGTCACTCGGATCCCACTGTCAACCTCATGTCCACCATGAAGACCTGCAAGCAGCTGTACACCGAGCTACAACCTCTCTTCTACAAATCTGTTGTGTTGCACGTCGAAGTCGTGGACAGAAATGCTCCCGACGCCTCCAGACACTTGAGTCCTTTAACGTTGAGTAAGGCGCTCCGGAACGTGTGTCGAGCACACCTCGCGGTCGAATGGTCAACTCCAGACCTGAGCGAGCAGATGATTGCAAACCTCGCAGCTGTGTTCGGAGGTTGGAAAGACAATCAAGACATCCAAATTTTGTCAGTCAACACTTTCGTACAGCATGAGGTACCCAACTGGCGCCAATCTGACCACTCGAGGGGGCCAAGTCGTCAAGATTATACGTTGGAGAGGCTGCGGAATGGAGTGCAAAAGACATCCGAGAAGCACAGTGAGGTCGCCGAGGTCTGTCACGCAGAACTCTTCATGCGAATTCTTGAGGGGGCTCGAAACTCCTTCGGTCGTTGTACAACAAGTTAATGCGTTGGCATGGTCGTATATTGTGCGGCAGTCCAAGGAGATATTTGTTACACATCGTAGGCCGAGGCAGCAACCGCGCCCAAGTAATAGCACTACGAAATAAGTCGTTCGCCAATCAAAAGACTTTGCACTGTCAAGTTCAAACAGATCTCGTAGAAACGAAAGACAACGGTCATTCTCATAAGATGCTGTGGCCCTGACCTAGTCTTTAAGCACCCATTAGCCTGACTGGCCAGACTATAAGCATAGAGGTTGGGTGACTCCATGTACTTCAGGTGTAAAAATGCTACTGGAACCTGCAACGACAAACATGTTCACGTGAGCTGGGTATTCCTGTGAGGCATTATAGCGTTGGCTACTGTCACTACATAGCATTCCGCTTCACTATGGCATTTGATTTTATGGAATGACACTGAAAGGTGGTCTCGACATTCACAAAAGGTTCGCAATGCCTGAATCACCCTAGCATTCGCCCGATAGAAGGTGCCACTTGGGTCCTGATCTTGACAAAAGACTGCAATTATCAGCACAAGATAGCACACTTCCGAGCATCGCCATCGGAAAGCACCTTGATCCTATCACATCCGTCAGTCTGGCAATCAGGCTAGATATCCAATACCGAGCACTAGTATGCAAGCCCAAGACGTCCTCTTGTGCTGGCCTCGGCGTGAACCTCTTGATTGGTACTCTATGGCAAATAGCAGACCGTTTGCCACGAAATTCCGAAGACGAGGACAACTTCCTAGAGTTGTTCCTGGAAAAGTACTTCTTCGTGAAGTGCAGAGCGCGTTCCACATGGGCAGAGTCGTACACCTGGATCACTTTCCAATATTCGCACGACCAGCTTCGGCATCTGGTGACAACATGATCGCGATGATGTTCTTCCGAGCCCAACTCATTTGCCTCTGTCCTGAACTGCGCGCGCGAGAGATGAACGATCTTCTGATCTTCTCGTTGCTAGGATCCATTCTGCCCGCATGGTATAATTGCGTCACCGAAAAATTCAGCTCCGATATGGAAGCAATTGGGGCAAGTGGTGTGGTCTCTGGCTTGGAAGCAGCAGCCGCCGTCATGGTTTACGGTGCAGCAGAGAACGAGGCTGTTGAGCTGCTTGGAGCCGTTATGATGTGCCGCCAGTTTTGGCTTTTGTCCGATCAGGCTGCTGATCTTCGCATAACTCTACGAGACCGCGAGGGCCTTGCTGGGCATGTTGCTGGGGGCATCGCTGGGTTGATATATGGGTTTGTTTGGCTTGGAAATCGCAGTTGAGTGTTGCTTTGATTATCGTCATAGCTGGTACATTGGTTCGCAAAATACACTCAATTATCTCGAAAGCACACGGCTGGATATAGACTCACTCAGCTAGACGTCAAACGAAAAGGAATCAATCTCTCTCTGTGGGAGCCCAGCCATGCAGAAGTCATCGTGTATACATACGACTATGCCTTGGACTGCAGAAGTGAGGTAACGTTATGCCATATGCTGCCAAAACTGCTTCCGGTGTGAACGCATCGCCTTGAGCATTGCGGCGTGTCCGGGAGAGGCACATTCATGGTACGAGGAGAGTAGATGTGATGGAGGAGTTAGCAGACCAGACCTGACGTCGATCAGTCACGAAAGTCAAGAATGCAAGGGGCAACGAAAATAGCATGGATTATGGCATATCGCGAGAGTCATCTACCATCGTCAGTGAAGCCAGCATCCCCACAGCATTGCATAATGTTCCATAACCACAGTAGCAACATGTGTTCCGCCTCCCACCATACAAAACCTCTTTGTTTCCGATCCCAATTTGTGCTAGGAACACAACAAACCTTCAGTCCGATGGCAGCACCCAGTAGCCGAAGCCCAGAACAATATTTCTGCACTATCTGTAACCATATCCATGGCACGCCTGAGACAGGGTTAGCAACCATCGAAGGCCATTATGCCTGTCCACAGCGCATCAAAGATCTGTTCGAGCACTCGATCTCCGAAGAGATCAATTTCCCACCGCGATGGGGCGGGCGGAGACTGAGTCCGTCGCCGTTCGGGCATATCTTGGGTCAAGGCTTCCTGGATCGATTCAGAGAAGTCGAAGCGCAGCATAGAATACCGGCCACGGAAAGGGTATATTGCCGTAACAGAGTCCCATCTTCGACTTCCCCTTCCTCGACTTCCCCTTCCTCATCGCGAGATGCAGAAGAGTGCGGAACTTTCCTAGGCCAGAGGCGAGAGGCCGAAGAAGCGAGCTGCCGGCGATGCAAAAAGTGCAACGCCGCGACATGTGTGCGATGTTTGAAGAAGTTTCCTGTAGTCCCCAGTGAAGATGCTTCGCGGATGGCATCCAGCTCGAAGGAGCACATTCGAATCGATCACCGCTGCGATCCGGGCAATGCTCGAGAGCTGAGAGATCGAGCCTTTGAAGGCCTCAAGCGTGGTCGACATTACCAGGACTGCCCTCGTTGTCGGCGCCGAGTCGAGCTCATGGATGGGTGCAATCATGTCACTTGTCCCTGCGGAGAGTCGTATTGCTATATCTGTGGTCGAGCGACACCCGAAGCCAGTGGGCATTGGGATCGGAGTCGAGGTCGATGTCCTAGGTATGGTCAGCCTGGTGGTCGCACAGCCATATTTTTTGATGACCTTTACGGGTCTGGTGAGGAAGATGCTGATTCGGGATGTGAAGATACCGGATCCTCTTCTGATGGTAGTTCTGAGTTGGATTACATCCCGTACGAGCGTGGAGAAAGGATCCTTGATGAATTCCAGACGCGGTTGGAGGTGCAGATTGAGCTCGATCGACAGGCGATGAGGGATCAGAGGCGGGAGGATCGAACGAGCCGCCGTGGAGCTATGGGCCTAGCTCATGTTGGTGAGCCCGCGAGGCAACGAGAGCTGAGAGTGACCACTGCTCTAGCGGATGCGGCTCGGGAGCTTGCGGTGCAACTTGATCTGGCTGCGCAGACTACAGGAGGTGAAGGAGATGCTCCCGATGCGAACCAAGTGAGGTCGCGCAGGCGCATCTTGCTCGAACAATGGACGTGGGACCATAGGCATCACATTATACCATTACGGGATCTCCTGGAAGGTCCCACGGGACAAGCAAGGGTTCAAGTACAGCAAAGCACAACTGAAGACACACAAGCAACGCCAGGTGCCCAAAATCGTGACACAGGACAGCCCCAGGCACGCGGTCCAGCCACGACACCTCCACAGCCAGCTCAATCGATTTCGCGCCGCTCCTATGAGAATCAAGACCGAAACCAATGGCTCATGGTCGATGAGCTTGACCATCGACGTGAGCGACGTAGGCTGATGCACCCACAACCCGAGCAAGAAGGCGCGCAACATCCGGGATCTATCCCAAGGGTACTCCCACGAGGTACTCGCTTTGACGACTTGAACCGGCGCATGTATGAGATGATCGCCATGGAAACCGCGCTTGGAGAAGGGCCCGTCTCCGCTAATTACACCCTGGAGCCAGGCGCAGACACGGTCAGGAGATCAAGGCTGCATCGCACAGACCCCGGGAGATCTCAAGACGTGGACCCTGACGTAAACCATTCTAGATCCAGCTCATCTTCGCTATCTCGCCAGTTTCGCGAGGTTCAGCACGGTTACAGCTGCGCCAGCGAACAAGGCAATAGCAGCCTCGATATGGAGTATTATGCCGAGCGCTCTCGTCAGTTTGAGGAGCAGCGGACGGCGCATGACAGATTTAGCGGTAGAGCTTTGCAATCCAGCTCCAACCAGAGACTGCGCGATATGGCTGTTGTTGTGGACGGAGGCCATTGTGCTCAGAGACGGCGCACAGTCGCAAATGAGCAGGGCCAAAGTGTTTCCCAGCCAGATGTCGCATCCACAAGTCGCTCGAGGCATATCCAACATGGCTCGATTCGAGAAGAATCCACGGGTAGAGCTCGGAGCGACACTCGGTCCTCTGCGCGCCCTCGAGCTCTTCATACAGGGACCGAGCAAAGGACACGCCTGCGTAGCGTATCTCGCGGTATCTTGAGATACAGCCAGAGGGTAGGACGCACAATCTTCAACAGGACATCAGATCCAAAGCGTTGGCGCAAGTAGACAGCTTCTGGTAGTGCGGCGTCAATACTCCATTCTCGCACCAGGCCTTCACATCTATACCTTGATTCCTACCACGACCAAGTTCCTCGGGCTGAACTTGTAATCAAACACTGGCTCAACCCAAGCGTCTCTCACCTGGGCCTGCTCTTTCAGCCATAGGTATCGATCAACCACAATGGCGGCTTCAATGACGCCGGCGCTGAAAGCCATCAAGCTCCACATGATACTCAAATTCTTCTTCCCTTCAGCATATTTTTCGGCGTATCTGTCAATCTCCCCGTCGGTGATGTCACTCATTTTCTCCTTGAACGTTTCGCCTCGCTCTGAATCGTTCATCAACTTAGCCAGAGCACCACGAACATAAGCTGTGAAAGACTCATAGCAGGATTTGCGAAGACTACCAATCACGATAGGTGTGCCTCCACTGCTGTGACCAGCTGGTGACCTCCCTCCCACACACTCTGGGGTTGGTGGACCAACAATGCCCCGGTCTAGGAAGATACGTTGCAGCAGAGCTCGGTAGAAATGTCGCGTGAAGAAGTTCTCACTATCAGTCGGGCCCCAGTTCGAAGGTGCTTGCACGGCCATCATGCGTGATGTGATGTTCAGGCGGACACCCTTATCGCTGTCTGGCCGACTGTCATCGTAATACCGGCAGAAGCGGTCACTCATTGGAAAGCCGTGTGGGTCGTTTGCTTCACCTGTCTTGGATAGACGAGGGTGATCGTGAGTCGTAGGCCGAAGTTCAGGTAACTTATAAGTGGCAGGCCCGAGACGCTCGGTCACAAGGTTGTAGCAGCAACCGACCATTGATACTGCGCGAACTTCCGGATTGAGAACGAGTGAGCGAAGGCCATGATGGACCAGATTGCCACACGAGTGAAGCGATATGATCATAATGTTCTTCGAGGCCGTTGAGTCTGGTATGTGCTCGATGACATCTTTCAGATCGCCGTCCTGTATCCGATGATCCACGTACTGAATCTTGCCGGCACCGGTGTTGGGCAATTCAACAATCGGCGCTCGTGGTACGAAGCCTGAGTTGTGTTCCGGTGGAGGCGTCGGAAGATCAGCGGGGACGACAGGTTCTAGTGTGGTATAAGCTTCGCAACCGTCTCGGAAAGCCTTCTTGTTCCGCATGACTTTCTGTTTTTCTGCCAGCTTTGCCATAACATCAAACTCCTTGGCTCGCTCAGCATTCTCTTGCCGACTCTCAATTGCCACAATGTTCTTGTTGTATGGCTGACTGGCAAGTGCTCGGCCAAGGTAGTTCTGACCAGAGCCAAAATCAACCAGATGAGATATTGGGTCGCCTGTCATTTCGGCAATAGTAGAGGTTAAGTTGTTGATGTATGAAGCGAAGAGACCGACCTCGTGTACCTTCTTTACATTCATGCCGACCGAGACATCTCTAGTCAGCCTTTGTGTTGATTTGAGTGCTCGGTTCCTGGAGCATTGCGATCCGCCTGGTTCTCGAAGGAGCAGATGTCTACGAACATTCGTTATGTATCGCAGGAGGGATGGAGGTGGTGCGCTGATCACACTAGAGGACCCAATGGCTGCATCTGGAGAATTGAAGTGAGACAAGTCATTGCGAATCAGCAGATTGACGATCTCAAATGTGTCTTCCTGTTGCGAGAAGAAATCCCTCCATTCTTGAGGCAAGATCCGATCGTAGATGCTCGGCTCGGTCGTGAAGAAATCGAGGATATGGACGCCGCCGCACAGTGTTCTGAGCAGCTCATCGCCACCAGCAAAATCCAGCAGTGACTTCACATAGGCTTCTGTGCTTGCAAAGGAGTCCGAATATGGCAGAGGCTTCTCTGGACCGAGTCTTGTGTGCATTCTCGATCGGCCAGTGTCCATCAGCTACTTTCGAGTCGGGTACGAGTCAAAGGCTCTAGTCCTTGGGTTGGATCCAAATGGAGCATGTTCATATGCAAATACGACGCAATATAAGTGGTTTGATTGATGTCCATGAATTTCGCGGAGTGAGGTTCACGAGAGCGCACCGCCACAAGCGCCACAATGTCGATCTGGAGATCTGGAGGCTCCATACTCCAGGAACGAGACGAATGCAACAATCGATATTCATGTATATGCTCCACAGACTTGACGACAGCAGCCTAACCCGGAATCTGATCACCACCAGGAGAACAATAGTAATCTACTAGGATCACCCTCGCCTGAGTCGTTGAGACCATGTCGGACGACCCCTTTCAAGAAGCGCAAGCCGATGTGCTCGCACTACTACAGCAGACACGCCCTCTCCTTCAATCGTATTTACGCATACGGTCTACAGCTTCGAACGCAAATGCTCCAGAGCTCCGAGAGGCACGAGATGAGCTAGAGAGTAATCTCGCGGATTTGTCTGCGGACCTGTCGGATCTGGTGGATTCCGTCAAGGCAGTCGAGGGAGATCCATACCGCTACGGGATCGATGTGACAGAAGTTGGACGCAGAAGACAGCTGGTTCAAGATGTGGGCAACGAGGTCGAGAGCATGCGACGCCAGATGCAGTCAACCGTGGCTGCCGCGGACGCAAACCATCTAGCACATCCCGATCAATTTGGCATGGACGATGAAGACGAAGACGGCGATTATGCTGTGTGGGAGGAGCAGAGACAAATGGAGATTATGCACGAGCAAGACGAAGCTCTGGACGGAGTATTCCAGACTGTAGGAAATTTGAGGGCGCAGGCGGATACAATGGGACGAGAGCTGGAAGAACAAGCCGAACTGTTGGAAAATACGGAGAACATCACTGATCGGGTACAAGGAAAGTTGGCGACAGGCATGAAGAAGATTCGCTTTGTCATTGAGAAGAATGAGGGTAAGTTTGCTCTGGGTTTCGTTGAAGCCACTTCGACGAGGCGAAGCTCCAGGTGTTCTTCGACTGACCTAACCACAGATCGCTATTCGAGCTGCTGTATAGCCTTGTTGATTTTCGTCCTTATCCTGCTCCTTATAATCGTGCTGGTTATATGAAGGCATAGAAATGCCAAGAAGTGGCGCAGCACTTCCAAACTCGATCTCGAAGCACGATGCGGAGACACCCCCAACACCATGGTTCCATATCAGGACCACAGCACAACATGCAGGGTGACAGTCAGTGCATCTCTGGAGTATCACGATAACCTACTAATCAATGTAGGCTCTCATCCACTGCTACAACAAACCGCTTTGAGCGTCAATCCATTCATCGATCTCCCGAAGGCGCCGACACTACCCCACAACTATGCCTCGCTGCCATCCACTTTACCACCGTCAGTCCTGCAGTCACCCCCAGCAGCCTCGAATCCAGATCTGCCAGGATATGTGACATCTTCATCAGGCTTTGCAGCACATCCGAAGACCATCTTCGCACAGAATAAGTCGCTGCTGGAGCAGATCGAGAAGCAGCAACAAGATGCCGAGAAAGAGGTGCAGCAATGGGAGCAGAGCATAAGAGATCGTGAGCTGGCTGAAAAGAGACGCAAAGCGCCAGGCTATCTCGACACCGAGGTTCACATACTAGAGCCAGCAAAGGCCAACGCCGATGTCTCGCAAGGTGCAGGGGCCAGCTTGATAGATGAGCCTGGCCCACCAGACACTGAATCCATCATGAACAAGCAAGTCGACGATCTAGGTGATGCCATGGACAGAGCCTTTGGAAGAAGTGAGCTAGGATGAGCAAGACAGCCGTGGGTGACAAATCTAAGCCGGCTGTCCTCATTGAATACGCTATCCTTGGCTGATGTCGCAAAAGTTCTCATCACGTGACTATGCGCAACATGATCTATGTCCCCAACATCAGATTCGCTGAGGTGCATGAGGTTGCTAGCTTATATCATCACGAGCTGCAAAGGTTCGTAATCGGTATGCCTGCATCTGTCTCACCTGCACGCTGCGAAATCAAGAAGCTGGGCCACCAGTTGAGGGGCCATTAATGACGAATGTCAAGAGCGAGACGGGCTTGTATCGAGAAAGGAGAACACGCTAATTCCGCCTAGTCTGCTCGAGCCGGGCGAACGGTCCTCCATCTGTGACTAGAAAATAATGTACGCGAAGGCAGTTCTCCTGGTCTAACGGTGTCCCATGATCTCATCCTTCGGTTTCAATCATCCTCTTCTTTCTCTTTTGGGTAGTACTCACAATCGTCTTGGTACTGAGCTACACGGTCACAACACATAGAGCCTTCGAGCCCCGTGTCCGTCTTTTTTCTTGTGCCCTTATCTTTGCTTGTGTCCCTCTTTTCATTTGTGCCATTCTTTTCACTTGCAAACTGGTCGATGCATTTGAGCCCGAACGATGTCGTAGACTCCAATCCTTTTCCAATGCACTGTGTGCACTGTCAGCATCTCGTTTCGAATATCGCTGGGAAACGAAAGTATCTTACATAACCAAGAATAACTCCCTCTTTCCCCTCTATCGTTGTGTACGAATTTGGTTTCGTGAGCGTCCCGCACACCTCCTTAGTGATGTCATTGACCATATAGCCGCCGTAGTCTAAACACGCGCAGAATTTGTCTGGGTCGTCGTGGGTGGGGCCCGGATCGTGCGCGCCGGTGGGTAGTGCGAGGGCAAGAATGCTGCGTGAATTACAATTAGCTTCTATTGCTGTCAATCAGGCTCTCAGGCGTACAATGGAAGAATTTCCAGTAACAGCTTAAGCGAGATCATGTTGAGTTCGCTGCTCTTGTGCCGAGGGGGAGAAGAGATTCAGCGAAATGCAGTAACCCAGGTGCCAGTCGTCGGGGCTATCGTCCTTGTTTATGTAACAGTGTGCTGTTGGGCTTCGTTCCTACTACTTGAGTGCGGACGCTGACCGAAATATGTAGCGAAGCAGAAGTCTATCCGTCCTTACTGTAAGGACCTCACATTCCTTGTTGCTGGCCGTGCCCCTGATAGGGGTTTAGAGCCAACACATGTGTTCTGATAGACTTTACCGTTCACCACTGTTCTGTGTTTAAAGTGAGTTATTATCGCCCACAAACGACAGCCCGTGCAATTAACCTCTTCCCTCCGCTAGCTTGTGGGCACACTCGTGCATCTGATCCTAGTGCAACACTGGTGCTCACCAGTCACTATGAGGCAGTTAAGCTTCCAACGCAGGAGCCTGGTCCCTGGTCCCAAGGTCAATGCGTGATAGAGTTCTGTTTGATCCCTAACAAGCATGTCAAGGTGCAAACCAACACGCCTAAAAATCTGGTCGGGCATTGCTTTGGAATCTGTTTGGATTTGTGTGTGTTCTTCGCGGTAGGCCGCGTCGCAATGCTTGTGTATGGGATGGAGCAAGCTCGACCTATGTGCCATCGTTCCCACGCTTGAAGGCCCTGAAAGCATTGTCAATGAGATGTCAAGCCTGCGGTTCTGTAACCTTGTCTGAAGTGATTTGGGGCTGATCCAACCTGCGTTGCTAATAAGCCTATTACTGCCCTGATTTGTTGAACCAGTGCCGGGTCTGAGCCGCCATGCCTTGACCCCGGCTCGCGTACTAGGTCATATGTTGTAGGATGATATGAGTGAATGAGAGTTCGAGTCTATAGTGCAGTACAAGAGCATTGATGTGTTGCGCCACATTTTTTTGCTCCCACCTCGCGACATGCTATGTCAGGCCTGCAGCCGCAAGTGGGTCCGACATAGCGATGGCGAGACTGTTGGCGAAAATGCTGAAGTCAGATTCTCTGTTTCATTCCTCTCCTACCCGCTATCGCCGCTGGTCTTGCAACCGGCAGTTCGACCGCGGGCTACGTGAGGCTATTTCCGTGCACATCCTCGTCCGGATAGTAAATGGCAGACCGTGTCATTTATCATGCTCGCTGCCATGCTGTCAAGATAGCCCTGACAGAATTTCCATCTTCCATGTCAAATTTGATGATACCGTAGAGAGCATCGACACCCTTGCTCACGAGCAGTGCGACGCCGAGCTTCTGAACGACTCTGGTCTCAGCAGCTCCGCACACCGCGAGAGCAGTCGCGGATACCAAGGCAAAGGCGCAAAGCTGACTTTGAGGCCTCCCTAGCCCGTCGCTGGTAGAGCCCGGGTAGGAGTAAGGGAGAGTTGCAGACAGACACATATCGTGTCGAGGCTGCAAAAGAAAAGTGAGGCGAAGCAGAGCTTGCAGTTCAGCAGCATGTGCCACTGCACGAACAGGGCCAGCAGTGCCTGACAATCGGGTATATTCACCGTCTTCTTCACTCGGTAGATGTTTGCATTGCGTTCGCACCAGCATCTTGTGACCCGGCTTCGCGGGTGCCTGGTGGGGGAATAGATCGGCGAAGGCACTTCAGCACAATCAATGACAAGTGGACGCTGCAAAGATGAGCCTCGAATGCAGTCCGATTTCACGAAGTGAAGTTGTTGCGAGCCAATTGACATCGTACGCCTTGTGGTATTCAGCCAATCCTCTTCTTCTCCTTCTTCCTCACCCACACCTGCTCCTCTCCCTCTTCCGACGTCCTAACATCGACTTCCCAGACGCCCAGCTTATACGCCCCCCGATCACTTTGACCAGTATTGAGATCGAATGCCCAGCCATGCTTCGGACATGTGATTCCCGCGCTGAGAATGATGCCGAAATCCTCGATATCATATATCGTGCCTCTTGACAATGGATACGTCCGATGCGGGCAGGCGTGATCAATGGCGTGGATCTTGTCCCGGTACCTGAAAATCAGCACCTGAGCATTGTCTCCTTGCGACAGCTGGACTTCATCAAGAGGCAGCTCTTTCAAGCATGATTCCTTGTTCTCGTAGATCTTGCATGGCGAAGGAGGCTCGTCTTCTGCAGGAGGCTCGTCCCAAGGATCTGGAGGTGGCTTATTGAGCCTTGTTTGACTCTTATTTGCAGATGTGTCCGGTTCGATGTTTGGAAAGGAGGAAGCGAGACCGGCGTATATCCATGGATTCGATGGCTTGTTGGAGAATGACATGGTTCCCGGATTTGGTATCAGTGTTATTAGAGTCGTTCAAGGGAATCGGCGGGAATGTGAGAGAGCAGTTCAATTGCCGTCGGGCTTTGCTCGGATGCAGAGATAGCGATGCATTCGATAAGTGACTGTATGTACCTACAGGCCTAGTGGGAATCAAATGCCCAGCATGGTTCTTAACGTTCGTGATGGTGACGGACTTGGAGCTCATGAAATGGGGAACGTAATAGTCAATGGCCGAACGAGAAGCTCCAACGCGAGATAGACACGCCAAGAAAAGATGTCTTGGCGACTGAGTAATGCGAATTACTGAGTGGACGACATCGACATCACTCCATCCACCACCTGGTCGTCATCCATCAAGATGGTATTGTCTCGCATCGCAGTATACTCCCAGCTGTGGTCAAATACCGGAAGAATTCTGGCTTCGGGCCCAACAGCCACAGAGGCGCGAGCGTAGAAGGCTTTGCTTCATCCGAACCGTCTTGTTTCAGACGACTTTTGCAAAGGCGACAACGCTCATGCGGCATAGCATATTGACGATTAGATCCCGATCGAGACAGACCGACAGTGTCGTGAACCGAGGAAGTGCAGCTGGTGGCGATGCCTTTGATATAAGGCCAGGACGTGTGAGCTGGAAACTCACCTCAATGGTTCAGATTCTGGCTATTCACCCAAGAGGTTCAATGCGTCCTGGCTGGCTATGCAAGCTAAGTGGCCACATCGTTTTGCGTTGATCCAAGCCGGATGTCGGCTCTCATGGCATCATTTGTGAGCCAGCACGTTATACAATTCTCATCGAACCTGCAATGTTCATGCAGTGCAGGAGATCCCTGCAGACTTGTCTGTCCGTCAGCGTGATAATTTACTTATGCATGTTCCTTGGACCAACGTTCCTCTTGCAATGGCGTTGCATGATCAGGACTGCTCCCATGAGCGCGAAACGCGGCGAGCCGCTGCAGATATTTCTTCTCGAATCCGGGTAACCATGTGTTGATGCAATGGATCCAGCAGAATAAGGGGATGTGCGAAGACGGACTGGTCGTGCTTATCGATCTATTCGTGCGGATTGGCTGACCATTACGGTCCTTGACCATTCAGGTGCCAACCACGCGAACTTACTCAGGCCGATTATAAGCCTTGCAACACGGAGAGCACACAATCAATTTTGCATCTTCTCCTGGAGCGAAAGAACGCAAATGGCGAAAGCAAAGTCTACCCCGAAGGCCAATGGCACTGCCAAGGTGTCAAAGATGGCAGCCGCCCAGAAAGCTGCACCGATTCCTGCCAAAGCGCTCCCAGTAACGCTGCTATCAGGCTTTCTGGGAGCTGGAAAGACAACACTTCTTCAACACATCCTTCGCAGTGAGCATGGTCTTCGCATAGCCGTCATTGTCAACGATATTGGAGCGTAAGTGGTCTTTTCTAGTCTCTCAAAGAGTCGAAAGCTGATCGTTATCCAGGGTCAATGTGGATGCAAACCTTATCCGCAACACACATCGCGTGACCAAAACGGAAGAAAAGGTGATCGCTTTACAGAACGGTTGCATCTGCTGCACACTTCGAGGCGACTTGCTCGAGGAGCTTGTCCGTCTTGCTGAGCTCGCGGAGTTTGACTACATCATTGTCGAAAGCAGTGGAATCAGCGAGCCGGAGCAAGTGGCGGAGACTTTCGATGCTCGCCTTGCTGAGCAGATCAGTCAGATGGGTGAGGGACCGGAAGGTCTTGATGCTGACACTTTGGCAACGCTGAAGAGACTCAAAGAAGCTGGAGGGCTCGAGAAGTTCGCTCGCATGGATACTACATGTACTGTATGTAGCCCCACTATAGCTTTTGAGAATATCAGGCTGATATCTGCAGGTCATTGACGCTTTCACCATCATGAACGATTTCGAGACAACCGACTTGCTTTCTGCCCGCCGCAACGACGTCACTCAGGAGGACGAGAGGACTGTCTCGGATCTAATGGTCGACCAGATTGAGTTTGCAGATGTCATAGTTCTCAACAAGGTCGACATGATCAGCAAGAAGGCGAGAGAGAGCGTTCTGGCCTTGATCAGAAAGCTCAATCACAGAGCTAAGATTGTAAGCTCCCTTTCCGTGCAGCTTGAGACGAAGAGACTGATAGTCATCAGATCGAAAGCAATTACGGCAAGATTGATGTGAAGGAAATCGTCAATACCGGCATGTTTAATCTCGAGGTGGCACAGACCGGCTACGGCTGGCTCCAAGATCTCCATGCCATGACAATCCGGGAGGTGAATGGAAAGAAGATGGTGACGCCGAAGCCTGAGACTGAGGAGTGAGTTGTGTTTCCTAAGTCTCCAGAGTTAGACAGCTGACGTGATTAGGTACAACGTTCGCAACTTCGTCTACGTCCGTCGGCGACCCTTCCATCCGCGACGCCTTTTTGCTCTCCTGCACGACAAGTTCATCCTGCAACATCCGCTAGATGAGGTCGAGGAGGATGGCGAAGATGAGGACGAAATGATGGAAGATGACGATGAAGAGGAGGAGGAGGAAGACGAAGACGTCGATATGGAAGACCCGCTTGACCTCCCAGAGCCCGCCGTGATCCTGGAGAACAAGAAGAAGCACCCTCTCTTCGCGCGACTCTTTCGCTCAAAAGGTGAGTACTTTCTCGCTACAAGACCTGGTCGTGCTGGAGAGTGGAGTCAAGCAGGCGCCATGCTCACCCTTTCTGGTGGCCGGCCTTGGTTCTGTACAATTCCACGATCTGAGTGGGAAAGTGGCGTCAAGGAGATTGATGAGCTCGTCGATCACGACGTTAACAAAGGCGGCATTTACGGCGACCGTAGACAGGAGTTGGTTTTCATTGGGGAGAAACTGGACGTGCCTGCCATTGAAGCAACACTTGACGAGTGCTTGCTAAATGATGAGGAGTACGCGAAATGGGAGGAGATTATGAAACGTGGCCAAGGTCCAAATGCCGGGTCCAAGGAAGAGCAGGCTGAGAAAGAGCAAGCCTTGGCTGATTTGTTTGATGATGGCTTCCCTGTAAGGTCACCTACCACTGATGAGTCGGTCGCGATACTAATGATAATGACCAGGATTGGGATAGCCCTGACGAGGGTGGCGATGAGATGGATCATGATCATGCTGACATGGCACGGGTTGACTCACATCATGGACACAATCATTCACAAACCAATGGCAAGACGAAGACGAAGCATGGTGTCAAGAAGGACGGCACGGTGTACTAGATCGCAGACTGCAGACTTCATCTATGACATGGAACAGACCTGTTGAGTCAACCGCGTCACACTCGCTGCACTAATCGTAGCATTGCCGTTCTGGCTAGAATGGCTGGATGAACAGCGCCTGTGACGAGAAGCAAGTCAGGACTTCCACATCTGAACCTCACATCCTCGATCTCAATCGGAGAGTCATTCGCATTTGACTTTTGATTCAGAAGCCGATTTTACTACTCTCTTGTCCACAACATCTTTCATGTTCCTAAGGACATGCCACATCAAATGACTTACAACATGGCAGATACTACATAGGCAGAGATGTAGAGGGCCTCATTTCATCCTGGCGCCTTACATGCTGCTGAATTCGCTCATCAGGCATGTTGCTAAGGCAGGCAGCCGTCAACGACCTTCCTCCAACAGCCAGTAGACCTGGGAAATTGAACCCGTCGGAAAAAAAAGTTTTGAGTCAGAAGAGTGGGAGTAAGGCCGAGAGAGCGCGGTTTCATGAAGCGTCGTGTTGGACGGCGACGACTATTACACCAATGGCACCGAAGTGAGTACCTTCAAGCACATACCATGGACGTGCTAGCGAGTTGGCAGTGTGCTGCGCCATCGCAGACTGGCAGTCATACACAAAGACGTGGCAAACGGGCGGTCCCTCTAGACTAGCGTACGACTCAACTTCCCTGAATTCTACTGGTCTCGTATGGTATTGCATTGTACCAAAAGCTTCGCATTCCGAGCGAGCCTTTCCGGCTAACGTGGGAAGCGTCAGTCACCCAGAGATTAGATCTTTCCCATGCCAAAATCTCGTTTTACGACCCCTGGAGCTGACACGAAGCTTATAAAAGCCGCCACCTAACAGAAACCACCAGTAACTCCATCCGCCTATTTCACGAGTCGTCAGAGATCGGAGATTCGTAAGTATTGAGAACAAAATTTCGGATGAATCAGTGGATGCAGAGAGGAATGTAAAGGTTTGACTTCGAAGGCAGGTCCCGACGCAGTAGAGGCTTGGAGGCCTTTGGGCAAGCCGAGGAAGCGAAGTGCTTTCCATTGATGCTATCTTAACGGTAGTGGCACTGACACTCCTTGCTGGAGATGACCTCGGACGGTGCCACAACCGGTAGCTTTGCTAACCATCTGAAATCGAATGGATAACGGGAGGCCAGATATAGTGTCGTCAGCCCTTGTAGCTGGGCGTTGCTGAAAAGCCGCACCGAGAACACTGGTGATCACGGGGAAGCTCTCTGTCTTGGTCGGATCAAATCGTGCAATGATGGAGTATGTCGATTACCATCGCATGCTTCTGTCATTCGCTATTCATAAGATGTGTCAGGTGCTCGCTGAATGGCTGCCCATATAGCTCATCCCGTCAAAGAAGCTCCTGTCATGGGATCATATATATCATGCTTGCCACCGCGTTCCAAGCTCTGTTTCATCTGCTGCATCTTGCCATCATCCCGCAGCGCCTCTTGCTATGTCGTCGCCACGTCTGGTAATCGCACTGCAATGTCGCCGGACTGTGTGATGTACCGTACCCATGGAAGTGATGGGTACTGCAACTTGGGCTCGATGATCTTGAGATACCGTACCTGAATGCCAGATGTTGTGAAGTACGGAATCTCGAATTTCACGTTGATGGGTCGCTTCGCCTTCATCTTGTTAGTTGCGGGCCAGAAATAGCACACCATGGTGGAATCAACTCACTTTGCCTGTACCGCCAACGCCACCCATGCTTCCGCCGAATCCGCCCATCATGCCCCCACCTCTCTCCTCATCACCCTTGACAGATGGTAGCCCAAGCTCGGCACGCATCAAAAACTCCTTGCCTCCACCAAATTGCTTTATTTTCCAGACTATGCTTGATGTCTCCGGTGCGTAATGTACAGATCCAATATTCGTCCTGAAACGAGGTGTATCTGCGTCATCTGGGACAGGAATCGAGATTTCAACGTTGTTAGCTGTAGATCTCCGTTTGAATTGTGCTTTCGCCTTGAGCATGTATTCGATTCGTGAGCCAGAATGTGATTCGACAATGCATTCCACCCAAATCAGGGGCTTAACTTGTGTGTTGAGTCGATAAGACATGAGCTCGAATTCACCGTCAGGTGGGATGAAGCTGATTGTCCTATCATTCTCAAATCGTGATAACCGCACGCACTGATGGAACTTGACATCCTCCATTTCCACGGCCTTGCCTCGGGTTGCGCGTCCGGTGGTTTCGAACATTGCCTTGTCGTTCAAACCTAACCTCAACTCTGGCATGCCGGACAGGTAGCACTTCATCTTGATGGCACCAAGAATTTCCGATCGCAATACATTGCCAGTGCTCGAAACAAGCAAATTGAGCGATTCGACAACATCCAAGAAGACTTCGTTCTTCCTGTATCGAATACCCTCGCTTCTCCAACTGACGGCGTTCGTGACCGCAATCGGAGGTCGCGCCTGCACTTCTAGCTTATGCGATTCCTGTGTGATGTATTCCTGCAAGATCTTGCTTTCTGTGGTTTGTGGGTAGCCGAAATCCATCATCTCGTCCAGCAGTTCGTAGATGACCACGAAGTTGTCCCTAATCGACTCTTCCTCCAATTCCTTGAAATACTCCGTGAAGACCTCCACTATCCTGTGAAGAAACAGCAATAGCTCTGCGGCATTGCTGTTCTTCTTGGTGAGCGCCAGAAGATAGAGGTTGTTGTGCCGGATGTAAAGGTAGTTTATGCCTTCGTCGGTGAAACAAGGTGGGACGCTTGACGATTCTTCTTCAGCTTCAGAGAGAAGAATTGGAAATTTCTCGACGGCGCTCATGGGTATATCGCCGCGGTAATTTCGCGCCAAGAGCGTCTTGCCCTTGAGGTCCAGGAAGAAGATGGCGGAGGCCATGTGGGAGGAATGGCGGGCTCAAGGCCCTGGATTGTGCTGACGAAGGGTCCCGGTCGCTTGTGATTAATCTGGTGTAACAGAGAGTCTGTCAGGCTTCGTACACTGGTCGTTGGCTTGTCGTTGCTTGTTATATATGCGCCAGCGGAAGGAGGTGTTGTCCCCAATGACAGCTTGCGGCGGAAACAGTGCTGGTCCGTGCTCATCTCCGGTCTTGGCAATGTCTACTTTCTTAGCACGACACTCATCACATGCAAACTACGCCCATACATCGCTGGTATGGCATCCACACTTTCATCGCGTATACGGCAGGCGCCCTCGAGTGGAGCATTGGCCGCATTGGAATCCGCCCTCGCCAACTTTCGCATATCAACAGCAGCGCCTAATTTCAGCGGCCGACGACACGCCTCGCATCAAGCTCAGGGACGAGCCAATGGTGCCAAAGATGGTCCGGGAAAGCGATTAGGCGCGAAAAAGACCAGCGGTCAATATGTCGTGACAGGCAACATCATCTACAAACAGAGGGGTACACTCTGGTTTCCAGGCGATAATTGTTTCATGGTAGGCGCTTTTTGAATGGGGACGAGCTGGAATGGTACTGATTGGGACCAGGGCCGAGATCACACCATTCATGCTGGCCAGCCTGGATATGTAACGTACTATCGCGATCCAGAGAAACACCCTCGCCGAAAATACATTGGCGTGGTGTTCGAGCGCCATCAGACACTCCCGCAAGCCCCGAACGAACCCCGAAGACGGTTACTCGGAATGCTTGCCTACCAGAAACCATCGACCGAGACAGAAATTCGGGCCGGAGAACTACAGTTCGTTTCCTCGCCTGACGAAGACGGCGCAGCATCCACACCCGCGACAGTAGTCAAAGACCAGCCAAACGGGAGCAGAGATGTCACCATAACGCGAGGAAGGGGTAAAGACAAGCATGATGTGAAGTTACATTTCCGACCTGGCTACATGTATCGCCAAGCCAATTGGGAAATAGGAAGGGCGGCAGAACGGAGCGCCGCTGCCATGGCGGTGAAACCATTCAAGCCAGGCGACAGATTTGCAGCGTGGAGAAAGAGGGTAGCGAGGAGAAGAAAGGCTGCTGAGAAGAGAGCAATGGTCAGAGGGAAGGGCAAGAAGAAATAAGTGGTTCTGTAACAGATTACCTGAACTTGTACAGATACCACTGATTGAGCATGAAATGGCGGAGCTTGCCAGCAGTCTTCTTCCACCAGCGGCTGACATGACACTACGCGACAGATACTCGCGTCCTGAAGGATCCTCTGGAATTGCATGCAGCAATGGGGTGCTGATGTCACCGCTAAGGAACAAATGACCCATGTACGTTTGCAAGGCACTAAGCCACCAGCACATTTGCTCAGAAGACATATGTCTCGTCGTGGACGAATACGCTATAATTCAGAATGATACCTTTCCATGACCGTGGCTGAAGTTCGTGCCTGGTCTGCCCTCGGCAGGATCGCACCGGAGTCACGAGATACAGTACATTCGGACAATCGTTCGCAACTCAGCATGATCTCGGCGTCAGCTAACGTGGCTTCATCTGCAGATGTAGCAAGCGAAATTGCAATCCAAACTGCTAAGTCCTCGATTACTCGTATTCTTATCACAAAGTCATCCACTGCATTCCCTTCCAGTCGGCCCAACTGCCTCTACCTCTCTGCCTCTACCTCTGCCTCTACCTCAGCTTCGCCGACTAGCCCAAGCACTACGTCCTCAGGCCACAGAGACGATTTCCATACTACAAGGCCTCAGTGATCTATGCAAAAAGCCGCGCAGTAGAAATCGGATCCCGACTGTACTCGTCACAGCCGGGATCTGATTCGAGAACGTTGTACATGGTCTGTGCTTTTTCACATGCACGGAAGATGAGGAGGGAAGTCGACGGATTGTCGTGTATTCAGGAGTGGAAGTTGGTTTGCTGGGTACAATGGTCCGAGAGTAGCACTTTCTCCCTTCGTATGCCGACTGCTCGAGTTCTATTTCTAGACTAAGTGGAGTCTGCCGAAGCTGCGCGTCGATCAGCAGGGGCGAATGAGGGGAGGCATGTGTGTATTGGGTATCATATCGGAAAGATCTACGCGCTCGTTGTGAACGCAGTGGGTAATCTTGCCCTTGCAAAAAAAAAAAAAGTGGACCATTATGAGCACCTCTGCCTCCAGCATCCCAATCTGGCACTTCCGATTCCAAAGCCCTCATTCATGGGCACGCAGCGGGGTTTTCTCGGTACAGGTCCGCCGTTCGCAAGCAACAAGGGATTGACATAAGCCAGATGCAAGGGACATAGCAGCAGAAATCCTCATCCTCTAAGCAGAATGCCGGTTCGGTGTGTCGAAGAAGCGCAAGAAGCAAGTGAGGTAAGCCCAAGGGACACGGATGTGATGAACGACGACACTTGAGATCAGTCCAGCTTTCGGCATGGCCAGATTCGTGTAGCAAGCCCTGACGACTGGTTCCAGAGGCACAGCGGCCCCGGATTTGACTTCGAGAGAAAGCAGGCGCCGAGGACAAGGGGTGCCGGATCTTGGTGCTGGAAGGGTATTGCCAGCCACAGTCGTCGGTCGCGGGCGTTGTCGAAATGGCCTCAGAAAGTTCCTCGATGTTACCATCTCCACCCGTTGCACCGCGTCTGTGCCAAACGTGTCCGAGCTGCCCGGAACGTGTTGTGCAGCATGCTGATCTCTGCAGCCCAGTAGTGCAAGTGTAGTCGACTTCACAAGTCCGACTTCCAAGCCCGATTCCATCAAGAACCGATTCTCTCATTCCCATCAATCTCGAATTCCAGTGGGTGATTCATTCGTAAATCACGAACCGAAACCCATCCCGCGGCACTTTCAAGCGTCGGATCGGCAGCGCCTGTTGAGCCGTCGACATCCAATCCCTCTCCTCCTCGCCCGTTTGAGGATGGTACTGCACGAATGCCAGACGCGCGTGGCGGGAGGGCGTGATACTGCGCATGATCTCGGCGATTGACAGATTCGGAACGTGCAAGACTCGCCAATGTCGTTGTTTGCTGGTGCGGACGCGGATCTCGGTCAGGTCGTTCGGGATCAGCACGATGTCGTCGTGTCGGTCGTAGTTGGCCCTGCCCGGGATATCGGCGACGCGAGCGGCATGGCTGGGATATGTTTCGCGTTGTGGTTGATGGGTTCTTGGGTGGTTCGACGAGCTGCGCTGGTATGCTCGATCCGGCGTAGCGCTCCGACTGCGTCTGGCCAATCCTTCTGAAAGTCGAGGAGTTGTCCTTGATGGAGTATCGCTTCCGACACTCGATCTCTTGGGGTTGGCAGACAGAGCGGGAGTGTACTCCCAGACTTGAGCCTTGGGGTCAAACGCAACGCTCTTCTTCGGTGATGTGGGCCGGCTAGCTGGCATGGTTCGTGAATATGCACAGTACAGACGATTTGTGGAAAGTTTGTGCCACGTTTCCCCGTGAGGATTGGTCGGTGTAGATGTACGACATACTCGCATGACATCGAGCCTTCGTCATCTCTTCTAGCGCTGCGGAGAGCCGCGCGGGTGGGTGGGAAGTTGGCTACGGCCGACAGGACTAGGCCCGTTCCCGCTCAGCTGTCTCGGCACCCAGGTTTCCACATCGCGTGCGTAGGCAGACTCCAGGATGTTCATGTTGTTGTCGAGCTGCTCTTGCAGAGCTCAAAGGAGGGGTTCTGTTGGTGGGATAGGTTTGCGTTGAGTCTCTTTCTTGGACATCGTCACTGCCGTGCTTGGCTTCCTGAAAGCTGGATGTTCAGCCAGGAGCTCAAGTTGTTTCATTGAGGTGACGTCGACGGTGGTGTGCGATGGATGTCGAGCGTGTGCGTAGACTGGCGCCTCTTCCGCGGAATGTGTCTTTGGCCAGAGTGGCTGTTTGGACAACAGATTCGGCGTGCTTACAAAGTTCAGATCTGGCAACAAGACTTGGGGCTCGGTGGATGGTGATGTATTCTTCTGATCGATATGCCTGAGCTGATGTGGGACATGATGCACGTCCGGAGAGAGACCCAGAGTCTCCTGGATGAGATTTCTTGCAGTCTGCGCATCGAGTATTTCGCGCAGCGACTGCCTGCATTTCGGTCGCTTGGGTAGGTGTCGTCCGGTATATGGCGACTCCATCGGTGGTGAGTCTTGAGCAGTAGTCTCGCTGCAGGTACGCGTCCTTCCAGACTTAAAGAGGCGGCGCAGTGATGATAACATGCGCAACGGGAGAGTCTTTTCTGATTTCCCCTCCATTTTCATTTCGTGCCGTGTTTACAGACCTTGGAAACAGCAGCACACGATACCGTGCCATGGCATATGTGCTGCGCGGCAGGCTGTGCAATGAACGCCAGGTCCATAAGGTTGGCCTGGGACAGCAAGTATCGAACCATGTCTGCTCGTATTCAGGCATACAAATATCACGGACACCGCACTGCCGACGAACTCTGTACTGCGCGCAGCAGCTGCATTGATCCGCATGGTGAAATGCATTTCGATGTCGAGGCTGAGTGCGATGTTGGTCAACGTGTCGCTTGCTGATGGTTGATCATGCCTGCATGTGTTTCTCCATCACTTTCAGCATGCACCCTTCCTAGCTCGTCGTCCACCACGGCCAAGATGAAGGTCAGTGTCTAGGCAGCGTACCAAAAAATGCGAAAGCAAGGTCTGATACATGGCGCACAAGGCGACTGGCGTGAAATCTTCAACATTACGACGACGCGACTCGATCCTCGCGCATGCTTTAAATGCCTCAAAACCCGTGGCAATCCAATCTAGAGATCGTCCATACGTACAAACAGATCCCCGATGCTTGCGCTGCACCATAACGCCATGCATGCCGATGCATCTTCGCAGACGGCTCCAAATGGTATACGCGCGGGGTCCGCGCTGCTGTTCCTCGCCTCAAAAGCATGATCTGGCTTCTTTCATTGCACTTTCTTTGCGCTGTCTATCGGACCGTAACTTCGGTCGTCTACACCCTCGACTTCGATGACCATCTTCTCCATCTCCTTGGTCTGTCGTTTCCATTCATCTGTGCTCATCTTCTCTTCTCTCCGGAAGAGCTCTTCGTTAGGCTTGCGGTAGCTGCCACCCAGACGATCCCACAGCGTCGTGAACTGGCCATAGTTGTAGTTGAAGTACAAGTGGTGCATTGTGTGGCATGCAGCACCGTTGATGATGGGCGAGTTTGCCACGTACTCTCCATCGTGGATCATGACCGTCCAGATCTGGATGAAGGTGAAGAGGGCGATGTAAGCGAACTTCTGCAGTGGGAAGATGAAGGGGAAGAGGTGGTAGGGTACGCTCTGGCTGTAGCCGTCAAGTGGGTGGAAGGCGTGGGATGCGTAGGGTGTGGGCATGATCCACTTGTGGTGCGGCTTGTGGAGGCGCTTGTAGACAAGGGGATGGTGCAGTCCGCGGTGAATCCAGTAAATGCAAAAGTCGGTAAACATGATGAAGAGCGGAAACTGCAGGCAGTTGTACCAGCCACCCAGCGACTCCAGGAGTGGATGCGTGAAGCCCGGGTTCGTGGCATTGTCGTAGATGAAAGAGTAGCCTCGTACTTCCGCAAGAAAGAAGGGCACTGTGAAGATGGCCATGATCGGGATGGATTCCATCGTTTGCCGGATTTCCATGCGCATCTGATTTTTGAGGTATTTCGGGTGTTGGAAGGTTGTCTTATCGAAGACGAAGATGTAGCTCAGCGTGGCGCAGAAGAAGTATATGACCAGGCCGAAGATCCTGCTCCGTATCAGTACCTCCACGCTCTCTGCAAAGCACGTCCCGACTCACCATGTCAGAATATACAAGCTCATGAACTGGCGGTAGATGTTATCCCGATCCCACCGACTCATGTACGCGTACTCGCCAGGCTGTACGGAAAAGTAGGCGCTCGCGGGCTCGAATTGCCATCCTGATCGGGCGAAAGCTCCTTGTGCGGGATTGGCGAATGTGGCATTGGTCTCCGCGATGCCCTTCAAGCTCGCGGCGATGGTCGAGACGGGATCGAAAGAGGATACCGACGGGTGTATGGGGAGGAGGTTCGCATACATGCGATCGAAGAGGAAAGTATCGAAAACCTCGAGGACGACGTCCATGGTGGTGGCTGATGAGAGCTAATCAGCTCCGATCGCGAATGTTATGCAACCCCTGCCCTGTCCTGTCCAGCCAATGTCTCGCGCTCGCGCTGATGAACGTCCGTCAGAGAGAATATTGCCCCAAGTGGCAGTCGCTGGTGTACAATGAACAAGACCAAGAGGCGGATCAGAAGGGTGAGTAGTATGGCGTGGCAGCGGGAGTTGCGCGGACTTCACACGACCGACACGCTCGCCTTCACAAAATCAGACCACTTCGCGCAGCAAAATTGCTGGTCGCGAAATAGTGGATCCAGGGTCTTGCCGGGAAGAGATCTGCCGTGCCTCAAGCCAATAAAAAGCCTCTCTGGAGCGCACCTGCCGAACGGTGGCCCTGATCTGGGTGGAATCGGGCAAGTGGCGACGGCTTAGTCACAGGCACAGCTGACAGAGCTCTCCACTTCTCACCAGTTTTCTTGCCCCCCGCTCTTGCAATGGCCACAATGAGGTGCGGGTGTGGGAAATGGCGAGATTCTGGGCAGCTCATGCCATTGGCGGTCCAGCACCTTCCGATATTGGAATGATCCGAGGGGCACGGAGACACGAACGCGTACGAGTTGGGCGGAATGGATTCCTCAGGCCGATCGGCGAAGAGGTTGGGGTTCACCTGAGTTTAGCTTCACATGCCGCCTGGACGTGATGCAGGGTCGGAGATGGTCACTTCTGGGACTTGTGCGGGCAGCAACAGACTCGGTCCACCGCGATACATTCGAGTCATTGCTTCTGGCTGTTCTGCTTCCGGGACCACACCGGCCGCTCGAACTCGCTCGTGGAAGACAGTAAGATGATATGCCAAGACTGTCGAGCACGGAACGCGGACTACGCGATGGAGAAGCTCAAGTCGATGGCGAGCGGAACTGAGTAGACACCATTCGAAGGTGGGAGGTTCTTGGACGGGAAGCACACAGAATGCAAATGTCGATTATTGGGGAGCCGCGAGCAGTGCAGAGGTCAGCATAGCGGCTATGCATGTCTCACCTTGGGCGTGCTGAGTCTGGCAGTCGGAACACACAAGCGCTGCGAGAATCAATGCGGTCCTCGAGTCTGACGGCCTTCAAACAACAGAGTTGATTCCTGCCTGAGGTACTACGGAGATGGCCACGACTCTGGTGATAACGTGAATGCCCCCATGGACCATTATCCGCTCTTGCCGCCGAATGAAGAAGGAACTGCAGACAAAAGAGGCAAGAGCGGGGCCACCTCAATACGCAGACGCGGAGCCGAGACTGGGTGTGGGTGGAAGTGCAGATAGAGGACGACGTCGCCTCAGCGAACTCCAGCAGAGGCAGTCATGGCTACAGATACAACACCCTGCGCTGCGACGCGTGTCTTCGGCATCAACGAACTACTCGAAAACATCCTCATCCACCTTTCGCCCACCGACCTCTTCAACGTTCAGCGTGTGGCGAGCAACTGGTGGAACAACATCCATGGAGCCACGGCTTTGCGCAGCATCATATACTTGCACCCAATCCCGACAAGCGCCGCATTCGCATGGGTAGTCGATGCCAAAACCTCGTCCCCACTGCCGTCTGCGATCTTTGGTCATCGCATCACCACTTGCACGCCGATCACAGAGACTGCCACCCGTTGGCCAGCTCACGCCTACACCCAAAACGCCGCATTCAACGAGTTGTTGCTGCGGAAGGTTTACAGCCATCGGGGACGCGATGCATCCGATCGCGCCCTCGTTGACGAGGCCTTCGATCTGACGGACTCCGCATGTCGCGTCTTGTTCCGCGGTGACCACCACCTGAGCTGCGACAAGATGTACTTGAGCAATCCACCGGCGTGCGCGATTGGTGTACTCGTCGAGTGTAGCTGCGACACGGGAGACGCTTGTTCGAATGATGAGGGTTTGGATGGCCCGGTGTACCGCCGACTGGACAACCAAAATGGAGTGACGGTGAACGACATTCGCACTCACGTTCGCGGCCTATGTCCAAGCCCAGAGTCCGTTGAAATCAGTTTTCCGCGCGTATGTTTCTCCAGTGGTGGTGTAGCAATCGGCCGATTCTTTCCGACAGAAGCCGAGAAGCGTTACGTGAAGGAACACTTGGGCTTGAACATCTGAAGAGCGCTGTCAGAGTGGCATGACTGGTGCAATATCTTCAACACCTTGCATCCAGAGAAAAGGATGGATTTGCAGGCACGCGAGCACACTACTGAGACTGGGAAATGAACAAATCATGTCTCAGTCCTCCGAGGAAAAAGAAAAATGTGTTTGTCGCTATACATCCATCGCTTGGATCGTGAGCGACAGACTGACACAGCACTGCGATGCACAGCACAAGCACAAGCGGTGGGGCCAGAAAATAATGCCCGAATGAGAAAATCAGTCAGACGAGAAAATACCACATGCTCATCAGAAATGGTGCGTAAATCAACATCCCATGAAATCTCTTTCAAGAACATTCTCACCCACGCGGAGACCGTCATCCATCCCTGCCTCCCTCTCAAACCTATCTTTCATCCTCCGTCAAGCCCCACGCTCTTCCCCCTCACTCCTTTTCCTCTCCCACGAATCACCACTCCATACTTCTTCCCTTACCATCATCTCCATTTCCAGTCCCAAAAATGAAATTCCCACAAAAAGCCTCGGCTCGCCGTCAAAAAATCACTCCCCTGTCCCGCCCGGGTATTCCAGAAAGAAAAACCATCGTGCGCCGGTGTAACTGTCAGCCTGAGTGATGCGTACCGAAGCCCATTTCGGGGAGGACAGCGTGATCATCGACTCGCATGGGAGACTTGTACCAAGTTTTTATTTTTATTTTTTTGGTTCCATCGGTTTAGGTCGGCATCCCATCACATCGTCAAAAAAAAAGGTAACAGCAAGCGAAGTGCATCTCGCGACAAAATTTCCGAAATTCCTTCCATCGCGAGACCAGAAAAACAAGTGTGTGGCCCAGCTCGTCGGCCCAGTAGCGACGCGGGCTACTTGGAAACGGTATAAACCGCCCCCGCGACGACGAGGACGATCAGCGTCACGAAGGGCACGAACGGGAGGAGTTTGTCGCGGAGGGTGAGGGCCATGGTTGGTTGGGATTCGCTTCTTGGATTTGGATGGATGTGGGTGTGTGGAATTCGGTATTGTGTTTTTTGTGATGTGGGGATTGGAAGGATATTGTATACTGTACGCAGCGGTTCCGACTTGTTATAAGGCTATATATACTTGTGTCGTACGACCCCGGGAGGTGCTGACGACGGGTATACTGTACATACTTTGTTGGTACAGTGTGAGGTGGGGAAGGGCTGGGGAGGGGGGGGGGTCTGGGATCTTTTTTGCGGGATTTGTGTGTGGAGAATAAGTTTACCCCTGGTGGTTGGGTGGGGATGTTCGCGGAGAAGGAAGCTTATTAGAAAGTGTTGTCGAATACTATTATTATACCAAGAGCGAAGATTGTGGTCGACTCGTGAGGAGGCATTTGACTGGCGCTGTGCGGTCGAAGGCACTGGTTTAAAGCTCCTCAGGGTCATGTTGCCCTTCTCATATTGCGTATCGCCGCAACAGGAACGATTTCTTTCCAGTCGTGGGACAATCTTGCGCCAATGCCAGGTCGTACTATCGCCATTGGTGTGGGTATCGGTGAGACTGGGCGTGAACAAGTGGTGTTATGTTGATGATCTGCAACCCTATCATAAAGCAGGAGACCCACTTGCACAGTCATCAACTCATTCACATCGCCAAATTCCAGGCAAACAATCCAACCCAACATCGCGCCGCCGCTGTCTGGAAGCGCTCGTCTGGCCAGTTTCAAGCACGGGCCAGGTGAACGGGGGATACAATCATACCCGACTATCATGGGTCGCAAGTCCCGCTCCTCGTTTGTACTCTTCCTTTGAAACATGCCTTTTGTGCAGACATTAAGCCTGGATCATGCGTCGTACAGTGTACATTATGGACCTAATGGAAAAGGTCTTTCCCCTCCCTATTCCCTTTACGTGTCAGCTCGCCTAGACCGGCCCCAACCGTCGATACGCTGCATTTTATTGACTCTCTCAACACAGGTAGAACATGTCAAATTCGCGTTACGATCGTACGGAATCGGGCAGCCTGGAAACATTGATCGCAAAGCGTTCTCCATTCCTCTATGTTGCTTGTTCCGGTCGTTGCAGCCATGTCTGCTTGCGAACAGCCAGCACTAGAGGGCTCGTGCGAAAAGCGAGACGAACCCTCATGAATGGGAATGAATTCGAGGCTGGGAGAGGGAAATGCGACCCGAACTTCCAGCCTGAGACTGGAATAGAGACACTGGGTGGGCGCCGTCACTTAGACGGTCTTTGAGAAGAGGGCTGAGGTGTGCGGAGGCTTTCAATCGGATGTACCACACAGATCAACCTCAGCCCAGTCACTTTCCACTCGTTACATGTGCTTCCAAGAGCAATCTGTGTTCTTTCGGATGCAACAATGGCGTCGCGTTCCTTTTGCCCCCCAGGACGCACTTGGCATGGGACAGATGGCATGTAGGTAGGGGTTTGATGCTCCGTTATCCAGGTCACTTGATACATCTATATGAAGCTGTGACCAGAAATGATGTTGCTCGTGTCAATCTCCCCTGCCGAGTAGTGACACTGCAAGGCTAGGCAAGAACAGGCTATTAACAGGGAGTTCTGAAGGAGTGCTTGGATCTGGTGATGGTGGTGGAGCTTGTAGCTCGAGCGAGTTGAACACGGTGTCGAAATTGCGAGCCGAGGACTCCTCGATAAAACGGCGGCAAGTAATGGTCCACGACTCCTCCCCCGTAGATTCCTCGGCTCATGGTCAGGCAAAGGTGGATTCCACGACAACGGAATGGCCTAGGTATTGTTGCTTGCTATTAAGCTTCACAACTCGATGGTTGACCTAAGTGCCTTTCAGTAAATGCCTATAGCATAAATAAGCGTCGTATCATGAACCCAATACTGCCCTACCGTCCGGAACCTCAAATCCTGGCGACTACGCTGTGACCGGTTAAGTACAGCCGAAATGCAGGATCCTGGCGTCTATGTGAGTAGGACAACTTGGACCCTGCAGGTTATATCATAGCGTTCGAGCGTGTCGCTTATTGCGGATCAATAGGTTGTTAGAGGTGTGTAACTACGGAGGTGCTAGATACAGCTGATTTGACATATACTATTCACTCGAACAAACGAGGGTCACATGCTAATTGAGCCCACAAACCAGCCTAGGTCCAATCTTTCATTGAGCAAACGGACGGCTGTCACATGCTCCGCGCGTTCACTCTCTGAGCGGCCAGGTGAAGTCAGCTCGGGTTGCCCTTTCCAGGCGATTCCTTGGTGTCGAGCCTGCGAATGGCATTATCTGGAATATGCTTGTACGGCAGGGGTTCTGATCCAGGATACCGTTAAACAGCAAACGGTGACACACATTACACGTCACTAAAGGTATGCTCTGGGATATGAATCCTATCAGATGTCCAAGTCTTGCCGCCATCGCTTGTATGGATGGTGCCCACAACGCCAGGAGCATTGGAGCCTCTCGGGCCGTGCGTCAAATCGTAATTCGGATCTGCCTTCGCAAGTACAAGCTTCACATCGGTCCAGTCTGTGCAGCAGCATTAGCACACTGAAGTCCGTAATGGTCGAAATAATCGCAAAAACTACTCCAAAACGTACCATGTCCTGGAAGCGTGCCGCATGGCTTTGTTGTACACTCATTGGCGAAGCCGAAACCGTTTGCGTAACCGGCCTCTTTGAGCACCATTAGCTGAGCATTCTCATTGCAACCGTGATGCTGGGGATGAAGATAGATACCTGCGGTCACTTCAGAAACTAATACCCCATTGACCCACATCTGAATATCGTAATTCTGCGTCCCGGGAACCCAGGTATCTGACATCGTAATCGTTAGTTCCGACGTGGCGGCATATGAATAGAAAAGTTGCAAGCCTTACAGACGGATTTTACTTGGTCCTATCAAGTCTTTAGCAACAGTACAAGCATCCGCGTCATGAAATGAGACTCACTCCTGGATTGGCGACGACCTTTTGACCAGTAGGATTGTGATCATGTTGCAACATGAACGCCGCAACACACCACCGATTCCCAAGATCACCGCACTCATCGTTTCTGGTCTTGATCAGCCACAACCCGCAACACAGCAAGAATTTCTCGAAACCTACGGATCATGCGAGGAGGGGTAATTATTCATGATCCCCTGAATAAGACTGCCGTACGGGAGATGGTATGTTCCCATCCCTAACCAAAGAACCGTATTGCCAATGACTGGCGACGGCGCGTTGGGTAGAGTCAAGGTCGCTTCACCGAGGATAATGAAGTTATGGTTTTTCGCATTTGGATCTGCGTGCAGGGTTCCATCACTGTTGAATTTGTATGGGTAGACTGGGCCAGATCCCCAGTTTGGGCCGTATGAGGCGATGCATTTGAGAGAGAGCAGACTGATGAGAGAGAATAACGAGGGGGTAGAGGGCCAATGCATGATTCTTGCTGTAGAGGTTTCTGGAATGTCGAGATTTTCGTGGGTGGCGAGTTGGGCTTTGGGGTTAAGTATGGGTAGTCTAAAGGAGCGGTCGCATCTTTCCACCGTGCCAATTAGGGACTATGTCGCTGTTCTTTTGGGAAATTGCGGCTGCGTTTGAGTTGGGAGGCTACCCATGAAGCTTGAATTACTGGCAGTCACCGTCACTTGGCAATCATGTGAAAGATGGCAAGATTTTCCGCCAGAGAAGTTTATTGTCTCGTGCCACCAACTCATCCTGCGACGCTGACAGGGCGTCCCGAACGCAAAAGCCATAGGCTTTTTAGGCAATTAAACAAAAACTCAGGCTTTAGGTAGACTTTGCGAGGTACCAGAAAGTCAATTGTAAACCAACAGACTTCGCACTCCTCTGTATGAGAGCATGTCAACCCTTTTCTATATATTGAGTAATGATCAAAGGTCCTTAGTTACGACGACGTAAGGCTGCTGAGTCCGCTGCGCTACTTCTTGACCCGATCATGTGGCTCCTGATCGTCGTACGACGGTCAGAGAGCGAGAAACTAACGCCATGTACATATATGCCCCTGTACCTTGACTACGGGTAGATACCATCGGCGAAAGTCCTTTACACATCACCGAAGTCCTCTCACCGACTATAGCAAACCACGACTGACTTGGAAGTCCTTGAGGTTGTCCACCATGACATCTATACCGCCATCGGTCCCACCGTGGCCCTAAAAGATGCAGCCAAAGGAAGGACCAACCTCATCACGGAGCCTGGAAGCGGAGTTGGTCAAGCAATGGCAAAAGGCTACGTTCAAGCTTCTGTCCAAAGAATGGCTCTCATCGGCAGATCGAAGACGATCAGATACCGTCGTAGTCTTCACCACAAACTATGCCGACTAGGGATCGGTGGATGTTATCTTTTTGACTCTCTCTCGGCACCTGACGAGAAAGCAAAGTTTTTGGGTTCTGGGGCGAGTATGGTCGCAAGGTTGAAACTTAAAGAAATCGGTAGAAGAACACCCAGGCGTGGAATCTGCGGCTCATTTTGACTCAACACTGAGAAAATCGACAGGTCCACACACAGGTATTTTGGCGCAGATTGGAAGTTCTAGACCAAGTCGAGAATGATCTCGAAACCGACATTCCTCACCGCGCGCTGTCATCACGAAGACAGACGTCTCATTGACCAGCGTTGTTGGCCATCTATTCGCAGAACTTGCTACTGAAACCATCGAGGCTGACGTCCTCGTGAATAATGCGGTAGTCAACTTCGACGGCAACAACATCAAAGACGGCGATCCTGAGAAGTGGTGGCAGAACTGGGAGATCATGGTCAAAGGACCATATCTCATCACCCGCGCCTGGCTCCGGGCTCGAAAGTCCGACGGGCCCTGGTGTCGTGATCATGGCATCCTCTATTGCGTCACATCTCGCCAGCAATGGAACGACCAGCTACAGTTCAGTTTAGTCTGCCCTGAGCCGTCTCACGGAGTTTGTAGCTCAAGAGGAAAAGCATAATGGGGTCTAGACCATCGCTTTCCATCCAGGCGGTATTGCATATACCGACCTCGAAATCCATAGCCCAGAGTGGTTGCAGGCGTATTACATGGATACAGGTAGGACGCATTCGTTTTCGATCTCATGACCAAGCGTTTTGACTTCTTGTTGCCTTCCAGCCGAGCTCGGTGCAGGTACCGCAATATACCTCTCAATCTCCGAAGCCGCATGGCTTAGCGATCGATACGTAGATGCCAGATGGGATGTATGCGAGCTGGAGAAACTGAAGTCCAAGATATAGGCTGAAGGTCTGTTGCAGACGATCCCCATAACCCGTTTCTTCCAATTCGGACACATGTCTGTCGATTCCGACCACATAGAGCACATTTTCTCTACACCTAGTTCACACACGGTCGATTTTGTAGATATGTCGCCAAACATTACGTCCGCGGAAGCTGTGAGGCGGAATGTAGGACGATTAATTGAAGCCTCAGGCATGCCTTGGGCATCCCCATCATACTTCAACGAACCTTGGCAGTAGAGGCACCCTTGTTCGCCTCCACTGCTCGTAGATAGCCTCACTAATCAATTGATATCGACGTCACCTATCTCAAGTCGATCAATTACGGTCGGACCAGATTGGGGCTCGAACTCTCGGGTGCTCATTGCTTGGACGTATGAATGGCATCTTTCTTGATGGTTCTTCTTCTTGTGGGGTGAACTGGCAGGGCCATCTTGTTCTGGTATACATCTGACGTTTTGTGATTGAAGATGGTGTTGATGCATGGGAAGCTAGGGGCTGGAAGGAAGAATCAAATGCCAAGCGATCTGGATCATCGCCGCGACGATGACATAGCTGAGCTCCACATGCGGACGGACGGCAGAGGCGGGTTCAGAGCATGTACATCCTGTATGCTTGACCTCAGCATTCTCGTACCGCCTTCTTGTACAGCCTCAAAACATTCTCACGACTTCCAAGAACAATGTCCGACACGGAGAAGAGTCGACATGATGGGCCCATACAGCGGGGCGACAAACGATTCGACCGTCTAGGGACACTCGCGTTCGTCGGGTCGCGACTCGTCGACCCTTTCATACAATACCAGTTCCTGAAGAACGACTGGGGCAAGGGCCTTGTCGAGAGGCTCAGAGGCAGCACTTTACCACCCGGACCTCCTCTCATTACGCGAACACAGCTCGATCGCCTCGGTTTATCGCCGTATCGCACCATCATGCTCGCCATGTCGGTGGGCTCGATGCTCAAGCAGAACTACTGGGTAACCGCAATCAACCAAGAGCGTATGCTCCCAGCATTTGGTCTACAAGTGGGAGTCTTCAATTTTGTAATGAACTCGCTGAATACGCTGTTCTTCGTATGCGCCCAAACTTCCGCCAGCGTGAACGGCGAGCACTTTCCACAGACACCACTTATCGCCGGCTCTGTCTTGTATAGTGCTGGAATGGTGATAGAGTGGTTGTCGGAAGAGCAGCGGTATAGATGGAAGAAAGACCCGGCGAATAAGGGCCAGATCTATACAGGTGGACTGTGGAGCTTGTCCAGACACGTCAATTATTTTGGATACACGTTGTGGCGGGCAGGATATGCGCTTGCTGCTGGAGGTTGGCTATGGGGTGTCACAGTGGCCGCCATGTTCTCGTTCCAATTCGCAACAATGTCTATACCAGAGCTCCAGCGATATATGGAGCAGAAGGTGAGTGAACAATTTGTGGGTGCTGCTGAATTTGCTAACGATTGCTGTCCTAGTACGGTGAAAAGTTCCGATCGTACGAGAAGAAGACACCATATAAGTTTGTGCCATACATCTACTGAGGCACGATCAGCTTGCCGGTGATCCGATCTGCCATATCATACTTGTTTGTCATACCATTTGAAGATACCCTGCTGCAATGAGCACGAGCGCTCGAACGCATGCCCTGCTATACACGTGTAAGATCATGACGATGATTGGTCATGCTTCATAGTGCCGTCGTACCATATATCAAGGACATTCATTCACTGAACAGTTTCTGCCCGCAGCTCAATTCACTGCTGCGAACCATGAAGCTATTAGCGCTCGTACTCCTTTGGGGCACAGCTTTTGCTTTGGACACCACGACCAACGTCTCGTTTGCTCACAGTCCGCTACTGCTGCTTGTTACCAACTGCTGGAAATTTTCAATCTGGGAACAAAAGGTTATTCCTTGCAACACAAACACGACATTTTCCCCGACTGGTCCTTTCAAACACATTGCAAAAGAGTTCGAGTCTGCTGGGTCTGATATTGAGCACACCGTTGATAATGCAGCGGATTCTGTGAAATCTACTGTTGAGGACTAGAGCAGCCAAGACTTCGTGGCCATGGCTCCAATACAAAACGGCAGTCGAGGCGCTATTGACCTCGATAACGCGAGAGAAGTCGCTCAGGAGTTCACCAACCTATCACTGTTCATTCGACAAGGCTTTTGTAAGGGCATGGTCATGACCGCCTTGCCTGTGTACAAGAACATGAATCATCTGTCGAAGCGACTGTACAACTGCGCTTGTAGCGTTGCGACTACAGCTGTGCCACGTTTTGTACCACTGCCGGACCAGATCACGACGCTCGACTTCCCTACTGCGGTCGAGAAGATGGACCAGCTGCACGATTTCTTCCTGATCACCGCCCATTGGCTGCAGCAATCAAAACTCACAAATGCGGCAGAGTTGGCGTTAGCAGAGGAACCGAGACAGGCTGCGAGATACTCGGAAATGCTGCTTGAGGCCACATTGGACAGTACGAATGCTGGTGTGACCCACTGCGAGGAGGTCGTGGCACCTCAAACCTCGTGTGGAGGGTCTAATGAGCTAAAAGAAGTTTTGCCAATGGAGGCTGATTCTGAGGCCGGGGGATATGGTAGCCACGTTGGCCAAGATTCAACCGCGGGGTGCAGCTCCGTACCAGCAGATGGACAAGAAGTTCCTCCTGCGCCGATCATTGGACAGCCATGTCATTCATTGCAAGGATTCGTCAATCCATTGAGCGCCTCATGGGCTCATTCTGATCCAACATTTGCCGGAACAGAAGAGCACCTGGCTCATATACAAGTCCCATCAAAGACTTGCGATTCCGAGACATCATCGGGAGTGACTAGACCAGCTGGTCTGCGGACACCAGCTGGCCTCGGTGCGACACCCCATGAGTCTCATCATGCACCACATGTACTCGAAGGGTCTAGGCTGGAAAGTCGATGTGGCATCATGGACAACAAAGTTTTCGCTGAGAACTACCTCCACAACGACATAATCCCTTCCCAGATGCCGCAATGGTGCACAAGCGTAGGTGTGGGTCATCGCAACGGGGATGCAAAGCAGGCAGTTGTGTACGTGAACCCGGCCAAGCTGAGTCTACCCGGAATTGATACAATCCGGCTTGTACATCCACTCTGCGCCAAGGAGCTGCGCGCATTGGACTATGACGTGCTGCGATATATCCATCTGGCTATTAATTGTGACTTCGATTTGCAGAACGGGCTGGACTACCGTCGCGAGCCGAAAGAGAGACGAAAAGTTTCACGAGCCTTGCGGAAGAGTCGCGCTGTCGTAAAGAGAGAACTCGATTCGAGGTTGTTTGAGATTGGTCATGCCATTGCGAACCAGCCGTCGAAATATGACACAAGGAGTGATAGGTTGACAGGTAAGATGTCATCCAAAGTTTCTCACCTACAACAAGACTGGCCACAAGTGCCAACAACTATAGCTGGGGCTTCGTCTTCTGAAGCGCCTTTCCTTCACAGCTGCTTGGAGTCGAGTTTTGAAGCTTGCGCGTCCTCGGAGGGGAAAAAGGTAAGTGGGAGCAACGACCAAAGAATGTTCCTGGTGGCTTCTTACAGGCGCGGTGTCGATCTTCAGGACTCATGGTCTGACATGAGGTCTGTGAACGAGGATCAGAGTGCTCAGCCACAACAGCCGGATCGACCTGAACCAGTGAAGTACACGTCGACTTCCTGCAGCGAGAAAGTGTCGTCCTGTCCAGCTGGATCTATGAGCAGTCACAGTAGGCCGAGGGGACACCTGAAGTCCAAACGCTCAACCAAAGATCGCACTAATAGCACCCCCGAACACCAACCTATCCGAGTACGCTCGAATTGTTACGGTCTAAGAGGCTCTTCGGATAAAATTGGCGCACCCGCTTCAGACACGCCTAGACGTCGCGAGCAAAGCCCCAGCATCATCACCAGTGCCGGAAAACGTCGAGATAAAGCCAAAAGGCTGGACAGCACTCGCGCTTGGGCCGTTGAAACGCCCCCAGCATTATCCGGGAATCGACGAGAACGCGAGCATACCACACTCACCCAGTCACACCACTCTGAGTCTTCCTTCCATTCCAACGATTGGGTCGAGGAGGCCTGGGTCGGTCAAAATATCCCTGAAGAGAGTCCGCAACGTCGACTGAAGCGTGAAAATACCTGCCGAGCCTGCACAAGCTCAAATCGACCAGCTGAAGTCACGAATCAACACCTTACAATATCAAGTCGCCGCCCTCTCCTCTCGCGAGAGCAGCAAGTCTCAGACGTCTGAACGCTCGCCCCCTCCACGCAAGGCCTCCCGCCACAGTCCCAAGAACACTCCGCCCCGCCCATAGAGTCACGCCGTAAGCCAAATCGCTTCCGAGCAGTGCGCTCCTGGAAGTTCACAAGGTGAAATTAAGGCCACACATGCGAAAGTCATTGACCGTGATGGAAACTCGCGTCATTTTGATGCTTCGGGCAAGGAGGACTCGCCGTTGAAGAGCTCGAGGGGAAGGGGGAGGATTGAAGATGGCAGGACCTAGAGGCGTTGGGTTTGAGGGTGAGAGGGAGGATGTGGAAGATGGTATGATGCGATGAGTGGCGCTGCAAATGGAGAGGCAATCGGGGACGTCTTTGGAGCAGCTGATCACAGTGGATTTGATGGCGATGGACCTGGTATGGATGGACCTTCATAGTGAGAAGTGACGAAGGCCCGTATGTGCTTCAAATGCTTTGTGTGAGTCTGCTTGCCTCTAGGTCGCGCTTCTCCGAAGTTTCGATGACTTGGAGCTTGCGGCGTCAATGGTGGAAGCGTCCAGGTCCAGGATTCATTCTGAGCGTGACCTTGAGACAGATACTTCGTGGAGCATGCCGTATGATACTATCAGAGTAGCTGCAGGCAGGTGCTTGATACTCTACGCTTCGCCACAATCGCAAATTCGGGTAACATGAATAGAGTATATTGCGGCAGAAGAGAACTTCCAAGGAGTGCATGAGAAGATGGCTCCACTTCCCGGGCCAGGCCGCAAAGCTTACGTGACCTCACTTCGGGCTGTAAACATTGTTAGCTGTATATATCCAAGCGAGAGAAATCCTGCGGAAGTATTCTTGTAGTTGTTTTTATCCGTATCCGCACCGGGAAAACACGCTAACTCAGGCTGAGCAGCAGAATAGCAAGAACAACCGCAAAGGCGGTTGTGGTTTTGGTATAGATACGAAGGCAGCGCTGAGTTTACGACTCGTCCAGGCCAAGGACATGTCGTGCCGGAGAGTATTTTGGTGGAGTGATGTAGTCGGCTAAGTGCTGCTACGCGTGAGTCGAAGGTAATACTGCGCTCGTCCATCGAGAGCGTTTGATTCGTCTATCTTGGCTATACTACACACGCCAGTCTTTGGTTAGGCTGCACTTCTCGTCTTCTTGGAATGACAGTGGCTAGTCGTAATCCAAAGAATCTAGGCCCGGCGGGAAGGGGAACGTGGAGCACAAAGTGAGGTGCTGATTTTGCTCTCTTGTTGTTCTGTCATAGCGTTCTCTCAAGTTGACCCGACTGCGAAACAAGCGCTTGCCGATGCGCGAATTAACGGTAATGATCTGCCCGAGCTTCGGTCCTCTGACCTGGAAGTAGCAGCGCGTAGTACTTCCGCTCTTTCTCAAGTACTGTACACAATCCGCCATCCTCATTTATTCTTCACCATGGGCGACTTCCCGAAAGGTATTCCTCCAAAGCTCGCTCATGCTCAGCCGCATTCCGATGCATCAGCTCCCAATAGTTATCGTAAACTGCGCCCAAATTATCGCTCTGGTCGAAATGCCGCGTCTCACTGTAAATGTCGCTGCCGCCGATCTCCTTGCGAACGACCTCAAATTGGATCGAGGCTCTCTGGGTGCTTGTATCGATGAGTTTCACTTTCCGCCACGCAGCCCTCGTGCCAGCCTTCTGTGTGTCGAAATCATGCAGTCTCTTGTGGAGACCGCCTCGCCCTCGGTGGGTTCTGATGTTTCCGACATAGTACTCATCAAGTTTCTCACGCTTGGGAGTACGACGGATATCAACTCCCAATTGCAACCCGAATAGCCAATCTAGTGGCGATATTTGATAGCTCAAGTGACCAACTGAGTAGGGCAGGATGTCCTGAATCTTGGTGGAACCGTCAATGTTGTTCTTGAAGAATGTGTTGACGCGGCGGAGCTGGGCAAAAGTCTGCATAGGCTCGAGGCAGCCCCAGAACCCATAACCCCGTTCGGTCACCAAAGCGTTCGCGTGGCATATCAGGATGCGCTCGACCAGCTCTGCGATGTTAAAGACTTCTGCAGCAGCCTTTGGCTCCGCCGTCGTGGTGATCTAATGGAAGAATACATTATTAGTGGATTGGTCGGGGTGTACAGAGCTGACGGCGGTACCAGTTCGGACTTCTCCATCGTCGCGGTACCTTGGTGGCGCGGCGCCAGCCGAATGCGGAGTCTGGAAGTGTTGTTCTGTGGTGTTGAGGTGGAATTGGCGGTGTGCCGCGACGAGTTTTCTGGTGAACAGGTCAAGATGTGGCCTAGGCAACGGTCGCTATGTGAGTCAAAGAGATTCAGGGCAGGTACGCACAGTGATCTATGGAGATGAGGAAAGAACGGTTCTCGGCAACCCGAATGTAGCAGAGTTGCAGTACACGCGCAGAGGCGAGAGGCGTGGGTGGATTGTCGACAAAGAGTAAGATTACCTTTCCAGCACCCTCTTCTCAACAAGCGTAGGGAGCATACATCAGGGTCTTGGCAACGGTCAGACATGTGAAGCATTGGCGGGCAGGTGCAAGGCCTGCACTTGCCTTCTTTGGCTTTGCAGGAATTCCAGATGCCGTTTTCACTCGCGCGGTCCTACTGACCAGGGCATCATGACTGTTCCATCCAGTTGGTCGAGTCCTTGGGGGACCGACGACTGCTATCCGGCAGCCGAACAAGAAACGACTTTGTCACCGGAAACTCCAGGCTGGGATATCGTCTCAATCATTTTACATCTGCCCGGTATCGTTACATTGTCCTTGCCATGCCTTTGTAGGATTGTTCTCCGTGCATATCTGTGCTTCGCGCTGCGCATCAACTGTGGGATGCCATTCGTTACCATAGTTGCAATGCTTGTGGTGCAGATATAGTACAGATGCCATAGTCGCAAGACGAACAGCTGCTCACCGTCATGAGCCGCCGACATAGACCCACTGCTTCGCCTTGCCAGAGCCCTTTTGCGCGAAGAGGTTGTTCAGGTTCTCTTTGATCGTTTCCATCGTCAATTTCGGAAATCTGGACAGCAGTTAGCATGATCTTCTCTCGAGAGTCAGGTGTACGATACTTGCCTGCTCTTGAGCCCTTTCTGCAGCTCAAGTTTGCCAAGCGGGCTGCCAGTCACTGCTTCCCTGAACTCCTCGAGGTCCTCTTTACTCAGTATCTTTGGAGCTGGCTTGGGTCCGCGCTTAGCGGCCTGAGCAGCTGCAAGGCTCGTGATGGGACCCTTCTGACCCTCGGCCGCACCAATCAGATCGTGTTGAGGCTGTATGCCCTGGAAGTTCAACTTCGGCTGGAGCGGCGCACGTGGTGGTGCCATGAGGCCAGTGTGTGCTAGAGCATCTGCAACCACGGTTGCTGTAGGTTGTGCTGGCACCGGCGCTGGCTTCTCCCAGTAGAGTGTTGAGAAGGGGTCAATTGTCACACCAGCAAAGTCAGGCAGAAGGAAGCCAATCCTCATGCCTAACATCGCATCTGGTTGGTCATGGACTTCAATGCCGTCCACCGTACGTATCTCGCCAGCATGGTCTGCCCAGCAAAGGCCTGTAGTGTCTGGCACAAGGCTGTCAGTGATCAGCTTCCGCTTTGTCTTGACATCGTCCTCGTCGTCTAGAAAGTCGTCCATTTCACCAGCGTCAGCTTGGCTGTCGGCCTCGTCCTCGTCTTCGTCCAGGATCTCCTCATCGCCCTCTTCAGGCTCTTCCCACTCCGCTTCGGAGTCTACGTCGTAGTTTGTGTCTGGACGCGGCTTGGTAAAAGGATTGCGTCGTGTCTTACGCACTGCCCGTGGAGATCTGATCTTGGTATATGTGCCGCAGTAGGCTGGTCGCACGTCGTCGTGGAATTCGATGTGTCGAATGGGAATCTTTTGCAGAATCTCCATAGCCGATTCCGCTGGCAAATCACCAGTTAGGTCAATTGGCTGTTTTGAGACTCCTCGCAAGTTGTCGACTATTTTCTCGATGTCGGGGAAGCCCTTGCCTCGCTCTAATTTACTCTCTGCCTCAAAGTAATTGCTAACACTCGCATATGAGGTTACCAGACCGAGGTCGTATTTCTCCGCTATCGATGGGTCGCTCAACTCGTGATCGAATCGATCTTGATCTGCATCACAATGACCTGGCACTGGTGCCAAAATACCGGTAGAAGGAAGTACGAAAGGTAGAAAAGTCCCCTGGTAGTCGGCCACAGCAGCCTTCTTAGCAGATGGATGTGGTAGTGTACCTTTCGCGGGAGATCCTGATGGTCGAATGTGGTCTGCTACAGCATCAAATGGCTCGAGAGATAACGACTTGCGCCTAGTTCGTGGTTGATCCTCGCCACCATCCGGGGTACCTCTGGCAGGCGTCGTTGGCTTTCCGGCGAAAAAGGCACCGAGACGCATCTGCTTGCGTTCCTTAGCCAGTTTTTCCTGTGCTTTGCGCTCCTCCTCAAGCTCCTTCTCGCGCTTCTTGGCCTCCTTCTCTTCTGCTTTGGCCCGCTTCTCTTCATCCTTAACACGCTTCTCCTCTTCTTTACGCGCCTTCTCTTCGGCTTTCTCCTCCTCTTTACGTGCCTTCTCCTCAGCCTTTTTTGCCTTCTCAGCCGCGGCCTCAGCTTTTTTCTGCTCGGCCAAAGCCTTTTTCTCAGCAGTCTCGCGTGCCTTCGCCTCTTTGCCCCGGGCCTGCTCCAATTTCTCGGCAGGTGTCAATTTCCGCCGTTTTGCAGGTGGCGGCCCAGACGCGGAAGTGCAAGCAGGTGCGCTAGCTTTGGGCATAGCATTGTCTGAGACTAAATCGACGCTGCTGGCCATACTGCTGCAACTAGGAGCCGGAGAAGCGGTACGTTTGCGCTCGTCACTGTTGACACTGCCGTCCGGACTCGCATTGCTTGACTCCTCTGTATCTGGCGGAGTTGGCATCATGAACTGGGAGCCTTTCGTGTTTAGCGGAACTCGTCTTGGTGATTCGTCTGTTGGTGCTGGGCGTTTCCGAGAAGGGGACGCGGGTGGAGGCGGAACAACGTGAGCCATGAGATCTTTCTAGGCCTAGAACTAAGAGCAGGCACCTTTTACTCGAGTGAGTGCACAGAAAGGCGAGTGGTGAAGTGCGTGGACTGTGTGTGTGGTCGCATTGAAACGCGTCCGAGGAAGTCGCGTCAATGCTGCCAAGAAACAGGGTCCGCCCAACTCCACCTGACTCTCGCGACCATTCACGTTCCTCTGCATCCTTCAACTTCGCCCATCAAATGGACGAAGACCCATTCGAAGACCTTCTCGGCGAGGTCGAATTGCTCCTGCCCTCCCACCAAGGGCCACTGATCAATAGCATTGCTGACCAGGACCTTCAACGCGAGACTCACCTTGATGGAGGGGGCAACGCGCGCTCGACAGCGGCATCACGGGAATATCCCAAGTATCTGAAAACCTGGCGCCCAACTGGGAGTGTTGCTAACAGACATAGCTCCCATATCATCGACAAGATTGAAGCCATGTTGGAGCGTATGGTCGATGCTCTGCTCAATGACAAGAACGAGATCAGCATCACCTTGAAGTCGCGTCAGCAAGCATCACGCGGCAAGCCTTCACGCGGCAAGGCTATTGACCACAACGAAGCTGTAGTCTTGACGAAAACATTCCGATTCCCCGGCAAGACCGAGGACGAAGCATGGAGGTTTTGTATGCAGTTTCCAGGTGAGGATTGAAAGCGGCATTCTGACCTGGTACGACAGCCGTTGTCATCCGTATTCTTCAACTCACGCACGAAGCTTTGCGTAATGACACGATCATCTCCAAAAGGTATCCTGTTCTGCTCTCCCGGATGACACTTTTCTGCTCACGGCAGCAGAGACATGTACTACCGAGATCCGGCACTTTTCGGCAGTCAAAGCCAGGTTGACCGCTACGTGGACGACCTTGCATTCACGTTCGGCGTGTCTCGATCTTCGCTGAATGTGACTGCTGCAGCCAAAGGCCTTGTTGCCGGTGCTTTCGAGATATGCCGTCGAGATGGGTCGGTCGTTGATGCCGCCACGGACAAAGCCGGCATCTTAATACCATCGTCGAGAGACGTCCTCAGCATTAGCATGCTCAGAGTCAGATGGATACTCGTCATCGAGAAGGAGGCAACCTTCCGATCTATTTCAAGCTCGCTATTCTGGACTAGCATTTCTCGCGAGGGTATCATTCTAACTGGCAAAGGCTATCCAGATCTCGCATCTCGTGCCATGTTGCGACTGCTCAGCACTCCAACCCTACAGAATGGCTTTGCATCGCCTCGTGTCTACGGACTTGCCGATTACGATCCGGACGGCATCGCCATCTTGGATGTGTACAGGCATGGCTCAAAAGCCTTGGCACATGAGAATGAGGACCATTTGGTTCGTAATTTGACACGGCTTGGGCTATGCAGTACGCACTTGCATCTCGCTGCGACAGATGCCCGCGTCGCACAAGGTCTGCTTCCTCTTTCTTCTCGTGACCGAAAGAAGGCGGTCAAGATGCTCGATGACACTCGAGCCTCTGACTCAAAAGATCCTGAGCTCAAAAGGGAGCTGCAGGTCATGCTAATGCTGAACTTTAAAGCCGAACTGCAATTTCTGGATGCCATATCAAACGGGATGGCTGATCTGCTGAGCTCAATGTCCGAAAAAGCTGTGTAGCTCAAAGGAGCCCCGAACTCTAGCATTCAATATCATTCGCAAAAGTCATCAAAGTCGTTCAACCTGAGCTAGACTCGTTCTTACCCAGCAACCGCCACTGTCTTACCCGCATCCGTCTCAGTCTTCTTATACTGCAACTTTGCCCTCATCTTCCTATAGTCATCCTGCACAATTGGCTCATACTTCACCGGATGATTCTCATCCACACACGCACTCAAACACTCCACCCTGCTCTCCGGATCCGGACTCACAAAATACGGGATCGCATACCTCGCTTTCGTCATCCTCCTTCCACTACTCTCATCATAACTCTCGCTCAGCGGCGGCGACGTCACCCGATGCAACGTACTTTTGAGCTTATCATTCGACCACCTCATCAACATGTCTCCAACGTTCATTACACAAGCCCCCGGGATGGGGGTCGCGGGGACGAAATTTCCATGTTTGTCTTCCACTTCTAATCCACCGCACGAGTCTTGGAACAGAAGCGTGATGCAGCCCCAGTCCGAGTGTGCGGGCATCCGGGCCACGCGACCCGCCTCGATGTCTTCGGCCGGTACGGAAGGGTAGTGCAGGAGTCGGAGCTGGTTGTTATGGCCGCTGTGATACTTGATCAAAAAGTCCGGGTCGTCCAAACCCAAGCCCACTGCGATCGCCCGTAGTAATTCTTGTGCAGCTTGATTACAATGCCAGAAGAATTTGGTCGTGAATTCTCGAAATCCTGGGTAGACTTCTTCGGGTAACCAGACATTATACTACAACACATCAGCACATCGTCAGCTCCCGAAACCACCCCTCCCTCTCACTGCTGCAGCCACCGCCGCGTCGTCACGATCAGTGAGAACTCTTACCTGGTTCGGACACTCCTCACTCCCAATCTCATAACTCTCCTTCACATCCGCGACCTCCCGCAGCTTCTCCCCCACCTCCTCATCCCCATCCATATACTGGCTCACCTTCTCCAGCCCGGGTCGCGAATATCCGCGATGCACGTCCGGGCCATCCGGGTGCGGCGCCAACATTTTCTGCGACATGGGCAGGTCGAAGAGGTGTTGGGCGGTCGCGAAGGCTTGGTCGAGGAGGGTGGGAGATACGCCGTGATTTTTTATGTAGACCTGGATTACGGGGTCAGACAATGGTGCGGGTGGGTGATGACTGCTCGGTGAGTATTGTGAGGCTGAGGCGTGGTGTGGTAGGGTGTCGGACACGGTTGGGGAGCTGAGAATGGACTTACGAAACCGGGGTCTTGACATGCGGAAATGAGGTCTTTGGCGAGCGAGAGTCTTTCAGATTCGGAGGTGGCGTGGGTCCATTTGGAGAAGTCGATGATGGGGATCGTGGAGTTGATGGGTGCTTGAGGAGTGGGTTCGCCGATGGAGCCCATTTTGGTTCCTATTCTTGAAGTCTGCCTGTGTTGCTCTTGATGGGTATGTTTGGATCACTTGCTCTTTCGATGAGATCTCGTGTTGAAGCTATCTTGACATCAGCAAGTAAAGTCGAGAAGCTCTATGTTCGCTCAACCGATTGCCGAAGTTGGAAGTCTGTACTATCTTTGGCAGCTATCTTGCCCGATCTCGTGACTTGCGGTGCTTTACTATACTCGATACTTGGAAGTAGGAGTGAGGTTGGCAGCTCGCCGGTTGATAGGCAAAGCTGTCTCGGCCGGACCTCTTGATCCTTGTAGGATTCGATCGGCATGGCGATCAGAGGCTGAAGGCACTGAGAGAAACCTCACCAATCACGCGACTGGTGGGCCAGCTGTAACGAACTTGCGCCTTGACTACTTCGGTGCTCTTGCGATTCTGCTGATTTCTTCCATATCAGGTATTGCAGTTGCGGATGACTTTGCATTAGTGCCAAGGTCATGGACCTTCTTTGTGGGGTACTTGTTCAGTGTAGTCGATTGCAGCCTCGAGGTAGGCGACTTTATGCCCTGTGATACCCTCAAACTCAAATACCGAAATGTGTGCACTCAGGCTGAAGACTTTAGGCTAGCCTTGCGATGTCGTTGAAAGGCGGCTGAGGAACTTCTCGACGCCCATATGTTACGGAAAAGTTGTAGAATCTTCTCGAACTAGCTACCAAGGACATAGCACGAGGAACTTGGGATGCACCCTGTCAGATAGAATAGCAGGATCGTTTCACCTTTTCCCACGACAGCCACGACCCCTAGCAAGATCGAATTTCTTTTGGCGACATGGTCTCTGACGAGACAGAGGATAAGGCCCGGTACTGGGCGAAGATGCTAGAGTGTTTTCCGTGGATGTGAACGGCCATCATTCCATCACTTACGTGCGTTAGACCATGACTAGCCTGACATACGTTCTTTTGCTGATCCTAGGCTTCTCTGCTATTATTCAGTGGTGTGATCGGTCTTATCCCTGGACCAGGTTGTTAGATTTACCGAGGGAAACACTACGCCAGGTACTGGAGATCGCAGATATCGAAACCAAAGCATGGACCTCTAGTTCATCTCTGCTGGTGCTTGCAATCACCGTCACCGCTGTTAGCATCTTCTGAGTATGTCGGTTACAGCGGGGATGCTCAATGCGCATTGGTGGGACTCTTTAGAGTTGCTGGTTCATGCGCTGCAGACCTCCTTGACTCCATTAGCCAGGACCGGTCTTCCGTTCGCTGGAATTGTTATGTTCTGTAGCCAAGTCACGCTATGTGTTGCCTCAAATGCAGTGTCAACTGGTATGGTCCTAGCAGGTCTGTGTCTGCAACGGACCGATATTCCACGTGCGACATCCCTTTTCCCAGAGTCGCCGTTGCGATCTGTCCATGGCAGTACAAGTAGCAGCCGACAACGTTCATCAAAATTCTAAGCTGGCGGTACATGTTTTGATAACCCATGACAGGTACCATTCTCAGCGATTACTCCGTGGTTAGGAGACAAATCATCATGTCGGCGACCTTTCTACCGCCAATGCTTCCAGTGCTTACTGGGGAATCCAGGGCTCCTCACAACCGAGGCAGGATTGTGGCACGGACCATGGTATTTGGTATCTGGCCCGTGGTGTCAGGTTTCGCGAGGTCGATCAAGGATACCAAGTCTGGGAACGGCTAAAATCACGTCTATGATATTACTTGATTCTATGGCTTCTCAGTTGCATTGTCCGTGTACCGGATGACGCACATGAACCTTCCGCAATCCACACAGGCGGGAGGCTCGCCATCCGTGCTTCACGAGCATGCTCGGATGCTTGGAGGCACTAATCAAATGGTGCAGGACGATTTTGGCGTTGTGGAAGTCACGCCAATGCATGTTGTATACGGGATTATTCTGACACAATCATAATCGCCGGAAATGAACAGATTGACACGAATTTGCTGAGTTACATGGTAGGCCCACCATGCGACTGATGTCTGAATTCATCAATTCGCATAGTCGCAATCACACTAACTGCAGCCACATCACCTGCGTGGCATTCGAACCTGGTCTCAGCCGTTCCAATTCATGCCTTCACCAGAGCTGGTGTTCCGGGGCATGTCTTCTGGTGAGCCATCCCAATGGTTGGCGTTGGTGTTGGTACCCTCAAAGGAATCGGGACCCAGAACTCGAGATTCACAAAGATCACCACCAGCATTAATGATCGTAGCTGAGCGGGCAACAATGCGCATTCCGCTAATGGAAATGACTGCGAGCGCTTGGAAAGTAAATCAAGCCTCCTCACGACAACCGCCTTTTCCATCGCTGTGAGATTATGGTATCTTTTCGCTCTTCAACTTCCCAGCACTTATTTGGCACATCGCCATTTCTACTCCAGCTCTGATAATCACCTCGCCATCTCGCTGACCACCGATGTATGGCCAAGATGAGAGCGCACTGATCCGAGCTCTGAGATGGTGCCAATCTACCCTGCCAACTTGACGCGATTTCGACCACGGTATGCCGGCGTCTCCGTCACCAGTCCGACCATGGCAGATTCATCTTCAACCAGGGAGCAGCACAGCGCGGCCGTAGTGCTTGTATATACGTGGCAACCATACGCAAATAGAGATGCCATGTCCCTAAAAGCTGCGGTTCGAGTGCTTCTTCTCCTGTCTCGAGACACGCCAATAGCGAAACGAGGGAAAGAAAAAAAAACACATTGGAAACCTTCGCAGAAACTCTTCTCACGATCGCGCAAGACGCCACCGACTTTCTGGGCAATTGGATGACAGCGGTTGATCCCATCGTAAGCTCAGAGTTTCGCGACCTGCTGGGTTCGTGTATCGGAGTCCCAGCAGCCATACGAAGGCCCTGCACAAGGCCATCGGCTCTCATCTTGCTTTTTGTCCTTTGCACCATAAGTGTCTGAGTAGACCCTCTGGACTCCGTCCACGTGTCGGAGCCCTTCCACTGTCAATCATCACCAATGCAATGCTCCAGCTGAAGAGTCTTGCGCTTGCCGCTTCAATACTGCTTGCGAGCGGACTGTCGCTCGTGAGCGCGCAGCAATGCTACTATCCGGACGGGACCGTTGCCCCAGATGTTCCTTGCAATAGCTCAGCACCAGCCTCCGCTTGCTGTACGAGCTTCGGGTTTTGTCTGTAGGTCGAAGCATGGGGAAACCCGCTCGCAAGACGCATCTGACAAGTCTGGGTAGTTCGAATGGACTCTGCTTAGACAGCGGTATATTGAGCCGAGGAAGCTGTACCGACAAGGAATGGGCATCCGACTCGTGTGCGCAGTACTGCAAGAATGGTCAGTACGGACGAGTTCTTCCTGCGGCTTGAGTGCTGACCATGACAGACAACCCGAGCGGCGGCTTCAATTTGATGGCATGCACGAATTCCACTTTCACCTGCGGCTTCTTTCCGGAGAACTGTCGAGTCGAGTCGTCGACGTTCTCCATCGACAATGCCGACGGCCTCATATTGCGATCATCCCAGCTGACATCGCTGATGGAGGCTGCTGGGATAGACAAACGCGTGGTTGCGAATGCCACGAATGGTACGCTCCCCGACGACAGTACAGACTTCACGGCGGCAGCTGTGGCTGGAGTTGGCGTCGGAGTTGGTGTACCACTGCTAGTGGTTATTGGCGTGCTTTCATATCTCCTCGTACGCGACAGGCGCAAAATCGCAGCTATGAGTAACGGCACCTTGACAGCTCTGCATCCTCCAAAAGGGCACGAAATGAGTAGCTGGTCAACATGGAAAGACCGTACCGTCGACGCCAAGTGCCAGGGCGAGAGAGCAGAGCTTTCACCTGAGACCGTCCAGGAACTAGAAACACCCATGAGAGAGAACACAGAGCGCCATTCTGCCAGCGCAAAGCTTCCTTTACCGGAACAGCAGGCCTAGACAACACAGTATATCAGACGACAGTGACGAATTTCTTTTCGACTAGGACAGCACATGGATAGTCGATTGTCCTGACCTTGCGATTCGATGTCAGCCTTTGACAACAACCAAGTTTTAAGACACGGGACTGTCGGCAAAACTGGTCTTCTTCGATATATATGGCGAACACTATAGCGTTAAGTGTACTCGTTGTCAGTGCTCCACAGAGTGCGAGCCGCACGCATGAGCGCATACCGAATTTAGCGTGCGTCTGGGGAATGTTGATGGTCGGAAGCAACGCGAAGTCCCCCGTCGCGCGCATAAGGCAGCGTGTGTTGCAGGACATCTTCGCGAAGGCTGTGCAACCAACGACCAGAGTAAAGTCGAGATCAAGGCACCCAATTCTCCGGAACTGGTCACGATTGCAGCATGATCGTGAACATTTCATCCAATGGCTCCGCTATCGACACATGAGGATATGTCTCCGAAGTAACATATTCCGAGTCGACAGCGCAGCAATTCTTGCCGACTTTCGCGTGGCTTGACTGGCGCCGTCGACAAGGATGTTGCAGATCACTCCATCGAAACCGGAATTCCTTACACTGCAGACATCACTCCAATCTATAATCCCTCCTAGCTCTTTACGCTAGCTGTCCGGATGCCTATAGAAGGAGCCTATAAGCATTGTCATCACAGGTATCGCCACCATGTGGGAGGCATGGGTGTTGTAAGCGAAGGGGGAATGACATCTGTGCATATCAATGCAGGTACCAGACACTGACACTGTAGCAGTGCATGCGTCGTCAGAGTACATGGCTACATACCGAGTTCATTACCTCTCAGCTTTGTTACGTACGCGCCATGGCCATTGCATTTTCTTCGAGACCAATGAGGAGATGCCACCATGCATTGCGCCTGTGCAAAGACATCACACCCGTGGCAAATGACCCTGAGATGAGATGATCCCAATACCGTCTGGGCATTCGCACCAACTTCGGCTATACGATGTTGGAAGGGCGTCACTGGCCGTCAACAGGTGACAAGCATGTTTGATTGTTGAGTCTGTCGAGAGGCAAGACACGCCAGCGAAAGGGGTAGAGCCTGCCATGGAGATATAAGGACGACCGTAGCTGGTCTCAGAGCCCAGATATCTTCCAGGCAAAGCGACTCACGAAAACGAGAAACTCTCATACCTCTTTTCCTGATTATCACAGCCATATAGCTATCTACCATGCAATTGCAACTCATCGTCCTCACCTTGTCGAGCCTTGCAGCCGCAGCTCCCGGCACATCCCGCCTCTTTACCAGACAGGACGCCGCCGTCTGCTCAGGCGACAACCAGCCCCAATGCTGTGCGACCAACGTCCTGGACCTGGCCAGCTTGGACTGCGCGAGCCGTGAGGCACATTTGAATAGAAAAGATTGAGTCATGCTGCTGACCGATTCTCGTAGCGCCGGAGGACATCACGTCTACCGACCAGTTTATCGAGCAATGTAGTGCTCTGGGACAGCAGGCTCTGTGCTGCTTGCTGCCGATTGTAAGTTGATGCCTGCTGCTGGGGAGTTGTGCGGTGCTGACGAGGTGTAGCTTGATCAAGGTCTTATTTGCTCGGAGCCATAGGTGAAGTAGAAAAGCTCACCCAGTATGTTAGAGGGGCTGAAGGTTATGATTGTGGACATAACATGCCCGGTGAGAATGGTTTATGACTTGCCACCACATACTGTACAATTCTAATGAAAGTGTTGTTTCCCAATCATTTCTCATGTCGTTTCGTCTTGCTCATGATTATAATCTACAAATGCTCTTTGGATCTACTCTGTCAAACGTCGATATGGATGGGCAATGAATTCCTTCCCTGCTGATCATAGATCTGGTCAGTTATGACAACGTCATATTACCTTTACTACCCATCTGTGTGGTATAAGGTCCAACAGTGGTTAAGCTTGGGATCCTGCCAAGCAAGAATTCCAGTTGTCTGTACGCTGCTCCCGGCGCGTACTGAGGTATCTCTATAGAATGTCAGCACTTGTTTCAAACCATGTCGTATGACGCTCCGACGTACCGTGTCCAGCCCCATTGACCGTCACAAACGTCAGTCCTCTCTCGGTGTGCGTCGTACCCAGAATACCGGCTCCCGCCAAATTCGTGAACAGTGGCGTCGGAGGGATGGGCTGGTTCAGGATCTCACTGATGACTTCAGCATCGTTGTCCGGGTAAGGAACATAGAAGTCGTCTTTAGGTCTTTCTTGAAAACCTTGCTTGCCATTCCAGGTCATGTTCTGGATTGTGGCGAGAGAGCCGTTGGCGAGGAGTAGATAGTCGAGCCAGCCGTGTCCGAGAACGACATTGTTCGTTTTCTCGATCACATGCGGAAGTGGGCCCAGGGCACTGGGTACACTACGGTCGCCTTGGCCGTTGAGTAGACCCAATGTATCGTCTCCACAGATGACGTAGTTGGTTGGCGGGGCATTGATGGCCTTTTGAACGTCGCTCTGGTTGAAGTAATTGTTCGGTCCCCATCCGAGAGATGGAAAACCAAGTTGATCCCACAAGAAGGGACAGAAATCTGTCAAATGGTAAATGTTGAAACAGGGATTCACGTAAATTTCCGCGGTCACTATGTCATCCCAGACGGCACAACCAGGAGCAGAGGCATTTGGAGCAGGTGGTAAAGGTCCTGCAGGAGGGAAAGTGAGTGCCGTCTCCATCCATTCGAAATAGCCGCACTTCTCGGCTCGCTCGTTGATATCCTTCATGAAGGTCTCGTTGAGACCAAAGATATTCGAGTAGTCGTTCAGATGCCACACAGAAGGAGCATAGATCAGAACATTATCCTCGTTAATGCTCGGATCGTTGATCTGTATCCCTTTGACATCGTAGTACTGTGTGTTGTTGGCCTCGAGCATGTAGGACGAGATGTACGGAATATACTGGCCAGCATAAGATTCTCCAGCAATATAGACCTTTCTGCCGGTCAAGTCGAAAGTCTCCATAAAATTCTTCCAGAATGCCATGAATTGGGTGGCAACGATTTCCTCATCAGTGATCTTTGCCGGGGCCCCCTTGGCTGCTGGGCTGAAGCCAGTGCCGATGGGCTGATCGACGTACACCATATTTGTCAAATTTGTCCACGAGTACGGATTAGGCACCGGGCTGTAAGTACCCGACTGCCACAAGAACGGGCCATTTTCTTGGAAGAGTCCATCTAGAGAGCTACACCCAGGTCCACCATTGAGCCAGATCGTGATCTCGTCAGATGCTTCTGGGTTTTCTGATGGGAAGAACCAAAAGTAGAGCCTATTCTCGTCTGTAGCATTATTGCTGATTGGTAAAGTTCCTGCGTACGATTCCCCAATGTCGAACGGAACTTGAGGGATGTTCTTGCCATCAACTTCGAACTCTGAAACATTATTTGTCAGTCCGCTTGTCTCTTTGGACTTGCACGACCACTGTTGACTGACTTTCGGTCTTGTTTGTCAAGTACTGTGACGTCTTCGAAGTGGCTCTGCTGTTTAATCGTGGTGCTGCATCAAAACTTCTCTTTGGCTTTGCAGGTGCCTTTCGGTGTGGATTCTGAAGTCCGAGCACGGCTGATGTCCCCAAAGCAACGGAGAACAACGCTGCGACCTTCATGATGCGTGGCCAGGCGAAAGATGGGGCGATTGTAAGCCGCCAATATGATGGTCTGAAGGGGACCAATATAAATATGTACAGGGTGTTCCATCTCGCAACACCCAGCTGCTAACGAGATCTGTGGACCGTGATTCGATCGTGCCTGATAATTGCGTAGGCCATTGCGGAAGGCGGCACTACACCTCTACCCGAGCTTCCAGAAGAGGAGAAGGGTGCGCACATTGCAGCACACTGGCCGCACGAAGGCCCTAGCACAGTGACGGTGACATCTTCCTTTCTTGTGCGAGATGGAACAGTAGCACTGCAGCTAGACCGAATCATTGGCGGACAGATAAGCTACAAGCAATGTCAAGCTCGACCAAGCAAAGGCTGTGTGGAGGTGTCGACGGTGCTTGGCACGTCATCTGCATTGTCGCCTTCCTAAAGTGTCCTGGTGTCAGGAACGTGCATCGGCTATCATCGCATGATAAAATGCGTACTCGATCAAGTCGACATGCCTTCAAAGTGGCAGCAGTATCAGGCCCTCAATGTCTCGATCTCGTCAGGTACGTTATCAAACCCGGAGAGAAGGCCGTCATTCGCAGTGCAGCAGCACACGCCTATGAAGAAGCTTGAATATCATCGGTCTTCACGGAAACGCCATTTCTTATGCCATGCTCCATCGCAAGCTCTGTACAGCCAGTACGACCGTTTTATAGCATCCCTACAATCGAGTCCGTGCATAGATGCTCGGAGATATTTGGGTTATATGAGGGCAGGACATCGCCAAAAAACTCGCAATGTCGTCTCACAGGCTTCTGTACCCTTCAAACACTGCACACAATCGTCTCTGTAATTCGAAATCAGATAATTTGGGCACGAGATATCCTCAAAGATGTGCCAAGGTCAGGTGAGGTCGTTACCATCAACAACAAAGGCTCGAGCTGCAATCATCCATGCCAGAGCCGGATCAGGCCCTTTACTCGTCTTCACAGTATCGATTTCCATTCTCTCATGCTTAGTCGTCCTACGTTCTGTTTCAAGACTGACTGGTCTTGCATGTAGGGTCTCACTCGTGTTCACAGCCAGTCCAGCTAATTATAGGACCGTGGCGTAGTATCTCGCTTGAGTTCTGGATGCCAGGATCGGCGTATTGCATACGATCTGTTGAAAATTGATTTCTCGGGCTCCATTTCTTGTCAGATGTAGGATTCAGATCATTGGCTAATAGAGGCCTGGTTGAGGCGAGGTCACAGGTCGAGAGGAGTCCACCTCCATTGCTTTGAGCGCTACCAATCTTAACGGTCTGAAAGGACCAAGAGTTTCCCGTCGTCAAGCTCCAGATCACTCTCCGACCTCGGGGGAAACCTGGTTGTACCTTGCAAGCAGTTCGACGATCGAGGTAATGCACTCTACATGGATTCTGGAGCGCGGGGAAACCTCCTGGTATGTTTCCCTTATATCCCTTTCTACTGACAAATTCACGCGTCAATCATTGGGAATCCGCATGCTCCTGAGGGCTGGAGAAGAGGCGAGGGCCATCTGTGACCAGGCATCTAACTTTCCAGAGAATAGCTGGTAGAACCGTTATCAGAACTTTGTATTGCGCAGAGCATAGTGATTCCGCCTCGGACTCAACGTCCGTAATCGAGTTCTCTTAATCTTGTTCACGTTGCATCATGGGTCTTCTCGCGTGCGCTTTGCATCCACTTAAAGCCTTGCGCACCCTGTTAGCTTGGTGACCCGGATGCCTTGCTAGTGATCCGATCCTGAGTCTCGTACAGAAGCGCGCACCGGATACCGGGAGTAGTGACAATGATGTGTACAGTTGATATAACACTCATTACCGTTGTGAAAGGTGGAGAGGACCGAGCGGGAAAGCTTTGCCAAGCCCGAACGCGTCTACTTCACTTCTTCCACGCGTGCGACGACATCGTTACACTCATTACATTACTGGTCCAGGATATGACTGCGAAGTGCGTTGCATGCACTGCTGACACTGTCACTGCCCAAGAGATGCCTCTGGTGCTATTCTGTTGCATGTGCCGACCTATACCAGCGTTGAGACGCCGTCCAATCCCGGGAAATCAAGATCGATGAACAACGGGAATGAAGAGCAGCGAAAGTGTTGACAGATAGTCGCAGCGAAATAGAATGCGGTGGAGAGATGCGCTATGATCATGTGAGAGCCATATCACGTGGGCGGGTTTGCCTACAGGGCGTCCACGGCCGCACGAGTCTCATATTCCATTTGCCCGAGTGAGCCAGCAACGTGCTGTAGACCCTCGTTCGCGGCATGGATTGAAAGGCGGTAGTAGCACGAGGGATCCCTCGCTGTGTGGTCAGGTAAGTGCACTTTCTATGAGGAGGCGGATGGAGTGTACGCCTCCACTAGACGTTACCAGTGCCATCAGTCACCCGTCGTTGGCACGCTTCTATCGTGTCACGAAGCTCAGTGACTTTCCCTCTCGCTGCGTGCGAGCGAACAGCAACCCTGCAAGGCTCAGCCCTTACGCCGAGAAATTGATGGGTCAGTAGCTCAGCTCAATTGTCCAGAAATTCGTACCCAACCTGCAATCTGAGCGGCCGCGCTCAGCTTGCATTACCTCATCCTCGGTCGGCAGATCAGGATCACCAGTAACGGTGTCGGAGCATGACTCGGGGGGCAAAGGGCCATCCCCTTCACGATCGATGGTACAACAGATGGCCCACTGTCTATCGCACCGACTGACACTGCTTCGCTGTGTTTCCCCGTCCGGTGCCATCTGCGACGCTCGGCCAACACCACCATCCCGAGAATTGGGTGCTCCAAAGAGCAAACCCAAAGAACGACTTCACTGCCAACCGCTTTCCTGACCAGTGCGCAGCGAACTCGAGCTGTGTACCTGTCTTGTAGAGGTGATGGTGCGGGTGTCGACACTACTGGGTGGTTGGAAGCACGGTCTTGTGCTTTTGCCAGACGCACCGAGACTGAATTCCTTGCCGCTTTGTTTAGACGACTATCAAGGCTCTTGAAGGACCCATCTGGTGCTGGAAGGCCAGCGTAGAGTAGCTGGAAACACACTGTACAACGTAAGAGCGGAATAATGTCTCGGCGAAGATGAGCCGTGGGAGCAGGCTTGTGGACTCTGTATTGAGAGACTGATCAGCAGCTTGACTGCAATATGTAATGATGAGTCGACGCCGACACTCTCTGTCTTGACTAGTCACAGCTGTAGGATCAGAAAGCTTGCACACTGGTAGTTGGCTTAACGTGTTGGCTGCAGCGTCGGCGTCCATCTTTGCGAGTGGGTGCATTGCTTTCCGGCCTCACCTAGGTGAGACAAATGTATATTGTGAACCGAAGCAGCGATGCCGCTGTACTGCTTCACAGGTCAAGCGGTGATAGAGTAGGATGCAGATGCTGTCTCGGTGGTAAGGGACTCGCATGATCACGTGCCGTACAAACCCCGGCATGCTTGGCAACCCCATATGATCTCCATTCTCAACACACCATCCCTTGATACAAGCCATGAGTATACAAGAGATCTGGGCATACTATCCGGAAGGCGTGCGAGAAATCATAGGTACGGGCGTCTCGAGTTTTGTCGGAGACCTTGGAAATGACCAAGTTCTCAAATATCCCCTCGTCAGAGAAGAAAACTGGCAAGATATCACGCATGAAGCTGGCATTTACAGGACGCTTGGTCAACATCCTCGGCTCTTAGTTTACTTCGGACTGGATGAGCGAGGTCTTCGACTCCAGAGAGCGAGGCATGGGACTGTTCAGGACTATCTCGGCATGAACAAGGCTACTACTATGGAGAAGGTGAAATGGTCCCGCCAGCTGGCAGAAGCACTCACATACATTCACACGAAAAACGTCTTCCACAACGACGTCAGTATTCGGAACTGCTTTCTGGACGAGAGTATGGATCTGAAACTCGGCGACTTTCAAGGTCCTTATGTGGACGATGAAGGAGTAGCGCATGATGCCCGCGCCTATGCCGGTACCAAATCGTCCATACCTGGGCCCACTAGGCAGCCTGACTGTCATTCAGATCTCTTCGCTATGGGGACTGTGATGTACGAAATGATGACCGGACATGAACCGTATGCAAACCTGGATAGCATCGATGACGAGGAAGCAATTGAGAACTTGTACTCTAATGGCCAGTTTCCCGAGCTTGATGAGATTCCCAGTGGAGACATTATTCGTAAATGCTGGTTACAACTATACGAGACTGCGCAGGATTGTGCACAAGACTTGAGAGACGCCGAAGCAAAATACGACTAGGTTCCAATTGTGAAGCTAGGGAATTCGTGCATGCGAGGCGAAGCATTGTACGGAAACATATTATTCGAAGATTATAATTTGGCTACGGTAGAGCCAGATATCTCCCAGAATACACTGTTGGCGACGAGCTACGGATGGTTCCGGTAAGCCAACTTCTCCCCTGCTTGAGGACAGCAGCATTCGTGGTACATTCCAGGGCACGTGCTGCCGCCTAGAGCTGCCTGTTCATTCATCGCAACACCATGACACTGATGGAATGTTGCTCTCAGATCAGTGCATGCTACTTGGCTGCCGGTGCAATCGGTCCATTCCAACCTCTCTAAGGCAAAGGAACAAAGCGTCTATCAAGCAGATACGCTGGCATAGTTGGCGAAGAGCTTCTTGTGTCCCACCCGCGGCCAATGCGTCCTGACTACTCGATGATGATGCAGCGACCGATCGGTAGCAGCAATCACGGCGACGAGATTTGCTTGGAAGGGTTCCCCGACACATGCGACTGCGACAAGACTCTCCTCAACTCCGCGTATTCATCGAGCCAGAGCTGTAGGATAAGACAGCTAGTACCACCGCATGTACAGATGAACACATTATGGGACTGCCAAGACTATGGAGAAGGATCTTGGATCCAGGACCGCTCGTTATCGCTACTGAGACGCGACCGGAGCACGATTTGCATCAGCTAAGGCATGTAGACGAGAACATGAACCATGGCCCACGGGAGCAAAGCTCGAGTCGATACTCATACGGGTTCTGGCACTGTCTGGAGCAATCGGTATAGGCCTCTTCGTTGTCAGTGGTGAAGTGCTGTTTCTCGCAAGACCACTGTCGATATCATTGGCCTAATGCCTTACTGGCCTCAGCTTGTGATGTGCAACCAATGTTACGGGCGAGGAGGATACATACCTGCATATCCTGAGCTCAGTTGATCCAGGTCATAGGATTCGTTGACGGGCTTTGCACTGTGTCGGAACTACTGGTATGAGCTTGCAACTGGAGTGCCTGCGGAGACAACAGTATCTGTCATGGTCTTGGGCTTCCGTTCCAACAGCGCATCTATGGCTGTCTTGGCCACTGTTCTCGCAATGCCGGTGGTCATGTTCGATTGCGTGCCTGTGGAACTGTTATTCGAGGTTTACTTAGCCGATTGTCAAAAGACTCCCAAGGGATCATTGCCCGCGGTCGCAGTTCAATCCTGGCTACACACGACCATGTGATCCTTTCCTACTTTCATGTTTGCGCTTTCGACCATGTCTCGTCTTTGCTAACACACTTTTTACCACGAAGCTGTGCACTGCCGCAAAGAATAATACCACCAGCGATCATTGAGGCAAATACCGATCCATAAGGATGACCGCTTCGCTGCATGGCTTCGAATTCGCTCTTTGGAAACTGAGCGGTTCACAACTTCGAAGAGTTCATCGCAGAATTCTCCCAGGATGATCAAGTCCGAGTGTCTGAAGCGCGTGTCTCCTCATAAACCGGATACCCATTGCGGACGGTATCAGATACTCCGCATACAAGACACCGAATGTGCATCACCACGTCGATAGGGTCTCGCTGCACTGCTAGCGACATATGTATTTTACGCCACGAAGCTGAGGCGCGCATAATCTTATCCGTTCTGAAAGCTCGTGGCCACGCAGCAGGTACATCCTGTTACATCGACGGTAGCTTCAATGTTTGGCTGCCATGGGTCCTGATATATTTGTGGTACAGTCCAAGGAGACCGATCAAGCATACGAGCGGGTGGTGGTGCGACAGCGTGAATTCTGATGGAGGGATATCTCTGGAAGCGCGGAGGTACATGCGCTGCAGCATGATGTTGGAGTGCCGCATTGAATCTTGATATGCGCTGTTGACTCGCTGGATAGTGAAGAGCTGATACGCCGGGACTGGGATATCGGTGCCAGCTAGTGTCTTGGTCTTCCCTGGGATCGCTTGTGTGAGCTTGAGTAGGATCTGTTTCAAAAGCTCTGGTAGGCCGACGACGCGGGCTGATGCTGAAGTCGGCATTAATTGTGCGTCTATTGCTTTCTGCTGGAAATAGTACTTGTGCTCGCCAATATTGAAACTATTCTCTTACATGTGGGCTTTGGATGAGATAGCTTATCGCTCTCGCTTGGAGTCTCTGGAATTGCAGCTGACACTTGCGCAAGGATTGTTACCTCGATCGAGCGCGTGTCACTTACGAATTTTTCTCAAGACACAATGGCATTCGCGCAAGTGAGGTTCATCTTGCCCGTGGCGATAATGCACGGTCCAGGCACGTGGCTGATGCACCGGACTTTCACTTGCCCAGGGCTCGGGGCTCGATCAACCTCGACTTTCGCAAATCAACAAATTATCTCTTTCTGCCAGCAGACTTGGCAGTGTAAACGCAAGCTGAAACCTCATCCAAGAAGCCGAAAATACAAGCAGCATCACCATAGCCTCAATCACCACAGTAAGGCTACCGCCACAGCCTCGCCAACATCAGGCTACGGGTTCGAACAGGTGGACCCCGACGCAGACCACCTCGCGACTCCTACGTCAGCATCAAACCGCGTCTTCAACAACGGCGAGATCCGCGAACAGAATCTGCTCCACCTGGCCAATCAACTCTTCCCCAACGACAGCCTGAGGATTCCCTGCCAGCGTCCCGCAAACCCGACCCCCCCTCAAGATCCTATCCTCCTTCGCAGCCATCAGACTCCCGGAGACGTTTTCAGGCCCCGAAACTGCGGAGAACTAACTACTCACGCCCTGGCATCGTTCCGACCCGGACACTCAGAGAGCGAGGAAGGGGGATGGGAAAGTGTGTGGCATTTCTGCACAGGGAAGGGGTGGAGGGCGTGTACCGCAATCTTCTTTGTCGAACATACGCACACGGTGCATAGGACAGCGATGTTGAAGGGAAGAGAGAGAGAGAGAGCAAGAGAGAAAATCCACTCCATTCCTCTTACAATCTTTCAATCTTCCATATATCCCTCCCCTCCCCTTCCATCCAACTAACCCTAACTCAACTCAACTCAACTCAAATCTTCCCAGTCTCATCTATACACACCGACACAGACACAGCAACAGACATAAACACGCTCAACACGATCGCCAAGAGCAGCAGTAGCAGCGCAAGTCCAAGTTCGCCCTTTCTTTACAACAACAACAAATCTGCTTTTTTCGTTCGATCAATGGGAGGATTGGTTTCCAAGCGAGCCCACAAAAACCACGCGCGCGCGCTCGAAAGAAATAAAAAAATATAAAAGAAGAAATGCAATCTGTCGGGTCGAGGGAGGTATATGGCGGGCTGGCGGCCTGGCATGTATCCATCCATCCAACGAATGGGGAAAAAAGCAAAAAACATTATAAAGTAAGAGCGAAGAGCCCCGAAAAATGGCCGTGCACAGGTATATTTCATCATCTCCCATTCCAACACGTCCTCCCCCCTCCCTTTCTCACCTCGACATTAACGACGCACTCGCATATCTCTGGTATAGCTGCCGCCTCTAAGCCGCAGCGGTGACGGGCGGAGCGCCCTCTTCCACCGCGGAACCGTTTACCGTCGCAGGAGGCTGTTGCTGTTTCTCAGGCTCTTTGAGGCCCTTCAGCTCGCTTTCGAGGGCAGCAGCCTTCTTCTCAGCATCGTCTTTCGCCGTTTCAGCCTCGGCCAGCTTCTTCTGGAGGCCGTCGAGCTCGGCCGACTTCGCGGTCGCTTCGTCTCTCTCCTTTTGGGCGGCCTCGAGGTCTTGCTGAGCCTTGGCGAGCTTGGCAGTGAGGTCGTTCTCCGTGTCAAGGGTCTTGGCACGTTCGGCTTCGAGGGCGGAGAGTTTGGATGCGAGGGATGACTTCTCCTGTGAGATGTGTTAGTAGGGTTTCAACAGTGGCTGCGTGTGAACGTACTGCCTCTGCCGCCTTGGCCTTCTCTTCTGCCGCGGCAATCTTGCTTGCGCTGTCCTCGTTCGCCTTCTTGAGCTCCGTGAGCTTGGCCTCGGACTCCTGCTGTTGCTTCTTCAAGCCAGCGCTCTCCTCCTCGACAGTCTTGACCTTGCCGGAAGCCTCATCTGCGAGCTTCTTGATCTTCTCGAGCTCGGCCTCATGTGCCTCGTTCAGCTTCTTGATTGCGTCGTCGCTGGACGTGCTGCTCTTCTTGAGCTCTGCGATCTCGGCCTTGTACTTCTCCACCTCGACCTTGTTCGCCTCTTCGACGTTGGCCTCCTTGACCTTCTCGTCAGCCAGAGCCTGTTTGATCGCGCGGAGCTCCTCGAAATGCTTGTTATGCGAGACTTGGAGCGACGCGTGCTCGGCGCGGGTCTTGTCGATGGTCTGCCTGGCGTTGGCGAGGTTGGATTCGGACGTGGCCTTCAGATCGTCGTACTGCTGCTGCAGGGCAGAAAGCTTGTTTTGTGTATCGTCGAGCTCTTGTGCGGCCTTTGCGCCGTCTTCCGATGTCTTCTTGAGGTTGGTGTTGGTCTGTTCGAGAGAGGCGATCTTGGCGTTCGCCTCGGAAATCTCCTTTTGAGCCGCAGCGAGCTTCTCTTCCGACTCCTTGCTGGCCTTATCGCTTGACGTCTGTAACGCGGCAAGCTTCTCCTTGGCCTGCTCCAGCTCCTTCTGGGTGGAGGCAAGCTTGGCCTCGGCGTCTTTGGCGGCGGAATCGCTGGAGGTCTGCAGGGCGACGATCTTGTCCTGGCTTTCGGCCAGCTCTTTCTTCGCTGTTGCCCGGTCGGCATCGGCCTCCTTCTTGACGGTCTGTAGTTCGCTCTCCAGGCTGGTGTGCGCGGTCTGCAACTGGTCATGCTTCACTTGTGATGCGTTTAGTTCCTCCTTGAACGTCGCCAGCTCTGCTCGGAGCGTCGCCTCGAGATCGGTCCGCGCCTGCTTCGCCTCCTCGAGCTCCTTCTTCGTCGTCGCCAGCTCATCCTCTCGCTGCTTGCTGCGGCTCTCGTGTGATGCCAGCTTCTGCTGGGCGAGGGTAAGCTCATTCCGGGCGTGGTCTCGCTCCTGCGTGATGGACTTGGACATGCGTTCGTATGCGGCGCGTGATTCTTGCGAGTCCTTCTGGATCTTATCCAGCTGGGTCTGCAGCTCGCCGACCAGCTCTGCCCGCTCCGTCTGCAGCTTGGTGAGCTGCGACTCGAGGTCGGCGACCTTTTGCTTGAGGCTCGCGGCCTCGGAGGTGGCGCTCTCGGCTTTGGTCTTCGCATCGTTCAACTCTTGCTGCTTTTGGTCCAGCTCTTTCTGTTTGCTGGCGATCTTCTCGTCGCGCTCCTGGAGCTCTTTCTCGGCCGCCTGGAGCTTCTCCTTGGGCACGCCCGAGGTGGACAGCAGGTTACCCATTGTGCTGAAGCTGAATCGAATGCCTGTGTCGTATCCGGCTTTTGTTTGTTGTCGCGGTGCTGGGTGTGGCGGTGTGGCGGATGGATGGTAGGTTTTGACAGGGTTGGGTGTTAGCAATGACAAGCTCTCTCGCAGAAGGCAACGCTAGAAATGCTCGAATCGGACTGTGATGGATGAATGGTCGGGGTCACTGGATCAAGAGTGCGTGCTCGGGGCAGTCGGGTCGTGGCGGGAAGGCATTGGTCAGTCGCGGGCAGTAGGCAGAAGGCAGAAGGCAGTGGGAAATCATGGGTGGGTTTTGGGTGGTGGAAGAATGTTCAAGTGCAACGGCCCCTGTCAACGCTCGTGCTTGCTGGCTGGCTGCCCAGTGCGCGCGCCGGTGACTTGCGCGGTGACAACGCACGATTCTGCTCTCCATTCATCATCATCACCCACCAGCATCTTGAAGTGGCCTTGGCCAGCGTCGGCGTCATTCGTCGCCCGTGACTCAGTGGCAGCAGGTGGCATTCACTTCCACTCGCGGCCCTTTGCTCTCTGGTCTCCCTCGCCCAATCCGCGTGCGTTGATCGTCGCGACCTGCAGCCGTTTGCACCGACAAGCCATCCCGCCGCGATACCTGCAGGGGTCGTGGCTGCGACTGCGTTGTCGCCGGGCATCGTGGGCATCGTGGGCATCGCCTCGCCATTTGGGTAGAGTTCGTCAGCGATGAGGGCAGGTGTGTGAGTGTGTGTATGTGTGTGTGTAAGTGAAGCTTGAGCCTGAGCCTGAGCCCGAATCTGACACGCTGCACACGCCTCGGAACCAGACTTCGCAAACGCACCACCTTGCATCGCGGACGGCAGAGCTGGACCGAGATGTGCCACTCCTGCTGCGTCACCGTCGTCGCCCAGACCGACAGCAACGAACACCACGAGGCCTCAATATGCATGGCATTAGTGGAGAGCGAGATCATCCACACGAAAAGCAGGTCAGCCCACTCGGCTGTCTTATAGACTCCAGGCGTTCGCATGGAGATGCCGCCGACACAGACAGTGAGGCGCATCCTCACCCCCACTTTCCCTATTCATACCATTCTCTCCTTCATACTATAGCCAGTTCGATATCACACTTTCCGCGAATGCCACCACAAAATGACTACCGGCTGTATGCTTGGGGTCTATAACGGGATGTTTGAGCACGCACAAAAGCCACATCAGCCTTGGTATCTGGCGAGAGGAGCATAGAACTGGCATCACGTATCTGAACCATACTGTACATTCATGGCATTGTATATCACGAACCTAATCGACCTCAGCTACTAAAATTCCTCGCGATACCGGCGAGCACCTGTTCGAGGAAGCGCTTCCGGTACACAGTAGATTTTCCCTTGACGGTCATTCGAACGCGGTGGTCGGGCAAGGGCAGCGCTTCGGCTTCCATGTAATTCGCCATGGGGATGGGCTGGCGGTGGTGGTTCAGCAGCCGCCATCCCCCCTCCAGCTCCGGTGATGCGACGGGGCCGCTCGACGGGCTTCCCGAGTTCTGATAATGCGCCGTGAAGCCAAAGTCCGCAATGTGTGACGGCCAGGAGGCGCAGTGGGCCGCGATTTCGTCGAAGCCCACCGCGTCGTGAGCGGAGCCCTCGAGCAACTGTTCCCGCACTTGTCGCGACGCGCCGGCCACCGTCGCGCCGTCGTCGTCGTCGTCCGAGAAACGGACGCGAATGGGGATCTCGTTCAGACACGGTCCGCACACATCTTGCAGCTCGGGCGGGGCGGCGCCTCAGAAGGAGGCTTGTCGAGAGCCCACTTCTCAAGTTGATTTCGCAAAGCAGTCTTGGTGAGTGTATGAAGTGGTGTATTGCAGAACGTCCGAGACTTAGGAATGCACTTTTCTGCAGGAAATTCGAAGATTCTGCGACCTCTTCCCTGGTCCGGATGGCTCACTGGTCGATAAAAGATGGCGTCCATGCTGCCGCACCGCGAGTGCTGTCTTGCCCAGCTGACCTGGACCTCAAGGCCAATAGCTTGTGCGATGCGCTTCAAGTCGACGACGTCTAGGGAGGGAATGCTCGCAGCCTTCTGCTGAAGCTCCTCCACCGAGTACACCCCACATTGTCGCTTCCATCCAGAGGGCTCTTCGCCAAGAGCCTGTGCGAGCAAGATGTCGAATTGTATTTTCCTATACGGAATGCTCGAGACGGCCAATACAACGTCCTGAGAAGGGGAAGATGCTGCGAGCCTCGTGAGCTCCTGACCGAGGCCGTGGTTATCAAAGCGCTGCTCGTTCGCATCAACCCAGACATTTTCCGGAACGCGGTGTACTTGCATGGGCACACACCCAGCGCCTCGCAGATACACAACGGCGGCATACCTGAAGCAGCTCAGCTCGTTTGTTGCATGCATGGCTTTGGGGATGATTTCCACGTGCTCGACACTGCCTTTGAGCTTGTTTGGCAAGGTTGTGAAAAATGCAGGGTCAATTAACAGCTCCTTCTCTACACGAGCCTGATCCGTGATGATGGTTCGCAATTCCTCGCAGTCGATTTTGTCGTCAACATGGTTGCGAAAAGCCTTGTGTGCGAGAAACTCCTTGTACAGTGCGTACGAGCGAATGTCGCCGAAGAAGATACGCGTGCGGTGGTCTGCTTGAAGCTTTTCTGCGCAGTCCTCTATCACTTTGAACAGGTATTCCATGGAGGGAAACAACTGCGCGACAGAGTTGATGACTACCAAGTCTGGTTGGTAGTCGTCCATCCAGTAGGCAATCGCTGCCGCGGAGCCTTGGTGCACCCGGGCTTTTTTAGCGATGCTCGGGATGGCTTCGATACCTGCGTTGACAAAGTTGATCGCGTCAGCAGATGGGTCCAGACCAATGTACTGCTCTGCATCGGGTGCAAGATTGAAGAGCATCATCCCGCTACCGCTTCCGATCTCGAGCACCTTGCCGAGACTGCCATGTGGACAAGTTCGACGGATCGTGCCAAGGGTGTCATCGAGCCATTCCTCCATCTCGTCAAGAGGTATCGCAGACCCATCATACATCGAGGTCCAGCCCACAAAATCTCTTCCAAGGGTCGCAGCCTTTTCGCCGAGGTCCTCATAGATGCTGTTCGATGATTCCGTGACGGAGCTTACGAGTTGTTTTTCATCATCACCCTCCTGCTGATAGGGAATGGTAACGGCATCGGCAACAGCAGAATGCTTATTCAGAGTGGCGTCAATCTCTGCGAGCTCGACCCGGTGACCTCGAATCTTGACTTGATGATCGACTCGGCCTACAAAGTGTAGCTGCCCGTCATGCGAGCAGAGACGAGCAAGGTCTCCCGTACGATACGCTCGCACATCTTCTCCGTCAATATTCACCTGGACGAACCGATTCACGTTGAGCTTAGCATCAATATACCCTCTGGCTAGGCCATCTCCTGCAACAACGAGTTCTCCTACGACATCTGCAGGGACTTGTTGAAAATGCGTATCCACCACAGTTGCATAGGAGCCGGCAATTGCTTGTCCTATCGGTACATCGTCTGAAAGATCCCTGTCCTCGGCCGGAATTGCGTATAATGTGCTTACAACAGTGTTCTCAGTAGGTCCATGGCTATGAAGCAACGGGCAAGAAGTCAGCAGGTGTTTTTCTTGCGTTGGACCCACCATGTTCTCACCCGTTGAAAACTTCTCCTTGCACAAGACGCTTCAAACGGCGTGCATTCGAAGCCTTGAGCCGGTCTCCTCCAATTACTAAGCTTCTCAGCTCCTTGAATAGTGCCGATTCTTCACGTAACCAGTGCTCCACAAGTGCAGGGGTGAAAACGGCCATTCTGACCCGTTGCCGTCTGAACACCTCGGCAAGAGCCAGGCTGTCCAGAAGAACCGTGTCATCCACGCAATATAGTGTGGAACCATTGAGTAACGCGGTGTAGATCTCCATCATGGCTGCATCAAAAGCCGGATTGAGAATATGTGAGACAACTGGGCGACGCCCCGACGCATCGACGGGAACCTGATAGCGTTTCTCCTTCGCAACGCGAACGATGGAACGGTGTTCTATCATGACGCCTTTCGGAAAACCTGTGCTTCCGCTGGTGAAGATGACTGCCGCAAGAGATGTCGACAATGGCAGCTTGTGGTCGATAGGCGCCAGATATTGGCCTTCATCGAGAATTTGTGACAGAGACACACATTCCGCATCCGCTGCCCAAGAGCCTGAGGGCTTGAAACCGTTGCCACAGATAACGAGCGGCCGCTTGCCAAGCGACGAAAAGCATCGACTGAATTCTTTCGTCTGGAGACTTGGTGTCCAAAGGCGCGTATGCACAATTTGCGGCAAGGATTCCCAGATATATCGTGATGGACTCTGTGGACCTGGTAGCCAGAACGCCAATCATCGTCTCCGCGGCATAGTGCTTGTGTGAGATCCATTTGGCAAGCTGACGAGCGCACTCGTCCAGTTGCAGATAGGTCAGAGCTCGTGAGGCATCCTGTACGGCCATTTCTCCTGGAAATCTCGAGACCTGTTCCAGGAATACATCGTATATTGACACGCTAGGTAAGGGGTTATCGAGCTGGACGTTCTGATTTCCAATCGCGTCAGACGTGGCAATTGGTCGTCCTTCTTGGTCGCGCATGCTCGCTCTGCGAGGCATACCTTTCGATCTGGTGGGCTCAGGGAGTGGTTTGCATAGCCCTTGCGGGTCGCCTTGGGCGATTCTTTTCTGCCATTCAGGTTCATCCACATGGCCATAGACGGTAGCCACAGGTGCCATTCTGCTAGTCGCTGTGGTTCCGGGCACGGTTTGGTCCCCTTTAGACGTGTTCGATTATGCTGTGAGGTGTGCAAGTATCGTGCTCGGCTAGGTGCTGAACGCCTTCATATGAAGGCGCTTGATGTACTGGCTGAATGTGGTCCCGTCTCTATGCAGCGATGTGCCATGGTTATTTCACGGCGTTATGCCGTTGCTATTGATCTCCCCGAGAATGGATCAGATATCTCGCCCTGAGCCTGTCAGTCTCAGTCCCGCCTTGGCCCGGTTGTGGACGCCTCTACAAGCAATTCGACAAGATTCGGGCGAAAGCATTCTAGTAATTGAACCGAAACTTCCCAGCGGGCGGCTCGCCAGGAAGGCGACATGACTTAGGGCACTACGGGACCGCGCAGTTGAGGCTGGAAGATCGCATAATCCCCAGCTGAGGCTGTGCGCATGGCCACCTAGGCCACGATATACCTCAGGGCGGTGTTAGCGCAGTCATTGAGCGCTGCCATATGCTCCCGTCCCTTCTGTCACAGTAGCGGCCTACTATAATCGTAGTGTGACCATAGGGTCCTCGCTTTTGACAGCGTCCCCACATCCTACGATAACGGGCAGTAGCTCGTTGTGATGTTCCTGGCAGCCTTACTGTAGCCTGAGAATTGCATGATTGGGTAGGTTTGAATGCTCGGCGACCAAGTTCGATTTTGTCACATGTCTTGGTCTTCCGGGCCACTCTTCGTAGCCATTTGGCGGATGTATCGAATAGCCGTCTGGCGGATGCATCTGTCTCGGTTCATGAGTGAAGTGCCAATCCCAGACACTCGGACCAGGTCGAGCAGGCTATAGCAAGGCTTATGAAAGGTATCGAAAAGTAGCCATTATCCATGCAAATGGAAGGATTCGAGAAACTTTTCGCTCGGGCCGCGATATTTTAGCCAGAGATCAACGCTCACCCCTGCCAAGCCTGCCGCCATCAACCACGACGACTGCGTCAACAAATGCGATCAGACCATGGTATTACCCCCAGTGGCCGGAACGCACCACGGCATGTCACGGCTGTATCAAGTCTTACATTTCGGCAGAATGTGGCAACGAGAACGCGGATTTGGCCAGACGCGGCTGCGACCAGTGTAGTGCAATGAGTCTCGACTGGACCGAGGACTTGCCTAGCTGTAGCAAAGCTGGCATAAGATAGTATCCCAATGGCAGTGTGCGATGTAGAAACATGCCGATCGCGTCCCTGCAAAGAGCAGATCTCCAACGACACGGGCCATCTCCACACAGAACTGACCCCGAATCTCCCAAAAGCACCGCGAAATGACAGAAGAAGCAGAAGACCCTGGGATGAAGCATTTCTTCGTGAGTTGATGTTCAGAAAATACAGATGTGATTCCAACTCAAGCTGATCGGTCAAAGCGAATCTTCACCCTACTGACCGGTGGAGATGCTCTTCTCTTGGCCGTAGGCTGTATCTGTGCCATTGGTGCCGGAGTCACTCAGCCTCTTATGGCTGTCATCTTTGGAGAGTTCGTCTCAAAGTTTACCAAATTTGGAGCCGGTCAGGCGAATCCCTCCGAGTTCCGCAGCGAGGTGAATACGTTCACGTACGTGGCGAATGAAGATGACTTTGTCTAGTGCTCACCCTGGCTGACGAATCTTGAGTCTCTGATTCGTATATCTCTTCGTCGGCAAGCTCATATTGATGTGGGTGTCGGGGACGATATTCACAGCCACCGCCCTTCGCACTACCAAAACAATACGTTCTGAGTTTGTCAAGTCTGTGCTCCGACAAGAAATTTCATTCATCGACACACTTGGCCCGGGAGCAGTAGCGTCTAAAGCGACGACGAATGCAAATCTCATTAGTGCGGGCATTTCGATCAAGCTTGCGCATGTTGTGCAATCCATGGCCATGTTTTCATCGGCGACAATCATTGGCTGTCTGCAGAGCTGGAAGCTAATGTTCATCATCACGGCTGTCGTTGCACCATGCTTTGTCGTGCTCCCCTTGTCCATGGCTGCCGACGCCAATATCGATGCTCAGATGCTGCATATCTATTCTCGAGCATCAAATCTAGCCGAAGAGATGCTTGGAAGTATCAAGATCCTTCGTGCTTTCAGCCCAACCATCTTGTTAGACCGATACAATCAGTTGCTGGACAGTGCTTGCGCGGCAGGGCGTCGTAAGAGTCCGATCTGGGCAGTCATGTACGGGGCCGACTTCTTTTTCACGAACATGCCGTATGCTGTAGCATTCTGGCAAGGAACAAAGATTTACTTGAATGGAGAGGTCGCTAACGTAGGAATACTTTGGACGTATGTAAAATTACCCCGAGCTCTTATCGTACAGATCGCTTATTCTTAGATAGAATTGTCTTTTCTGTTCTCATGATCGCCACTGGCCTTTCCAACATCATCCCATCGACCTCTACTTTTATACAGGCTTCCTCTGCTGCCTCCGAGCTGTTTGCTATCATTGACAGAGAATCCCCGCTTGACGCTGGCTCAGACGAAGGACAGAAGCTTGAGTCTGTGGAAGGAAAAGTCGAGTTCCATCAGATCGGGTTCTCATATCCATCTCGACAAGATATTCCAGTCTTGGACCAAGTCTCTTTCGAATGCGCTCCAAACACTGTTACTGCGCTGGTTGGGGCCAGTGGTTCAGGGAAGTCAACGATCGTGTCTCTCCTGGAGCGATGGTATGAGCCCCAACAGGGCTACATTACTCTCGACGGTCGACGAATCGGTGATCTGGATGTGCGCTGGCTTAGAAGCCAGATAGGACTGGTACAGCAGGTGTGTCAAGATGGAGCTGGACATTGCATTACAAACTGAAATTTTCCTATTAGGAACCTGTCTTGTTCAACGACACCATCTTTCAGAACGTCGTGCAAGGCCTGACGAGGACGAAATATAAGCTTGCCGATGATGAGACTAAACGAAAGATGGTGCTCGATGCATGTACCGTCGCCAATGCCACGCAATTCATCGAAGATCTACCCGAGGTAAGCAACAGGCATCGAGCCAAGGATCCAAGATCTGATCATCACTTCCAGGGTTACGAAACGAACATCGGGGACAGAGCGAAACTTATATCGGGGGGTCAGAAGCAGAGGATTGCGATCGCGAGGAGCATCATCTCCAATCCGCCCATACTCTTACTTGACGAGGCAACTAGTGCTCTCGATGGCCACTCCGAAACTGCGGTTCAAACTGCTTTGAACAACGTCTCGAGATCACGCACCACCTTAGTGATTGCACACAAGCTTGCGACAATCCGAAACGCAGACAAGATCATTGTTATGGACCAGGGCAGAATTGTAGAACAAGGGACTCGTGCTGAATTACTCGCGAGGCATGGGCATTATGCAGCGCTCGTAAAAGCCCAGGAGCTGGGAACAACTCTCCAACCGGGAAACGAGATGTTCCAGGACGCAGACAAGGAAACGACAGGCCAAGAGGAGATCTACTCAGAGAAGAACCCAATTCCGGCCATTGCAGAAGTACCACTCCCTCTGGTCGACGAAGGTACCAGTCAGTGCCATTCTCGATCATTCTTTGCCCTTCTCTGGACGATCCTTACCGAGAACGGCCAGCTTTGGCCACAGTACTGTGTCTGCCTTGTGGTCTCAATCATTGGAGGTTTGCACAGACACGCAGGCGACACAAAGTTCCTGCTGACAGTTTACCAGGTGCAGTGTATCCTGCCCAGGCAATCGTCCTCACTCGGTTGCTCACAGCTTTCGAGCGGCCAGATCATGAGCTGTGGCCTCCAGTCAATTTCTTCGCTGGAATGTTATTCCTGGTCGCTGCGATTTCAATGATTGCCTACGCCATCATGGGTTGGATAACAAACTCGATATCTCAATTAGGTCACGCCTTCACGCTTCTCACTCTCACGAGTGATAGCTGACCGAGTTGAAGGTTCTCTCCAAAAGATACCGTGTAGAACTATTACAGTCAATGCTCCGGCAGGACATGTCGTTTTTGACAAACCGGAAAATGCAGCGGCGTCGTTGGCCTCGCGACTCTCCGCTGATCCAATCGGCTTGCAGGAACTCATCGGCATCAACCTGGCATTTCTCTTCGTCATTGCCGTGAGCCTGACCTCCTGTATAGCCCTGGCACTCGCCGAAGGCTGGAAACTTGGACTGGTCATTACAAGCACGCTGCCACTGATCTTTGGCTCTGGTGTTGTTCAACTTCGTTTAGAGATGACATCTGACGATCAGAACGCCGCGGTGTTTGCCGATAGTGCACGGCTTGCCAGTGAGGCGGTAACAGCTATGCGGACAGTCGTTTCATTTGGTCTCGAGCAGGCCATGTGGACAGAGTACGACCTAAGGTTGACGAACCTCCTGAGAAGATCGTACGGTCCTGTAGCAATGTCTATGCTGTCATATGCATTGGCCGACCCCATTCAGTTCCTGATTATGGCACTTGCGTTCTGGTACGGAGGAGGGCTCCTTGCAAGCGGGGAGTACACAACAGAACAGTTCTTTACGATCTACTTAGCCATCATCTTCGGCGGCGATGCAGCCGGCCAATTCTTTGCGTACACACCCAGTGAGTTCTATGAGAGCATCTTCTGCAGAACAAAATGATCGCTAATCTTATAGACCTGAGTAAAGCCCACGCAGGAGGCAATTACATCCTCAAACTTCGTCACAGCAAAGCTACAATCGTAGACGATCCAGACGCAAAGACCCCGGACTTGTCACACGGTTACTCATTCGACAGTGTCGGCTTCGAATATGCGCTGAGAAAGCAAGTCCGCGTCCTTGAAGGCCTTTGTCTAAATGTCAGTGAATTAGGTGACGTTCAGTCCCGAATCAAGCTCACTAAATATCTTAGATCAAACCTCTCAGTTCAGTTGCGTTCGTCGGCAGCTCCGGCTGTGGCAAATCAACCATCATCGCACTTCTCGAGCGTTATTACGACCCAACGAGCGGCGCTCTGCATTTAGGGAACTCATCACTCCCCCAAGTCCAGCTATCGAACTATCGATCTCATCTCGCACTTGTGCCGCAAGAGCCAACGTTGTACCAAGGGTCCATCAGAGACAACATCGCACTGGGCGCTGCCGATCCAGTGACGATGGCGCAGCTCGAACAAGCTGCCAAAGACGCGAATATCCTCGACTTCATTCAATCTCTGCCGTCAGGCATGGACACAGAATGCGGGACCAAAGGCGCGGAGTTCAGTGGCGGTCAGAAACAAAGGATCGCGATTGCAAGAGCTTTGATTAGGAGGCCGAAAGTGCTGTTGCTCGACGAAGCGACGAGCGCTCTCGACAGCACATCGGAAAAGGTAGACCGGGGTTTTCCAGTGGCTTTGACAACAGTAGGATGTGGCTGACTTGTTTGACAGCTGGTTCAACAGGCACTCCAACGCGTCGCTGGAGGGTGCACGATGGTCATTGTTGCCCATGTAAGTCGCTGGCTGATAGATCGATCATACACGCCGTATGCTGATGTGACTTAGCGTCTCTCGACAATTCGACATTGCGAGCAAATCTTCGTGCTCGAAGACGGGTGCGTTGCAGAATGCGGTACACATGAGGAGCTGTTGGCGCTAAATGGGAGCTATAAGAAGCTGGTAAGTGCTCCCGTGTTAGCTGCTAGCGGTATTATGCCAGAGGCTAACATGGTTGTACAGTGCGTTGCTCAGTCCGTAGCACATTGATCGCGGACTTAGGTATTTCGTGGCGACACGAGGCGACAATATGGAGTCAAACCGAGCCATCGCGTAGAATGCTGCGCTCGTGTCCCGTCTCTCTCCGATAACAACCCACGCCTGGCACATGCCCATCTCTGTCCCTCCTCTCTCCAATCTTTTCCTGCACACTGAGCTTTTGCACTTATCTTTTCCAGCTCTGTGTAAACCCGCTACGACTGGCAATGAAAAACCCCACGGTACTGTTCGAGTCTACTTCCTCGCTTTCCAGGATCATACCACATCCTTTCTGACGTCCTTGAGAACAGACCCAGCTCTGATCATCCTGTCAACAATGAATACTTCTTTCACGAGATTTTCACCAGTGACTGGGGGAGAAGTCGCTGTTTCGCCATACATCATCGTCCTGGCGTCGGTGACGATCATGGCCGGGCCAAAAAGAAATCTGGTTTGTGATGACAACCGTAACCAGAAGGCGCCAATGTTCCATAACTCTCGTCGAGAGCTAGGGAGGAGAATTTGACAATTGCCATGCCAACGATGCGCACCAATGACCCCGAGCAAGTGTTGAACAAAAGGACAGTATCATGAGTCTGCGAACGTGATTGTCATAGTGTTATACAGGCCCATCTCACCGATCTTGACGTCTTCGAGGACTGAGACCATGGCTGGAGTATAGTCTGTTGCCACGACCTTCGGAGCTGGCACGTCCTTAGACTGGTGTTAGGGTAAATTGGCTTAGGTGGCGATTCCAGGTCTGTACGGATTATAGTAAAGTATAGAATTAAGGTCTGACATTTATGTGGTAAGGTCAGTGGCGCCTAGAGTTATTGTATCTGTGTTATTGCTGGTGAGTGTAGCAAAGGACAAGGGTAGGAACTGTGAAATACTTATGGAAGCTGACCTCTATCTTGCTGTATCGTCCACGACAATAAGACGACCAAGTCTGCTCGATTGAAGAGGCCATCCGAGGTATTGACAGCTATTCTTCGCCTATGAACTTGGACTTGCCACATGAAGAAATTCACCAATTTCCGAGTGCCCTCACGGCAGGGGGAGCTCAATGTCATTCTTCGACATCAAATACCCAATGAAGCGCATCATAGTGGCTCGAGGTAATCATGGCAGCTGGTATTCTCCCGCTTTTTCATTCTTGTCAGGTCGTTGCTGATGAAGGAGGTCGAAAGCTGGACAGCAGCCAGACCCCAGTAGAGTGGACATGGGACTCATTGGCTTGGAATGCTCGGACGCTAATGGGTGAAGCGAAGCACGAGCGTGCTCAATCCATGTTCTGGGGGCATTGGATCTCACTCTTCTCGGTATGCATGCCTAATCCATCCAGAATGGGCTCTGGCAGGATCCTTGGTTAGGGTCAGTCTAGGTCAGATCTGCGCTATACTCTATGTAGATTGGAAGACCAGACTTTTGCCGCCAGGGTATAGAGCTAGTTGACCCCGGGATATGGCAATTGAAGGCTCGATTGCGGCATTTGATATCCAGCAGGCTTATGATGTCTCTCGATGGAGGTTCCAATGCGCTGAAATTCTTCCACATCGCTAGTCTCGGGAGAGGCATTGACCGACTTCGGTCCTAGGTTGGTCTGGTAGGCGTCACTTGCCGTAGGCCGATGGTACCTTTGCAGATGCCGTTTGGGCCTGGTATAATCAGAGGTACGATTGACAAGAAGGAAAGTTTACAAGTTATCTGGCATTTCAATGGAAGCTTATTACACGTACCGACGCTTGCTGGAGTGGGCTAGAAGCAATGGGACATTCATCCATCCGTCACTTCAGTTCGTCCAGACCGAGCATAGTGGCGTAGAATGCGTCGTGGGCGCAGGAAAGAATGGCATCGAGCCTTTTGAAGATTTTATGCAGATCAGTTACAAGCTTACTTTGTCCTACTGGAATGCTGTTTCTGCAGGAAGAGAACCAGATTCATACTATCGACCTCATGCAGTTTCTTTGCCTGAAGCGTTTCTTGCAACTTGTTCGGATCACGAGACCGTAAGCGCTGTGTTCTTGGTGCAGCAATTCTTCCTCGGTGAAGAAAGTTTCTGGTACCCGTACGTTCGTCGAATTATGGCATTTGTTTAGTGTCTTTGATTTACTGATAGCAAGAGCGTAGCTATCTTCAGGTGCTTCCACCACCGCATGACCAAAATGACGCGGCGATTCCACTGCTGTGGACTGCGGATGAGCTACGCTGGCTGTGCGGAACTTGGTTCGAAAATGAAGTAACCAAGAAACGAAGAGAACTAGCATCTCGCTGGGCAGCAGCCACGACCATATTAGCTGAAAGTGGTTGGGACACGTCGAGATATACAGTGTAAAGAAGACCGTTTCTGAATGTACACCAACATTGACTGATCTCACACAGGGAAATGGGGTTCTGGGCTTATTACATCTTCATGTCTCGATCCTTTTCAACCTTGGCAATAGAAGCGGATTCCGCATCCATCAAAGATGAATACCAATTCATATTCAAGCAAGGCGCCTCCATCGACGACGTTCCCAAAGTTCTCATTCCGGTCCTGGACCTATTGAACCATTCGCAAACCTCCGGAATGGGATACGACCTCAGTGAAACAGGCCTTGGTCTCAGGAAAGCAGTTCGACTCAATCCAGGAGACCAGGTCTGGAACCCCTACGACAAAGACACGCAACGATACAACAACACGTTCCTCTTGAAAGACTTCGGCTTCCTGCTCCCCACCACCGATTTCTCCGAACTCGTAATGCCGGCCCCCTTCTCCCTATCCCAATCAGCCTTCCATCCCTCCCAGATGGTCTTCAGCACATGCTCTACTTCCTCTGAAGAGTACTCTTCTGCCGAAGAAATCTACATGTCTTTTCTCACAGTCCGAGCACCGAGGCGACATGCGTTGGGGCTGATGAATCCGAATCAAGAAGCTCGGGCATTGAGACATTTTCACCCGAAATTAGTGAGCATGGTGAGCTTCAGAGTGGCGACATTGATCGAGAGAGCGAAGTTAAGAGTCGAGCCGTACGTGATGCCGAGCAGGAGGAACTTGAGGGCTACGACGGAGTTTTTGAGGGATCATTTGACGACGATGCTGCAGAATTTGGGGCATGACGCTGAGAGCATGAGGGCGCAGCTTGAGGGAGCCACGAGGGAGAGGTACCGGCTTGCGAAGAAGTATAAAGAGGAACAGGCGGAGATTATCAGGGCTGTTTTGGATGACATGGATGTTCAGAGTGATTTGTTCCTGGTTGGTGATTGAGGTGGGTTGGGCTAGGGAGACAGGTCTTGCGAGGACTCATCGCTTCCCTCGTTACTGGCGGCGCCACAGGCCTTTAAGATGGTACCAAAGATAGTGCAGCCGCATCTCGGTGCTGGTGGTTGTAGCTCTGGGTCTTTGGACGGTCTTCTCTTGTAGATTGTGTGTGTCCAGAGTACCATAACAAACAAGCTTGTTCCAAGGGCGGTTGCGCGGGCTGATCACGGCACCCTGTGTCACACGTAGACACTTACTCTGCCAAGGCTGCTAGTTGTGTGATGCAGCGTGGCCGCAGACGGGCGTTGAGCACTGTGGTGAGGTGCTGGTAGCAGGGAGGAATGCAGAGGATAGGCTTCGGAGGGAAGACGGCGGCGCTTCACAGATGAAGCTCGTGTTTCAGGCTGCCGCACGGGCCACGGATCGAGGGGTGGATCCCTTCGCGAAACCAGGGGTAAATCACCTATCCCTCATTCACTTCCATGGCCCGTCGCACCTCGCAGCCCTGCACGACACCTGCAGCGACGCTGTATCACATCTGCACGAGATCATGCTTGTCGGCAGCCGTTGGTTTTAGCTGAGAACGTGGCAGGCAACCGCCCTCTACAGCCATATCAACTCCCCTCCATCGAATCCACCTCGATAACACTATGGGTTTACTGAAGCACTTCAGATCGCGTTCGCGACTGAAGCAGGACAGTCCGCCTCGAGCCAACTACCACCATTCGCCCAACTTTGCGCGATTCGGCCGTGACTTCTCCGCGAGATTGCCCGACAAAGTGCTATCGATCATCTTCTCTTACATTTGCCCTCACACCCAGGACTATACCTACGAACCGTGTGAACAGTCCCAGATCGGGGATGGCTGCATGCTCTGCGATCTGCGCGATCTGGCAAACTGCGCACAGACGTGCAGGAAATGGTACTCGGTAGCGCAGCAGTCACTGTACACCAGCATACGAATAGACGCGGTGCACTATTGCGAACTAGAGGAGCTGTTGGCGGAGAAGCGACGGAAGGCGGGCAAGCATTTCCGCAGCAAGAGCAACATTGAACCGGTCGACGTGCCCAATATCAGATTGCAATTGCTATGTCGGACAGTGAGGGAGCAGCCCAACCTGGCATTGCAGGCGCTTTTTCTCAAGCTACCATACATGACACGCGAGACCGCGAAAGGTGACCTGGCACGGACGGTGGCAGCACTGCCGAATCTCAGATATGTCGACCTTCCGGACGGCTTCTACTCTGGCGACCCGTCTTGTCTGGCTCTGCGGCAGGAACTGCAGTCACGGTGCCCTGACATACGCAAAATGGAATATCGAGGCGGATCAGAAGATGCTTTCGAATTGCTCGCACATCGGCATTGGCAGGCAATTGAACAGCTGGAATTGACAAATCTTGCTGTTGAGCCAGCCACGCTTCGTATTGTGCTCGCGAGTTTGCCTACACTGCACGACTTGACCTTTTCTAATATGGCCTGGATGGATGACACTATTTTCCAATCGTCGCCCGGCCAGCTTCCCGACTTTCCGGCTTTGCAGATCTTGAAGCTTAAAGATACCCCTAATGTCACTGCAAACGGTCTCAACTCGTGGCTTCAGGCACCCCACATCCGCGAGGTACTTGCATCGCTTACACTCGACTTCACGGGCGTCACTATCCAGGATCTACACAGTGTTCTCTGGAGTGCTAGCAACCTCCAACACCTGGCGATCGTTGAGACAGTATCGAAGTCACTCACCCTCGCCGCACAACAGCTTCCACCTTTGACCTCGATCTCCTTGAAGACGATGCACTTTGAGGTCGTGAGCAGCGATGAAGTGCATGGGCTACAGAAGCCTGCCGAGTCCTACTACTATTACCTTGCCTCTTCTCTCCACCAAAACGCCCTGCCTGCTCTCACCACGTTATACGTCCGCGACCAAAACTTCCCAGAACTACTCATTCTACCACCCATCCCAGCGCCATTCGGCGGCTCAGATGATGGTTCTTTGAAGAGCAAGCCCAGTAATCTTAGCTCGAATGGCTCCGCGAACCAAAAGCCACCCCCGGCAGGTGGTTTCAACCAGACTTTGGAAGTTTTCTCAAAGGGAATCGACGAGCTGGAATGGGTCTTCACGGCTATAGCACCACCCGCTCAAGGTGCCGACAAGAGGCAAAGCATCATCTCTGGTGGAAGACCGCTGAGTGCATATTCTGCTTCACGCGGCCTCGGACCTCAATGGGCCCAAGGCGGTTTCGGCGGAGAAGCACGTAAGTCAGTCATCGTTGGCAATGGTTTTGGTGGTTTTCTTGCCGTGCCACAAGAAGAAGTTCCTCGTCCTGGCACGGCCGATGGATCAGGTGGTGCACGCTGGGGCAGCGTCGCAAGCAGCAACACTTCACAGAACAGCGGTAGCCACCGGAGCAGCTTCCTTCCACTACCACCAAAGATCGGTGGTGGTCATGAGAGACGGAGTAGCAAGCACGATCTTTGGCGATAGAGTTCTCATCACCAAGATTCGATGTCAGAGTGCAAAGCACGACAAGCATGAGAGCAGGACTTCATGCTTGACTACAACACAGTTCAGAGCAATGAGGGTATTGATGACATGAAAAGCGGGCAGGCGGCGGCAATCCGAGCAGGCTTCTTAGGGGATGAAATGATACGGCGGACGATTTAGGCATTTCTTTCCTTTCCTTCCAAGGCCAGAATTCTGAGAGATACCCCCACATTAAATCCACGTAGCTACAACCGTCACATGGGATATGATACTGGAACACTACGTCGATAACAAATGGACTACATGGGAAGTATCGACATGATATTAGTAGTGCTGGTAGTGTTGAACGAGCGAGTGAGTGCTGGCGTTCGCGAGTACGAGATTTCAGAACAGCGTGCCACTGCAGTACTGAACATTGGGTGGATAGTGAGTACTCGCTTCCCTACCTCAACGTCTCTGCGCAGAAGTAGGAAAAAGTCATCGGTCTAAAAGCTGTTAGTCCAGGCTGGATGCTCCGAGAGCCAGATGTGTCACGTGATGTGTGTCGGATTTAGTTCTCGTATAATTCGTATGAAACTCGGAAATGCTGAACAACTTGCTTACCTTAAGTACTCAGATTCCATCTTTGTACATGTCGTCTACTAATCTATCGTCTCTGCTACGCTCGCCAAACCGACAGTCCAGTTCTTGAGGTCGATCATGATCGATCCTCTGATTTACTTCAATGGAGGACAAGGGGAGGGAGGAAGGGGTCAAGAGACTGGAGACTGACTTCCGAGAGATCAGTCAGCAATGCTTAGCAGCTGTTGGTCGTCGCTGTCCGAATCCGGTTCCAAACGCGACTGGAACGCGTATCTTATGAACATGTATTGCCACACGATGAATGTTGTCAACATTGAATTTGATTTAGTTACTTGACGTGGCACTTCACACCGCTGGCTGACGCCACCGAATGCCCAGCCAGCACTCATCAGGCTTTTTCGAAAATCCTTCGTGACTCTCCAGCACTTGCTGGTAGAGCTCGAACTCGTAGCGATGAAAGGCTGTTCCGACGATCAATGCCAACTCCATATGCGCGACATTCTGGCCAACACAGGCTCGTGGTCCGAACGAGAATGGGTTGAAGCAGATCTTCTGCCTCGGAGTCAAGTTTTCCGGTAGCCATCGATCTGGCTTGAAATCATCCACATCTGCTCCCCAAACATCGGCGTCATGATGGATCGTATAGCTGGGTACCGAAAGAACAGAGCCACACGGGAATAGCTCTCCATTGTGCTGAACTCCGGCTTTGGAGGTCACTAGCCTCGGAAGGCCAATCGCAGAAGTCGAGTGCAAGCGCATCGCCTCGTCAATGCAGCGGCGAAGGAACGGAAGATGTTTCACCTGAGCATATGTGGCAATTTCTGCGTCTGCAGGTATTGCAGCGTCAAGCTCGGCTTGCAATCGAGGCACGATCGTACCTGGTGCTGCCCTCTCACCATGCAGGATCCAGTAAAATATTGCACATGCAGTGTTCGATACCGTGTCGGATCCTGCAATCAGCTCTGTCAAGGCCTCTGATACCAGCTCCTGCCTCGGCATTGGGTTACCATTGGAATCCTTGGCGTTCACAAGCATATCCAAGATGTCGTGCCTTCCTTTGCCCTCGGCCGAACCCTTCTCTGCGGCATCCAGGCGCTTGGAGACTGCGACTTCGGCAATACCGTGGAGGATTCGGACGGACTGGAGACCTTTGCTGAAGAATGGATCCGGGAGGTACTTTGCATAGGGCTTCAGAGCCAGAAGCAGGCCGAGCGTGGAGCTGACTTCACCTCTTCTGTTCAGCGTCTCAGCACCAGACGCGAGGACAATGGGACCATGGGGCACTAGCTGGGCTTCGCATTCGTCACGACCTTTGTCGACCATGCCAAACGGGGAACCAAATGCGAGGTCACCAATGATATCGAATGCCACGAATGTGCACCATGGCATCATGTTCATCTTTGCAAAACCGCTACTTTCCGTGGGACGCGAAGCAATGCGGTCCAATTGCTTCACCCACCTTCGCAGGTTTTCTGCCATATGCGTCTCGAAAGCATGTACGGCGCCAGGCGAGAAGGCGTGAGCAATGATCTTTCGCTTTCGAGTATGTCCGGCGCGGTCACGCACGTTAAACACGCCCGGAACTCCAGAAACAAATGCTTCGTAGAAGTGGCTGACGGCCATCAACGTGCTGCTCAGACGGGATCAGAAATTCGACTTACTCTTTCAAGAAGCCATTACCATGTGCGTATACCGTTTGCAGGCCTTCAGGCTCTGCGATGGACACATGATTATAGCCAACACGCACGACCTTGCCATACTTGCGATGGGCCCAATCTACCCAAGCAAATTTTCTGCCATTTCGAGCTCCCAATGCTAACCAGATGTTACTGAATTTGGCAAGAACCGGTCCTGGAATATGTCGGAAATGCTTATATGTTGTGAAATATGGAACGACATAATAGAGGACAAGCCACAGGGGAGCAAATGTTACAGCAAGAGCAAGGTACTTGTAAAATGCCATTGCGCGCAGCCGGTCTGCTCAATTGAAGCGTGCCAGCCTCTTGCCAGTGGTCATATAACGCTTACCTTGGTTCCCATCGTCTACAATCTGGAACAACTGTCGCTGTTCCCACTCCTGGTCAGCAGCATTGCAATGCAATGCACTCGGGAAGCACTCTGGAGTTGGGAAGATAGGGCGTTGTTGGTCCCCGCAACCCCACTCTTGCTATTCGCGCCTATCACGACGGTCCCACTCTGCATAATCCCTCGACTATCAACATAATTGCACGGAGACAAAGTCGGTACTCATACCGAGAGTATGGTGATTTCGGAGCTGCGTGATGCTGAACTACGTGACTAAGCTATGGTGGCAAGCCGAAAGGCAATGCGGGTCTCAACAATGTCATACTGCTGGTGGCACAAGACTGACTATGCTCAGCAAGACTCCTTTGCATCACGACTCTTGTCAGTCGCAAATGTTTGAACTTCTACTAAGACTTTCGGGATCTCTGAGCGAAGATGCCGGAATTTTATGAGGGAATCGCTGTGCTCCAACAAGCTCAACGACTGGAGGAGGAACGACTGAACGTGAGCACATTGTTGCCAACAAGCTCTCATCGATGCTAATAAAGCACAGGTATTGATTGTTGGCGCTGGCCTAGGCGGTTTAGGTGCTGCCATAAGCCTCCTGCTTGCGGGTCACCAAGTTCATATCTTAGAATCAGCTTCTCAGATTGGCGAGATAGGTGCTGGGATTCAGATACTTCCAAACAGCTCGCGCGTGTTAATCCAATGGGGCCTGGGGCCAACGCTTGCAAAGCGTGCCACAATTCCGGTCACAGTGGAAATGAGGCGCTGGAAAGGCGATCAAATCACTAGCATGGATTTCGCAGAAGCAGCGAGGGAGTACAAAGCACCATTCTGGGACTTTCATCGAGCAGATCTACACGGTGCGATGCTTGACAGAGCCATCGAGCTGGGCGCCACGCTGCAGACAAACGCCAGAGTTACCGATGTGAAGGCTTCGCAACCGGAACATGCCACAGTCATACTGGCCACTGGTGAAAGGATGACAGCAGATTTGATAGTTGGAGCGGATGGGATTTTCTCTCGTTGTCGAGATTCTTTGGTTGGACACCACGACCCCCCTACAGCGACCGGAGATCTGGCATATCGCGTTCTACTCAGCACCGATGGAATGAGAAACGATCCGGACCTTGCGCCCTTCTTGCGTGAACATCATGTACGATACTGGATGGGACCCAGGGCTCACGCAGTGAGTTATGTCCTGCGAAATGGCAAGCAGATCAATGTCGTGTTACTCGTGCCGGATGACATTCCCGAAGATGCGACCACTGTCGACGGTAGCATAGAGGAAATGCAGGCCTTGTATGCAGGCTGGGATCCGAATATTACAAAGCTCCTAGGATACTGCCAATCAGTACAGAAATGGAAGCTCTGCTTCCGACCTGGTCTGAAGACACCCTGGTTTAATTCTGCTGGGACCTTTGCCCTCCTGGGTGATGCTGTTCATGCTACGCTTCCATACTTAGCCAGTGGTGCCGGCATGAGTCTGGAAGATGGAGCAGTGCTGGGGTACTGCTTCTCTCGGATTCGCGACAAATCAACGGCGTCCAAGCTGCAAGCTTTGGATGTTTATGAAAAGTGCCGTCGTACGCGTACAGAAAGCATAGTTGAACGGGGCAACTTGCAACAATATCTGTACCATCTAGACGATGGGCCGGAGCAGGAAGCACGTGATGAGCGATTCAGAGCTTTTGAAGCACTTGACGAGCAGATCAAGCGAACCGGCTCCGCCCAAGATGTGCCGCTGCCTTCAGGTTTGCAACCTGGATCCGACCCTTTCCCTTGGCGACGGTATGGTGTTGGCGAATGGCTGATCAGCTATGACTGTGTTGCAGACGTGAATAGCAATTGGCCCAGCGAGCGACTTGCTTCGAATTCCCGATTCAGAGCGTCGTTATAGCACTCGAGACTATGCGTTGTGATTTCCAGTGATTCATGGGCTTGCTGTCTTCCAATACCATTCAGTGTCTAGAGAGAAGGAGAAGAACCGTCGATGACTTTAAAAAGGATTCTACAACAGCAAATGTCAATGTTGGATACACTTTTCTCGACTTATGAGAGCGATGAAGCATGAAGATTGGAAAGAGTTCAAAAAGTCACGGCTTTACTAGAACCCAGTCTAAGCCATTTATTCCTTCAGAAAGGATCTATAATATTCGCGCAGCCAAGCAGCTATCGATGCTCCCTCCTTTGCATCACTAACAACATCAAAACGTCGGACGGTACCAACATATCCATCCGGCCGAACATTGATGACAGCCACTTCACTACTTTCCATGCCACCTACCCATTTATCCAAGCAGGACTTGCCATTTGTGCTCTTCTCTGGGATATCGTCCAAATAGACGGTCCATTTGCTCTTCTCCAGAAGCGGAGGCAAATCTGCGATCTCAAAGTCTGCTTTGGGCGTGCTTGTGACGAGTGCAAATGTGAAAAGCTGGCTCACTGCTGTGTACCTTTCCGGGCGGTGGTACAAATCTATCTCGCAGGTTATGCGGGGCTTCTTTGAGTAAGACACATCTGCCGCCGAAGAGGTTGCTGATAGGAGAGAGTTCGAGATCTCGCAACAAGCAATACGCAGCAACGGCAGGGATGCCGTCAAGTCTGGGCAGAGGAAGTAAATCCGAAACTGCCCTAGCATTGGGATATCAAGCTGAATGTCCAGGGGATTGGCATCGATATATCGGGTGACTTTGGCTGGTGGCAACAGGGAGCCTGGCTGTGTATTGGTTGTTGACCCACTCCTCTGGTTCACGACATTCTCCGCGTATTCGGCGCCCACTCCGCAGATGAAACGCACATTCTTGGTGAAATTCTGCGCCAATGCCTCCGGATCTCCGTCATGGAATGCGTTCGCATGCTCATAGTCGAATTCGATCAAATCCTGCGCGATCTTGCGACGCTCCTCCTGGTAGCTTTCCAGCAGCTCTGGCTTTGCAAGACCCCGAATGGCCATGTTGAGCTTCCAAGCCAGATTTAGCGAATCGTGCATGGAGGTGTTCATGCCTTGGGCAGCTTTGGGCGAATGCGTATGACTGGCATCTCCTGCGAGGAAGATGCGCTGATTCGCATCACTGAAGCGACTCGTCACTCGCTGACCAATCTGATAGGCACCAAACCACTCCATCTCAGTGAAGCTCAGCTTGTACTGATATAAAATTGTTCTTGCTCGCTCTGTGACATAGTCTTGGGTTGCGTCGGCTTTAGATATGCCTCGGCCGTCTTCCGACTTCAGTTCGATATACAGTCTAGTCATATTTCGCTCTCGAGGAATGAACAGGATGGCGCCATATTTGTGGCTCTGAACGATGGTTTTGCTCCACAGATCCGGAAAGTCCGAGTCCACCTCGCCGTCCAGGACACCCCAGAGGGCATCTGACGAAGCACCTTCTGCAACAGCTCCTGGGATCACTCGTCGGACTCTTGAATGTGCTCCATCACATCCAACTAGGTAATCCGCGCGAAGTTGATGAGTTTGACGGTTTCTTCGATCCTGGTATGTAATCTTGAGAGCCCGGCCTTGGCCAATCGCTTCTTCGGCAGATTCGAAAACAGCATTTCTTACAACTTCGGTCCCTCTAGATTCCAGATCCTTCAGAAATACCTCCTCAACACTACCCTGATGATTCAAGATCATATATGGATCCAGTAAGTCAACAACCTCTGGCGGATATGCCAGATCTCTGCCAGTCCTTCTCAATGGCACGTCCGGCGTTGAAGACCAGAAGCAAATATCATAGAACTTGACTCCGTACTTCAAGATGTCGTCAGCAAGACGCATCTGCTTCAGCGTTTCGATCGTCTTTGGTTGCAGTCCATCGGCCCTTCCAGTCGTGGTCCTGTTCGGCCTGTCATCGAGGATAGTGGTCTTGATGCCGAATCGTACCAGATTGCAGGCAAGTGTCAGTCCGGCTGGCCCAGCTCCAACAACGATCACATCACTAGTATCGTGTTCAGAGCCATCGGTGTCGTGTCTGAGAGTCCCGGGCGACATGTTGTGTTCGAGCTTCCGAACCTTGGACTCTGGCTCGTGAGCTCCATTCGGGATTTCCCTCTTTTGTCCGTTCGACATGACTACTAGCCGATACTCCGAGAGTCAATCAGAAGTGGCCAACTGTACTAGGGATCTTGGAAATGGTGGGCGTCGTGTGCAGAGTGATACTATCGATTGTCTGGTTTGCAAGCAGGATAGGTCGGAACTTTCCCCACTTTTGGATGATCGGCCCCGGTACCAAGCCATAGTACCGCCTCGCCTGCATGTGCTCTCAATTGGGCTTCATACTTGACCAACAGCTGCAACATGCTTGTGAGAGGATTAAGGAGCTCCCAACGACACATACTGGAAAGTAAACGTGAGAACACTATGCAGCAGTCTCCTCTTGCAAACCAGGATTGCTTATCATTGCCCTATCGGCGGGCAAAGAATGCTGTACTGCAACGGCGATTTGTTATCGTCCGCAAACACGAATATCCTCACGAGTATCCCGATGGGTCCTCATTGCCCTTCGTGCAGACGTGTCAGTCACACACCGCAATCCTAGAGTCAACACAGCTGGATAAAAATGATCTAGACAGGAAGCGGATATCGATTTGAATGGACAAGAACTGAGTTTCGAGGGACTCACTCCACATTCACTCGTAAGACTGTATTCAGGTGATGGTATTGACCCGTTTCCGTGGTGGCTGAGTTTGTATAGCATCGAGCACATATTTGAAGAGTCAATGGACTGAAGGAGAGGAATGTTACAATTGATGAGGCTCTTTCCCAAGAACATATTGTAGCCCCATAGTTCATACAAGCATACAGTCTCGAACGCATTCCCCCAGACTGTGCAGCACTCCGAGAAGCCGGCCACAAGATAGGGCTGCATGGCTTTTCTCATGAAGAGACCTGTGAATATGCTGCTTAAACAACAGCAAGACGTCATGACAAGACACACAGGCTATTCACGGACGTCTGCGGGAAGACTCGGAGAAGGAGTCTTGCACCTTGATGACAAAACAGTAAAGATGACATTGAGCTGATGCTTTCGTATGACTTTGGGTGTTGATCATTCCATATCTCAGGAGGATCATTTCATTTACTGGTTCCGGACGGGCGACTCTGGACAATGACCGATCATTAGAAGGAAGCTATAGGGCGGATCGAGTCGTTCATGAAAGGCCAAGAAATTGAATTGGTAGAAACACCAGGTGGCTCAATCATGTTTGTGGTATGCAGCTCGTCCTGAACATCACTACATAAGATCATGGTGCATTGACGACCTGCCGTCATGGTCCTTTAATCATTTTAGCCCTAGTAGGAGCACTGCAGAGTGATGGGGACAGTCTGAATGGATCCTTGGAACTACTTCTACTAGGACTACGATGGATTTGTACCCCAAGTTCACCAACCCCTCAACTTCAGTGGAAGATCACACTTGTTTTTACATGCATCAGCGGACCATCGGTCGCACCAATGAGCGCGAAAACGTTATATGGGTTGTTACAGAACAGATTTGGAACGATCGTAAGCAGAGAGATGAACCTCCTCCTAACGCTTTGATGTCAGCGTGGAAAGAAGAGGCTGCGAATTTGTTGGAGTCGAGCAAGAGCAAAGATACCAAGTAAAGTAATTATTCAATAGATGTGGATTCCAAAGTGAAGATACGTTGCTAACTTCTGGTACTGTGTTCGGCCGCTTCGTGGACTTTACGTGTTCAAGCTTCGGCCTTACTTTCCATTCAGCGGGCCATAGTTCGGTCTAGACACTGATATTCGTGTGTGTATACGATAAGGCTTGTGGCTCTACAGTACTGGCCTAGCTGAGCTCCCCACCCTGGTTGATTCGAACAGTGGGATGGGACATCTAATTGCCCACAAACACATCAATGGTCTGAGCCACAGACCATCCATGTACACTCTACACCACTTCAAAAGGCGCTCTGCGTGTCTGGTACAACCATTCACAAACGACACTTCCACACCGCAACGAAAATGCCATCAGCAGTCACACCACCACCACATGCTCCACTGCGAGACACCAAGCTTTTCGAGCCAATACAGCTTGGCCGAATTCAGCTCGAACACAGAGTCGCGCAAGCGCCTTTGACTCGAATGCGAGCTGTGAAAGAATCAGATGGAATTTTCGTCCCAGACGACCTTGTTGTAGGATATTACTCGCAAAGAGCAAATAAAGGCGGTCTACAGCTGTCGGAGGCAACTGATATCTCTCATTACGCTTCCGGCTATCCAGGTGTCCCAGGCCTCTTCAGCGAGTCGCAGATCAAGGGCTGGAGACGAGTCACAGATGCTGTCCACGCAAAGGGAGGCTTTATATTCAGCCAGTTGTGGCACACAGGCCGGGCTTCACCTCCAAGCCTTCGCGACGGCCAGCAAGCGTTCAGCTCAAGCGACATCCCGATCTCAGGAAAGGCGCTGGATGGCACTGAGTATGGCAATAACCCGCCTCGGCCAGCTACGGTAGAGGACATTCAGAATGTAACAGCGGCATTCGTCCAAGCAGCCAAGAATGCCATTGAAGCTGGCTTCGATGGTGTGGAAATACATGGTGCCAACGGCTACTTGCTCGACCAATTCCTCCATGACAACGTCAATAGACGAACCGATGCCTATGGTGGATCAGTCCAAAATCGATGTCGATTCCCGTTGGAGGTCATCAAGGCCGTTTGCGAAGCGATTGGAGCTGACCGTGTCGGTATCCGGCTGTCACCTTTCAACTACTTTCAGGATACAAAAGACTCCGACCCCATTGCGCATTGGTCATACCTGTGCGAGCAAATAGTGGCCTTGCCCGAGGATTTACGTCCTGCATATGTGCACAGCGTGGAGCCTCGATTCGATGAAGTCCTAGACGAGCAGAGCAAATTGAACGCTCTTTCAGCATATGGAAGTGGACAGCCAGAGATCACCCGGAAGACTGCGCATTCCTTGGACCCATTTCGGCAAATCCTCCAAAGGGGAGATGTGAAGTTCCTCGCAGCTGGTAACTTCGATCGGGACAATTCACTGCCAAAGCTGGACGCAGATGCTGCGGACATGATTGTCTTTGGCCGTTGGTTCATAGCGAACCCCGACCTTCCACAGCGACTCGCAAATGGTCTGGAAATGAACGCATACGATCGAAATTCCTTCTACGGAGCGGAGCCACCAAGCAAAGGCTACGTCGATTATCCATTCTTCGGTGTGAGCGCATAAATTCTGAGATTGCAGTTGGGTGAATTGGTGTTGTAGAGTGGGCGATGGAGGGCAGAGTATTGTTGCCGCTATCGTTATCGGATAGGCGGACTCCCAGAACGGACTGGATTACTAGCGTGAAAGTCTACTCCCACTCTTGCTCCAACCTCTCCACTTTCTCATCCGCTCCCTATCGCAGCCGTAGTCTCATCCTTGACACTTCGGCAGACAGCGCCAGAGTCAAGCACAAACACCAGAATGTCGCCCCCATTCGTGCCGTATCCACGCCACTCTGCGCTGTTGAGCGCTTGGTCCAGAAAATCTGATCATTCACCTAACGGGGTCTGTGCGTCAAAGCGCAGCTTCCAGATCGGGACATAAGCCACCATGCCGCAAACCAATGGACGCTGGCTCTGTGATGCTAATGACTGCGGTCGTTCTTTCAGCAGGCATGAGCATCTTCAGCGTCACGTGTTGAATCACGCGGAAGGCGCACACACCTGTAGTCGTTGCAGAGCACATTTCAAGAGACCTGATCTCTTAGGTAGTGAAAACGGCTAACCTGTCCTAGTGTGCTATGCTTACAAGCCCACAGAGCGTCACTTGGCTAGACATAGGCAGAAGGAAGCGGAAGGAACCACATTGATGACCAGGAAACGACTCTGGAAAGATTCAGACGGCAGAGTGGTCACCAAACGCCCAACTGTTGACAACCAGCATCCCAATCGTAACACTCTAGAGACATCTCAGGCTTCAGCTCCAGCTTTGCCTCTCTCACCACCAGGAAGCTCTTCAGACTTTGCAATCTCTCCCGGATCTAATGACGCTACAACACGACTGGTGCAGGAGCCTCACAACGCGAGTCAAGCAGAAAGCCTGGCGAATCCATTCCAGGACCCATTTCAGGATATTTTCTTCTGCGACACTACATTCTCCTCTGGCACTAACTCTACGTACGTTGCTGGTCCGTTCGACGACATCTTTGCACCCGACACTGCAAGCAGCTTTAACATGCCATATACAACAGCGAGCAACTACAACTGGCTCTTCGACTTGACGCTCGACCCAGTGTTCGCAAGTGCGGATCAAAATAGAGCTACTGCCGGTAATTTCCTTACCTTCGGCGCCGAGTCCTGCACACACGGGCAACAGAATTTGCAAACGCAGATCGAGGGCGTGCATGAAAAGCAGACACAGACACAGCCCAACGCAGCAATTATCCGGCAACCAGAGCGCTCACCAAGATCTCAGCCGAAATCAAGGGATAAACGTGCTGATGATGAGTTAATGGATACTCACTCAAGTGAGAGCCCTATGTCTCTGTTGTCTCCACAGCAGAGGCTTCCTACTATGGATGAGAAGACTAGGGAGAGGGTAATGGACGTTGTTGAACAAGGAAACCCTGTAATGCCAGATGGCAGTGTCGTGGCTTCCGACAATCCTAGGTTGACGTTGGAATCACTCCAGAGGTATCTCGATCTCTTCTTCACACGGTTCAATGTGCCCTATCCAATGATTCATACTGCGACATTCTTGCCTTCCGAGGTAGAGCCTGTTCTGCTCACAACGATCTTGTTGCTGGGCGCGACTTATGCCGACAAAGAATCACACCAGCTCGCAGTGTGTATACATGATGTGCTTCGACCTCAAATCTTCGCCAATCCAGCATTCTCAGCCAAGCCGAGACTCTGGGTGCTGCAGGCTATCCTACTGACCGAGTGTCTTGGGAAATCACGTGGGGGCCAACGACAGCATGACATGAGCCATCTTTTTCATGGCTTGCTCATAAACCTCATTCGCAGGAGTGATTGCCAAACTGTGCAACCGGAGATCCATTCAACGACTGTCAGCGATACCGACACGCAGTGGAGATCTTGGGCGGAAATGGAGCAGAAGAAGCGCCTTGCCCAGCTGTGTTTTGTGTGGGACGTCCAGCATGCGGTCCTCTTTAGCCAAAGCCTCTGCATGTCAGCTTTTGAGATTCGATCAACACTGCCCTGCGATCAAGATATCTGGGAAGCACATTCAGCACAAGAATGGACAGAAGCGTGGGCAAGACAAGCTCATCAACCGCCGTACCTGCTCGCTATGCTGAAGTCACACCTGACGACACACTCAAAGAAGCGCGAAAATTTGAATGCCTTGTCTCGTATGATTATTCTGCATGGGTTAATGTCAATCTTCTGGGACATGACTAGGCGTGACCAGACTTCACTTGGATTGCTTGGCAACGGGATAAGCGCAGGTTGTTGGCGAGATCGCTTGGCCAAGGCGTACGACTTGTGGAAGGCCGATTTCGACCAGTACAGCGTGGCCACGGCCGCCAAATTAGCATGTTCGACTGGCGATGCAGAAACGCAACGAGAAAGAATCAAGCGATTCAATGCATCCACTGCAGCACACACCGCACTGTATCACGCGGCCCAACTCATTCTGCGGGCCGAGATTCTGGATATCCAGATCTACGCGGGAGCGAGACACATCCTAGGCCGTCCAGTGTCCAGGATAGACTATTCACGATCACAGAAAGTGGTCAAGGCCTGGGCTACTGACAACGCGAGTGCATCCGTAGCTGTTTGGCATGCTGCGCACATCTTACAAGTGAGTACTACACTAGGTGATGGCGAATTCGTTGTCAGTGACCTATTTCATCATTCCTGGACGCTGATACTTGGCACACTTACTGTCTGGAGCTTCTACCATGCGAGACCGTTTCCGTATGCTGAGGATGATGAACCAATCTGGAACTCCTGGGAGCACATGAAACAATTACTGCATTTCATGACTTCCGCCACGCCGGAAATGCTGACATCATGTATGCCTGCTGCAGGGAGAAACTGCACTGCTGGTATGACATCAGTGGTTGTAAACCATTTGACTAGAATACGTTGGGGGGTAGTTCATGATGGTACATCGGTCCTGAAAGGTCTTGTACCATGGCGAATCATCAGTGAAGACGACGGAAGAGTGTAGATTCTGCATTTTATTCCAATGCATATGATCTGGAACGTTCACCTTCCAATTGCCTTCTTTTCTAGATGTCGCAAGCCCGGAAATACCAATGCGGCCCAGCTTGCACCAACGAACAGTCCAAAATCAGATCCATAATCCCCAACCATTTCTGCAAGAGTGCCAATGAACCATGTCTGGTCCATGCAAAGAATGGAGCCCACCCAACCAATGACAAAAGCAGCTAAGGCGGCAAGCCCAACCGGCAACTTTGTGCTGTCGTTCCAATCTTCCCAGCGGTAGCCGGTCTTGCGGCGAAAGATGAGCTGTTCTTCCAGTGTGATCACCACCCAGATGGTGACCCAGTACCCCATCAAGGAAAGGAAGTTCTGGAAGATGCTGTAGAGGTGGTTGCGCCCCACTGCTCCACAGATCGTGTAGATGATTACACTGATGGTGTTCCAATACATTCTAGGGATTTTCAAGGGCCACGATCCGAGACATTGGAAGCCAAGTCCGCAGGCGTAAGTGCCAGGTGCGTTGTTCGCGATGACTCCGAGCATAATTATGACGGCACAGAAGTGACCAAACGCACCAAGTGGTTCGAAACCTGCCACGACAACTGCACCGGGGCTGATCTCATGGGCCGCGGCCCATGCCGCTCTGTTCTTGATACCAGATGCTAGGCCGGTGCCTATCAAGACTGTGACGACGTATCCAAAGGTGAGTCCTAACCAGCAAAGGAAAAACACAAGCTTCTTCGACGTACGTTCTCCGAAGTAGACGAAGAAATCAGCCCCAGCGGGAGCCCAGCCACTGGGTGCCGATAGGAACAGAGCAAAGACTGAGAGTCGGTTGGCTATTACTGTTTCCCTGTTGCCGATCGAGGGGGACGAGGTGTCAAAGTATGGACCAGCACAGCCAGCCAGAATAAGCAGAGCCACTGCTTGTGGGATCCAGCCATATCGCTCATAGACATGGAGAATGGGAAGGCCAAAAACCGTTAGCAGCCAGGTAAGGATCTAGATAGAGTCAGTCAGAAGTGCCAGATGGAGATGGGATCACTTACAGCAACTAAGATGACTCCTACTACAATCGAAGTACTTCCATAACTGACGGCAGACAATATCTGACCACCGACAACCGTATCGATCATGCCATACCCCAGCATGATCACTAAATTAAGAATCACACAAATGCGACTTGGCCACCAGCCCATATGATATCGAGCAACGACCTGTGTGTTCGTCAATTTCAATCTTGAACAACGAGGGACAAATTGCCCACCATAGTTCGATTTCCGGACTGAGGTCCAAAGGTCGCCATGTATGCTGTACAGAGCGCACCTACGAAGATGCCGAAAACGGAGCACATCGCTGATTCGAGGAAAGAGAGATCATACACGGTGGGACCGAGGAGGCCAAGCGTGATATGGTTTGCTGTCAAATTCGCGCTGCACCAGAGGGATATCATTTGCACGTAGACTCCGAGCGAAGCCTTTCCGGAAGTCAGCGATTGGTAAGATACCTCCGATTTCTGCGCGGAGACTCACTGGCTGTCGAGCTTCTGGCGGTACTCTCTGCACACCGCGAGTCTCCGTGAAGTCTGCTTTGAACGAAACCCACCACTTCCTCCACCACGATACCTTTTCTTCCATGACCAGTCCCTCCGCGATCGACGGCGATGAGTTGTCGCTGACAGCAACATCTTGGATGTTTGCCAGCTGTTTGGCATCGCCAGGACCTTTCTCGATATCAGACATGATGGCTCTGGAGACGACAGGTGTTGGTCACTGATGATCGTTGCACCGGTGACATGTGGCGTGGCCATATACCACTTCTCAGCTCAACATGTTTTTGGTGAAGCATTGACCTGTGTGTTCTCATACGCGTTCTCTGATAGTCTTATCAAATGTCAAGCAGATAAGACGCCTCGATTGGCTTGTGATCCCAAGCTCCGCCAACGCTCCCCATTCTTGATGATTGGTTGACCTAGGGTTGGATATGGGGCATCCTTGCGCGTTCACGACTGCCGACGGCTGCAGAATGTACGTACTCTCGCATCAATGCTTGCGATGCTTTGGAAGTAAGCACCCGTAATGTGCTGATGCGTCTCACGTCCAAAGGTCAAATTGTTGATACAGAATCTGAAAAGTAGCAGAAGTACCGAGGAAGAGGATATTCGGGGATTTCTCAGCCAGTATCGTCGAATTCGAGGATCGCATTGTGTTAAAACATAACAAATGATGAACTAATGTAGATTTTGGGATGCTTCATGGTTCATTCAACATACTCCATAACCTAGTAGGTAGCCTTCAACCTCTTCACCAAGTGCTCTCCGCAGTTTACAGGCCCATATTTGATCGGATTGTCCACACTATAAGTCCCAGGTATCGCATGGATAATACTGTCGTGGTTCGGATGGCAGAAATACGGAATCGAGTATCTCGCTGGATGTACATCGGACTGAGTGGGAGGCTCCACTACTCTGTGGACCGTACTTTTGATGTTATCATTCGACCACCTCGCAAGTAGATCGCCCGCATTCACAACGACGGTCCCTTCAATCGGTATTGCGTCAACGAACTTCCCAGTGGGCGATTGGACTTGCAGTCCACCAGCCATATCCTGACATTAAATGTGAGCAAGTTGCTTTCTCAGCCTTGGTGTTGTATCATACCTGGAACAAGAGAGTGACTGAACCGTAGCTAAAAGCGAAAGAGGTCGAGTCAGCCATTGTGACAGACACCAAGCATGATTGTATCATTACACTCACTCGGTATGGCTACCAGCTCTGACCTGGTTGCTGTTCTTCTTGAAGACTTCCGCCTTTACCTCGGGGTAATGCAACAGGCGCAATGTGTTGTCGCCAGCATCACAGTACTTATCGAACCAGAATTCATCGATCCCAAGGCCGACTGCAATAGATCGCATGATATTGACGTGAAGGTCTTTGCAAAGATCGAAGAACTTGACCATCTGGTCGCGAAACATGTCTCCAGCTGCATCGGCAGGCCACTGATTCGGCATGCCAGGCTCATTTTCCTTGCCAATTTCAATGGATTCCTTCAGGTCTGCGCCTTCTTGTGCCCGCACCTTCTCAATGTCATCGGCGGATTCGGCATTGGTGACCTTTTCCCTGCCGGGCTGCGAGTAGCCACGGTTGGCCTTAACCCTTGTAAGCAATGGTATCAATTCAAAAATTTACAATTTACCTCTGGTGTTGTCCAAGCGAGTTGGTCTTTCTCTCCAGAAGGCCTCGCGAAAAACTTGGCCGACTCCGCAAAAGTGTCTCGAAGTACATCATCTGGAATGCCGTGATTGCTTAGATACACAAAGCCGGCGTTCTGGAAGCCAGAGAGCACTGCCTGAGCTGTAGACTTCTTTGTCGCTGTGTCTCCTGAGAGGAATGCCGAGAAGTCAATGAGAGGGATCTCGAGACTGGCTTCGGATACAGCGGTCTGCACTGCTGATGGTTTCATGGTCACGACTTCTACTAATTGCATATGATAGAATCGCTTTGAGCGTGCTGACTGAATACGGGGAGTAATATGTTCCCCGGCCCCTTCCTACCTCTGCCCGCGTAGAGCAAGAAGTCTTGGCAGAAGTGGCAAAAGGCGTACTTGACTAAGAGATGGGGTGCTCTGTGAGTGCGGGGACAGAGCTTGTGGAGGGTTCACAGTGGTGTTGATAAGCGTTACGCTGTGATGGGATGGTCCGTATCTTCCCAAAGATTTTGCAGGCCTATCTGTCGGCCAGGTATAACCGAATGTGAACAACGGGAGTAGATGGTGACTACCTATCATACGATGGCATTGATTGTGAAGGAATCCAGGCCTGTGTCGTAAGTGATGTGTGAGGCTGAAAAGAAGTGGGAGGGATCTTTTGCAGTCGAACAGGAAAGAAACGGAAGTGTAAACCGGCATGCCCAGACCCTGTCCTGGCACGGCCCGAGGCTCCCGAGGTTCCGAAGTGAAGTCTCGCTTCGCAGGCTTTTGCTTCTTTCATGACACCTCGAACGTGATCGACTTGTTCAACCCATCATACACTGTAGCCTATTCATATTGCAGTGCTATACGATCACCAAATGATGAAGTGATGTCTGGACAGCACTCCTGATAGGATCCTTGGAAGACTTTGCATACAGCTCGACTTAGAGAGGCCGAAAGCTTTGCAAAGGCCGCCTTGTTATCAGAGATGCAACTGAAAGAGCAAGTACAAAGGCCTCTTTCTCACACAGAACAAAGGCAACAGGTCAGCTCCGGAATGCGCAGTCAGGGCACGCCGCGCCGAGCTTCGCTAAGAAACCAAATTTCTATTCACGTGTTGATACAGCATGGCAGAACTAGGAGATTGTACTGCTCAAAAGGTATGGTATACAGCTACAATGCATTTTGGACACATCTGAAACCCTCCGCTTTCCACTAGCGAATACCTGCATTTCTTAGACAAAGCTTTCTTCACGCAGGAAATGCATTATGCCGTGGAGTTTCTAACCTTCACCTGCGCCAAAATTCGCACATCGAACACATGCCATTTAGTACATAAGCTTGACCTCCGGAACTCGAAGAAAACTTTCATCCAGTACCTCGTGCCCCAGACACAGCAAGCAAGCATCCAAAGCCATATCAGCTGTTTTCGAAACGCGACATCACACCACTTACCAACCAGCAAATCCCTTCAAATAACCCTTCCTCTCACCCCGACAGCCGAGATGTTCTGCTGCTGCTGCTGCGGTACTGTCACCGCCGGCTCCTCCACCTGCGAGCGTTGCGGTCACTCCCAGTGCGGCTCGTGCACAGGTTTCTCAGGCCGCTGAAGACGACCGATGGACAGGGTCCGATGAGATGAGGTGAGTTGACGACGATGACTGACAGCACACGGGCGCCGAAGAAATTTGTATGTTCACCGCACAGATGTTCGTTTCGATTTCCTTGACTGCACGCCGGGAATTTCTCCCTTGATCTTGTCGGGAAATAGTCAGGACCGCGACTGCGAGGTTATACTCGCAAAAGATCATGGGAGGTTTTTCCACCGTCGGTCTTGGATTTTCTGGGGTAGGTTCGATGTTTGAGTCCGGTATTGAGCGATGACCGGCATGGGAATGCGTTGTGCTGTTTCTGATATTTCCCTTCCGTAAGTGTATGAATTAACATTTTCCAAATCCTATCTTGGCTCTCGACAGGAGTTCCTTTACCTTCATCTCAGATGTCGCTATTTCCACGTGGCATGACAATCCTGGGTGAGCACCAAGTGATGCTTCATTTGAATCTTTGCTCCTCACAACTTCTCTCGTTACCTGCACTCCAGTAGTACCACAATACCCCTCTCTGGCATCATCACACCTCGCCGGCGGCATCATGATCCTTCCAGCCCAGAATAGTGCTTCGATTCGCACCACCACCATTCTTCCGTACCTCAAACCTCCCGAAGGTCATCTACCAGCCCTCGCAGGCTCCGCTAAGGCTGACAACCCATCCGTGAACCCCAGTTCTGATCTCCTACCCACCATGTTGAAACGGTTCTGGAGATGCCATTGTGAGTTTTGCTGTTTTTGACGGCTTTCGCAGGGAGTTTCGGTCAATTCATGGCAACTGGGGATAGGTGAAGTTGTGGGCAAGGGGATGGTTTATGGAGGTGGAGAAGAGCTCTCGAGCCGACTTATTGCCGCTGGATTGGAGGTACGAGGTGCTTTCCGCGAGAAGAATGGCAAAGTGCTGCACTACGCTGCGGACGAGCACGCACCCTACCTTGCACCTTTGGAAAACGACAATCAGAAGAGGCCAACTTTCTGCGCGAGCACATGAGTCATTCGACTTGCCACAGCCATGCAATCATATTCCAAATTCAGATGCTTACAAGTCATCTTTCAAACGTCAGCAGCATCCGACATATCTTACTCCTCTGGCCTCTCGATCAAAACCATCTCATCACTCCCACCGGCCTCCTCAGACAAAACGCCCGCTTTCCTCAAGATCGTCGCCGTCTGATCTATCACGCTCGACTTGACTCCTCTCACGTCCTCCGGGAAGACGACCGTCTTCATCCATTCATGCGCGTCCTCCTTACTGTAATGCATGGTCGTCGTAATATGCTCCACGGCCTCAGCCTCGTTCTCGCGATAATGCTGGACCCCATCATTGATCGCTCCCACCATCCTCTCGACATCAGCCTCAAGATTCTCGTGCGTGCGAGCCGTGATCATCCACGAGGGCCACGGAGTATATATCTCTCCGATGCGTTTCAATTCGCCGTTGTCCCAGTAGTGTTTGGTGGTGAAATGCTCCCACATGAAGAAGTCGCTGCTGGCGGCCGGACCGACGCTTTTGCGAAGTGCGGCGAAGTCGCCGATCGGGACCACATCGAAGGGTTCTTGGGGCTTCTCGAGCCAGCCATGTTGATCGGCAAGCACGAACGACATGACGTAGCTGCCACTTCCAATTCTGCTCACTCCCACTCTTTTGCCTTTGAGGTCGCTGATGGAGTTGATGTCGGAGCGTTGGGAGCCGCTTACGATGGCCCAGCAGAGGGGAGAATCGACGTATGTACCCATGATGCCATAGTTTGGCGTCTTATTGCTGGCGATGGTTTTGCCTAGGTCGGCGACAAAGCCTTCTGTGAGGCCAATGGCGACATCGATGCTGCCAGGTTCGTTTCGTGGAGCTTTGAGGGAGGACGCGAGGGCGCCGGTGCCGGTTGGGAACGGGATAAGCTCTGCCCTGAGCTGGTAGTGTTGTTGAGCGAATGCAAGGGGCGTGCTGAAGTGTTCTGGTCGGATTAGCACATGATATATGTCTACGAAAGTGGTCCAAGTGAATGTAGGTTTCTGTGTCTCTTACCTGGCACATATCCAATTCTCAATCGCTGGGCCATCGTCCTGGCTGACGAAAACCTACGGAGGCCGCTCGATGCGATTCGAAAGCCATGTGATTTGAACATACTGCGGCATTGAAAAGAGGTCCGTAGAGAGCACGGAGTTCATCGTAGTCGAGGTTGTCTCTACCATGTCACCGATGTCATTTTGAGAGCTCGGGACCCACTGGCTGCAACCTTAAAATTTGCCAAGCCTCAGATCGTCCAAGTCAGCCTTACCACGCCTGGAGCATTACATCCTTCTCTGGCCGATGCTGCGAATATCGATCTGAACAAGCCGAGTTGCTCGGGTCTAGCGTCCTTGACAGAAACAGTCCGCTCGCATCCACTTCGATCCTGTGGCGCCAGTCTTTGGACAGAAGCAAGTCTCAAGTAACAGGGCTGAACAGTTGCAAGTCTCAGTGAACGCCGTTGACCTCACTGCCACAGCCTTCCTCTGCCGCTCTGCAAGGGTGCCCCATCAAGGAGTGCCTGAAGCCTTCCCTAAGAATGTTCCCCGGAAGCCTGCTGGAAAATTACGGTGCGGAAGTGTGACTTCCAGGCATTTTCCACCTCCGCTGCGACCATGTTGGTGACAAGCCGATGATGAGACTGACCGGGTCACTAACCCAGCACCTCTGACGCAACCGCATGCTAGATTTTTAGATGTGGAAACAGGACAGCGTGAGTCCTGGCCATCGAATGCTCATCTGCCATATCTAGCTGGCCCGAGAACGCGTTCTTCGGCTCTTCTTCCGGGAGACGGTCTTCGGGGCTTGGAGGATTTGAAGCTGTCGTCTACCAGCGGATCACTCACATGACTTACTGCTGGTTTGTTACTACATGGATCAATCAGAAGAGCCCTGACGAAGAAATAGAGGAATTTTCATTCATGGACCGGAAGTGCAAACATAGCCTGGACAGGCATATCTCAACTGCCCTCAACTATCGCACTCGTAAGGCGAGATTGAAATGCATCTATCGCAATATTGGTAAACACATGCTCACGTTGCAGCCGGTGACTCATTCTTATATGTCACAACAACGATCCTGCGCTGCTGCTGACTCGTGACGACTAGAAACGCTCAAAATGTCCACTTCATGCAGCGCTGCAGCGCTCGGTCGGGGTATCAAGTAGCGTGAAGGAGCATGAAGGAAAGAAGGAAAACCGCCCAGACAAACGTCTCACGCCTCCGGCTCCGCGATCTCCTCATTCTCCGCCGCATACTTGATCACCAATTTCCGCCCGTTGGTCTCCGTGCCGGTTCGAGTCGCTGCCGACGCACGCTCGTAAACTGGCACCAATCTCGCCTTTCGTCGCGGCGGATGATCCATACTCGTGAAGATTCTGTACTGTCGCAAATCGCCCAACGCTTTGCGCTCACGATTCCTCCATTCCAACTCCATCATGCTCGTGCCGGCGAAAATATGCCGACCGATCACGAAGGCCAAGGTCTGATTTGGGAAATGCAACGCCGTGGCTTTGATCGACCCAATCATGAATTCCTGGCCGTCGGAGAAGCCGTTGTCAATCGCGTCCGGTCTCCACGCCGAGCCGTCGTTCATACTGTATTTCCGTCGGAAGATGCGCTGGACGGCGGCCATGGTGCGGCCGACGGTGACTCGGGGTGCGACGCCCGTTCGCTGCAGGAGTTGGGTGCGAAGGTACCAGGCGGACGAACCGTGGTGTTGGGATTCATGGGTGTGGAGGATGCGGTCCACGAAGTATCGATTCTGGCACACGACCGAGAGAACTCTGTCTGCAGCGATTGTGGAGACTGTTGTACTTGATGGCGCATTATCGAGATGAGGGTCGATGATCACGGCGTGCCGGGTCACTGGATCTGCGACGACGTATTGCCATGTTTCTGTCAGTTCTTCGAAGAGCGTGTGAATTAGTGGTGGAGGCTCGGGACGTTGTCTGGTGGGGCTGTTGTCTTCGTTGCTGGACTCTGAGAAGAGCGAATCTCGGTGCTGACGCATGGTGTCTTTCTCTTGTTCGATCGGGGACGAGGGGCGTGGTTCTGCTTGCTGCGCAGCAGCGTGTCCTTGTCGTGCAAAGTATTGGGGTCTCGAAGTGCGAAGGATGGGATGGTGAAGTGACGACCAGCACAAGTGCTGAAGCTCTCCATGATCGTTTGTCGTCGACGATGCCATCATCCATGCCGAATCGGTTGTATCCCGGCTTCAAGGGTGTAGATATTCGGCGCAAGAGAAGTAGCTTTGTGCCTAGAGATTTGGCGCAGGAGAGCCATTATTAGGACATTTGTAGCGCCATGACCTCACTCCTTGCCTGGAGTCCTGAACATGTCGCGGGTGGTATAATGTCTGGTGCTTTGGGTAGTGCACCCTTCCCAATTACCACAAGCCATGGCTGCCACCGTCACCTGCCACGAGGACGCTTCCAGAAGGGTAACAGCAAACGGTTCACGATCTGATACCGTGGACCGGAAGTTTACTCGCATCGTATAGTCCAGGTATTTGTTCGCTTGCGCAAGCGTGTGTCGAAGTGCTCGTGCGCCCGATGTCAGGAACATGCGAGGCGTCGGTACGTGGCTGCGGCAAGGATCCGCCAGAGCCGGACCTGCTCGATCGAGCCTGGCCTGGTGGGATTAATTTCCAGAGCCTGTTCAGCTGCGTAGAAACGGTTAGGACTATCTCACGCACACACGCTATCAACGTACTGCGCATGGCCATCGCGTGCCGAACGTCATGTCACCGTCCACTATGGCCAATCCTGCAGCTGCTTTGGTGCTCCTCCGCAAGCGATTCTCCTGGCAGTTCCGCATCTGTTTTAGCCTTACTACCTAGGTAGACTTCATCGCAGACGGAGAGACGGGCAATCTGGATCGGTGCAGATCGCGACTTTGGGGACCACTTCTCCCAACCGGCGTGTCCGTCGCATCTCTGGGAACGGCGACACAATATAGGAGCAATTCCCATGGACACCTTTGAAATGGTTTCCTTTCAATCCGTCGGTCTCGTAACGCTGTATGTTAGGATGCTGTCACACATCGCAGAAAGAGCATCAGTCATCAGCGGCTCGAGCGATGCGGAACGACAGTAGTCCAGGAGCAGCAAATGCACCTATGCTACAGCGCATTTCTTATCCATGAGAACCCGAGCGGGATCCATCCCCGGACACATGGGCCACAGAAACGTACGAACCACACACATAGGCGCAGCGGCCGGTATGCGCGACATTATTCACCACGCATCTGCAACATCCGCTTCTGCAGTCGCGTGCAAAACCAGCAGCTGTTGGGACTTCCCACCGCTGCGTGGTATGGCATGAGCACTGCATGCTGATACAGTACCAGCAACCAGACCGACTCACGTTCGGGTCGCCAGTCGGTGGATCCACGGCTAGTAGGCACAGGGACGCGGAGATTACTGTAGTGGATGCGGAGAGCTGCAGCTCACTCCCGCAGGCTGCGTATGCTCGATAAGAAAAGAGCTTCCTGTCTTACGACTACGGTCGTGGGCCGTTCCGCAGACAATCGCGCACCATCCATCGTCTCTAACAATCATCTCTCCTCAGGCTATATTGAAGTCGGGGGCGTGTCCGCGGGGCTGCACTACTATAGCGCGTTCAGTGTGCAAAGTTCGAGCCGGTGTTACTGCAGTCGCATTTGATCTGCAGTTCTGAGATGACACCCGGCGACCAGCATTGCACACTGCGGGGCCAGCGCGCTGGCCGTGCGATCTCCCGCGGCGACGACATGCTCTGGGAGGCTCAATGTGCTACTCGTGTGCAGTGCATGACACAAGAATGGAGAGAGAGGCCACAAGAAGCACCAGAACATCAACATCCGGACATCGGCCTCGCAAGCCGACGTCCGATATGAGCTGGACTAGCGGTGGCGGGCCGTGTCGGCGGCGTGTAGAATAATGGGTGAGGTATTTCACGCAAGACGCGCTCGTGACACCAAACAAAGCGGTCGTGCTACCGACTACCGCTTTCACCAGCTCGATTGTCACCGCAGTTTCTTTCTTACACCCTGGCACTCAACCATTGTTGCAAATCGTCTTCTCTCACGCCATCGGCCAGACAGGTGCAACAGGTGGGCTGCAGAGAAACTTCTCGCTTACGTCCGGATAAAGCATCCGAATTCGAGTTTATCTCTATCATATCCTCCCATCCCTCGGCGCCTGTTGGATCTTCCTCTGCACATACCTTTCCTGGAGGAACGAAGTGTACATCGATAGCATCGCGGTGAGGCACATTCCATGTCTCTTGTGCAGCGTGTCACTTCCATTGAAGGAATCGACAGAGAAGCCCCGCGCGTCGAAGATGCCAAGGACCTAGGATATGGAACGGTCAGAAGCCTGCGAAGAGTCATCTCCTACGACGTGATTGCGAAGCCTGCTGAGGATTCGCAAGCCACATATCCAGAACATGGCATCACAACTTACAAGGTATCGACGGCGAAGCGACTTGGTGAGTTCGACGGCCCGCCGAGCGCGTTTCCGGGATCGAAGCTGACCTTTCTCCACAATAGCTCAGGTGATAATCACGGTGGTTTCATGTTGGCTCGCTTCTGGCATTGTGTTCGGATTTGCAGCCCTCAAGCCGATTCTGGTCGATCAGGGAGTCTATCGCGAGCTGTGCACTGCGGAGGAGCTGGAACTTGGCCTGGAGGTGTGTTACGAGCAAGATTTGCGGTATATGCTGTATCCATCCGTTCTTGATGCGCAGGTTGCTGACAGCGTTTAGTCTGAACTTGTTCTTTGCGATAGCTTCGACGACTGCGAATTTCTCAGCTTTACCTGTGGGTACAGTACTTGACAAGTATGGACCGCGTGTGGCGAACATCATCGGAAGCATTGCCCTAGCTGCCGGCAGTCTGTTGATGGCCACGGCATTCATGATCCCAGAATTCGATGGCTATGTTCCAGGTAACATTCTGTTGTCTCTTGGTGGCACTTTCATATTCGTTCCTTCCTTTCAGATTGCGAACGCTTTCCCGAAATATGCGGGCACGATTGTAGCGATCGTGACTGGAGCGTTCGATGCATCCGTAAGTGATTCCACCAAGCCACACGTGAAGAGGCTAATCAATACCTATTAGGCTGCTGTCTTCCTGTTTTTCCGTCTGGCATATGAATCGTCCCATGGCCGGTTCTCGCCCGAAAAGTTCTTTTTCGGATATACGATGGTCCCAGTATTGATCATCATGGCCCAGCTAACAATCATGAACTCTGCTTCCTACAAAACCCAGGCGGAACTCGAGAGGAAGATCGAGAAGAACCAAGACGCCACACGTGATTACCACGACTCTGACGATGAACTCAGCGATCGTGAAGCTCGTCGCCTTCGAGAGCGAAGACGCGGCCATCGTGAATCAAACTTGGCCGAGCTTGACAAGCTCCTCGGAGATGCCGAGGAAAGGCAGCAGCGGATGGAGAAGCAAGAAGAGCGACACGCGACCAGTGGCGTTTGGGGCGCGCTGCACGGCAAGTCCTCGAAAGAGCAGATGCTGTCGCCGTGGTTCATTCTTATCACTCTCCTTACGGTCCTTCAGATGTTGCGAATGAACTTCTTCATTGCCACGATCCGATCGCAGTACGAATCAATGCTTGCGTCCGAGCAGTTGGCACGCGCAGTGAACGGATTCTTCGACGTTGCGCTTCCGGTAAGGCCTTCACAAAAGTTTTTAATGCCTCAAGCTGTTAACGACGCATCACAGGTTGGTGGTGTCGCTGCTACCCCATTCATCGGACTGCTCCTGGATAGCGTCAGCACTGCAGCAATGCTGGCAATCTTGGTCGTTCTCATCACTGCCGTTGGAATTCTCGGCTCACTGCCCTTCTTATGGGCCGCCTACCTCAACGTCATCCTGTTCGTCGTCCTGAGGCCCCTTTACTATTCTGCCATGTCGTAAGTCCTTGCTCTAGCCACAGCGAAATTTCTCGAGCTAATCATGTTTCAGCGACTACGCTGCAAAAGTCTTTGGCTTCGCGACATTCGGCCGTGTGTACGGCACCATCATCTGCTTCAGTGGTATGATCAACTTGAGCCAGCCACTAATTGACGCTGCCAACCATCAAGTTTTCCACAACAACCCAATACCAATCAACGTGATTTTAGCTTCTCTCGGACTGGTAATCGGCACAGTCTTGGTGATATTCGTGTGGGCTCAAGAGCGACATATCCACATTGAGGAGGACGCCGTGCGCGAGGCAACCGAGCGTGACCGCCTGATTCCGGAAGCCTCTGACGAAGAAGATGTATAGATAATTGTACCATTGAGCGTTCAGCAAGCGATTGGGAGGGAAGAGGATTAGTGGTAATTGCCAGGCGTTGGGAGAGGGCAGCGATGTCGTTCATATAAACAAGGTACTTCGATTAAGCACGCCATAGACCAGGCGACCAGACGGAGATTTGAAGAGCTACATCCACCCACCATCCATCGGGCTATCGCTTGTGGCTGATCTATATTTAGGGTTGTGCAAGCTCTTGTATGACCCGCCGAAGCAAACCTCACGCACTCTGAGTTTGTCATGATGGCACCAGTGTGCCTTCGGTTCGACAGTAAGATACGTAGAGGCTTGACGCTTTAACTCCCGCGGCTGCACAATTCGTGCGAGTGCCGGCCAAGAAATTCATTACCAGCTTCAATTCGGCTTGCACGGCCAGAATTCTGCTGCCTTTGTTCCAAACCAAGCACGAATCGGCGTCACAGATTACTGAAGTATTGCTCGTCTGGCCAGAGTCGTGAGGAAAGTGCATTGCGAAGACTGAGCAAAAGAGGATAGCCTGGAAGGGCTGTCATGCTATCAGCAACAGCTCCTACATCCTCTGACGGGAGTCATGACACGTGTGTACTTTCGAATCAGACTTTGCCTTGTATCCTCATGCCCAACCAGCTTCTGCCGAAACAGGTGTAATAGAAAGCGGCTGGGCATAGTTGGTTTACCAGATGAAAGCTCAAAAATTGGATCATCATGACAAGGTGCACTGCGAGAAATACGAGCGTTCAATGCTCACCATGCTTTCGAATCTCGAAATCCCCCCTTTCCCCCGCGCCTCTCCAGCGTGAGGTGGCTGGTATGTTCCATCTTTTAGGTCGTCATCGCATCATGGGCGCCATCCCGAAGGACTACCCTCGTGATGACGGTTTTATAAGCGGCAGGTTGCTCTCGCCCACTCTTCGGAATCGCCAACACCACGAGTGAGCGCCGTGAGGCGGGCAGTGACGATGATTTGAGTATGGTGGGGTTTGTGAGGAGAAGAAAAAGAAAGAAAGGGAGTTTCGCCAGGAGGATTTCGTAAGAAGACCTTGCTAGCGTGTGCATTAGCGTACGGACCGGGCCGGACCTGGATGGTGCCCTGCTTTCGGCAGAAAGCGGGAGCCTTCGCTGATAGCTAAAAAGCACTTAACGGCAGTTGCTGCGCGCAAGAATGCCTTCGATCCTACACCTTGGGCTTCACAAGAATGATACATTGGTTGAGTATACTTGGTCATAGTCGACCTCGTACATTGAGCCGACCCTTCGCTTCGAAAGCATTGTCGGAGGTGTCTAATCTAGGAAATAATAGATAAGAAAACTTCCAGGTCTGGCGCCCAAAGAGGCAAATGATTTGTTTGAAACGCTAAATACGACTTCTATAGCCTACAGGATGCCGGCAGATGTCTAGCGCACGACACAGTTAAGAGTAAGGTTTGGAGGTTACTACGGTGGAGCAGAAGTTGATATTGTGTAAGACCTAGGCTACCTCGAATCCAACTAAGGCAACTGGATTAGGGGACCTGTTCTTGGACAGAATGTGCATTGCAGAACGCTCATCCAAGGCGGTGGCTTAGCGACAAGCGCAAAACCAGAGCAGGAACAGAGGCACTGATTGTCAGCATCGTCTGTGCTCAAATTACTTTCGAGCGAGTGGTATGTGCACGACAACACCTTCTGTCACCTCGCTGAAATACCTACGAGAAAGGAAAGCGGCAGGCCCCTAACCGAACCCTGTGACTTGGACTAAGGACTGGACCCTTAATTCAGTGCTTGACCCAAGTGGTAGCCAGCTGAACCCTTGTGCAGATGAAAGATACAGGCTAGATCCTGGAATTGGTCCGGCACGATTGGAATCGTTCCGTCTTGACGCGAAGAACCTCATAGCAGAGATCACCAAGTACCACAGTGTTGAACTCGTCATATGATACTCTCACAAGCCGGAATCACATGCCATATCAGATTGACCTATACCATGCTCCTGACGGGACCCAAAGGTTTGCATTGTATCACTTCAAGATGGACATGAAAACCGTCGAGACCATCGCGCTTATCATTGGCGCCGAGATAAGATCGGCTCTAGATTGCGGAAGAATTCTACAAAGCGAAGACGCCCTGCGGAAGTTTCCCTACCAGCCTCCGTCCTGAAGAGCGGGCCCCCGCACGATGCTTCCAGAATTACGGAGGAAAGTGTCCTCCGGCATCAGCAGATAGCACCCTCGCTCCTTTCACGAACTCGACATCTCATCCGGCAAATCAGCCTAGACCATCCCCCCAGCCAGCAAACTCCCCAGGCGCCTCGATGTCCCTATCAACAACGCAGGAATCGGTCTCGAAGGAGAAAATCGACGATTCTACGCCATCCCCTGACGGAACTTTCAACCGAACATACGACACACATGTTCCCGGGACTCCAGGTGTTCACTCACTCACCCTTGAGTGCATTCGTTATTGAAGTCTAATCCAAGGTTGATCTTCACGTCGTCTGGGGTGTCGTCGTCGTCGTTGTCGGCAGCAGACAACAACAACATGCTTCGATTTCCCTCCCACCCTCCCCCCCTTGGCGAAAGGAAAATTGACCCTCCTCCCGCGGGAGGACCCAAGACAACTGTCAGAGCGCCAGCTGGACGTGGCTATCGTGCCCAGTCAAGCTGGACTGACTATGCGGGTGAGAAATTGAGCGAGAGGGTGAGAGCACGATAAGGTGAAGGTCTGGGATGTGAGTACCGGGATCTAAGCCAGGCGGTTTGCGAAATGGACGGGTGATGAGATGAAAGAGGTGGGCTTCCTTCTCACGTGATATGATCGGCATGCTTGGTGTTGTGATGCCCATTTTCTGGAGGGACGGACGTAGTGGATGTCAACATCGGGTGACTATCACTGAAAGATGTAGTAGAGGGCTATAGAGATATGGGAATGCGGACATGATTGTCAAGGGAGATGGGACCGCGTAAGCTTGGTATTGACAGATATGCCTTTGTGAAATTCGGACCGAAAACTTGTGCAGTGGAGTTTCCTCACTTGATAGGAATGCTGTAAATGTAGATCTGGGATAGCGGCCGTGCATTAGAACGTGGATATGTATGAATGTCGTTGCGAGGAAAGCTGGGTTCATCGTGTCCCTTCTGTCCATTGGGAGAAGGACTTCATGACTATTGCACCTCAGCGAATACGCTCAGCTTGCTTGCTGAGACATCTCCGCCATCCACTGCTCGCTCTGGTTGTATAGCTCTAAGGCGATCAGATTCGTCTTGACAAGATTTTGCAGCACAGCCTTTGCTCGAGCTCTGAGGGGTTCATATAGTGTGTGAATACTTCGTCTCGACACGGGTAACGTGACACACAGGAATAGTGGTACAGGCATCAGCGGGTAATTTTTTGCCTGTATTCTCGTCAGCTTCGTGGTTGGTTTTGGGGCTTGATGCGTCATGGCTTCACGACGGAGCCTGTGACATACTTGAGCTGAGGGTGTCTCCAGAAGTGACAATGCCCTGGCGAGGCTGGATAAAGCCTTGCGTTCGCACCGGCTGACTGACGCGGCTCTCGGGGTTGGACCGCTCGATTGGAAGCACAGGTGTAAGGCTACCACCAAAGCGGTCATATCTTCGAACAAGAAGGCTGGCTCTTTGAGCCCTGAGTCTATCTTGATGTTGCCGAGTAACTTCGGGACGTGCTGGTAGAGGAAGCCTTGGGTCGTTTGATGGACAACTTTCCAGACATCTTGCTGTAGACCTCCGTGTCCCAGGCTGCCGGTGATTGCATGGCGCTGCAATAATAGGCATTGGCCGACCATCGTGGACAGGACGATCAGTTTCGCGAAGGAGGAAGATGTCTCTTCGCTATTATTCGTGAGCGCTTCGTGTAAGAACTGCTCGGTGTACATTTCTCCTCTTTGAAATGATTCTTCAGCGATCGGCAATCTGGTTGATACCTTGTTAGTGTCCCTGCAGTAGTCGATCCTTCCAAGTGGACAGCATTTCTTCTTACCACGTTATCAATCGGCATCCACAGCGAGGGCGTGGCAAAGCTGATGGAACGATCCAGCAGATATGCAGACCAGAAGGTTCGCCTCAGCACTTCTGTCTCTATGCTTGGAGAAGCGTATGTCGATGATGGATCGGCGTCAAGTTCGTTCAGCCCCATTATGTGGACAATTCTCCAGCATCTTCCCACACTAAGAAACCCCCGTTGGAAGCTTACGCAGGTTAATTCGTATAATGCGCGAAGCGTCTTCTGCATCCACTAAAGCCCCCGATGACATGGCCAATCGCAGGCTCGCAGTTCTACGGCGGACTAAGTCTCCAAGACTTGCTGAGCAAGCCACGGCAGAGACGCTCAACCCTGACACTGCAGGAATCCAATGTCTCGGCATTCGCGGTGATGGAGGTGGGTATTTGATCAGTGAAGCCGTCGGTCGATTGCCAAACCAACAAGTTACTCCGAATTCCATGCCGCTGTGGGCGAGAGCACGTGGCCGGTAGGGTATAGCGCATGGCCGCCGCATGGCCGCCGCGTGGCGATTGATATGGCATGAGGCAGGCAGGGTATGGCACATGGACGGCAGTGAAAAGCAGGATGTATCCAAGTGGGCCTAGAATCATTCATGTGAGATTGCTTTCCGGTGGACAGAATGATGAGAACCGTTGCGTGGGTACGTGTAAATATACACATGGGCTGGATAGCAGTTAGTACACACTGATGTCCACACTGTGTTCTCACCATGATCAAACACGGATCGGGTTTGTGATCAGGACCTGAGGACCATTGCAGCAGTATAGCTCTGATCGTCCTTCTATACTTCTCTGCAGTCTGCCTGACTATGGCTGAGGGATCAGCGTTTCAGGTCTCGAATGTGCGGTCGAGACTCTCCGCAAAGCAAGTCTCTGTCCGTAGCCTTTGCTCGCGAGGGTCTACCAAGACCGCTGCTGTGCGGCAGCTCACACACCCTCCTGCTGCCATTGACTGACCACTGGCCCTTTCCACGTCTCACGCTGTCGATGGACATAGCGCATGGCCGGCGCGCCCACCACGGCCACCTCACTTGCTGAAGCCGTGCTCGACACCTCAGCCATCGGCGTAAACAAGCACAACGGGTCCTCAACGTTCATGCCTGCGCAGCGTGTTCCGCCATACAGATCTGCCCCGCGGTGGTATCGTGCAAGCGATCGGTCGTACATATCGAACACGGGAAGCATGGAACGCCGTTGACGCAAGAGCTGGATGAGCTTTCTATGCGCGAATGCCAGTGCCGCAGAGTAAGCCCAGCGTCCGAGCGCGGACCGTCCTGCGCCGTCCACGGTGACATAGAGGACTATTCGTCTGCGTCGTGAAGAAAGATGGCCAAGTTCACGAGCCTGTTACTCGTCGCGTGATGGTGGGTTCTGATGGTGCCCGCATTTGACACATACTCGGCAGTCCTCTCTTGGGATGTTGACATGACGAGGCAAATCAATTCTGGTCACCATTGCTTCAAGTCCAGTGGCAAAGCTATGGTCCTGTTATTCGCCAAAGCTGGAATCTCGCGCATTGCTCTCTCGACTCGTTGAAACCATGGCGTCCCTAGTCGAAGAGTTTCATGGACTAGAGTTCTGTATGGCAAAAGCGTCCAGTCCTGCTGTTTTCTGTGATTCAGTCTAACCATAGCCAAGTGGAAGATGCAGCGAAGCAAGTCGAGCTTGAGTTCTGTAGCCTTGACGGACTTGTCAATATTGCAGGCACCATGACGACCTGGCTACTTTTTACAGAGTCCAACCCTGAAGGCCGGTGGAGAGTCTGGGAGGTCCATGTCAATCTGAGAGGGCCCACACCTCGTCCGCCGCTCATTCATCCCTCCACCCCGTCGTAGCAATACCAAAACAGTGGTACATTTCACAAGCATGGGCGCACTCGTCACAAGGCGCGGTGCGAATCCATATCAAGGTCCAGTCTGTGCTCGGCCGGTTAAGCAATCTTCACCGCCATGAACACTGTGAGTAGGGTCTTATAATGCACAGCTTGCAACCCAGCGCAGTCAAGACAGGTCCCGCCATCACTACGCTATCTCACAACCACGCGCCTTTGATCGACTCGCCTGAGGAGTGTAACTCACGAGTAAGAAGCGTGTATGGTTGCAAGATCGCTTCGTAGGTGCGCGGTGGTAATTAACGAGCCTTAAAGCGCGCAGAGACTAGAGATTCTCTGGGAATTTGCTTCGATTATATATGCAGGCGTAAGCCTGTAAGCTAATAAAAACAATGCAAGAAAGTAATCATTGCTTCGCGTGACGTTGCAGGCGAATCTCAACGTGCTAAAGTCGCGTCACGGTGTTCATATCACGTGACTTATTGAGCCGATATTTCTCCATACACGTCGCGGTGCACTTCCTCTATCCTCCAGCTTCACATACTTTCTTTATGCCCTGTCCACGACGGCGGCTTCCGACTACGGCTCTCAGATACGATCGTCTCGTTTTCTGCAACAATGATGCTTTGGCACGTCCGGGCCATCTGAAGGCAGGCCTTGTGCGCTTACACCTTTGGAAGAGGAGGGAAAGCAGCTGCAAGGTCGGATGGCAGGCAGAAGGTTCCGGCCTGGCTGTGGACAAAGTGTGATGTAGAGCCACAGCGCTTCTACACCTGCTCTGGACCGATGCTCGCGATCTGGTGACAGCTCATGGGAGTGGTCAGCAGCGGCTGAGTGCACGCCAGCCGCCAGGTGCCTAAAAAGGGCTGGGATAAGGTCCAGTGTGTGTATTGCGAGGCTGGCGATACCTTCCCACCTGGTAGTCCCGGCGAGGCCAACTGCCTGAAGTTGTTTAAGACCCAAGAAGCAGTGGACAATTGAAGAGCATTGCCACAATCCTATAGCTCAGAATAATCACGAACTTAACTTGGACAGCATATGCCAACCCCATGCAGCCATTGTCCGGAGTGATTAAGTCATGATTGAATGCGAACAAGTTAGACGACGGTATCGCTATCGACAAATATGCAATTCTTACCATACCACTCAAGCCGCGCTTGGCGAGACATTGTGCATCTAAGCACGAAATATGGCTCGAGCAGTCATTCGCCTCGGTCGTAACGCAGCATGACGCTTGCAAGTTGCTCCTTCGCTTTACTTGATGTAGGAATTCCTGCACACTGCACAAAACGTTCTGGCTAGGCCAGCGCAGACATCCTTCCCAGCCATGGAAGCGTTCTTCTGTCGGAAATTTTCATCCACAATGCTGCTCATGCGGCATACTGGCCTCCACCCCAAACTTCTCAGAACGGTGAGTACGATGCTACCTTCATAAGAGCCGGATCAACGAATACGTTGTCACAGCCGAAAATTCAGCATGAATCATACATACCTTTCTCGTGTTGGGCAGACAGCAGCTCAGCACACGCCTGATGGAATCCATATGCAAAACGAAAAGCACTTCCAAATGCCTGCGACTAGCGGAACATCTGGCTCTTGCCCCAACACCAAGCTGCATCCAACGCCCATTCACAGGTTGGCAGATGACCAGCGTGTGTACAACTGCGTGGCATGGGGTCGCCACTGCCGCAACTTCAGCGGTATACATGATGCACGACTTGACGATGATCCGTCTACTGTGAGGGAAACCTCTCTCCACGTCAAGATTCCTGGAGTCGTCACACATAGGCCAGACAGGACGACCACAGGCTGAAGCAGAATGGGCGTGGTTGGCGGTGGCATGTTGGAAATGCCCGAACGAGCGAACGTGTGAACTAAGTGAAGTCGAATACGGACTGCCCGATTTAAACGGGCGAACGTTAGCCAATTTTTTCAGGTGCCGATCTATGTGATGCAGTATGGCTGAGTGTCCTTGAACGGCGAAGGTTCGGTAGACAGCACCTGGTTCCATGATTATGTCCAACGCGCACAGCGCTCCTCCTGTGCAGTACTGAAAATGCGGTCAAATATAAAGAGAGCAGCTATGCACGAATGAGACAGAGCTGAGTTTCTGAGGACCGTTACGAGTCCATTCTGCAGGAAGGCGTTGACAGGCGTTGTTGGGGACGCAGTAGCGGCTGCAGAAGTGAGTAACGACGCTACTCTCGTGCCATGCTGCCACCATTGCCGATTCCGATGTATTGCTTACGGGACTCATACAAAATCATTCCAGGTACTATCAATCATGCAAGTGAGGCGCGAATTTCCTGCCTTATTGTCCTATGCGGCAAGACTTGAACGAGGGTACATGTAGCTACACCAAGCCGATGATTTGCGTGCTTACGCTGCATTTCAGGCTACGAAAATAGCTGTGAGGCGACTTAGCTGTCAGCTTACGTCTAGGCTGAACGTTCATCACTCTTCACCCATCAAAGCTACATTTGAGTTATGGAGTTCGGCTCTGTGAGCTTCGCGGCTCTCTGCTTGAGATCAGACCGCAGTGCTAATCTACCAGTGCCGCTTGGAAATAGCCTTAGCGCTGAAATCTTGGCAAGCTCCTGCTTACGTTGTAACCTTTCGCGGGCTAACAGGGCAGCTGGCTGAAAGCGGGTGGCTCCGGCGCAGGCATGGGTTCTCCAGGCACAACATTGGAATAGACGATGCAGAACATTGCTTGACCATTGTATCACAAATTGCACTCCTCTGCTGCTCTATACCGACTCCTTCCGACCATTCCCATCCACTCCTACCGCCGTAATATTCCAGCCAAAATCGCTACCGTACCGTCATCAATCCAGATTCGGCAAGCCACCACAACGTCGGATCCGCATTCTCTTCACATCTCTGTGCCCGCCTGCGGGACATATGCACCAGGCCGAGTGAATAAGAGATCTGTTGCGAGGACTTCCTCATGGCCAATACCAACGACAACAGTCCGTCAAGCCTTTGGAACCGTAGATCGAAGTACACTCCCCCGATCGGTCCTCTTCCACTTTTCAGATGCGATCGCTAACCAAGCATGCGAGCCTTAGCACCAACAGCACCAGTAGCAGCAGACTGAACCTCTCTACGAAACCCGACAGCCGCGAAAACCACGATCACCCTTCCGCCAAGCGCTTCAATCCTTTGAGCGGCAATAGTAAGGGCAACTCTTTCTCGCCTGCAGCGATTGCTTCACCCACAAGCACAGGAGGGTCCTCTGCCTTTGGTCTAGGAGGTGGCGCCTTCAGCTTTGGCAACGCAAGCGCAAAGACTCCCAAGACACCAGGAGCAGCTTTCGACCTGGCTAGATCGAATGGCGACAAGAGAGATGCGCAGGAAGACGAAAGAAAGGACAGCAGAAGACCTCCACCACCGCGAAAGTCGCAATCGAATTTCACCGCTCCCGGCTCGGCAGCAGCAACAGATACAGCCACGCTGTCCGCGAAGGCGACTTTGGAAGAATTGCCGCTCAAGAACACTTGGGTGATTTACTATCGACCACCGACGGGCAAGAACAGCGATTACGAGAAGTCGATTCAGCCCATGTGCAAGATACCGACCGTGCAGGCATTTTGGAAAGTCTACACGCATTTGAGCAAGCCGAGTGGCCTTCCGACTGTGAGTGACTACCATTTGTTCAAAGCAGGAATTCGGCCCGTCTGGGAGGACGACGAAAACAGAAGAGGTGGAAAGTGGACCGTGCGCCTGAAGAAGGGCGTAGCAGACAGGTACTGGGAGGACCTGCTGCTTGCGCTTGTCGGCGATCAATTTGCAGAAGCTGGCGAGGAGGTGTGCGGGGCCGTGGTCAGCGTGCGGCAGGGCGAAGATGTGATCTCGGTTTGGACCAAGAATGATGGCGGTCGCAATGTCAAGATCCGTGAGACCATCAAGCGCGTACTTTCGCTGCCACCGGACACCAACCTCGTATGGCGCAGCCACGATGAGAGTATCATACAGAAGGACCAGGTGGACAAGGCCAGACAGGAGAAGCGCCGCAACACCATGACAGCGGAGAAGAAAGATGACGAGGATAAGTCGTAGAAGACACCTTGGGCAGCGAAGGAGTATGCGTGGGGGCCTGGACTGTATCATTCTTGCTGCTCCGAGACCACGTCCCGCCACTCAGCACGTTCGCGAGCAGCACCAAGACTGCCTCCCGTTCCGGGTTGTGCGCTATCTGGCGGAGGCGCTCATTGACATTTTGCATGACAGCGAGGTTGAAGGGATTTGGCAGCGCATGGTCTCATGGAGCGTGTATACTACTCTCACTGGGATTGATTGATTATTGCACTGTTGGTATAGCGAAACAGGAGGCGCGAAAGCCTCGAGGGAACCAATTATCCCTCCATATCAGAGGCAATGGAAAACCCGTGCCTTTCGTTCCCGCCACTACAACCTCAGCCTGACTGGCGAAGGCGCACTCTCAAGGTACATGCATGATAGTTCCTGTATTCCGGGGTCACGTTCGTCGCAGCCATCGTGTTCCGTATAGGTGTATGTACTGTAATGTGGCGTTCGCAAGGCAAAGAACTTGAGCCCTTGCCCAAATCCTTTTGGTGGGGAGCACTCGGACCTCACGAATCGGTTGCACTACGCGTAAAGAGCTCGGCCGCTTCCAGATTTCACCACCACTCGATTTCCCGCTCAATTACTTACTGCTTCACACAAGACAGCCGCTGAACTATGTTCGCCATCTTCCCACCTATTCGCTCAAATACAGCGTCGTCGACAGGGAGCGGCAAGAGCGCGTACGCAACATACAGTAAGAGGTAATGAATGGCGCCGAGGACCTGGTTCCAGGACACGAAGTCTGTGGTGCAACGCTACATGTGGCTCCCTGGAGGCTCACAACACGCGGAAGGACAGGCCGACTCTTCTCATCACCTATCAACAGTAAGCATCGTCTCATTCTCACTCATACTCATTCACGGCAGCGGCATGGCGTCACTCTGCTTTGACCTCGATTACTGCAATGAACGTGCGGGGAGGCAACAGGAAGGTCATTCGGCTTACTTGCGATCTTCTGTGCAGACCGGCCAGGACCAGCACACGTCCGATGATCAGCGACACAGCAGGGTTCAGAAGAGTCCGAGTGTGGAGGAGGTCCGAGGGCCGAGTTGTGGAAAGCGAGGATATTCGGGAAGTCCGGAGTCGGAGAAGAGGAAGAGAGTCAGGCTGAGCAGTCACGAAAGACATTTGGCGGGACGCGACTACGACGTGGAGGCCAGGGGTGCCACGCCGCTCGCGCCTGTGCCAGTCACGAGGGAGGACTATAACGCGGCCGAGATTGAGAACAGACGAAGGACGGTGGGGGCACAGACGAGTATGGGTGGGCAGTTTCGAGGAGGTGTGAGGCCTACAAATACTCTCGGTGCGGCGTCGAGACAAGCTGCCGCTGCTGGGCGGACGGGCAATAACAATGGAGGGATCTACGGGCCTGCTCACGAGAAGCTGGCGGGTGTGCCTTTGCTGCCGACTTCCACGAGCCGTGGCGGCAACGTGCCTGTGAAGCGCAAAGATATTCCTGATCACGATGAGGATCAAATCCAGCGGCAGTTGCCCCATGCGAAGAAACGTCAGCTTGGGAATGGCGTCGCATCAAGTCCGCCTCCAATCTATCTTTCAGACGACGAAGATCTCAGTAATGGCAAAGTGGTCACCCAGAAGCGGAACACCTCGATACATTTGTCTGGGAGCCAGGGATCCCGAGGAGCCGCCCAGCGCCAAAAGCAGATCAAGCAGTCAAGCCAGCGCGATTCTTTTGGGAACTTCCAGATGGATCGCGCTGATGCCTACATGGGCACCGGCCCGAGAAAGCATATTAGGTTTTACACGGACGCCGTCCATAATGTGCACCAACGTCCAGAGTCGAAACGCACGTACGCTGCCGATGCGTTGCGGCAGAGACAACGAGGTACGATCGATGCTCCGATGAATGTCGACGACGACGAGCCGCCGAAGAGCAATGATCTCGCCCGCCCAACTTCTTCGAAAAGGACCCGCACGGTGCTGCCCGATGGCAAGCTGCAGATTGACCTCGAACGTGGCTCAGATGAATACGTGAGAGACCATCAAGCCCGAATGCGTGGACATGGCCAAGGCGGAGCTAAAGACTTGCAGGCCATTGACAATGTTTTCGCCAGAAACGATCATCAATCTAACCATGACAGTAAGCGGTCTGCGGCAGCGCCGCGACGGATACAGCAGGATCAGTCAACGCACGAATTCAACTCCCGCATCGCCAAGCAGCAAATACTTCCAAGACCTGGTAAACTAGCTTCGGCTTTTCAACGGGATGCCGGCGACGATGACATCGAGGAAGTTGATGATCCGGTAGACCTAGACGCTCAGAGAAAGACATCGTCACGATCACGCCCTACTAGCAGTGGGGCTGGCAGTCCTGATGTACTCAATTCTGAGCGGACTGTGGTCGGCCGTTCGAGAAGCATTTCGCCGCAGAAGAGATTGGCATCACCTTCCAAGCCTCCAGCACGGTCTAATGGCACGCAGCGGGAGACTTCACCGACAAAGTCGACCGCCACTCGGAATATTCACGCGCAAAGTAAGCTCAGGAGGGCTCCCGTGCTTGATGCCAACGTGGATGATGATGAGGAGGCCCAAATTCCCATCAGCGCCATCTTCTGCAAGTCATTGGGGTCCAGGAATCACAAAGGTCTACGACTTGTCTTGGACGAAGATCGAAGCGAGTATCTCGTGGCCTTCTTGAAAGACCCTCTTATGAATCCGAAAACGCACGATAAGGTCTGCATTCGCCGAGCACATGTCAGCACGTATGTGCACAGCCAGGACCATGTTGGTGTGATGCTCAAAGGACCTGCTGGTGATGACAGTAATGGCAACATCTTCATCATGTTCGAATCCTTGGACGGCAAGGAGGAATTCCTGGAAAGCCTTCGTTCTGCAAATCAGATACCAAAAGAGACACTTTCGACATCCGACGCGATGACTAGGGTTTTTGTCAATCAGGAACAACAACAAAGTGAAGCCCATAATAGATATCTTAAGCAGGCTCCGAAAATCACAGCACCTATCAACGGCAAGACGGACAAAAGATCAGAGACTAAATCCGTTCGGGCCCGTGAAACAGTTCACCAGCGGCTTCGAGAAAATTCAGCAGAGGAAATCCAGTACGATGACGGATCAGAGAAAGCCGCAGATACTTCGTCAAAGGCGCTACAGCAGCAAGGATGTCGTAAATCACGGCAAGCCCAAGGCGATCAAATTTCGAAGTACTTCCCTCCCGATGCTCCTCGCCGATCAACGCGACAAACGAAGCCAATGATACGCGAAGAGCGCGACGAAAGTCCTACGGTCGAAAAATGGACTCAAGCCAACAGGTTGACGCCATGGAAGCATTCCGTGACATACCCGTTCCAAGGAAGGAATCGTGTGACAGTTGACTTCGCAGATCTTCCTCGACTAGACGACGACGAGTTTTTGAATGATAATGTGATAAACTACGAACTGCGGTACATTGAAGAAATGATGGAACCCGCTTTCAAGGATAAAGTCCATTTCTTCAATACCTTTCTCTACGAGACAATGATGAAAGATGGCTTTAGAAAGGGCATCAACTATGCATCGGTAGAGCGTTGGACCAAGAACGTGGACATTTTCACGAAGCCTTATATTGTGGTGCCTATCAACTTGAATCTGCACTGGTTCGTTGCCGTCATCTGCAATCTGCACAACATCGATAGGAAGTTTGCCAGCTCCGACGATGGTCCATGCGAGGAGCCCACTCCTTCATCTCAGCCTACAGTGCTGCAAGATGATGAAGCCGCAGAGGCGGCAAAGCTCAACCCTCCCGACCAGCAAATGGACGACTTGAGTCTCTCAGATGCGGCTGGGTCTGCTCTCGTTGACCGAGAGGAGCGGCAAGATGCGGAGAGTGAGGTCTTCGAATTTGGGGAAGACAACAAAGTCGTCATCGACGAAGCAGAGACCGAGGAGTCTAGCAATCGGGCAGGTCGCGCAAGGAAGAGAAAGCCTCGCCAGTCACTACAGAAGTACGATCCCTCAGAGCCGATCATCATAACTTTCGACTCGTTTGGCATCGGTCGTTCGAGAGAAATCGCCCCCATCAAGCAATATCTGTCCCTGGAGGCTGAGACCAAGCGTAAGATGCAGATCGATCCAAAAGACCTTCCAGCAATGACTGCCAAAGGCGTGCCAGGACAAAAGAATTTCTCGGACTGTGGAATCTATCTGCTCGCCTACATGGAGAAGTTCGCCCAGAACCCGGATCATTTCGTGCGCAAAATCCTGCAACGCGAAATGGATCCGGACGTAGACTTCGAAGGCTTTGTCCCGGTCAAAAAGCGAGAGGAAATACGAGGTAGGATTCTGCAGTTAAGCGATGAGCAGGAGAGGCATTGGGCCAAAGTTGAGGCTGAGAAAGAGGCTAGAAAGGCGGCGAGGGATGCCGCGAGAGCGGCCGCTGCTAAAAATGCAGGTGAAGCGGGCGCGAATAGACAGCCACCTTCGAACGGTTCAACGCCATCGCGACAATTGACTCCAGCTTCGGCGCCTTTGCGAAGCATAGAAGACGCCACTGTAACGACAGGCAGACTAATACGGTCTCGAGGAGCTACACCAGCACTACCTGCCCAGACCTCGGCGGCGAAGGATCATGACGTGGGAAGCAGACCTCAAACTGCGTCCGGACCTCCAACCAGGCTGATTCAGCCACCAACAAGTCAAACTCTGGCTGGAGAGGACGATGATGAAATGCCGGTGTCACCGCCGAAGACAGCGCGTCAGGGCAACGACCGGCAGCAGCATACTCGACCTACCCAAGCGGATCCCAGAGCTCACCTCGATGGCAGCGCGTCTGATGATATGTTGGAGCCAGACAATAGTATCATAGTCGCCAACATGAAGAGAAGCGCTACACCACACCACGGCAAGAAATCAAAGAGTCCGCTCGGTTCTCTGGAGGCCGCTATCACGAGTCAATACCCCAGCGACAGTGCTGTACCGGAGGATAACGCTTTGACGCCAGAGGACCGTGAAGCTGGTCAGGACCATGATGCAGGTCAACGAGAGATCATCGACCTCGATGAGGAAGATAACAGACCAGTTCCGTCTCCAGAAATCCCAGAATCCCAGGAACAAGGCGCGGTACTTCCCGTGAAGACATCGAAAGGCAAGACATACTTTAATTTTGCCGAGTGAGATTGTTCCGTTTTGTGAGGCGTTTGAAGCGAGTGATACACATCGACAGGAGGCCTTGGAGTGGCTAGAAAGTCGAATCAATGCACATGTTCATAGCGAACGACGAGATACGATTATGACTACACCCCGACCAAAAGCATAGCTCTATATCTATACCCAATACTACCCATCGCATCATGAGCACCCCGACAGACGCCTCGCTAAGTCCAGCCTCACCTCCACTCCACGCACATTCAGACAGCAGCTTTCTTCGAATCCTTCTCCTGCTCCTCCCTCAGCGCATTCCCTATATGTCCGTTCACCCCCCTTCCTCTCGTCCCATCACTCTCGGCTTCCGCATTCGCTCTCGCAACGGCTTCATCCACTTCTAATTCGAACAACAAGTCAACACGGTCAGCATATGGCCCATTCCTCATTCCCTTCACCACACACCGTACCGATGATGGATGCCCTACCTGCGTAATCTTCCCGTTCCGCCGAACCCACCCAGAACTGCATTTTCTCGCGTTGGAATTCTTCGAAATCCCATTCCCGCTCGTCCAGATCGCTGCACGGGGCAGTCCAGATGTAGGTTTCCGCTTCGACCGCCGTGGAGGGTTGTGGGGCGGCGAGGAGGAGGTGGCATTGTACCTTTTCGCGCCGGTACTCGGAGCCTTCGAATATGTCGAGTCGGAAGATGTCGGCGTCTGTCAAACCTGATGTCCGTTGCAGCAGATATGAGCGTTTGAGCGAGCGAGGAATAATGCAGGGTAGAGGGAATTGGAATGGCGGCATGAGATGGCATTTGGGAAACTTGTTCCTTCTTTCTCCTGTCCCGCTCTATCTCTTTTTTCTTTTCTCTTTTATTCACTTACCCGTCACGAGCGTCCCTCGCACTTCAGCTCCTGGGGTGGGCACGATGGCAGGATAGTCTGCGCCTTTGACGCGGTGGCGACGATGGTCGGGCAGGATCGCGGGCTGGGTACGGAGATTGTGCACGGCGTAGATGGGGTTGGAGGGGGATTGTGAGCCGTGGCATACGCGGTGCAGCACGGCGGGCGCCATGAGCGTGCCGTAGAAGAAGGCGGTGCGGCCTTCGGGCTGGGACATGATGGGAGGGTTTTCCTTTGGTTTTTGCTTTCTTGACTGATGGGCGGATGGAGAGGGGTCTGGGTGGAGTTGGCCTTGGATGCCGACTGTATGGAGGTAAGCGGGTTCAAGAGGAGTGAGATGCCTCTGCTGATGGGACGCGGAGTTTCTTGGTCGTGGATATTCTTGTCATGTGTATGTAAATTCTTCTCTCGTCTTGAATAACGTTTTGCTTGCTTGTCTTGTTATTTGAGGCCCAGTCGTTCGGTTCTGATGCTTCGTGCTCGGGTTACCCGTCTGAATTCAGGACTGGGCGACTTGCTGTGAACAAGATATGCCGACAAGCATTCACTTACCTGTTATCGCCGACATCGTTTCGGCAAAGCCACGTTTTCTGCCTCAGGCTCGGGCCGCGAACGCCACGAGATCAATGCAGATCTCCGGGATTGACTACATCAGTTCTCCTTTAAATTATTTCAGACGTGTTCTCTTTGATGTCGTTCTCTGCATTGTACGTATAGGGACCCCATACACCGACGTCTACATCATCCGTTACCCGACTTGTGCCATCTTCGGGGAAAATCAGCGCATCGCGAAATGCAAGCGTAAGAGCGGATCAGAGACTACGACCGCCATTCCTTCCGCCGTCTCCCGGTCTGCCGGACTTCGCGACCTCACTTCTGTACGTCTTGGGCGCTTCTCTTTACAGTTTTCCCCCTCGTTCGTCACCTCGAGTTCACCTTGCCTTCTGAATCCTTCGCTGTCATGGTTGCAGCCTCCGAAGATACACTTGGCTTGGCGAATCTGCTTCTCCCATCAATAAGCTTTGCAAGACCCACCAACCTGGAAGAGCAAGACTCGCCTATTTTCGATCACGATCACATGTCCACGACCGACTAACAATTCTACAGAGTCATGTCGTTGATCAAGTGGACCGTCACGCATATAGCGCCCGTCTTCATTGTCACGTCGCCAGTCACCTCATACGCGGATCAAATCTGGTCCATTAATAAGAGCCGGTCATCAGCTGGCTTTTCACTGGACATCCCGCTGATTATGCTGGTAGCTTCCATACTCAAGTATGTCGAGACGAGAGCATGTGGAGACAAGTGGACCACGGACTGACGAAATCGTGCTAGGGTGTTTTTCTGGTTTGGAGACCGCTACGACTTTCCGCTGTTGGTCCAGGCAAGCATTATGATTTTGGTTCAGCTAGTACTGCTTCGCGTCGCCCTACTGTATCGGCCACCCTTTGGAGCTCAGCACAGTCTCAACAAGCCCTTCCAAGGAGCGGAGCAGACGGACAGCCATATCACAAGGCCATACAGTTTCTGGCAGTGGCGTGCGCAGAAGCCGTACTGGCAATTCCTCGTCTATTATACAGTCGTGTTGGCGGTGTTGCAGATTCTCGTTGGAAGCAACACGGCATACGTCGCACTGCAGGGCTACGTCGCGCTGTCCGTGGAGGCAATCTTGCCCATCCCGCAAATTCTGGAGAACGAGCGGTTGCGATCTTGCAAGGGGTTTCGACTCAGTGTGCTTGTCAACTGGCTAGTTGGTGATGCGTTCAAGATGACATACTTCTTCCTTTCCGAGGGAAGCGTGCCGTGGGCATTCAAGTTATGCGGCCTCTTTCAAGCAGCGTGCGACTGTTATCTGGGTGTTCAATACTGGATGTACGGAGAAGGCGAACAGGCCATCTCAGGCCTCGAAGAAAAGACTTCTCGGCTGGCATAGGCATTTTGCAGCCTCATGATCGATTGATGCTCGCCAAGCCCGGTGTGAAGGCCGCAAGAAGTTATACTTTCCCGGATCAGTCAAAAGCTATCCTGGTTCTGACACTCGTGCCCATGGAAATTACCAGCAGGTAGTGCCCGAACAGTCGGAGAGTTTGGGCTTCTTCTGGTGCCTGTGAGAGCTCCCGGAGGTCTTGGCACTCGCAATTGGGCGGGCCAAAATCAATGCTGTCACAATAGTATTGTGACTCTAGAATCCACTGTACTAGAAGCGGAGAAGAAAACAGTTGTCTTCGGCTCTTGACTCCCTGAAGGGCACAATTTTGCACCGCAGGAAAAGCCAAATGATGGGAGATGTTCGATAGGTCGAGCAAAGTTGCTTGCGTGGAAGCCGGCGTAGTTGAGGCTCACATAGAGGTGGCTCCTACACACTTCGTGTGAAAAATCATGATTCGAGGTAGCGGAAATCGAAGTCCTGGTTGTGGAAGCGGTGCACAGTAACTTGATTCAATCAAGCCATCCAGTGTCTTCTCCATTCACTTCGGTCATCATCATTCTCTTTTCTATCCGCGGTCGCGGACTTGCGCGGACCGTAGCCTGACTTCTCGTCTCCTCCTTGACGTACGCTGGTAGGTACCGTCATCACCATCCACTTGAACGGGACTCCCCTCCAATCTGAGTATCTTCAGTGTAAGCTTAAGACCCCCGACTGAGTACGACATTTCTCGAATTTCTCTCATTCGACATACGTATGCTTACCACCGTTTCCAGAACATTGAAGTGCCTGTCGAGGCACGGCAAAAGTCATCTTTCGCCAGACGCACCTCCTGAGAGACGATATCGCTCCCACAGCAACTCCTCGGCCGTGATTAATCTTGATCTTATTCAGCAAGATTCACAACGCAGCCTGATCATATGAGACAGTGAAGCCAACACGGAAGGTCAGCTTCGTTCTCGAACGCACTATCGAGCCAATCAACATCTGAAATTGCCTACTCACGCGCAAGGTCAATCAATCAGCTTGAGGATTTTCTAAGACTGCTTGCACTAACAGTAAGAACAGTCACCACAGCAACCAATGGATCACTCGATGGGCCAATCGGTGGTTCCTTCGGTGCAGCGCGGCCTGGACGACTTCGATATCGCCATTGCAAACGAACTGCAAATGGGATCAAACGGCTTGCAAATCCAGAATGTCGAGCAACAGATGTTTGACGGCAACGTCGCACAGTACGCGGAGATGGAAGAAGAACAGCACCTGTACCCCACGGTACAGCAAGCGCGGGCTAGTATGGGTGTGCAACATCCGCTGCCAACTGCTTTTGCCCAGCAGAACTTCGGTAATCCGCAGCCTTTGACCCCCCAGGACGCTCATAACAACTTTTTCGACATGACCATGCCAGGAGACAACCAGATGGATGACACAGTGGTCAACCATATGCAATCTATGTCCGAAGCAATGATACCATTGTTTAGGGCTCACGATCCGGTTGCTTTTCCACCAACGCTGCAGACGTCGATGGAATCATTTCACTTCAGTAAGTTCAATTCCCTCAACCACACAATGTAATACACATGGACACTCTCCTCTCCTGCCCAGGGTATTGAACATGCCTGGAAGGTGCTCGTTCCTCCGGTTCACTCCGCAAAGCAGGCAGGCGTCGTGGGCCGTGGTATCTCTGCTAGACGACCATCATTCCTGTCTCGCATCTTCACTTTGGCAATAATCAGGAATGGTATCCATAGCATCCAACGTTACACCTGCTCGAAGTCAACCCATCATAGTCGAGCATTGCCGGACATTGCTTGGCAGCATATAGCACACAGCATGAACACCGAGGAGGACCTTGACAATCTTAACACATCATGTCGTGTCTGCTCACAGTACGCGTGTATCTGTGTTCCGCCTTCGACTCCTGGGTTTTCGGTGCATTCTGGTCCGCTGGCATCAAGTGCAATATATCATCTCTGGCCGCAACAGATGGTACATCGTATGGTGGAGGGGCCGCCGCATGCCATGCCTGGACGAACTATGCCTCCGCCGCAGTATTGGGGTCCTGATCAAACAACGACGCAGACCACCTGGAGCTCACCTTCATCCATATATGAGCCTTTTGGTCAATGGCCGGGACGGACGTTTGCACCCATGGGCAAGTGTGATGGAAAGGAAGACCTCGGACTCTCGTTCCCAAGCATTGACCATTTTTCGCTGCACGTGCCCTCTCCGGCCGCCGAGGTCGGGCGCACCCCACTCCTGGTCGCACAATCTTATCAGATCATCTTCCCGTCGTCGCCGAATGAAAAGCATCTCACCACACGCATCCTTCGCGATGACTTCGCCCGCGCAAAGTGCTAACGACGATAACGCAGGCCACTATACTTCAGCGAATGCGCACGGCAATGAGAATGGCTTTGTGAGCGTGGGTGGAGGCGATCGCAGCGACACCAACTCGCAGGCAGCCTACGCACATCGGGGCAGCCATGGTGCTGCTCAGCCAGCGAAGGTCCCGATTCCGCCTCACAACCCTAGAAAGGACTCCGGCAGAACAACAACAGCATCGAGCCCAGGCTCGGACAAGGACGAAGGGATGACCGTCGAGGCGAGCGGGCCCATGAGCACCAACATCTCGATTCCGCCTCGTCCAAGGCCCGGTAGGAAGCCTATTCCACACGAAGACGCCGCCGATAGGCGGAGAGTGCAGAACCGTATGGCGCAACGTGTCTTCCGTGACAAGCGACAGCAGAAGCTGGCGGAGGCTACGGCCAGTCTGCAAAATGAGGAAAGCAAGCGGAAGGACATGGAGGCCAACTACGAGCGCAAGATTGACCAAATCCAACGAAATCACAACGAGAACCAACGAAGATTGCAGGCTGCGCTGGAAGCAGCTCTCACCGATCTCAAAGCGGCCAATGCTCGTGCTGACGAATTCAAAGCACGTGCTGAGGCAGCAGAGCAACAAGTCGTCATCTACCAAAGACGTACGGCGAAAAACTTCCACCAAGGAATCGCGGCAAGCAGCGCCCCGGGAATCATTGGCCCATTCCGCGCCTTGAGCGACACACTTCCTCCGGAACGCAGTGAGACGCGCCATGGAGAAACCAGCAGCAATTCTGTCGATGCAGGTCCCTCGCCACCAGCCTCGGAGGAGCACTATGAGATTGACTTTACGAACTATGGTCGTCCTCGCACTTCATCTACCTTTGGCCTCCGAGTGACCACCAGCCATGACGGCAATGAGATGGACTTCACCTTCGACCGCAGCGACGACAAGTGCGGTTTCTGTACTGATGATCAGAACTGCGCGTGCAAGCAGGAGAAAGTGGTCGAGAGGGTGATTGATCCACCCATCGTTGTCAGGTCTGTCACACTACCAGGAAGCTGTGACATGTGTCGTGCCGACCCTGTCCGCGCTCAAGCATGTCGAGATATGGCTCGGTCGACGAACATGTCTGCTCAGACCCCGGTGTCCACACCCACCTCCGAGACACCACGCGCCCCCATCTTCGACAGCCGATCCGGCCTCACTGCCATGATGCCGCCTCCACGCATGTCGTGCTCATCGATGGTCGACGCCTTCAACAAGTTTGGCGAGCGCACGTCGTCAATCGCCAGCCTGTTTGGCGGGAAGCCACTGACGGCATATCCCGCCGCCACGGGCGGCTACGAGTTCGAGGAGACTCAGGCTGCTGAAGTCCTGTCGACACTGTCGCGGCGCAGCACCATGGCAGAGTCTCCTCAGCCAGATGACAATCGACGGCCAAGTGTGCAAAGCACAAGAACGAATTAAAGAAACGCAGCTCGAACCGCATTATGCTTCATTGTGAAGACCACTTTCCATGACAGACCGCTTCTGCGGAAAGAGTGGTACCGAATTGGCGTTTATAGCGAAGCAAATACCGCAGATCATTTTTGGGCGGGACAGGACTTGCGCGGGGGCGTTCTAGATGTATGTCCTGGGCTCACTATAATGCAACGATTGACGAGTGTCTGTTGTCCGTGTCATGCTGGTATTCCTTCCATTCCCTTCGACCATGTGATATATCGTGGTGACTGCATGTGCGTCCCGCCGTTCCACCCGCCATTCCACCCGCCTTGTGCGTGCAGAAAATGGCACCGTGTCATGAACCGCATATTGCATATTCACTCCTCGCCTGGTCGCGTCGCCAATTGTTCCCCATCGGCTGCCGATGTGGCTGAGCAGGATCAGCATCCTTTTCCCGCGAGCGAGGAAACGAGCGTCATCGCGCGATTTTCTTCTCTCTATATCCGCACGATAGCACAGATGGTCATCACGAGTGGCAGTATTTTCGCAGTACAGTAGTACTCCCCTCGCGGATCGAGAACATGGAGAGTCGTAACACTACTGCCTCGACCGCACTCCTCGTTGCTTGATGAGCTCACAAGAAAGAGGCGGTGGTCACTCCTCCCTTCTTCTCTCTGCGTCTGTGTCTGTGACTTTCCCTCCTGCATAATCAGATCCTCGTTTTTTTCATTGGACATGGAAATTCCAGCTTGTTATTATACTTCCTCCTACTGGTCGATCGCATCCTCTTTGCTTGCTACAGTACTGCACTGGACTGGACTGTCACTCTTTGCCAAAGACGGGGACGAATTGGAAGGAGGCGCAGCTCGCTTTGATTCCTAGATGGAAATGTTGAGCTCTTTCAACGTCCCTTGGTTGGAAGCAGCAATAATTACAACAGTTCTGTTTCCTCTTCGACGCAATCCTACGGTGTTTAGCTTTTCCATGGTTTGCGTGGATGGTAGAAGACGATAATCAGATGCAGAGCTCATGGAAGTACAGCAGTACAGTAGGAGGTAGGCCCCGGCATCTTCCCGCCGAATGGCCGCTCGCCGGCAACTCTCCGGAAGGCTACTCTCGATACTGGAACACCTTTGTGGGCTGCAAAGTGTAGGTGGCTGCGGACACTATTCTACTTCCGGGCATCTTTACGTTCCCGCGTTGTCGCACACACAGGGATCGAAACGTGGTTTAGTCAGCGGGCCCGAAAGGACTCGCTTTCGCGTCGGCTATAGTGTAGTGTGAACGGAAATATTGGGGGGCTGGGTTACAGTACTCTATACGGTACGGTTCGGTACGGTGTGTCGTTGAGGAGGTGCCGTGGAAATATTCCCAGCGTGTAACGAATGGCTGAGCGGCTCTTGTGTGACTCGCGGGCGATTGGAATCAGATTTGTACAAAGTATCTCTGTGATGGTATCTTGATATGGCTGTTTGGTAGGCTACTAGAACCCAGACTACTTGACTTGGTCGTTCCGTGTATGGAACGTCTGCGATGCATCCTCCGTCTTGTCCCCTTTCGGCTATCCTCGCGGACTGATGCCGGCGGGGACATATTGCCTGCCCTGGGTTTGCCTACTCCTACAGAGCTTATTTCTGACGTCGTCGAACAGGTAGAGAAGCAGCAAAGAAGGGAACATCTTGCGGGTGGAAAGGACTGAAGGATTACCGTACAGCAGAGACATGGCATGGAACCTGCCGATTCCTCTCGCTCCCTCCGAGAAGACAATCCTTCGCGACATGTGGCACATGTGGTGCGAAGACTACAGTACGGTAGCTCTTCCACGTCTGCTCACCACGATAACTGCTGACTGTCCCGTATAGCGTTTCTTAATAACACGGCCGACGAGGATGCAGCTGTGGTTGGTTGAACGGCGCCGAATCCATCACTAGTGTAGGATTCCGACTTCTCAGAGCGGACTAGAGCCCGGCGTCAGTCAATGGCGGGACTCTCCATGTTGCGGATACTCGAGAAGTGTGTTCTCACTGGCGCCCCCCAAGGCTCCCTGAGACGCATGGCAGCTACGCTTTTTGGCAACACTTCCGTAGCTTCGCAGCCGACCCGGCATGACGACTACAGCACCGCCTCAGGCCTGCGATCACCGCGCAACCTGCAGGTACGAAGTGTTTCGATCCCTCTCGGCCGATAGCGCACTCACCGCAGCTCCGTGCAGCTAGGAGAAGTCAGCCGGGCCCATTGATCTCTCGTTCTTTTCGTGCATGGCGGGTGGAGACACGGGCCCGGCAACAGTCGCCAGCCTCACAAGCTTGTTTCCAACCCTCAGAGGCTAATCAGACACTGTGTCCGCCGATCTAGCAGCCCTACGTAGGCTAACAGAGCCTAATGGACATGGCTTGGGGTGGCCGCTGCTTTCCTCTAGTAGCAGAAGCCTTGGTGTTCCCTCAAAGACGTGGCTGTGGAGAAGAACAAGGCTTGTGTCCAGGAGGATCGCCCTTGTTGCTCCAGCTGAGACGCTTACTCAACGTGCATCATGTTCGACAGCACGTCGATCACGGTCAGTGTTGTGTCCGGCCCTCCGGCTATGACCGAGCGTGTAGGCTTCAGTATTGGACACCGACCATCCCCATATCTCCCCATAGCTTTTGTCCTCGAAGCAGGACGTCGCTATTTCTATCGCAGAGCAGATCGATTGCAACTCTATCGCTTTAGCGGCGTGACTACTGCTCCCTGCGCACGCTGCTGTGCCATGTCATGATTGACCTGAACACATTTCTGGTAATCTCCGATCACACCGGTTCCGGCCCTGAGCGTATCTCTACCTGCAGTATATCTGGTCTGGGGGACCTGCACAAGGCGTAATCCGAGAACGCCTCCCCTCCTTCCATCCTACTGTGCGACGAAATGTCGTCCTCATCAAAACCACCCAGACATACCTGTCTCGATTGCGGCAGGAGCTACAAGGCTGCCGAAACATTAAACCGACATCGCAAGAACCACAGTGAGACTACCGCTTACACGTGCGAGATCTGCGAGGCATCCTTCAAGCGAAAAGACCTCCTCGACCGACACTCCAACATCCATTCGAATGGCCGACAACCGGCCAGTCGCAGCCGCAGTCAGCGAGCCTGCGACAGATGTTCAAGATTGAAGACAAGATGCGACAACCTTGTCCCATGTACAAGGTGCACTCGTGGTGGCCATGCATGTACCTACCGGCTCAAGAGTAGCCGAGCCAGGACCGATCGATCGTCCACAGTCAGCATGGAGACTACCCCAAGTAGTCGTTCGAGTGTGGACATGACCACGCAAGACATGTTTCACTCGCCTCAAGTTCAACTCCAAGATGACTGGCAACCGCTATGGCAAGATAGCAATATGTGGCAGTGGCCCGATGTTGACCCTAGTCTGGCCCTACAACAGCCTCAGGACCTCAACTCTACCTCTAGCTGTGGCATGCAAAACCTCCTTCCATCATGGACAGTGGAGATTGATCCGATGTTGGTTGAGCCTGCCGCCTTGTCCCCCTTTCACAGCGTTGACTCCGACCCTGGAAGCCCTTGCAGTGGTTCCTCTATTGAACAATGGGCCTCAGCAGATCTCCAACCTCCCCTCACTACCACTCCCTTCGACGATATGGACTTGTCGCCAGCTATCTCGCCTTACCAACCACCATTGTACACCGCACCACACTACGACTACACCAATCTACCCGAGGCAGCGTACGAAGACACCCTCCTCCAATCCACTGCCCCGACACCACAGCAACAAAAGCTCGTCACCGAGCTCTCCACCCTCGCCTCTCACTCCTCTCCCGCGCTTTCCAACCCCACCTCCCGCGCTTGCCTCTGGTCTAACGCTGCCCGGGGAGTCAAACAGACCTTCAATCTCACAGCCACTCAACAATCATCCTGTCGCCCACACACCTTGCAAATATTTCTCGACCTCTTCTTCCAACACTTCATCACCTCACCTCTACCTCCCGAGAAACGCTTCACCGCGCCAGAATCCCACCAACCACATCTCTACCTCACCATGATCGCTATCGGAGCAGCCTACTACGGCCAGTCAGGCGCAGAAATCTTCTCATCGACACTCCTCGAAGCACTTCGACCCCGTCTCACAACCGCCGCCGCGCTCGCCGCATCACGAGGTATCGACGATTCCGAACTCGTCACTCTGGCACAAAGTCTGGCGCTCATCCAGGCCGCCATGCTACATTTTCCCAACCGGCAATCTCGGACATCGACTGGCTCGGCTTCGCACCGCCTCAATGAAGCTCTCGTCAATCTTTGCCGGAAGATTAGGCTCTTCGAGGGCAACAGGGCAGGGAACTTGAGTATGCAGGAAGCGGAGGAGAGGAGGAGACTGGCGATCGCGGTTGTTAAGTTGGATGAGACTGTGGGAATCCTAACGGCGACGGTGCCGTTGCTGAGCGAGGAGGAGGCAAGGACTCAGTGTCCGGATCGGAAAGTGCCGAGCTATGCTCGCACGCCGGCATCGGGGTCGAGGTATCCATCGTTCGACCATCCGGTGGAATGTCAATGATTGAGACACGGGATATGAGATGGACAATCGGGAATAGATATTCGCAGCGCAAGCACGTGAGATGAGATACCCCCAATACAGCAAGAGACACACACACAGAAAATGCGATATATCCTCCGCTCGTTCGTCGTTTCCAGGCTTTCTCAATCTATGCTATACCGCGGCGGCGCGTCCTTCATCCCGTCCATGTTCCGAATCGTCAACTTGTCCACGTCGAAATCCTTCAACATCCTCACATTCACCGTCATCCGCGCTTCCCCTTCCTCCTCTCCCATCAGTTCAAACAACCGAGTCAGATCCGAAGCCACCACACTTCCTAAAAACGCGAAAAAAAGCAACAAGTCAGAATTAATTTTTTTTTCTTTTTTCCCACCCTCCACCCTTCCATGCCAGCACATGATTTTCCCCCTTACTCACCACAATGTTTACAAAACCAATGCGACACGCGTTTGGCCCCGAACAGATATGTGCTGATGGCGTCGGGCCGGCCGCGCGAGAAGGTGATGTTCCGGGCTTTGGGATGGATGGAGAGGTATCCCGTGCGTTGGCAGAAGGAACAGCGGCATGCTCCGACGGGGTAGATTCCTCGGTTCTCCGGGTCGTGGGATGTGTAGAGTGGTGGGGAGACGGAGAGGGTGTAGCGTATGGCGCCGCAGTGGCAGTGGACTTTTGCATAGGGAAAGGGGGAAGGTTAGTTGGTGGGGATGCTTTTGGGGAGGGAGGCGAGGAGGAGCGTACGGTCGTAGGAGGCCCATGTTCCGGTTTCTTGGGGCCAGGGGGGTTCGGGAGGGTGTTGTGGGTTGTTGGTGGTGGTGGAAGAGGAGGAGGCGGAGGACATCTTGGAGTTGGAGAATCGTTATGGGTTCGCGCGGCTTACCTTGATGGTCGACCGTTTGGTTTATATAGAAATGTACTATGGTACAGTACTCGGAGACATTGGGGTTCAGCTCAGCTCGATGGAGTCACTGGCGTGCCACGATCTCTCCGCTTTCGCGTGATTACACATCTCGCGAGAACGATAGCGTTGCAGGAGGGCACAAAATCTCGTGTTAGGGCTGGCGATGGGATGATCGTGTTGCTGGGCGTGACGAGTGGAATGTGGGATGGAGATGTTGTTGATGGTATTCCAATGCCTTCATGATGATGCCGTCATTGCGAGTGTGGTCAAATCAGGGCTGGCCAGGTCCGCACGCATCAGTAACGAGGCCGCGCGGGCATATTGTCACTCTCCCATTCTAGTACAATGCGATAGCGACAAGCAGGAGTCATGTCTGCGAATGGCTTCTACAATGTCGCCAAGTATACGACAGCGGTCAGCTCGATCCTGCTCCGGCTGAGTGCCTTCGTCTTTCTTCGCTGGGTAAGCATGTCAACAGAAGCTTTCATTTGCGCCGGGGTCTCTACCTCACCACAATCGCTGACCGTCATCTGTGCAGATACCTGGACATGTCAGTAGAGACATTAAGAGCGTATACCGATGCAGCCGAACTGACGAACATAGCCCTTCCCTCCCCTCATCTACTCGCTCTTCCTCATATACCTGCCGAGCTTCTGGTATACCCTAGTCAACACTGCTCCGTTCAAAGTCGTAGCCGACGTCCTCCATGTCACAACACGAGACACCGTACCTCAAGATGCACTCGACGTGGATCCAAGACTTGCCAATGGGCATGTCGCTGATCCCGGAAAAGAGATTGTGGTGGAGGAAGAGATCGATCTGGTAGAAAGAGATCCGAAGGTCATCAGGACGTTGACGACAGGCCTCCCAAGCCCTTCAAGCAACACATGGAGCTTGATCACGTTCCTCATCAATGCTGCATTGGTGGCCATGACCTTTGATCTGGTCAACAGAGGCACTTATCTGTACCCTTCGCATGACCTATCTATGGCACGAGTCGGCTATGTTTCGGACAGAGCGGCGAAGATTGTCTTCAGACAACCATTCGCCAGTCAGTTGCCTGTATATGCTTCATATCGCTATGCAGATCCGCCCTTCGCGGGTGGTCTGTCTGCCGACACAGCCTGGAAGTCTGCAGGACAGGTTGACGTAAGTAAAGCAAGAGTGAGAGATTTCGGTGGGTCTGGTGTACGGGGAAAATGGTCGCAGCCTTGCACGCAGCAGACCTGTCCTTTCCGTCTCATGTGTACGCGATTAGTTCAAACATTCACTGACCTCTCATTCCTTCCTATAGTGGGTTGATGAGCGTACCGACTTTACTGGCACATTCGAGTTGTCTGGCCTGAAGTCGGACACGCGATATCAATGGGCCGCGAACAATAAGACCGGCTTTTTCACGACAGCACCACCAGTAGGGCAAATCTCCACCAGGGCCGAAAATCATAACTCATTCACCTTCGTTCACTCGTCCTGCATCAAACTTAATTTTCCTTACAACCCACTAAGTCACCCCTTGTCAGCGCCAGGATTGCGGCACCTCTCCGATGCTCTAAGAGGGCTGAGGGCACAGTTCATGCTGTTCCTGGGAGACTTCATCTACATCGACGTACCTGGAAACCCGGGCAGAACGCTCGAAGATTACCGCCGAAACTATCGCCAAGTCTACGCGTCTCCAGACTGGCCAGAAGCCGCAAGCGAACTACCTTGGATTCATGTCTACGATGACCACGAGATCCAAAACGACTGGGATGGCAACACCACCTCTGTCTTCCCCGCCGCCAACGACCCTTATGAACACTACCACGTCTCCGTAAACCCTCCTGCTGCACGCAAAGGCGAAACCTACTTCTCCTTCACCCAAGGCCCCGCCACCTTCTTCATGCTCGACACCCGCCGCTACCGATCCCCCAACGACGGCACTAACGGCTCCGACCCCATCACCGGCGACGCCACCAAGACCATGCTCGGCGCCTCACAGCTCTCTGACCTCCTCGCCTGGCTCCGCCGCCCGGAACCCCAAGGCGTCAAATGGAAAATCGTCATATCCTCTGTGCCCTTCACCAAAAACTGGCAATTCGCAGCCCAAGACACCTGGCGAGGCTACCTCGGCGAACGCCAAATCATCCTCGAAGCCATGTGGGACGTCGGCCTGCGCGGCGGCATCGGCGTCATCATCCTCAGCGGCGACCGCCATGAATTCGCCGCCACCTCCTTCCCTCCCCCACCCGACGGCAAAGAAGAGATCATCGGACTCGGACCCCTCGGCCTCGGCGCCCGTCTCGGCGTCCACCCCGCCTTCCTCACCCCGGACGAGAAATCCGCTCTCCGCACCAGGACGAAACGCTGGCCACTGTCCGCCACGGTCCATGAATTTAGCGTCTCGCCGCTGAGCATGTTCTACCTCCCGGTCCGGACGTATGCGGAATCCAGCACCAGTGGGGACTACGCGAGCGATGTGTGCATCAAGTATGTTCCGGATGGGAACAGTAAGTTTGGCGCCGTGAGCATTTCGAGTCCGAGGACGAGTGATCAGAGCATTCTGCATTACCGGTTGTTCGTCGATGGGGTGGAGACGTGGAGTTATACGTTGACGACGCCGCCGGACGTGGGTGGGGGCGGGAGGGCGAAGGATGCGATTTGGGGGTGATGATGACGAAGATGATAATGCATTGAAGATTATGTAGCCTCCCTGAAGGGTCGTCGGCATGTGATTGTCGTATATCGTGTGCTACCTTCACCTTTTTGATCCTCAAAACTATCGTCGCGATTTACGCAAAACGGCCATTCCATGCTTCCTCTTTCATGCTCATGAGTCCTGCATCTCCCGATCCACCTTTTCGAAACCATTCAAGAAACCCAAGAACGTAATGACGCCCAAACCTGGATCCAACGCTCCCGTCGTCGCGCGGATGGAATGCATGCTCAGCTGCGCGAGTCCCGCATCGATCGAACGCACTCCCATGGCCGAAGAGAGCATCGGTCCCACCGTCCCCCCGGATCGCGAATCGTTCCTGATCTGGAAGACTTGTAACTGAGCTCCGACTTTATCCGCACAACGCCTTAGGATGGTGGTGGAGATGGAGTCGGTCGTCATATGTCCATTGGAATCGGCGGCGATGGCGACGCCGACGTTGAGGTGGGGAGCGTGGTTCTCGAGGTAGACGTTAAGGAAGTTGGGGTTCACGGCGTGGGTGACATCGGAGGAGACCATGAATGAGTTGGCGTAGGTTCGTCCCATGAGGTCGGAGTTGGGACTGTGGCCGGCCAGGGAGCCGACGGCTCGTTCGAGCGTCATGGGGAGGAAGTTTCCTTTGGCGCCTTGGCGTAAGAGGGAACCGATTTCTTCGTCGTCGAACAGGCCGACGACTTTGAGGATGGAACTTTTGCTGGTGTCGTGTTTGGATTCGATCAGGGCTTGGAGGGCAGCCCATGAGCAGAGTTTGTCGTCGATCCGACCGGCGGAGATGAACTCCCTGTTTAGGCCGGCGACGGTCGCGGGTTGGACGTCGAAGAGCTCGAGTTCCCAGTTGACGATGTTCCTATAGTCGCTGATGTTGAGACCTAGAGCAGTTGCGATCGCACTGACGAGAGCTGGAGGTTGAGTGTTGATGAAGCTATTCGCGGAGCCATCAGCGCGACCTAGAAGGGAGGGTTGGCTGAAGGGGCCCGCTGGTGGCTCTGGCATGTTGCTGCGCCATTCATCACTGCTGTCGAGACCAATGATAGGTACCATCTGGGTCTCTTTGTTGAAGGGTCCTTGCGCGGGAGCACCAAAGTGCTCAGCCAGACTCGGAATCTTAGCAATGGGCCAGTCCAGCTTGACAAGCTTCGTCACGATCTTGTCGCCCTCTCTGACTTGAACGCGACCTCCAATGCCCAGATCTCGATCCCACCAGGTGTGACCTAAACCTCCTGCATAGGGGGCGACACCCAGCTGCAGATAGCCTGCCTTGTTTGGCAACGCCGAAACAGGCTTGAGCTTCGCGGTGAGCGCATCGACGTGACCGGCCAGAATGGCAGCTCCATTGCCAGTTTTATACTTGGCACCAACTACGAAAGCAATAAGGGAAGACCCATTCCGCTGGACATAATACTGGCCCGATGGCTTGATATCCCATGAATCTCTCTCACTGAGCTCCGTGAATCCCTGCTTTTTCAGGTCTTTCTTCATAGCGTCTACAGCGTGGAACACGGTTGGATTCTCGGTCAAAAAGTCGCAGAACGGTTTCGTATATTCAGCCGCATTCTCGCTTGTGGCCTGAGGAAAGCGCAGAGCTTTCTTCATCTCCTTCTTTGCCCGACTCTTATCTTGGGAATCGTCCATCCGTTTCGTATTTATAGATAGCTCCTTTCCGACTCGCCTTTCGCTCTCATCCTTCTTTCGTGCGTCTTTATGTTGTACGAATGTGCAAGGTTGGCGTGGTTTATCCTCCCATGTGCCTTCTGAGAATCCGGTTCCCTCATCAGAATTTGGTCCAGTCGCCTTGGAGGGAGCATTGCTTGCGGCCTCGGGGAACGGGGATAGTTGGGCATTTGATATTGGCGGTTGAATGGACGAGCTGGCCAAGACGCACTCGCTTGGCTGGGCGCGAAGAGACTGCCGTGAGCTCATATTGCGGACCATGTTGATGGTCAATGGTAGTTGTGTACGTGGGTGAGGAGAGACGATGGAGGGGAGCGAGTGGTGGTTCCGCGTTATCTAGACTTGTGATGCGGCTGCGGTTGCTGTATCCCCTCGCGTGCCTGAGGCAGCCGCGGGACCTTCGGCATAAGCTTCAACGACTGTGGCTGTGGCTGTGGCTGTGGTGGCTTTGCGAATCGTTATCATTCTCGTGAACTACTTCCTGCTATTTACTCTTCCCCACTTTCATCACAGCATGTCCGCATCAAACGCTCCGGCATGGGTGATGTCGCCAGGACCGTTCATCCTGGTCCAGATGGTCCGCAGTTCGCTCTCCTCTACGTCTCTCTTGCCCGCCGCCGCGATCTGCGCCACCGCATTCTCGCGCTCAATCTGGACTATGGTCGATAAATTAGCGGTCTGATCGTTGGCATGATACGGCGGTTCAGCTACTCACCATGAAGGAACACAGCTGTACGCTTGCCACTGAAGAATGCGTGCGGCACGTTGGTCACGTTGTCCGCGTTGCAATCGCCAATAGCGAAGATACCAGGAACGTTGGTGGCCAGACCCTTGGCATTGTCGGCAGCAAGCTTTCCTCCGTATAGCTGGACACCTGCGTTCTGACCAACCTTCGACTTCTGCTCAGATGGGAAGTCGGCGAAGAAAGCATTTCGAAGTACAGTCTCGCCGTCTGCGAATTGAACCTGGAACAAGTCGTGCTCTGGGTGAGTTGGCAAGCTTGGGTCCGCAAATGGCGTTGCACCATCTCGCAGACGGGTAATCGATGCTAACGTGCGATTCTCGATCTTCACGTTCTGCAATTCAAGGTACTTCTGCCACCCAGGGAACTTGGTATCTGTTGTCGCGCGGTTGGCTGGTGTGTCCGTGCCGTTCACGAAGAGAATGATATCCGTGTTCAAAGTGAGAACTTCACGAACACTTGTCACCGCGCTGTCAAGACGAGCCAGTATACCAAGATCCTGATCAGCGTGCTCATGGCCGTCACACCAGGGACACCAATAGATCCCTTTGCCCCAATTTTCTTCGATTCCCGGAGTCGAAGGGAGGTTATCTTTCATGCCAGTTCCAATAACAACCTTGCGAGTCGTGAAGGACACCGACTTGTCTCCAGGATAGTCAACCAGCACCTTGAAGGAAGTATTGTTGTTCTGCGGCTGCACTTCAGTCACCGTTCCATTCACGAGTGTGACAGTGCCGTAGTCTCCAATCTGCTTCCTTGCGGCAAAGCGAAGCCACGCTGGTGTCACGCCATCAAATCCAACAATATCGTGTGCGTGGCGCGTTGGGTCATTGCGATATTCTCCCGAGTCGATCATCAGCACGTTGCGTCTTACTCTTGCCAGGCCACTTGTTGCTGCCAGACCGGCTGGGCCACCGCCGATGACAATGGCATCGTAATCTGCTTGAACTGCCGGTGCCAGCAACGGGGCTGCATGGACTGTGCTAATCACAAGCAGGATAAGCTGGAATATGCCAAAGAACAACATCTTGTAGCAAAGCTGGTTGATGCCGAAAAAGTCGAAGTGCTCGCAAAGGGATTTCGCTTTTGACGCCCTTTATAAACTCGGTCTCGTTGACCAATTGGTACGTCAGCATACATGCTGTGCTGTGAAGCCGGGTGCATGAGACGTTGACATTAACTTCTTGGGGATATTGCAACTGTCCCATGCGCGGCGAAGATCTGCAAAACTCACCTCTTTCGAAGCTCCTGTATGCACGGGATCTGCAAATCAGCGTCCACAGTAGCGGTGCGACTCGAAAGCTCAAGCTGTGCTCGCCATTGAAACTCCAATGACACCTCCACTTCGTGCAGATGTGTCTCACAAGAACTTTGTTTTCTTGCTGCACTCCCCACCGTTGCAATGTCACATCGCTGATCCTATCCCCTGGGGTTGCTTGGCGGTGTTTCGCAGATCATGGTTCGGCCTGACACCTGATTGAACGGACCAAGTCCTGAACCTCAAAGAGTGACGAAACTGGAGATGCGGTATACAAATCCGGTCAGGCACGAGCCACCTACTGTGCATTCGCAACCTTAGCAGGTATACCTATACCAACACGTCGCTGACGGTTAACCTATCAAATAGGCCTGAGTTAAAGCACTTGATGCTAGTCTTCATAGCATAGCTGCCTTCGCACACTACACTTGTCAAGATTCTGCGCCACGAACATCATAGCAGGCAAGCTGAGAGCTGTTCTGACCGTGGAATATGAACGAACACATGATCTTACCCCCCATGCTCGCTCACCTCACTCCTACGCATCGGCATCCGTACTCATCGCCACACTCTTCGTCCGCTCAAAATCCTCCGTCAACGTCTGAATCTTCTCCCCCAGTCTCCGACAACAATCCGATCCCAAAGGCAACCTCCGCACCTTCCCCTTCAAGTGTCCCGCCTCACCCATCCCACTCGCCACCTCCACAATTCTCTGCGCACCCTTGGCCGGATCCCCCGGCTGCCCGCCCTTCATCTGCTCAAAATGTTCCAACGTCTTCCTCACCGCGGGATACTCATCGATCGTCGCCAGACTATTCGTCACAAACGCCGTCCAGAAATTCGTCCGGGACGCCCCCGGCTCGACGATCAGCACGTCGATATCGTATTCGGCGACTTCGCGCGCCAGGGATTCGGAGAGGCCTTCGAGGGCGAATTTTGAGGCGGCGTAGAGACCGCAGGAGGGCAGGCCGTCGAGCCCCGCGATGGAAGTGATGTTGACGATGGTGCCGGAGTTCCTTTGGCGGAAACTGGGCAGTGCGGCGCGGATGAGGCGCAGGGGACCGTAGAGGTTGACGTCCATCTGTGCTTGGGCTTCGGCGTCGCTAGGTGCAACATGATCAGTGAGTTGTTTGCCGTGGATGATGGGGATGGGGGATGTGCGTACGTGAAATCTTCCAGAGCACCGAGATATGACATGCCGGCATTATTGATCAAAATGTCAATGTGACCGTAGATCTGCTCGGCTTCCTTCCAGATTTTGGCGCAGTTCTCCGAATGCGTGACGTCCAGCTCGAGAATCTTGCCGCCCGCGCTCTCGATTTTCTGGGTGTTGTCTATGGCTCGCTTGCGGCTGCGGACGGTGCCAATGACTTTGTGTCCAAATTTAAGGGCGGCCAGAGCGATCTCGAGGCCGAAGCCGGCTGAGACGCCGGTGATGAAGAAGACTTGAGAAGACATGGGTCGACTGTTGTCAAGTTGCGGGTAGAGGTGCGTTCGTGGCCTGATGTCGTGTGCAGCTGCATCATTACCATTACCTATATACTTGCTATCCACGTCGGGCTTAGCGCTATGTCCGACGGAGCTGTTTCCTACTGCCGAGTATTCTTGCCTCCATCGTATGCGATTCGCAGGCTCGTGGCATATCTCGTCTCAATCAAAGCTTGCTCAGTCGATCGCAGGCACTATCCGCGGGGTCACAAAGCGCAAGCTTTCGTTACGCTGCCACCAATGCATACGGCTTACAACATCTTGCCGAATCTGACAACAAGTGATGGTCATAGCTCATGGGGCTGAGATTGGCTGTCCGAATCGCAGGTGACCTCCGCTTCAGAATCTCACTAAGTGGTGAAGCCACGTCTCGACCAGCAAGACTCGTGGCTTGCAGATGATACAGTACTGGAATGGTGGTGGAATCATGAGGTGGACGAGACACAAAGACGTCTCAGATAGCCCATTCCCGCGGATCGTCCGCCGCTGTGATGAAAGGCTCCTCGATCTGCTTGACAGCCAATTCGCTACAAAGCACACTGTGAATGCGTCAGTAGAAGCTCAGTGTCGGAAGAAGGAACAGAGTCTCACCATGCGCCGGCGACAAGGCCATCGAGCTCTCGGACCATTCCTTCCCTTCTCTTTCCCATGGCTACACCACGTCCGACCTCTCGTTGCAACTCTCGGATCCTCTTGCTCTTACCCATACCAGCCATTGTCATGACCATCTCTCCAAGGCAGTCCGCATGGAATGCATGTTGGCATGGAAAGACGAAGAACTGTCTCATGAGCAGTGGCAGTCGGCACTTCCAACAGCGCTCTCCCGGCTCGACAATCGCATATCTCTGATCCAGAGCCTTGATATCATCCTTGATATGCTGACTTGTCTTGGCACTTTCGTCCATTTCGCGTTTGAGCTCATCAATTTGTCTAGAGTAGTCTTCGAGAGCAGCACAAATTTCTTCTTTGAAATCGTCGATAATCACAAAGTCTGGGAAGAATGGAATCAGATCTTCAATCCGGAGATGGGGTTCGCAGCGTTTGAGAAATTCGATCGCGGCTTTGATACTCTTCTCTCGGCCGATGACTTTCTTCGCCACCTTCAGCCAAAGCTTCTTCTTCAAGACATCGTCGTTGCCAGGGCGGTCAGCGACGTCAGCGGCGAGGTCGACTTCGTCGTATTTGAGAGCAAGGTCAACAGCCGAGGCATACTGGCCCATTGTCCCATAGACGTGGACCGCAGACCGGACCCTCTTGTGGGCTATGCACAGACGCAAAGCAAAATCTGCATCGTAGTGCTGTTCGTGGTTCTGGGACTGTGTTTGCAGGTACTGAAGAAGTTGTGTCTCTTCCTTCGTCGGATGCGCTGCGTACATGGAGATCAGGGTATTGTGTACGGCCGGCTCGGTGGAATGCGAATGATTGATGCAGTATTGTAGATATCTGATTGCTTGATTGTTGTGAATCGGGACGACCTCTCCGACGGTCTTGTTGTAATTCAGCAGCGCCGGGATGATCTTCTTGGTATCGAGGCCAGATTGGCGCATGAGCACCTCAACAAGCTCGGTGGCTATAGTTGACTGCGACATGAGCACTGTGCTGTATCGATAGAACATCTCCGGGTCGGTTTGCTTCTTGAGGACCGCAATCGCTTCGTGCCATCTTTCTCTGTTCACCCAGTATGATAAGACGTAGTTAGCATCATCAATGGCATTCGCGAAGAACAGAAGCTCCTCTTCTCGACCATGCGCGCTGATGATCTCGTAGGTCGCTTTCCGGTCAAGATCAGCCTTTTGCTTGGTCACGAAATCCTGGAACTCTTTTTGAACAGCAGGTAGCTGCTTCTGGGTGTCAGTAGCCGTGTCGTTCGTAGATAGCTCCGCCCGTGTCGAGATTGTGTCGTCCAACTGATTGAGCTTAGCCATGTACAACTCAACCATCCAAGATGCTAGCATGATACGCTGCATTTGAGCACTCTTCTTGAGCGTGCAAAGCTTGACGGACAGGTATTTTCGCAACGCATCGTGCTCGTCTTTGTCGATGAAGCTGAGCGCTACATCTTCGAAGGCTTTGGTGCTTTTGCCTAGGATAATCGCAGCTTCGTTGAACTTGCCCTGCGATATGAGATGATCACCTGTCATTGCTGCAACGGCATCTTTTTGTTCCGCGGTCTTCGCGTATCGCTGCGCTGCTTCGTACTGTCCCTCCTTGAGCATGATTTTCCAAACGTCCCTCGCCTCGTCTGTGACAACGATCTCGAATATATCTTGTGGGGTGAAGAGCCAGTACGTGTTTTTCATGTGGTCTGTGAGAAGGCCAAGGCTTGTTTGGCCGGGCTCCAGAATCTGCTCGTTGTAAACAATACTTTCATCCAGTCGATTTATGCCAGTAAGACGACCTTCTACCAGAGCGACCATGTGAAACTGTGTTAGCAACAGTGATAGTACAGGAGGCTGTGTTGTCCTGTTGCGTCCACTAGCTGCCTGGAAGGGCGGCAGCTTAGATTGCGGGAAATTCTTGGACTCTCTGAAAAGCTGTTTACCAAGAGTTACCAAATCTGCAGAGGACTTGAGAATGTTGCCATGGAAGATGCCTTGGGAGTTGAGCCATGCGTAAGCTCGCTCTGCTTCTTCAGAAGGAGAATCCAGGATATCCGGGCTCGTCACTAGCGTGGCAGCGCTTGTCGCAGTTGCCCGTTCTATCTCATGCACGTTCGGGGCTTCGCCGTCGAATAACTTCGCATACACCTCGTTTCCATGATGTCTTCCGCTCATGCGGCCAACGAAATGCCAAAGTTTATGCTGCGTAGCGACCAGCACTCTCCTTGTCTCCGGCTTGCTGGAAACAAGGTCGGCATGGATTCCTGATATTGCCCCATCATTGCCATTCCACACATTCTTCAGATACTTCTCCGTACTTCGATAGAATTCTGTAGTAGGTTCAATTGCCATCTCGTAGACGTTGCCATCACTGCTTCCAACCAGAATCTCTCTCGTGCTTGCAGTGGGTCGCGCCGGGTTCCATCCTACACACTCGACCACAACACCACGTAGTCTTCCAAGCTGTTTCGGTGTGCGCGATTGCATATGCAGATAGAAACTTTCCCCTCCCGTCGTACTTATTATCAGATGACTTGCGCTGGGATCTAGGAACAGCTTTCGAATGACGCCTACTTCTGCGGGACGTTTCGGCAGATCTATATCATCGATGTCCTCTGCATTGTCGAGATCGAAGCGTAGTATGCGGCCTGTACTGAGTGCGAGCACAAGAACATTGTTGGCGACTGCTGCTGCAACGAAGTCGGCAGAGATGTCAAATCGCATCTGGACTTTTTGCACGTCGAATATCGGAAGCGCTGGGTCATCGTGGCTACCTGCGGCAAAGCCGCCAGAGTCGTTCATGACGGCAAGCTGTTATCGAGGTAACATGGTTGTGTGGCATACAGAAGACTGTCGATGTTTGTGAGCTGCACTGTTTCGAGATGTGAAACTCGAGCACAGACAGCTTGATCTATTGGTTCTGCAGTCAGCCGCACTAGCTGAAGTCCTCTTGGCATCTGTTTACCCATATCGCCGAACACATCTTCACAGTCGAGCCGTGCTTTTCAAGCCTGATGTACAATAGTAAATTCAGGGTAACTACTATCACGAGAGCGAACAGAGCTAGACCCTAGTGGTATTCCGGGACGTGCATGCAAGTAGAACATATTTCAATGCTGATTGTGTGAGATCACGACACGAAATACATTAATCACCAAGACTTGTTGTAGAATCTCCCCAAGACCGAGGTGCTTGCTCGTGAATTCCTGTATACACATACGCCCGCCGAATGAGGAAATCAAAGACAATACTCCCCGGAGGGAGCAAGCCACCGTACAGTAGGTCATCCTCGTGAGATGCCCTAGGAAATGATTTGCGCTTGGAGTACCGTTCACGTGCACCGATGCTTTGGTTCTAATTCGGCACCTCCACACGCCCTTGTTTAGATTTGCAATCTGCAATTGCATCTATCTGGAAAGCGGCAGAGGCAAAAGACATTTTGGTAGCTCAGACCAAGCGCAAAAGAACAGGGCTCAACCGCGATTCGAACGCGGGGCCTCTTGCATGCGATGTGGAAGATCCCAAAGCAAGAATCATACCCCTAGACCATTGAGCCTGTTGTGTAGATGACGCTTCATGTCCGTATATAATGGAAGTATCAAAGCCGCCCCAGGTCGCATCGGTGGAGTAGCAGCTTTCACCCATCACAAATGCATCATACAGGGGTTAGCAATGCGACAATAGTTGGAGCCAAGCCACATAGGATGCGAGAGCCTGACATCCAAGAATGATCTAATCAGCTGATGGTGGCTGCGACCAAGTGATTAGAATGCCAAGCTTCCAGCATAGACTTCATTCCATGTGTTATCATCCCCGTTCTATCGCAGTGCGTGTCTCTCGTGTAAGGCAGCTGAGATTTATCAATAGGAATATGTTGTGGGCAGCGTGTACATCCGGTGTTTTACAGAGAAGTACTGCTCCGACACTCAGTGGCAACACTGCTAGGCCATGACCTCATCAGTGAGATAAGGTCGCGCTCAAGGGACCGCGTCTATGCGCTATTGCGACATGTATCGATCCCTCTCAGTTCGAGGCCATCCCACAGAATCGTAAATACCAGAAAAGGGAACAGGTGGAACATCATGGGGTTACCACAGCCAGACCAAGCTCCCACAGAGGCGTCAACCTCAACATCAGCATCAACTTCGGCAGAGCAAACCTCCCAATCAACCACAGCCTCCCAACTACCCCCGGAAGCCCTCGATCTCGCGACCAAACTTTTCGACCTCGCCCGCACCGGCCAAACCTCCTCTCTCCAGCACTACATCTCCGCCGGAATTCCCGTCAACCTCACCAACCACAAAGGCGACACGCTCCTCATGCTCGCAGCCTACCACGGCCACCTCGAAACTTCACAAATGCTCGTAGAAAGAGGGGCGGATCTGGATCGTCTGAATGATCGGGGCCAGAGTATCGTGGCCGGAGCGGTGTTCAAAGGATACGATGAGGTGGTGAAGATGTTGGCGGAACGGGGAGCGGATTTGGCGGCGGGACAGCCGAATGCGATTGAGGCGGCGAGGATGTTTCGACGGGAAGAAATGTTGAGGTTATTTGGGGTTGAGGACTAGATATAAGAGGCACGGAATGCGAGGAATGGGGGAGGGGAATTGGACTTATGGCTGTACGACATGGATCGAGAGTATCGCGAAAAGGGGTATGTGACGGAAGATGAGAAAATCTCACGAGCTCGTTGTGCACTTTTGGGTCGTGCTCTCGTTGGCACTGGAGCTGTCGGGAGGCACAATGTGTAAAGTTGTGTCCATAAAAGTCACGATACTTGCTGGAGTACAGCACGCCGGAGCTGGTGTCAATTGAATGCACTGCAGCTCGCATTCGATACGTGCGCCTTGGACATTAACTTAGGATCTTGCGCTCTTCCACGACAAGACAGAGTGGCGCAGTCCTTATGCTGAAAACTCCATCAATGTGAAAAGCAGAACATGCCTCACTTCTCTGGTGCACAGCCATTCAACTCGCGATTGCCATACCCAGTGGAAGGAACCAAGCCAAAATCCAACACTTCTAATCGACAAGCAACGTAGGCGATCCTCTCGGACTCAGTCGCTCCCTCTCATCGTTCTGGATCGGCAGCAGCAGTCCATCCTCATAATCATCCTTCACCTGGGCATGTAAAAGCTTCGCAAACTTGTCGGCGCTCCATTCGATGCCGTCGCCAACTTTTTCCAACGCCATTCGCATCTTCGATGATTTGGGTGTTGACGATCTCGAGCTGGATTCCGAGCCATGTGGGCTTGGGAAAGGAGTGCGGTATGCATGGCTGATATTCCGCTTTGGAATCGGTTGCAGCAGACCAGTCTCTTCGTCCGGGAGGCGAAAGTTCAGGCTTCGCGCGGCTTGCTCAACGTCGGCGGATTTGGTACAGTGGCAATGGTGCTTGGCGGTCGGTTGAGGTGAATTCAGAGCATGCCAGCTCTTATTCAGCGGGCTACTCGAGCGATGGCTGGATACATCACCATTGCTGGTGTCGGAATATGACGTGGCATTAGAGCTAAGACTGTCAAAGGACTTGCGAGTTCTGAGGACTGGTGATGGCGCATGGGCAGGGGCGATTTTACCAGGGACTGCGATTCCCAGGCCTACGTATGTCGACCTGGTGTCCACGGTGAGATTTTGGACATGCGCGCGTTTGCGAAGACCGGGCTGGCAATCTCCATAACCCAGCGCTGGGGAGTCAGCGGATGTCGAGAGACCGTGATATGCTCTTTGCGAAGTATGCAGCTCGTTCAAGGTGTCGAGCTCATATCCGTCCTCACCCCGCGAGGCATATCCAACATGACGCTGCTTGCTACGATGTGGTTTGCGATCCAAAATCTGGGGCGGGAATTCCACCAAGAAGAGCAGAGTCGCCACGATGGCACTAAAGACCAACCAAGCGGCGACATAGAAGGCGACCCACTGTGGTAGATCTGGTAGTGGATCTGACTGGGGCCAGGAAAATGATGTCGATGAACGTGTGGGCACGGCGGCTGATGAAGTCGTTGCTCCCGGCACTACTACGATGTAGTTGCCAATTGTCGAGAGACGTAGTGTGGTAGGCATCGATAGGGATGGCTTCAGTCCATCAGATGTACCAATATGCTTCGAGATCCGCGATGTCGTTGGCGTATAGACGAGATGCTGTCTATTGTCAAAGTCTACATTCGAAGGGTGAGCGCTCGATGATGTTGAAGGCTGCTGATCAGAGGCAGAGTTGCCCTTGGCTACTGCAACAGGCGCCATCTTGGTGCTCGGATGTTTGCTCCTCGTTGTAGTGAGCGCTGCAGAGGTTTGGCTGTCCGGAGTCGCACAATCGACTCAAACGCAGCTCCAAGACTTTACGCAGGTCTCCAAACGGCTTCACCAATGAGACAAACGGTGCAGCTAGTGAAGGAGATGGCAGCCAAACACAACAACACTGTGCACATGGATACTTGCCTGGTCTTGCTATTGTGAATAATACCTGCACACTACTCATCGTCCACGCGCGCTCTTTTACCTTTGCCACGCCCATCATCCTCCGCAGCCCTCTTCGATTTGCTGGATGCCTCAGCAATGCCTGCTTCGATTCCAAAGGGATCATCTCCACGATCGCGCTCAAACTGCACCGGGCCCGATCTCGCTTCAGCAGTCTCTGTGCCCTTGAATCCACTCTTTGGCGCTCTTCCAAGAGTATCGAAACGCTTGGTGCCTTGAATCTTCTCCAACGTCTCGCCACCATCCTCATCGTCGTCATCTCCCACTGTGGGTCGGTAAATGGAGTTGAGGGCGTCACGATCAGCAAACAGCGGTTTGTCGTAAGGCTGATCCTCGTTGAAGCCAGCCGCAAAGCCCGAACTCTGGTTGAATAGCCGCGAATCGTACATAGCCTCTTTGTTCTGGGTAGGCTTCGCCAGCCCAAGCGCGACCTTCTCGCCGATGTCTCGATTCTGTTCTCTCGCCATCATCTGCATTTTTCGTTCGTGGCCCATGTTCTTTCGTGCCATCTCACGTTTTGCTTCCTGCTTGCGCTCGGCACGCTGCTTCTCACGCTCTCGCCGATCACGATCACCATCTCGATCTCTGCTACGGCTCCTGCTGCTACGCGAGCGTGACGAGTATGAAGAATATGAAGAACGGCTGTCCACAGATCTACTTCGAGTGCGCCCGCGATCCGAGTTCCTGCGTTGTGCCATTGCAGCTGCTTTGTCCTCGCGTGCCTTCATTGCAAGTTGTCGCAGGTGCTCCTCTTTCTCTTCCTTCTCCCTCTCAGCTAAGCGTTGCTGCATACGGTGTCTTTGCTGGACTTCCTCTCTCGCGTGCCTGTCGGCCGTGTGCAGAGCCTCTGCGAACTGTGCAAATTTGTCGTTGATCGTCACATCTTGCAGCCCTCGGCCGTCAGCTGCTAATCGCTTATCGAGAGGCACTGTGTATCCCTTGGGATTCTTCCAGTTCGAGACAGGTGGTGGAATCTTCCAGGCTTCTTGATCTTCTGCGGTCAGCTTGCGAGGCGGCGAATGCATAATAGGTGGCGGGGGAGAGGGAGGTCCACGAGGGATCTTCTTGATCTTGTGCTTCGGTGGTTCCATGGGGTCTTGCTGTCTCTGCACAATCTTCATGATTCGATCCTGCTTCTTGGTGTTGTCGCCCATCTGATTGGCAGGTGTGTACCGCACAAACGTAGGTTCTGGCCGTGTTGTGCCTTTGACATTCTTCGGCTTTTGCGCTGCCAGAGTGCCATCCACCAAGCCCTGCAGTGCCTTCTGAGTCCGCTCTTTGGTCGCCTGCACCTCTTCTTCGCTCGGTCGCTCCAAGCTGATGTCCCCCACGTCTGCTCGTTGCCGAAGTGGAATCAGGTCTTTGAAGCTGGCGTGCACAATCCGGTTCTCACTGTGTCCTCTCCGTGCGATCGCATCGTACTTCACTTTTCCCTCCTGATCTACCTGCAGCGCCAACGCATTCGAGGTCGAAGGCTGGTTCTTGCGGCCCATGTCAAGCGGGTACTGGGCCATCGGCACCTCTGGAAATGCACCGCCATCTCCAAAATCTTCTACACTTCGCGGTCGCCATCCCGATCGCTGACCGTATGGAGGTGGTCCTGACCGCTTCACTACCAATTGGGATGACTCAAGCTCACGAGCGCCGACAACTCGCGGGCCTTTCTGCTGTGTATGCGACGGTAGCTCCTCGTCTTCGCCGGTATACTTCGGCTTCGGCAGTGCGCTGGATATCGAGATTCTCGGACCCGCGAGCGACATCTTGTGTTAGTTGGGGAAAACAGACTTGCCGTGGTCACTGCGAAATGTTCAAGTTGCAGGTCGGGTAATCCCGATACTAGCGCAAAGTCTAAATCGATATGCTCTCCAGTGTCCACGAGCAGAGGACGTCTTGACTCACTTTTCCTATTGTGCTGAGTCTTACTGGATCGAAATTTAGTGGCCATCGATGGAAGCTGCGAAGTGATACAATGCCTTGCAGATGAAAAGAGTCATGTCGGAAGAGCTGTTGGATGAAGTCATCTCCATCAATTCTATCTACGGCGACAACACCTTGAATCTTTTGGACGGCCATATCTATACTTTGATATTGCCTGCTCAGCCTAACATCTCTCTACGCCTTGAATTTCCATCGGATTACCCGGATGCGCCTCCCTCCGTCCTCGGCACGCAGTCTGTCGGGAATGAAACCGCCAAGGGCGAAGGCACTTCCATTGTTGAAATTGTGCGCGACATCCTGGCCGAGGTCTACAGCCCTGGAGCACCATGTATCTTTGATGTCATTGAAGAGTCAGGTCAGAGGCTTCAGCAATTCGGCCTGGATCAAGGCTCAAAGGACGAGGAGCAACAAGCTGCTAAAGCGCACGGTCAGGACGTCCATGGACTCCACGAGCAATGGACCGACTCTGACGAGAAGCAGCCAATAGAAGAACTAGGGATTCCGCCACCGTGGACGCTGTCAGACGTGATATCAGAGAAGAAGTCGGTGTTTATTGCTCGCGCTGCGCCAGTATCATCTGTGGACGAGGCGAAGGCATACCTGGCCCATTTGCTTGCTAGTGACAAGAAGGTTGCAAAAGCTACACATAACATCACAGCCTGGCGCATTCGTGGTGAGGGCGGTGTGCAGTATCAAGATTGTGACGACGATGGCGAGACTGCCGCAGGAGGGAGGCTTCTGCATCTACTAGAGCTGATGAACTCATGGAATGTTATGGTTGTGGTCACAAGATGGTATGGTGGTATTCATCTTGGCCCGGACCGTTTCCGTCTCATCAACCAGTGTGGGAGAGACGCAGTCGTCAAGGCAGGCTTCGGTCCGCAAGAGGAAGGCGGAGGTGGAAAGAAAAAAGGCAAGAAATAATCCCTCTATCGAATTCCGGATATGTGTGGTCACGGCCCATTCCTAAGTCCTGAAGTCCACGAGCTGCAAACGAGGCTTTCGTCTGGAGACAGCAAAGCACAATGCACTTGAGGCGAGCTGGTGCCATTGTCTACAAATGAGCTCCACTCATAATGTCAGATCGACCCGACTGCGATGCGCGAAATTAGGCGAACGCTGCATTGCAAGATAAGCGAAGCTCGAAAGCTGGAATTGATTCTGTACGGAGATCTGCAAAGCTAGAGGTGCCGATCACTCTTCGAGGCCGAGTTCACCGAGCTCAAGCTTGACCAGCATCACACGCGGCGAAGGAGCGTGCTGAATCGCGCAGTGGCTTCTATTCTTGCAGCAAGTAGCCATGGCATAGGATAGCGATTGTTCCTCGAATAGATGGCTTGCTTGGAGCAAGTCTCAGGAATGGGGGCGCTAACATCGAGCAGTGGCACGCATACAGTTTGCGGCCATGAAGCAGGGCGAACGTGGCGCTTAGCCGTTCGATCTTTGACTTTCCATTCGTCATGTAGAAGTGGTAGCGAAAGCGTTAACGGATGTGAAGACATGCCTGCAGGATCGCCAAACTTCAGTGCCACGAGGAGCGCCTTTGGATGAAATACCGCGGTAGCTCTCAGACATTCGCGACCGATGGGAGACTGCCACACGAGGCTGAAATCACCGGTAATCCGAACCACAAGATACTGCGCAGGAGTGGAAAGAAGGGTCTGATGAGATCATGAAAGAAGAGGAGGAAGAAAGGAAGAGGACATCTGGCAGAAGGCAGAACCGCGACATCAACCTCGAGTGCGTCAAGCGCCCTCAGTTCAGCCGCCACCACTCCGCGGTAGACTCCAGACACGAACTCCCAATGATGCCTGGGATCCAAACGAGCAGGCTACTGAGACTGTACACGCACCTCATCAGAGTGCAATCTCGACGCTTTCCGTACCCAAGGCATTTGCGCATGATGCTGGCGACCATGAAATCGCCGACACCAGTGCCGATCTGCACCACGAACAAAGCATCACGCTATATCAACGGCCTTCTCGATCTACCAAGGGTTTCTGTACCTGTGTACAGCACTCTCGATCTCCAATCCAGGTCGGAGTCGGAGTAAGTACAGTACTATGCCCTGCATCTACGTGACGTGAAGTATGGCACCATAGTACCCAGCCTCAGTCTACATCCTGCCCGGTCGCGGCAACGTCAATCCCCCTGCGCGGGCGCACAGATGGTAGTACAATAGTCGCGATAGCACAAGCCATGCCCCCCTTCGCCCGGCCACCGTCGAACCAGGTGTGTCGGCAGATCCAAACCGGGCTAGTAGTCGCGATAGCGCGTGCACCGCGCTTGACACCCATGAAATTTTCTCCGTCGAAAGTGGTACGCACCGCCGCTTTTGGTTTCACAGGACTCCGGGAGAACTGATAAGATGAGGTATCGGAGTGAGTGATTGAGTGAGCGCTGACAAAGGACACATATCCAGGCGGAAAGTTCGCCCGGCGGCCATCCCGTTCTCTCACTCTTTGACACAAATCAAGACCCTGTCCACTTCTGCATGATTATCTGCAGTCAATTTTAGGTTCTCAAGTGGACAGTTGACAGGGCACACGAAAGCCTGTCGGGCGCTCGGACGGATGCGAAGAAGCACCTTTCAACAACAAGGTAGGTAGATAGAAGATCTGCATACAGCTTCCGGAAGTGGTATGCCCAAGACATCTAGCATCTAGCATCTATAAACCTACAATTGAGACGGATGGTGTGAAGTGGACAGGGCCGAACAGCTCCTCTGCACATCACCGACCCATGGAATCCTCCTGCACGTCGTCACCTTGCAAGGCGGTTCTCAATTCACGAACACACGCACGCACGCACGTACGCACATGTTTGCTTTCTTCCCGGCCCTCCCAAACGCATGAAGAGGCGCAGAAGACGAGCACAGTCAGTAGTCTATAGCAGCCATACGATCGCACAAACCGAAGTCTCCAATTTCCACTTCCCACAAACAAACATCATAACTCTTGTATGACAAGCACGAAAGAGAAAATCATCATCACCACTCCCCTCCTTTCCCCCAAAACATGGACCCAGCCCCCCCGACCACGCGCCATACCATACCAGGCCCGGCCCAGGATATATGTATGGGCCCTAGCCTTGCTCTTCATCATCTTCAATCCCCATCTCTCAAATCTCATCTCTCACCATATCTCATCACAAGCGCAAGCGCGCCAACGTCCCTAGTCATGTAATTTCTCAACTTCTTCTTATCATCCCAAGTAGTCCTGCGGTGTGACTGACATGACGAGATAAGACAATGCTTAGCGTGTGAAGACCAGGACGAAAAGACAGAGGTATGAGATGGCTTGTGTGACGACGACGGCGACGTTGACGAACGGGGAAGGATACGAGAGGTCCTTTTCCGGCTGCGAGCGTTTGGCAGCAGCAGAGAATAGAGACCAATAGAGCTGAGTCAACTGAACGGACCTGATGTTTCAGAGTAGAAGGAGAAGGAGAACGAAGTCGTATCACAATAGCAGTCTCCTACTGCAGTACTACAGGCAGTAAGCGTCAGTGTCAGCTACCAATCAACCAACCAAATCCCACATACACACGTACAGACAGACCGACAGACAGACTCCTTATACACCTCATGATGAACCACCATGAATAAATCCCACCCCCCAACCCATCGCCAGCGAAATGAGTCAACCAGCTCGTCAGCTCCTCATCCTCCTCATCAAGCCAAGCCAAGAAGACGAAAAACGAAAAACGAAAAACGAAAAACGAACAAGAGAGAACGAAAACGCCGTAATCTCCTATCTATTCTATCTATACACACAATCCCATCCGTATGATCGCGCCGGTAGGTCGGTAGGCGCAGCAGAGATAGAAAGACAGATTGTGATCGAGAGAGGACGCGATGGGATACTTCATTAACGGAAGGTGTTATGTTGTATAGGAGAGTGTGGTATAGCAGTATAGGACAGTGTAGTGTAGCGTAGTATGGTACATGAAACAGATCGACGACCATCGACGACGTTTGTATCAAAAGATCTTTGATGTACATGTATCACCGATCGGGAACTCATTTCGTTACATTTCATCGTTTGGTCATGGCGTATTTCGATCAGGAGATATAGGAGGAGGAATACACGAAAGTTCATACATAGGATTTCGCCAGAAAAGGGAAGAAGAAGGGCATTTCATTGCAAGACCGCTCTCACAAGTATAATGGAAGCGCGAACTTCCGGGGGGAAAAAGATGTCATCATCAGAACTGGCTTTCATAAACCTCGTACGATGCTATGGACAATACAAAAACAACAAGATCAGTTCTACATCTTCACTCATCACGCTATGGATCCCCGCTGCCGCCAAAAAAAAAAACGCCGTTGTCATAAAGTCTCGTGGTATCTCTCCGTGGGTGCAAACGAACAAAATGAAAGCTCTCACAATCGTCACTACTCCAAACATGACGCAGAATGCTGGCCGCACGCACAATGATCAATCGCAGGGCTCGTCGAATTGAACGCTCATGCTGCGATGCCGCCGCCGCCGCCGCGTTCTCTGCGGCCACTCGGAGGGGAAGTCATTGGCGTCCGGACACGGAGGGAGTTCGATGGGAGGGGCACGGTCGTTGGCGCCGCGCGCGACCATCTTGGGCCGAGGCACCGCGCCGCTCGTGCTTCCGAACGGGTCGCGGGGCGGTGTCACGTCGTGTGCGACGTGTGCGGACTCCGGTTCCGTGGTGGCGTCCTGATCTCCGCGAGGGTCCACGGAACCCCGAAGCATCATATTCTTGATCGCCGAGAACTTGGTCGATTTGGGTCCGAGCTTGGCGGGCCAAAGTGGAAAGTGCAGTGATGTGGTCTTGTCGTTTAAGGTTGCCGGCCGGGGTGGAGCAGGTGACAATGGCATTGAATCCGCAATGGTGGGCGATAATGCTGATGCTGCTTGCAAGAGGTCGACATGACGTAAGGTCTTCCGTTGGGGGTGGATGGACAACGGCCGATCCTCATCGATCGAGCTGGGTGCTGTCGAGGCTGGGGAATGGGGGCTCGACGATGCAATGGAATCGTGGCGACTCGAGTGGGAATCCTGGCTGCTCCTGGCACTGTGGGAGAAGTGGACGGGACTCTTTCGCTGCGGGACTGGCATCGAAGTCAAGCCGCTGGTGGCAGCAGAAGAGCCTGAGGATGGGCGGTCGACGACCTTGGGCATGGATATCACTCGAGCTTTGCCGAGAGTCTGGATCTTGACGGCTTGTGCTTGAATGCAGCGATGTGTCGCGTGGTGGGCCGGGATTTCTCCCACGGATTCTGGTAATGAACGAAAGCTGCTGAAGCTGGGCACTGTTTGCAGACTCGTCGAATCGTCGTCATGAGGTGACAGGGCTTCCTCCTCGGAGGTGTAGGCATGCCAGAAGATTGGTTCGTTGATCAAGTCCAGAATGGCAGCGGAGGCCTTGGTGGAAGTCGATGCCTGAGCATTGGATTCGCCTTGGACGCCCGAGACCGACGAGGAACGTAACTTGGGTGGGGGCATGGTTGGATCGTCGAACATGAGAGCCATGGCGATGGTGGGGTTGATGAAGAAGTCATCCATCCGGCGAGACGCAGCAAAATCCGCCATGGCGGGCGTCGTCAAGCGTTGGTCACGGAATCGATCAACGACAGTTCGGGAGCAAAGTCAGTGGCAGGAATGGAAACGAGCCGGTAGTCAATGGTCGGCCAGGGCTGGGCGCGAGAATATGAGGTTGCAGGCGTGGGTATCAGGGACGGTGTTTGGTTGCGGAGTAAGTGCAGGGCTACGACCGGGATGTTCCAGGAAGGCTAAGTCGGCGGGTTGCCTGCGAGGACTGTAGTAGTGTCGGGATTGAAAACAGCCGACCAGATCGAGATAGATTAGTCGCCCTCCAAACGAGATCATCTGTGACTTGGTGTGGGCTCGTCGGAGGAGTGCCCTGGTTGTGGTCGCGTAATCGAGGTCACGTCTTGGTAATCCAGTATTGTCACCCAGATCGTGCCCCGGAGCGCGCGGTCGTCGTCGATGATTGTCAGGTGCTGACGGTCGCACACAGCCAGCGCCGTGTCCGGTTCGAGTGCTGTTCGACCACGGAATTTCGGAGGGTTCAGGATGCGCGACGATTCCGCTGGTGCGACCAGGGAAGAAGGGGGGGGGGGGGGTGGCGGCGATGGGTGCAGGCGGCGGTCGATGGCATAGAGCCTTATGTATGTGCGGAGGGAGGATGTACTGTACGATAGCTTGCCATCGAGTACTCAGGTACAGTACGGGAGGGTGTCAGTCGGGGTCGGGCCATCTTGGGAGTTTCTGGTGGTGCCCATGCCAAACTTTCCTCCATCGCGGGCTTTGCGACTGAATCGAGCTGGGCTACTGCAGCGCACGGGCGACGGGTGGTGCACGGAGGGATCAGGATGGATGGAGGAAGCATAAAAGCTGTGGTGGGCGGCGCACGGGAGAGCAGGAGGGGTCCAGCGGGTCGGCGTGAGACAGGCATGGAGTGCAGTACAGTACAGTACAGTACAGTACAGTACAGTACAGACAATGGTACGGTAACGAGACCGCCATGGCCGTGACGAAGCCCACTCGGTTTCAGCCCGACACACTCACAGTCACGAGGGCCGGACGGTGCAGTGGGTGTGGGAGAAACATCATGATGATCCTTCTGGAAGCCGGCGTGGGCGCAGCAGCAGCAGCCACCGCAGCAGAAGCCCGTGCTGGCCACGCTGAGGTGAAACCCTGATGCATGTCGCCGTCCGGTATGGGTGGTCCCATCATCATTCCCACACGTGCCGGCCGTACGAGATACAGTACCGCAGCACGATGTACAGTACAGTACAGGACAGTACTATATCCGCGGTGGCAAACGACGGACGAGCACACCTCCGCATCACACCCGGCACGTGCGATATGTGTGGCCGACCATTCGCACGAGATTCGTCTCACGAGCCGATTCCGACTTTGTGCGTCGCACCGCATGATTACTGCTAGATACGGCTGACCTCACACGATGTTGCTGCCACTGCTGCCCGAACCCATCCGTCGTGGTGATGCTAGTGGTGGTGATGTGCGCGATGGCGGTGTATCGGAACAGACGAACAAGATCTAGAGAGTATGCCGTCCACGCCGCCGCTTACCGACGACCACTCCTACGCACATTGACGGCAACCCCTCGCAATCCTAATCATCACACAGATCACGGCTGACTCCGAGCTCATCTCCAGGTCCACCATCACGGGGTACAGTGTACAGTACCGGTAGGGGTCAAGCATGGGCAGCCGACGCATGACTCCGAGCCACCCAAAGCCAATCTCGTCCTCGGCAGTGGAGAAGGAGCAGCGTGGAGACGGCAGCTGTGCCCGTCTTGGGAGTCGCAAAGAACACAACCTTTCCCCCTGATCACCACGGGCATTGTGGATGGATGGTGGTGACAGGTATGGTGTCGTGAGTCGCCCGCGCGCCTGCAAACACATGCCTGAGGGCTATCCGAGTGATGGCGATAACGGTGTGTGAGCCGGTCAGGTCGTGTGTTGTAACATGCTACGGTCGTCTTCGTTTGTGCATACATACTCGCTATTCACCACGCCCAGAAATACTCACGGCGGGCGACGGAACATGGACATGACATGTGCACAGGAAGATTGCCACGAGAAGGCGCCCACGCGGCAGGAGTCGGGTCGAACCCAATGGTAGAGTATACCTGTACCGTACTGGAGGCCCGGGACAACGACATGCGACGAGAACGCTGACCACCCACATCCGCATCCAGTCCATGTATACTGCAGTATGCACGTGGAATGCACATGTACAGTACCTGTATGCCACAGAGTTTGGCGCGGCAGATCTGGGAGGCGTTCGGCTCGGCTGTCGGAAAGTCGGGAGGGAGCGACACCTGTTCGTCAGCCAGCCAGCCTCCACTCCACCTTCCTTGTTACTACTGCTACTACTGCTCACGAATTCCGCCGCACCATGCTGTGCCACGACATGATGAAACAGTCATGGACACCTATACGACAGCATCACGGATGAGATGGGATGTAATCCCGACGTTCCCGTTTCTCGCGAAAACCCCATCGCCCCGATGCTGCCACACACACACACACACACACACACACACACGCATCGGAAACCGAGTTCGCGCGGCATCATCACGTCCAACTTATGCAACCTATACGTGGAGTCTACCGGGACAGAAAAATCGAGATCCGGCCCTGGATCCTGTATCACAATACTGTACTAACCATATCCAAAACCTTTCGTCTCTCTCTCACTCGCCCGTCCATTCCATTCGTATCGGAAGCAACTACATTTCTATGTATAGCTTCAAACAGTCCCCTCCCCTCCTCCCCCCCGGGATCATGACGCACATTCTTCACGAGAAACGAAAAAAAAAAAGCAAGGAATTCCGCTTTTTTTTCTACCTCTCTCATAGCCAAAACGTTCGATGCATCAAGTTTGTGATGACCAGAAAGAGAGATAGAGAGAAAAAAACCAGAAAACCAAAAAAAACCCTGATGTGACAAGGACACAAGTACTACCTTGATATGGATATA